>OX451736.1:490794974-491394974 GCA_948472305.1 Vicia faba
ATCTTTTCTTGTGGCCGGAACTATCTCGAGAGTATAGTCTCAATGAGTGTAGCATCGAGTATCAACCAGTTCCCAGCTTTACACCGAGACCGGCTATCTCACTACTTCCTAATGGCCAAGTTGTTCAATTATAGGTTCTAAGGTCAGTTGATGCTTAACGACACACATAACAGCCCCGTATTCTCCTCGTTTCTCCACAAGGGATACTGGTACCAACTAATGTGCCACATCAATGTAGCTACTGCTTCAACCGTATCAGTCTATGCCGTACAATTCCCTCACAGTTTATTGTTACTTACCTAAAAAGTGTCCCCCAGATCCGGGTTAGGATCTATAGTAACTCCCAATACAAAACCCTTTAAAAGTAAAGCAAACAAAACAAACAAGAGAAGCAATTTATGATGAACTAATCCTAAGGTATACCCCACTTATTAATCTCCCCAGCAGAGTCGCCAGTTCTGTGATACGGTGGCAGAACCGACTGTTTTGGGAAAATGCTGGTTTGCGTTTGTGTTTTCAAAATGTCGCGGTAAGCAAGAGTCACCACCAACTTTTATTTTATCCAATTGGAAAGGAAAAAAAGCACAGAAAAATTCCTTTTTCGAGATTTTGAGTACGGGGGTAGATTATAGAAAGGGAAGGTATTAGCACCCTTTCTATCCGTAGTTTTATATGGGCTCTTAGGTACTTGCTCATCATTTTAAAAATTTCTTCCATGTTTGTGTTTTGAAAAGTTTTTGTTTTACTTTGATTTAACCCTTGCTTCTGTCTTCAAGAGTGTTACGAAGTCGTTTTGAAAACTTTGTTTGAAAAGAGTGTAAGAGTGGAAAAGTTTATTTTGAGCGAGTACCTACTAGCATCTACCTACTCGAAAAAAGAATGTTTCTGTTCTTGTTTCCTTTAGACAGCGTTATCCCACTATTAGTGAATAGGTAGCACCGTCATTGGAGTTGTAAGGGTCAATTCGAAAGGGACGTACGATCACTAAAGCAATGTTAGGACGTCTTAGTAATAACCCTAGTGTCTTAAGATCATATTTGAGGCAACATTTCCGAGGCAACCTTTCCGAACGGGACATTTGATCTTTGTTTAGACAAGAGGGTAACCACTAATATATCCTATACTTAATGACCGTTTACCGAAGGCAACCGAAGTGAGAGTATACCCTATGAGTGCGCATGTGCGAGTGATTTGATTTCAGTTATTATCTTTTCACATTTAGGGTTTGCTAACCATTTTAAAATTAACATACATTCTTGTCATGCAATCCTATTATCATACATCTAACAGTTAATATTTGCGAAAATTAAAATGCGATAAATAAAGCTACGCTATTACAAGGCTTAGGGAGGGGGATTAATTGCATAGCCAAAAACCCGTAAAATTATAAATAAAAGAAAAGTCCTAATTAAACTATTACATCCCATGAGCAGTTGCATTAATATCGTAAAAAATAATAAATGCGCTCGATAAATTAAGAACGAGAAAAAATTAGGGTTTTGATCCCGTCTAAACCTAATTGAAATAAAAATCATTTTTTGTTGTTGTGAATGCGGTGGGAGAACTGACTTGAGGGTTTGCGTTTGTGTTTGCAAATGTTGCAGTTTAGCAAGAGTCGCCACTGACTTTTCTTTTATCCAAAAGGAAAGGTGAAAAAGCATAGGAAAGACCTTTGAGATGTTTTTTTTAGTTCGGGGGGTAGATTATGAAAAGGGAAGGTATTAGCACCCTTTTCATCCATGGTTTTCCATGGGCTCTTGGTTACTTGCTAGATCACTTGCTTTTGTTTGAATGTGCTTGTGGTGTGTGTTTTGAAAGTATTTTTGAAAATGGAACTTCGTAATGGTTGTCGTTTCTATAAGAACGCCTACAAAGTGTTTGTTTTGAAAATAGTTCAAAAGTGTGTTTGTGAGATGTGTTTTTTGAAAGTATTTTGAAAATGGAACTTCGTAATGGTTCTCGTTTCTATAAGAAAGTCTACAAAGTGTTTGTTTCGAAAATAGTTTAAAAGATGAGAGTGTGGGTGTATAAAAATGTTTTTTGTTGTGAGCAAGCGAGTAACTAAGAGCGAATCTACCTACTCGAAAGGTCTTAAATGTGCTTTTCCTCCTCCTTTAGATGTTGTTATCTTACCATTGATTTGGTAAGAAGCCCCATCGTTGGATGTGAAGGGACGGGCATTGGGACATTTGTATAGTCATAGAAGGCAACATATGGGACGTTTTAGCAATGTCGTTTTTAGGGACTAGATCATTTACCGAAGGCAACATCGAGGATCATCGAGGGACTACGATCTTTTATCGAGGATCTTTTGCTAAAACGCCCATGTTCGAGGGACATGACTATTTTTCGATAGGCAACAAGTGAGATTACCCTAGAGGTGCATGTGTGAATAATGTGTTTGATTTACATGCATTTTTGTCTTGATTAGGGGTTGTCTACTTATTGGTTTTATCTTGCCATACACGCCTAGTTACTAGCATTTGTACAAAGCAATAAAAATGCAGGAAATAAATATCCTACACTATTACAACCATATCGAAAGGCAAGAAAATGTAAAGGTAAAGAAAACAAAATAAAAGAAAGGTAAAAAAAAGTGCTCTTCGACCCAGGCAGTAGCATCCTTCGACTTTCATTCTGTTGGCCTCCTTCGATTGGGCCTAGCACCAGTGAGGTCATGTCCTTCAATTGGCCTGGAAGTCAGTGTATGGCGAAGCCTTCTGGTTCTGCCTTGTTGTCTTCTTCGACTGGAGATTGAAAGCAGTGAGGGAATGCCTTTCGACTGAGCCTGGAATCAGTGTATGGCGAAGCCTTCTGGTTCTGCCTTGTTGTCTTCTTCGACTGGAGGTTGAAAGCAGTGAGGGAACGCCTTTCGACTGATCCTAGAAGTCAACATGGTTTTCCTCCTAGTTGTCTCTTTCGCTTGACCTGGAGAAAGAGGGTAGAAGCCATAAGCTTCATTTCCTATTTTCCTGTTTCCTGTTTCTTTCATTTCAAGCCTTAAATGGCAACATGGCCTGAGGCCATGCCAATATTTGTCTTGTAAATAGTTTAATAGTTAAAGCAAGTTCATGTAAACATAAAGCAAAACGAAAGGGCTAGCTCTAAAAAATATGTTAAAAGGGTGGAAACGAAAGGAACAATGGTATGTACATGTTTCAAACGAAAGGGAAAATTACTATGCCATGAAATAAAAAAGTTCAAAGGTAAGAATAACTTACCTTGATTCAGGCCTTGAATAGATGTGGGGCCTTGAGTGGAGGCCCTGGATGCTGGATTCGAAAGAGGGGGTCAATAGCTGTGCTTGGAACGCTGGATTCGAAGGAAGAGAAAAATCAAGTGTGGTGCTTCTTTGACTAGAAGGAGACTGAAGAGTGGTTGTTCTTCAGAGTCGAAGGAGATGAATGTGATTCTGGGTTTTTTGTGATTTCTCAAGTGTTGATGAACTTTGAGAGTTTTACTGTGTTTGAGAAAATTTGGGGGATTCGTTCCTCTGGTCTCAAGATCCTCTCTTTAGCTTTGCAAAAATTCCTCTATTTATAGAGAAAGAATGGACATGTTGTCCAAAGCCATCCTTGCAAAGAAATGATAAAATAATGTAACGTGAAAGTACATGTGGGAGGCCTGTTGGCAGTTGGGTGCAGAAGATGTGACTTATGCTTCTGGCCTTGCTTGTGCTCAGACCAAAATCAGGTTGAAAGCTGATTTTGTGACTAAAGTACTCTCTATGAAAAGAAAGAGTATGTAGCCTTTAACCAAGAATAGTAGTATCTAAAAGACAAATTTTAAAACCCTTGTACAAGCCTTTGATTATGTAAAGATTTGGAAGCAACATAGCCTGGCAAACGAGATTTGGTCTTGAGTCGAATGCAAGAGTGAGATCGAAGCACACTTGTTCGAAGGAAGCCTTTGCCTCATTCGAAGCTTATGGTCGAAACATGCTAATGCCCAGTCTAAGCTTGTATCGAAGAAAACATATTTCCAAATCGAAAGCTCATGCTCGAAGGAAGCATGTTGCCCAATCAAAGCATGTGGATCGAAATAAACATAAAGGGAGTCATTGCCTTTTAGCGTGAGGGAAGTTCCTGGCTTATGAGTCGAAGGGTATTCCCAAGTTGCATTCGAAGGAGGCTCTTGCTCAAAACGAAGGATGTAATCCAAGTTGCATTCGAAGGAGGCCAAGAGTCAGTCGAAGGGTGCTGAATCGAAGGAGACCTGTTTTCCTCCAAATTTGTCAAAATGTTATTTTTATCTTTTTTCTCCATTTTTGACAGTTTCCTTTTAATTTTGGTATTGGAAAATTCCAATGCACTTGTTCAAGCTTGAACCTTGAAAATCCTTGTGAGAAAGGCCTTGAAGAATGAGAGGGAAAATTTTGGGGTAAAACAGCTTCCCCTGTTCAATCTTCTTACACATGAAGAGTTCGATTGGTAAATCTGCCATTCGTGACTTGAAAGGGGAAGATGATTGAACACTAGAGTGCCCAGACAATTTTCTCTCGAAGATGTGTTAGTTGATTATGTAGGGAATGGGCTTAAAGATTCCATTTGGAGAGGTAATGGATAGTTGTTGGAGATGGGCTTAAAGATGCCATTCGAAGATGATTGTATCTGGACTCAGGATGATGAAGGAATCTTGGACGATTACTACCTCATTAGATGATGAAGGAATCTTGGATGATTACTACCTCAGCAGATGATGGTGAAGGAATCTTGGTCGATTACTACCTCATTAGATGATGATGAAGGAATCTTGGATGATTACTACCTCATTAGATGATGAAGGAATCTTGGATGATTACTACCTCAGCAGATGATGATGAAGGAATCTTGGATAACTACAACCTTAGCAGGATGATGAAGGAATCTTGGATGACTACAACCTGAGCAGGATGATGAAGGAATCTTGGATGACTACAACCTCAGCAGGATGATGAAGGAATCTTGGATGACTACAACCTCAGCAGGATGATGAAGGAATCTCGGATGACTACAACCTGAGCAGGATGATGAAGGAATCTTGGATGACTACAACCTCAGCAGGATGATGAAGGAATCTTGGATGACTACAACCTCAGCAGGATGATGAAGGAATCTTGGATGACTACAATCTCAGCAGGTGATGAAGGAATCTTGGATGACTACAACCTCAGCAGGATGATGAAGGAATCTTGGACGATTACTACCTCAGCAGGATGATGAAGGAATCTTGGACGATTACTACCTCAACAGGATGATGAAGGAATCTTGGACGATTACTACCTCAGCAGGATGATGAAGGAATCTTGGACGATTACTACCTCAAAAGGTAATGAAGGAATCTTTGACGACTGCTACTCCAAAAGGTAATGATAACCTTTATCTGTCGATCGATCTTTCCTGAAAAGGTAAAGAGTTAGTTGTATGCAATGTCATGATGCATGAAATGCATGATGTCATGATGTTCTCAAAATACATGAGATTGTGTCGCATGCACTTTATCATGTATGTAAATAGGAGGTATGAAATGTGAAATGTTAAAGAATGTATTTTTGTTTGGGAAAATAAATCCTTGACAGATGTCGGGGAGCTTGTTAAATCCTGGACTACTGTTGAAGAGTATGTGTGTCTTCAAACTTTGCTTAGAATGTTTCCATTGGGGATTCCTGTTTTGTTGTTTGAGGAGAAATCCGCCGAGGGATATTGAAAACTCTGTGGGGAGCATGTTTATTCCTGCTTGGGAAAAGAGTTTAGGAGTCTTAGTCGTCCGTTGCTCTTACTGGGGAATCGAAGTTGAACTGATATTTGGTCGAGTCCAGGTTTCACAGTAACTTGCCGGGGATTGTAGAGTAGTCTACTGGGGAAGAGGGGTTGTGGTCCTCTGATTTGTAGTAGTCGGAGAGGCAAACTCAAGCTGGGGAATCCTGCCATTTGTTAGGGAAATAAACCCTATTGCTCAGTCTATTGGAGAGGCGGCAATTTTACTGGAGAAAAATCCTCGAGGATTCTTGAGGTCGACTTAGCTGGGAAGAGGTTATCAGAGATTGAAACTCTGGCTGGGAGTCATCCTATGAGAAGGATTTTGGGGAGATTTGTCACTGCCCCTAGTAGCGAGTGTTTGTGGCACTGCCAGGAAATGTTTGACTGTACGTAACCCTTTACTGAGATTGGCGTTCAATGCCCCAAGTAACGTAGATGGAGACTTGCCCCTGGTTACTCTGCAACTCTTGAGAGATTTCTTGGAATCTTGACTGGACTGCCCCAGGTGTGCTAGATAGTGACATGTCATGCCCCCTTGTTGATAGGAGATTTGTCAATGGAAGTGTCATCCTTCTTTGAAGTGATTTCGTTCACTGAGAGAGCTTTCGTTCATCGGATGTTCATTGTGTGAATTTCTCCGCTGTCAAATAAATAGCCACATGCAAACAATGATATTCAAGTAATGCAAAGTTTATGTCTGTCTTGAAGTTTTTAAGAATGCGTTTTAGCCAGTAAAGAAATTTTGTAAGAAAAATTCAAACTCAAGATTTAGAGTAAAGCCTTACAGGAGTCAGGATACCTTTTGTAACAGTATGCTTTCGAACTAACCCATGCTTCAATTAGGACTTTTGAAGGGTTGTAACGTGGCTTGATTCACGGTTTAAGAAACAAAGGATAAAGGCTCAAAGTATATTTGTACCCACCCGTTCTTCGTGATGTTCTTCAATCCTAAGCTCAGTTAATTGTGCGTTTGAACTCCAATTGAGTCTGGAATGACGTTTTGGTGATGGTTCAGACAAGTTAAGTTTCTCGGAATACAGTCATTTTTGCAACATTTTTTTATCATTTTTTTTATGTTGTTGAGGATTTGTAGTGACCTCTTTCTTTTGATTTGTTATCCCTAATTTTTGCATGACTGTTCCTGTTTTGAGATTACAGTCAGCGGGATGCCCCAGTTTTCTTAAGTCTCCTTTGTAGGTTTTGACTTAGTGGGCCTTTTTTTTTAGAGATAATGACTGCCTATGTGATAGGGAACCATCACCGTCTTTTGATTCCAGAGAATGTTTTTGATGTCATTCGTTGTATTACGAAATGAGAGTTTGTGGCTAAACGCGCGTTTGAATTAACTAAGAGACTATCCTGTCCCGGGTTTTGATTAAAGGTTTCAATTTGTGTTAAAGAAAAACTTCTACTTCTTTGGCTAGAAGGGGTTGACTAGGGATTATCTTCCTTATAACTCCAGTGTTTAGGATTTGAAAAAATGCCTGTACATCGTCAGCAAGGTCTGTCCAAAAGCATACTGTATGAGATTATGGCATTGTTTTCGTCATCCTCCCTCTAAAGGCTTGTAACTTTTAGCAAGAGTTGAATGTCATAAAGTGAGTAAAAAGCATAGTTTAAATGTAATGAAAATGAAATAATTCAAGACAAACATATGCAATGCATTAATGAAACAAATTTTAACATTAATAGGTAATTGTTTGAATAACAAAAGAAATTACAACTTGAAAATTCAAATGAAACAAAAGCCTCTTTGTCTGAACTTGTCACTTTAGGTGGAGAGCCTTTGAGGGATGATAGAAGAACTCAGTTTGGCCATCTTGTGTGAACTCTAAAGCTCCCTCGTCGATCAGGTCTTGAATTTTATTTCTCAATGCCCAACAGTTGTTGGTGTCATGTCCAGGACTGTTGGAGTGGTACGCACATCTTGCATTTGGATTATACCTTAAGGAGGCTATGTTGGGATTCTGAGGAGGGTCCCTTAAAATAACCAGCTTGGCCTTCAACATGTGTTGCAGTGCTTGAGACAAAGACATGTTGATTTCGGTGAAGCGTCTTTTGGGCTTGCTTTGCCTTTGCTGATTTTCTGGTTGAAGTCGTTGTTGGGCTCATGACGTGGAAGCAAATTGGGGAGGTCTTCTCTCGGCTTCTTGTCTCAAGGGAGGCTGAATGATGATTTGATCCCCAATCCTAGATGTTTGCCTCATACAGTTGCAACCGTCTTGGTGAAGTTGGTTGACAAGAACTTTCAGCTCTTCTTGTCCTTGAGCCAAATTTTGGATAAGAGCCATCTGGCCCACCAGTTTCCCCATCATTTGGACCTTTATTATGGCTATCTCAGTTTGTAGCCGCTCCAACTGGTCATCTTTGTTGCCATCAGGATTCCCCATGGTCATGCCTCTGGTGAGGAGACTTTCACCTCTTCTTTCCCCTTGGATAGGTTCAAGAACATTTCTCGGAGTTGAGCGTTTTGAGCCTGGATGTCCTTGATAGTCTACTCTAGAGCCATCTATACTGAAATAAACAATAGGAAGATAAGGAGACCTGTATGGGAGAAACCTGTCATGATATGATGCATGATATGTGGATGTATGTTTTCAAGGATCTCGCGGGGTAAGCACAAGAAAAAGTTAGAGATTAAATTTTGATCAACATCTTTGATTGGGGAACTTTATATCGGTGGATGTCCTTCCACGAGAATCAAGCTCACCATGTTAAGTGGGTCATAGCCCTTGACTCAAGTTTGTTGTAATTGATCTTTGACGGTGTTTGGTCAGAGGAAAATAAATCCTCTTGCCCCTTGCTAGACGTCTGGTTCAACGTGACCCTGCATCAAAGACCCTCGAGATCCTTGAAATGGTTTTTGAAAATGCTATGGTATGATGTTATAATGTTATATACATATATGTGAGGTAAGCAAGTTTATATATAAATAATCATATTCACACAAAGCAAACAAGTCCTTAGTTTTAGGCTTGCATGGGGTTTTGTAGGTAAGTTCCCTCTTGAAATTTAGTTGGCTCAACCTGTCCTAGTTAATAGTAACCGGGTTCGAAGGGATCTCAATATCACTGACCTTTCCCACAAGTTTCATTCAATAAGCAATTGACTCGCAACCGAACAAAACTCAGGGGTCAAGTCTCAATGAGTGTAGCATCGAGTATCAACCAATTTTCAACTCTACACCGAAACCGGTCATCTCACTACGTCCTAATGGCCAAGTTGGTCAAGTAAGGTTCTAAAGTTAGTTGATGCTTCACGACACCACGCGGTGGCCCCGTACTCTCCTTGATTCGACTCAAGGGTTACCGGTACTAACCATGTGCCACATCAACGTAGCTACTGCTTCAACCATGTCGGCATACACCGCACAGTTCCCTCATAGTTTATTGCTACTTACCTAAAAGGTGCCCCCAAATCCGGGTGTAGGATTTAAACCCAAACAAAGAACCATAATGTAAAGCATACAAGTCAAACAATGTAAGCAAGTAAATATGATCTAGCCCTAAGGTAACCCCACTTTTAAAAATTCCCCAGCAGAGTCGCCAATTCTGTGAATGCAGTGGGAGAACTGACTTGAGGGTTTGCGTTTGTGTTCGCAAATGTTGTGGTTTAGCAAGAGTCGCCACCGACTTTTCTTTTATCCAAAAGGAAAGGTGAAAAAGCACAGGAAAGACCTTTGAGATGTTTTTTTTTAGTTCGGGGGGTAGATTATGAAAAGGGAAGGTATTAGCACCCTTTTCATCCATGGTTTTCCATGGGCTCTTGGTTACTTGCTAGATCACTTGCTTTTGTTTGAATGTGCTTGTGGTGTGTGTTTTGAAAGTATTTTTGTAAATGGAACTTCGTAATGGTTCTCGTTTCTATAAGAACGCCTACAAAGTGTTTGTTTCGAAAATAGTTCAAAAGTGTGTTTGTGAGATGTGTTTTTTGAAAGTATTTTGAAAATGGAACTTCGTAATGGTTCTCGTTTCTATAAGAACGCCTACAAAGTGTTTGTTTCGAAAATAGTTCAAAAGATGAGAGTGTAGGTGTATAAAAATGTTTTTTGTTGTGAGCAAGCGAGTAACTAAGAGCGAATCTACCTACTCGAAAGGTCTTAAATGTGATTTTCCTCCTCCTTTAGATGTTGCTATCTTACCATTTATTTGGTAAGAAGCCCCATCGTTGGATGTGAAGGGACGGGCATTGGGACGTTTGTATAGTCATAGAAGGCAACATATGGGACGTTTTAGCAATGTCATTTTTAGGGACTAGATCATTTACCGAACGCAACATCAAGGATCATCGAGGGACTACGATCTTTTATCGAGGGTCTTTTTCTAAAACGCCCATGTTCGAGGGACATGACTATTTTCCGATAGGCAATAAGTGAGATTACCCTAGAGGTGCATGTGTGAATAATGTGTTTTATTTACATGCATTTTTGTCTTGATTAGGGGTTGTCTACTTATTGGTTTTATCTTTCCATACACGCCTAGTTACTAGCATTTGTACAAAGCAATAAAAATGCAGGAAATAAATATCGTACACTATTACAACCATATCGAAAGGCAAGAAAATGTAAAGGTAAAGAAAAAAAAAGAAAGGAAAAAAAAAAGAGCTCTTCGACCCAGGCAGTAATATCCTTCGACTTTCATTCTGTTGGCCTCCTTCGATTGGGGCTAGCACCAGTGAGGTCCTGTCCTTCGATTGGCTTGGAAATCAGTGTATGGTGAAGCCTTCTGGTTCTACCTTGTTGTCTTCTTCGACTGGAGATTGAAAGCAGTGAGGGAATGCCTTTCGACTGAGCCTGGAATCAGTGTATGGAGAGGCCTTCTGGTTCTGCCTTGTTGTCTTCTTCGACTAGAGGTTGAAAGCAGTGAGGGAATGCCTTTCGACTCCTAAAAGTCAACATGGTTTTCCTCCTAGTTGTCTCTTTCGTTTGACCTGGAGAAAGAGGGTAGAAGCCAGAAGCTTCATTTCCTATTTTCCTGTTTCCTGTTTCTTTCATTTTAAGCATTAAATGGCAACATGGCCTGAGGCCATGCCAGTATTTGTCTTGTAAATAGTTTAATAGTTAAAGCAAGTTCGGGTAAACAGAAAGCAAAACGAAAGGGTTAGCTCTAAAAAATATGTTAAAAGGGTGAAAACGAAAGGAACAATGGTATGTACATGTTTCAAACGAAAGGGAAAATTACTGCCATGAAACAAAAAAAGTTCAAAGGTAAGAATAACTTACCTTGCTTCAGGCCTTGAATAGATGTGGGGCCTTGAGTGGAGGCCCTGGATGCTGGATTCGAAAGAGGGGGTCAACAGCTGTGCTTGGAACGCTGGATTCGAAGGAAGAGAAAAAGCAAGTGTGATGCTTCTTTGATTCGAAGGAGACTGAAGAGTGGTTGTTCTTCAGAGTCTAAGGAGATGAATGTGATTCTGGGTTTTTTGTAATTTCTCAAGTATTGATGAACTTTGATAATTTTATTGTGTTTGAGAAAATTTGGGGGATTCGTTCCTCTGGTCCCAAGATCCACTCTTTAGCTTTGCAAAAACTCCTCTATTTATAGAGAAAGAATGGACATGTTGTCCAAAGCCAGCCTTGCAAAGAAATGATAAAATAATGTAACGTGAAAGTACATGTGGGGGGCCTGTTGGAAGTTGGGGTGTAGAAGATGTGACTTATGCTTCTGGCCTTGCTTGTGCTCAAACTAAAATCAGGTTCAAAGCTGATTTTGTGACTAAAGTACTCTCTATGAAAAGAAAGATTATGTAGCCTTTAACCAAGAATAGTAGTATCTAAAAGACAAAGTTTAAAACCCTTGTACAAGCCTCTGATTATGTAAATATTTAGAAGCAACATAGCCTGGCAAACGAGATTTGGTCTTGAGTCGAATGCAAGAGTGAGATCGAAGCACACCTGTTCGAAGGAAGCCTTTGCCTCAGTCGAAGCTTGTGGTTGAAACATGCTAATGCCCAATCGAAGCTTGTATCGAAGAAAACATATTGCCAAATCGAATGCTCATGCTCGAAGGAAGCATGTTGCCCAATCGAAGCATGTGGATCGAAATAAACATAAAGGGAGTCATTGCCTTTTAGCCTGAGGGAAGTTCCTGGCTTCTGAGTCGAAGGGTATTCCCAAGTTGCATTCGAAGGAGGCTCTTGCTCAAAAGGAAGGATGTAATCCAAGTTGCATTTGAAGGAGGCCAAGAGTCAGTCGAAGGGTGGTGAATCGAAGGAGACCTGTTTTCCTCCAAATTTGTCAAAATGTTATTTTTATCTTTTTTCTCCATTTTTGACAGTTTTCTTTTAATTTTGGTATTGGAAAATCCCAATGCACTTGTTCAAGCTTGAACCTTAAAAATCCTTGTGAGAAAGGCCTTGAAGAATGAGAGGGCAAATTTTGAGGTACAACAATTGTTTTTGATTATTTTGAGAAAATAGGGTTTTAATTAAATAAGTACAAACCTAATTACTAATTAATTTAAATTAAGAAAAATAATTAATTTGACCTATTTTTGTATTTTTGTTATTTTAAGAAAAGAAACTAAAAATTAAATCAAGAACCCTAATTTTCTAAT
This sequence comes from Vicia faba, assembly GCA_948472305.1. Classification (NCBI taxonomy): domain Eukaryota; kingdom Viridiplantae; phylum Streptophyta; class Magnoliopsida; order Fabales; family Fabaceae; genus Vicia; species Vicia faba. The sequence goes on from OX451736.1 coordinate 490,807,267, forward strand.
TTATTTTAAGTTATTTACAAAAAGGTAAAATTACCCTAAAATTAAATTAAACTAATACTAAATTAATTTTGACAAAATAAATAAATAAAAAACCTAAATTCTAATTTGATGAAAATTGATTTTATAAGATTTTTTGTAAAAAAGAATTAAATTTGTGAGAGAAAATAAATTTAAACAAAATAAATTAAAGAATAGACAAGAAAAGAAATTAGAATGGGCCTGGTTATGCTAGTAATAGAGGGGGTGTCCATAGCATTTTCTGAGCCCAAAATCCCTTGGCCCATGTTGACTCTTCAGATTCCATGTTGCAAGTTTGAGTAGGCCTTTTGTAGACCTTCATATGCCAGGCGTTAGATCTGGCATTCTGGAGATCTGGTGATTGAACATTGATGGCATATGGTGGATTCCTGGAAGCTGGTACACCTGATAATGTAAAATAAAATTACATTGAACAAATATGGGGGACCTGGGAATCGAACCCATGCCCTTTGGCAATTTCCTTCACCCACTGACCAACTGAGCTAACGTGTTCATTTGCATATGGAATAACAAACAAATATTATATTAGAAAAAGCAAATTAATACATCAAAACGCGCAAATTTTCAAATGGACCAGTCAGGGGGTGCCACGCCACCCTTCTTCTTCCTCCTTCCATTGGCAAAAGTCCAGGACTTTTACCTACAGTTTTCTGGGCGTAGGTATAAGCCTGCGTATTTCTAGAATCTCATACAAGCATGATAAATGAAAACTAATGGTACAGGTCAGTTCGTCTTGGCCTTGTGAACACCATGGTACCCCTCTTTTGGGCCAATTTTACTTGCATGAGAAAACCCTTAAACGAGCAAGGAAAACCTAACAATGGTGGATCTCAGTATGTGCATCAAAAACTCAATTGAGTATAACCAGAATATTGCAAATACATTAACAAACACATATATGTCATTGAAACATGCTAATGCTGCGTAAATTGCAAGAATGGATTTTGAGTTTGAAGGGCAAACTGTGGGTCTGTAGTTTGAGTTTCTGGCTGTATTGATGCTTGCAAACGATCGTATCTGCTTCAGAGAAGGTCCAGGATACGAATGGTGATCTTGGAATGGCCTCAATTTCCTTCTAACTGCAAGAATACTTTCACACTTTTTAATGACTTTTTTAAATCTGGTTATGCTCTCTCACGCCTCCAACCCTCATGCTTTTGCTTTGTATTTGTTCAATATATATCATAGAATCGATTAGAGTGAAAACTTGCATCAAATCTTGGCCATTTATGAAGATTTGATCATTGATTCACTCTTGCAACAAATCTTTCCAAAACAAGCAAATTCCAATCTTTTTCTGTCCAAACAAGCCTTGCACGATTTGATCTCATTTCCAGCTATTCATGGTCCTGAAATATGCACAAAATCTCAAGGTTTAAATGATTTTTGATATTTTCATTATTTATTATTGATTTTATTTGATTTAAATGAAATAAAATCAAGATAAATGATAAAAATAAAAGAATGACAAGTGGCAGGGCTCATGGGTCGTGGACCATGTTACAAACTCAATGCAAGCATAAAAAGTTGGGCCCATTTGACAAAAATTGCAATTTGGCCACATTTGTCTTTTGGCAATTTTGCAAAAAAGGTCAACTTTGTCAATGCATAACTCTCTCAATTTTGACCCTAGAGATGTGTTCTTGGACTTTTTAGAATATTAAGATGTCCTCTAAGCAACCCTTTTTGTCTCATCTCAATTGGGTCTTCCATGTTCATGTATGAAGCTTTGACAAAAAAGGTGATTTTGTTGACTTTTCAAAATGACCTATAATGTCCAAATTCATAACTTCTTGTGAGTGCATATTTTGATCTTGGGAGCTGAAGATGAATTGTAGGGAATTGAATCCTCTTCAAGTGGGCTTTGGATGGGTCATTCTTGATAAATTATGAGAAAGTTATGCTTTGTCAAAGTTGAGTTGACTTTTCCTGCAAAACCCTAATTTAGCAACTTTTGGGTTTTGATGAATTGTGAGCAATCCTTGATGAATCATGATCAACCCTTGATCAAATGATGAATAATGCTTCAAAATGATAATGTTGACCAAAAATCTTGAAGTTTGACTGTATGAGGTACACAATTGACTTTTGCCCTAACACAGTCGATTTTCAGGCCTTTGAGCAATTGACTGAGCAAACTTCCTTTGCAAGACTTGAAACTTGGCATGGATGATCTTTAGAACATATTAGGACAATAGTGAGAATTTGGGACCCTTTTTATTCAAACATCTTGATGCAAACTGAAACCCTAATTTGAGGTAGACTGCCTTATGAGAGAGTTTTTCTGGTCAACCCTTGGACTTCCTTGAGCAATTTGAAGACCTTACTTGAAATGTGTTGAGAAATATCGGAGGGAAAATTTTGGGGTACAAAAATAGGGTATAATGAGGGAGACAAGTTTGAATGGAAAGAAATCAAGTCATAACTATGTTTTCCAACTAAAATCAACAAATTAAAAAGCTTCCAAATTTTGCCAATACTTGCCCTTTCCATGCTAGCATGTACCTGGACAATTGTGCACGAGTTTTTGGGCTTCTAGGTAGGACAAATCATCATCCCAAATGCCAAATCCCATCTCCATTCATTTTATATAATTTATTTTGTATTTATTTGAAATAAATCAAAATAAATATGAATAAAATAGATGAAAATGGTAAGGCAATGCAAAAATGATATTATGGATCCTATATAGGCTTAGGAAGATAATTTAACCTTAAAAAGTTAGGCCATTGACCCAAAAATTCAAATTTGTTCAATGCACCATTCTTGAAATTTCCAAAATTTTCCCAACTTGGGCAAGCCATAACTTGCTCAATTTTTATCTCATGATGATGATCATGGACTTTTTGGAAATCAAAATATGTCTACTTCAATCCCCATTTTGATCAATTTTGCATTTGAAGACTTTATCTTGATGTAAAAGGTCTTATCAAAAAGTGATTTTTGTTGACTTTTTGAAAATGACATGTAATGTATGAGCTTGTATCTTTCAAATGGTGAATCTATTGAACTTTTGGGATGAAGAGAAGTTGTAGGGAATTGGATTCTCTTCAAATTGAGATTTGGTGGTAAAATTTCTGATAAAGTATGAGAAAGTTATGCCTGGTCAAAGTTTGGTTGACTCTTCCTATAGAAACCCTAATTTGCCATTTTTTACTTTTGATGAGTTGGGGGCATTTATTGAGGAATCATGATCAACCCTTGATCAAATGATCGATATCACTTCAAAATGTTTATGTTGACCAAAAATCTTGAAGTTTGACTGTACATGGGCCACAGTTGACTTTTGACATAGCACAATTGATTTTCCAATACTTGAGCAATTAACTGAGCAAACTTATTGAGCAAGGCATGAAACTTGGCATGGATGATCTTGAAGACATATTATGACCATGGAAAGCATTTGAGACCTTTGGAGCTCAACCATCTTGATGAAAATTGAAACCCTAGTTGGGGGTTCATTGCCTTAGGAGGAGAATTGTCTGGTCAATTCTTTGTCAACCTTGAGCAATTGAGAACCTCTAGGAGTATGTCTTGAGTACAATAAGAGGGAAAATTTTGGGGTACAACACGTAGGATATTTACTTTCCATAATTTATCATTTTCATATAAATGCTAGTAATTTGGATTTGTATGGTAAGATAAAAACAACAAGTAGACAACCCCTAATCAAAGACTAAATGCATGCAAATTAAACACACTATTCACACATGCACCCCTAGGATAATTCCACTTGTTGCCTTATGAAAATGGTTATGATATACATGTGGGACGACTTAGCAAAAACAGTCAAAAATACAAGATGATAGTCCCTCGATGACGCTTCAAATGTTGCCTTTCAAATGATCTTAGTCCCTCAAGAGAAATGCTAAGATATCTCACAACATTGTTATCATGACTATACGATGACCCACACCCGTCCCTTTACATCCAAAGATAAAGCTTCTTACCAATCAATGGTAAGATAGAAACATCTAAAGGATGAGGAAAAGAACAAAGACTTTTGAGTAGGTAGAAACGTTCTTAGTTGCTTGCTCATCTTCAAAATGAACTTCTTTTCAAAATGCACCAACACTTCCCATGAAATATTTTCAAAAGTCCAACACTTTGTATACATTCTTATAGAGATGAGAATCATTACAAAGTTTGCCTAAACGAAGGCGTTTTTCAAAAATCCTTTCAAAAACCATCATAAAGCACACTTTCAAACAAAAGCAAATGATCTAGCAAGCAACTAAGAGCCCATAGATAACTATGGTCGAAAAGGGTTCTAACACCTTCCCTATTCATAATCTACCCCCTGAACTCAAGAAAATAATCTCAAAGGTCTTTCCTGTTCTTTTAACCCTTTCCTTTATTTGGATAAAAGAAAAGTCGGTGGTGACTCTTTCTATCTGCAACAATTGCGATCAAACGCAAAACATCCCAAGTCAGTTCTCCCACCGTGTTACACCAACATATGGGTAACATTCAAAAAAAAGGGGTGAGATATCAAACAATATAATCAGATGTATGATAAATAATACGTTAGAACTAGATCATACAAAATCATCGCTTCATAGCTTTTAAATGACATCCATTACAACCAAGTTATCAACATAATATCACAACTAATTCATCATTACAACAACTCAAGATGCAACATGGAATGCGACTCGTTATGATGCAAATGCATGTGGTACATACGGAGCAAAACTCCCAACTTAATACTCTTGCCAATTAATAGAGGCTGCAACAAGGAATAAGCCTTCAACTTTATATTTTCTAATCCAGACCAACTTGATATGCTATGTATGCGTTAATAGTATGAATGTAATAACAATCAACAACAATTAATTTAACAACGATTCAACACAATTCAACACTGGCCATAAGCCTACAACTTGATATTTCCAATAATTAGAGGCAACACAACAAAATTCGTCACTACCGGCAACTTCGCGATTGACAACAATATCATTATATCAACTTAATAATTGTCCTTGATAAAGCATATCAACTTTTTCATCTATTAATCCTACATGCTATATATGCTAATCTACAATTTGTTTACTTTGGTAACTAACAAATAGTCTCTGCTATTATTTATTTTTGCTAACGCTGCTATATAACAATTATGTAACTAATTAAATAACTGCTATATATATATATATATATATATATATATATATATATATATATATATATATATATATATATATATATATATATATATATATATATATATATATATATATATATATATATATATATATATATATATATATATATATATTCTATAGTCATTTAATTATTCTACTGTGGATTAACCAGCTAAGACCATAGTAAATATTGATTACTTAATCTCTGCTACCTATAATTCATTAATTATGTGATAAAAAAACTTACAAAAACTTAATCGCGACTTTGTGAGTCTTAAAGAATCTAGACTGCAAGTATACAGTCCTATCGCGTGTAGATTTAAATATTATTGAATCCCAAGGGACTAAATGTCGAAATACCGTTATCTTAGGTTACTACGTAAATCTAAGGCTAATAATGTAATTAATAGGGGGTTTAGGGAACCTAACTGATTATAATCTAGTTTAGATTCAAGGGAGAATATCAGTATGTAATGGTCGAACTTTGGGGATTTAGCAACTCATTAACCTAGCTCGGATTAACAAAACAATTTTCAGTAGGAAGCATTTGTTTGAAAACCCTCTTCTCACACTCTCGTGTTTATTGACTCAGATCCTACGATCAAACCTAAGTGAGTGCTCTCGTTGTTTCAATTAGAGTTTAAAAATAGTTTTTGGAAACAAACAAAACCTAATCAACTTAAAAGTGCTCTCGCTGTATTTTAAGTTGATGCGCAATTACCACTGTTCAGTTATTATCTCAAACCCCTGTTTTATTGATCCTAACTTCTATCTTTATTTTACTCTCGTAACAAAACAGTTAATATTTAAACTAGTAATTGAAACCAAAAAATTATTTTTTAAAAGGAACTGATCAATTGGCGTTGCTAAAACCCCATTGGCTATATGACCTTACATATTAGTAAATAAATTTAGCCTAGCATATTAAACAACTCAATAACAGCGCAACATAAATAATTATCGTCAAACAATTTAAATAGACAAAACATTTTGGATGATCCTGGCATAAATAAATAAAGTACTTGAATTAAACCTGAAAATAATATGGCAGAATATTTGGCTCACTTCAGGTATCTCCCACAGATTGGTAAAAATAATAAGCGAAACGAAATAATACGGAGAATATTTTTGGCAGAGTAACAGTAAAAATAGAGAAAATAAAAACGTTCTTAAAATGGATATTTGAGGTCCTATTTATAGCCTCGGTGGCACACGGGAGTTACGATATTTTCTCCTCCAGAATTTCCTCTGTAACGACCGCTACAGACTGAAGAACTCTCAGTGTAACGGTTGTTACACTCTTGAACTTGGGGTAGGGCTTGCATGGCAGGGTGTAACGGTCGTTACACTCTTGCTTTTGAGGAAAGGCTTTGTGTGGTAGGGTGTAACGATTGTTACACTCGTTTGGGCCAATGCGTAACGGTCGTTACACTCCCTTAGTGGATTGGGCCAGTGCTTCTTTCTTAGGCTTTTTGCTTTTAGTGCACCTTATTCTACCACACAAACCTCAATGCATAATTGCTCTTGATTAGCTTGAATTTTCTTGACTTTCTTCGCACATGCCTTGTAAACATCAAATTCCTGAAAACATAGTGTAGTATCCCAAAATTTGCTCTCTCATTTCTCAAGAAATCTCTCCTAAGATCTCCATTGATTCAAGACTGCACAAGGTTTAATCAGCTCAAGACACTTCCTCAAGCACTGATGATTGAAATTAGGGTTTGAGTTTGTACAAGGGTAATTGGACTTTTAATGCCCCATATGACTTTCATGGATCATTTTGGACCCTCAAGTTTTCTCATGTCAAGTTTCAAGTTTTGGATCACATTTTTGCTCAGTCAATTAATCAGTTGACCTAAAATAAGTTGTATTGGGGGAAAAGTCAACTGTGGTCAATTTATAGTCAAACATCATAATTTTTATCCATATCAACATCATGAACTCATATGTGTCATTTGATCAAGTTTGGATCACATTTCCTCAAGAAATTTGATCATATCATCAAAAGGGCAAAATGGTTAAAAATTAGGGTTTTGACTGAGAAGGTGCAATTTTTGACTTTTGACCTTACAAATGACTTATTGGTTTAAGACATGATCTCAAAGATTAAAATACATCATTTTGGCCTAATGGCATGGCTGAAAACATTTCTCAAGTTCAATTGATTGATAGTTGAATTTCAGTCAACTTATGAAAATTCAACTGTACACTGAAAAGTCAAACTTTGACTTTTTGATTAATGTCAAGTTTCAAAGATTACAATTCATCAAGACATGTCAAAATATGAAACTTGTTCATCAAGAAATCAAAAAGTCAAAATTCATCTTTGAAAAGTCAAATTTCCAAGACTTAGAATTTTTCTAAGTGTTGAAAATTCATTTTTTTCCACAACTTTGTGCCAAATTTTCACCATGATGCAAGTTATGACTTTGTGAAGACATGCTCATGAAACTTGAAGACTTAGTGAAATTTTGCCCTAGTTTAGGTAGGATTTTAACCTAACTTCATGGCAATTTTTCACCTAGTTCCAATTTGAATTTTCAAAAATGTCCAACATGAAGGTTGTAGGGGATGTTACAAGCTTTCCAAAATGTCCAAGAACTCATTGAGATCATACTTGAGCTAAGAGAATCGAAGCCATGAAGTTAGGGTTTCATTCTTGTATTACAAGTCAATTTTGTGGTGAACACTTAATTCAATCTTCAAGCATGCTGTATAAATCTCACTTTGCAGACTTCTGACTTGCCTTTCACTCCATAATTAAATTTCTACACAGCTGTTAGAAGATTTAATCCAAGAATTCAATGTATTGCCCATGCTTAATACCATTTTAGGAAGAAAGGCAACATTGTCATTTTGGAAAAGTGGTTTTTATGCACAAAGTCAATTCTTGAGTCTCTCACTTGTTCCCTCTGATCACACTCCATCTACAAGGTCAGAAGCAATGTATTTAAAGTGATTCAACCACTCTATATTGTTGGTACAAAACTTTGAAACTTGATTTTCTCACTTTTCTTCAAAATCAAGCAATCTAGTCATAACCCTATAACTCATAAATCTGTTGTGTAAAAGTCCTCTAACCTTTTTCATATAACTATACAAACCATTTGCAAGCTAATACACAATTTTAAGCCTTCCCAAAATTGCCCAAACTCCATACTGCCTTAAATCTGCCCAAACTTGACAATTTTGAGCCAAAACTCACCATCTTCATTTCCACTCTTGCATTTTAATTCCTAATCACCCAAACACCTTACATACATCATACACAAGTGATCCAAGCCCCTGTTACAAGACTGTAACCCCTCCATCACTATCCACCATTTTCAAAACTAAAGCTTGCAACTTGACTTGAGTTGGGAGTTTCAGCCATCCTCAAAGCAAAGTAGGAGTTAGAATACACTCAAGGAGGTACAGGCCAGCTAAACAGATCATCAGGACATCTCAAAGGTTTCTCAAACTCCATATATGATTCTCACTTCAAGGTAAGTTTTTCTCAACTGTGATATCTTGATACAAGCATCTTTTGTACATATATTCTGAAGTAGAAATGTAGATATCATTGCTCTGAAGCTAACCATGTCCGTAGCTTTCATTTATATTGACTGTGTATTGAGAATTTTAGGTTTGAACTTTCTGAAAAAATTAGGGTTCAGTTTGGTACTAACATAAATTCATCCTTATATTTGAGTGTTAGCTTAAGTTAGTTACATGGTTGGATTCATGGTGGAAAAATGTACAAGTTTCATGTTTAAACTTTTGAAAATGGTTGAGAATTGGTGAAGTTACAGTTTTCAAAATTGTTGGCGCGAGGAAAAAGATGAAGTTGGCCTCCTGACTTGTTTTCAAATATATATTTATGGTTTTGTATTAATGAACAGATGTATAGCCACCCAGTGGTAAAGCGCGCGTCTGTTAACCTTTGGGACCTGGGTTCGAGACCCAGTGGTACCTATTGTACCCCAAAATTTTCTCTCCCAGATTTCTCAAAATATTTCAAGAAAGATCCTCAAGTTGCTCAAGGTAGTCCAAGGTTTGGCCAGACAAGCTCTCTCCTAAGGCAGTCTACCTCAAATTAGGGTTTCATGTTGCATCAAGATACTTGAGTCCAAGGGACCCCAAATGCTCAACATTGTCCTAATATGTTCTCAAGATCATCCATGTCAAGTTTCAAGCCTTGCAGAGAAAGTTTGCCCAGTCAATTGCTCAAAGGCCTCAAAATCGACTTTGCTAGGGCAAAAGTCAACTGTGGCCCACATACAGTCAAAATTCAAGAGTTTTGGTCAACATCCTCATTTTGAAGTATATTTCATCATTTGATCAAGGGTTGATCATGATTCATCAAGGATTGCTCATAATTCATCAAGACTCAAAAGTTGCTAAATTAGGGTTTTGTAGGAAAAGTCAACTCAACTTTGACCAAGTATAACATTCTCATAATTTATGAGAAATGACCCATCCAAATATAATTTTTAATAGGATGAAAATCCCTACAATCCATATTCATCTCCCAAGTTCAAAATATGCACTCACAAGAAGTTATCAATTTGGACATTATAGGTCATTTTGAAAAGTCAACAAAACACCTTTTTTTCTCAAAGTGTAATACATGAGGATGGAATATCAAATTGAGATGATACCGAAAGGGTTTCTTAAAGGACATCTCAAGCTTTCTAAAAAGTCCAAGAACACCTCCAAAGATTCAAAATTGAGGAAGTTATGCATTGGTGAAGTTAACATTTTTTGCAAAATTGCCAAAAGTCAACTATCCCTAAAACTTCAAATTTTGCCAAATGGGCCCAATCTTTTTCACTTGTTTTGAGTTGGAAACATAGTCCACGAGCTCTATCCTTTTCCGCTTGTCCATATATTATTTTTATTATTTATTTTGATTTTTATTTGAATTAATTCAATTTAAATCAAAACAAATCAAATAAAATCCAAAATATTGAAAGCAAGAGATTTTGTGCTTGTTTCAGGTTCCAATTACATCTAGAAAGTCATTCAAAATCGTATCAAGGCATGGTGTGAACAAAAGGATTGAAATTGGCCAATTCTGGAAAGTTTTCAAAGTTAATCAAATCAAAGATCCAAATCATCGATGGAGGAAGATTGAGAGCAGTTATCAACCCTAATCCCTTCACTAATACAAATAGAACGAAGCCAGGCCTAAAAGAGAGGTTATAAACAGGCGCATGAACAAGAAAAAAGTCTGAAAAAAATCAAGAAAAGTGTAATATCGAATTCCATATTCCAGACATCCTCAAGGCTTTCTATCCATCCCAATCGATTCCTGGGAGTGTCAGCAAGCTAAAGCAATCAAGAACCAAGCCCTTCCAGTCCCAAATCGCACTGTAAGTCCATCATAAAACTCATGAAATCTTGAATTCGAATAGCATGATTTAGGCATTGTTAGGATGAATTAATCATATATTGTTGATCTATGAGACATTTGCAAGCTTTCTGTATTGATTAATTGCATTTATATGGCCTATACTGGAATTCACCATTGTTAGGGTTTATAGCTCCGAATTAGGGATTTTGCTTGCAGGTGAAATTAGCCCTGATGAAGGGTACCATCGTATTCAGAATGATGAGACGAATCCAACCATGGCGTTAGATTTCATTTATATAGCTCATGGAGGGTTTTGGAACGAACACTGCCTATAGCGACGGACAAAATATCTGTAGGTAAAAGTCAGGGACTTTTACCCACGGAGGAGGGAAGAAGATGACTTATGTGTCACCTTTCCATTGGCCCATTCAAATTTTTTGCACGCATTTTTTTGTTTCCTCCACTAACACGCTTTTTTGTATATTATTATTATTTCTTATCCTATGTACAACAAAAACAAATGGTGCAGTGGTGAGTGCAGCACTGGAAATTGCCTTGGGGCCTGGGTTCGAATCCCAGGTCCCCCATTCCTTTGATATTATTTTCTTTTCAGTAATCAGGTGCGTTTGCAAGCATAAAGACTATCATACTCCCTCCAGATCTGGTACGCCAAGTGGCCAGATGGCCAAATCTAATGGCCATCCAGGAGAGACCACCATGAGCCAAGTCAAACGTAATACATTGGATCCAAAGAGTCAACGTGGACCTCACCATTTTGGGCCCAAATCTGACTATTGGCACCCCCATAATTCTCAGGCCCAATGCTTTTTCTCTCTTTCTCTTTTTATTATATTTATTTTATTTAACTTATTTAGTTTATTTACTAACCAAAAATTATTTTATTTTTATCAAAAAATCACCAAAAATATTTTTATGTCCAATTAAATTTAAAATATTTATTTTTATTAAAAAATTAATTAACTTACTTAGGTTTGTTAATTTAGACAATTTTAATTATTTTGTACATAATTAAAAATAATTAGAACAAATAGGTTTTCTTACTAACTTAATTGTATTTTATTTTTTTCCTAAAATAACAAAAAAAAACAAAAATAGGCCATGTCATTATTTTATTAATTAATTTAATTAACTAATTAATTGCATATTTAATTTAGAAAACTTATTCCTTTTATTAAAAACAACAAAAAACAAATTTTTCTTTTAATTAGGATAGAAGGGTCAAAACCCTAATTTCTCGCCGATCTAATTTTCTCGCGTGCTTTATCCATATTGATGTATATGCTCATAGTTTGTAATAGTTTTAATTAGGACATTTATTTTTATTTATCATTTTAATTTCAAAGGGTTTGTTTTTGGCTATGTAAATACCCGAAGCCTTGTAATAGCGTAGTTTAATTTCCGCACTTTAAAATTCCGCAAACTATTAACTGCTAGATGTATGACTAATAGGATTGTATGGCAAGAATAATCAAACATTAGCAAACTTAACACAAGACTAAAATAACTGAACATAACACACCTTGCACATATGCACCCTTAGGGTATACCTCACTTGGTTGCCTCAAAAAATAATAGTCATGTCCCTCGAACGTAGGGATACCCTTAGCAAAGGCCCTCGATTAAAATCATCATAAAGATCATGGTCCCTCGACGTCCCTCGAAGTTGCCTATGGTATATGATCTTGTCCCTCGATGTTGCCTATGAATATATGATGACAGTCCATTTGAAATGCTAAGGTATCCCTACATGTTGCCTTCAATGACCATTACGTCCCTTTTGAATTGACTCTTACAAATTCCAACGACGGTGCTACCTATTTCTCAATAGTAGGATAGCGCTGTCTAAAGGAAACAAGAATAGAAACGATCTTTTTTTTTAGTAGGTAGATGCTAGTAGGTACTTGCTCAAATCAAAAATTTTCACACCAAACACTTTTCAAACAAAGTTTTCAAAAACACTTCGTAACACTCTTGAAGACCGAAGCAAGGGTTAAAACGAAGTAAAACAAACTTTTTAAAACAAAGCATGCACACAAGAAAATTAAAAAGATGAGCAAGTACCTAAGAGCCCATGGAAAACCATGGTTAGAAAGGGTGCTAACACATTCCCTTTCTATGATCTACCCCCCGTACTCAGAATATCTCGAAAAAAGGATTTTTCTGTACTTTTTTCCTTTCCGGTTGGATGAAATAAAAGTTGGTGGCGACTCTTGCTTACCGCGACATTTTGCGAATAAAAAAACATAAAACGCAAACCAGCATTTTCCAAAACAGTCGGTTCTGCCACCGTATCACAGAACTGGCGACTCTACTGGGGATGGTTATAAGTGGGGTGTACCTTAGGATTAGTTCATCATATTGTTTTCAATTGTTTGATCTGTTTGCTTTATATTTGTGGGCTTTGTATCGGAGTTACTATAGATCCTAACTCTGATCTGGGGACACCTTTTAGGTAAGTAGCAATAGACTGTGAGGGAACTGTATAGCGTAGACCGATACGGTTGAAGCAGTAGCTACGTTGGTGTGACACTTTAGTTGGTACCGATATCCCTTGTGGAGGAACAAGGAGATTATGGGGCTGCTAAGGGTTCATTAAGCATCAACTGACCTTAGAACCTATAATTGACCAACTTGGCCATAGAAAAGTAGCAGTATGCTACACTCATTTAGACCATACTCTCACGATGATTTCGGCCGTAAGAAAAGGTTTCTAAACTGGAATTATGACCGATCGAGGATGGTCAGTGATATTGAGATCCTCTAGAACCCGGTTACTATTACTAGGACAGGTTGAACCAACTAAACTGAAAGAGGGTAATACCTAAACTCCATGCCAGCCTGAAATTTAAGGGCTATTGTGTGACTTGTTTGCCCTTACCATGTTTGCTATCTGTGATACCCGTGGTGTGTTTTTATCATGACATCATGCATCATGACATTGCATGCATATTTCATTAGACTAACCATTTCAAAGACCGAAGGGATTCATCTTTGTTCTGTTTTGCAGATCATGGCATCTATGCGCAGAAATACCATTCAGATCAACTTCGTGCAGATACCTGCTCAGCTTAGAGAGTTGGTTTCAACGGTTCCTGATACTTCTTCCTTTGTCAGAAGACATGGTCATCTCCTCATCCTGGTCGCTTCCAAGTTGGATGAGCAAATGATGAGCGTATTGTTCCAGTTCTTTGACCCGTTGCATCACTGTTTCACCTTCCCGGACTATCAGTTGGTCCCTACTTTGGAGGAGTTCTCTGATTTACTTGGCATATCTATTCTAAAGCAGACACCCTTTACAGGTTTGGAGATAGCACCTAGGCCAGAGGATATTGCTTCAGCCCTACATCTGACAAAGGCTGATGTAATGTCTAACTGGGAGATTCGGAGTGGGGTTAAAGGCTTCCTGGCTAAGTTCTTGATTGATCAAGCTCAACAGTTATGGGATGGTTTGGACTTTCAAGCATTTGAAGACATCCTGGAACTCTTCATCTATGGCTTGGTTCTGTTCCCTAATTCAGATTCTTTTGTCGATGTGAACACAATTAAGATCTTCATTTCCCGTAATCCAGTGCCCACTCTCTTGGGTGACATTCTACATGCTCTTTATGCTCGTACCACTCGGAGATGGGGAACCCTTATGTGTTGTGCACCATTGCTGGCGAGGTGGTTTATTCCTCACCTCACCAAATATGTATTGAAGAATGAGGAAGGAATGGGTTGGGCTTACAAAATCATGTCCCTTGCTCATACAGACATCATCTGGAGTACTAAAGACATGGAAGAGGTAGTTGTCATTGATCGTTGTGGAGAATACCCCAATGTTCCATTGCTTGGAATTAGAGGAGGGATAACCTATAATCCTTGTTTGGCCTTACGATAGTTTGGACGAGCTTGAAGGGACGGTCCTCGTGAGCTGCTACTTCCAGATATTGTCTTTGACTTCCAGGGGGATGTTGAGGGGCGTCGCCGCAGATTTATACGAGCTTGGGACAGGGTTAACAGGTCTGATCCGCATGAGCTAGGAATGAAGACTTCTCTCCCGTTGCAACCGTATCTCCAGTGGGTTCGAGCCCGTGCTCAAAAGCTGGGGATGCCATTAGAAGCTGTCTTACCAGTGATTGTAGAGCCTGCAGATGAAGAAGGGGTTCCTTATACGGTCCTCCATCCTTATATGCCTACTGATATTGGGGCATTGAAGAGGTCATGGATCTAGCCAAGGGAAGAAAGGGATACTTACAGAGAAAAGTATCATGAGCGGGAGCGGAAGATCCTGAAGCTTACAAGGCAGCTGGAGACTAAGAGGACAATCAACAATTATGTCAGCACGAAAGGAAAACGACCATGGGAGCGCTGCTGTCTTTTGATATTTCTAGTTTAGATTTGCTTTTCAGTATTTCTTTTATAACGCCTTAAAGGCATTTGTTAAACATTGTTTCAGGTTTTAATCTAATAAAAGTGTGTTTTCATTTTAGTTTACAAATTTGAATCTCCCTAAGTCTTTGAAATCATTTCATACGCATTCCATTCCCATGCACCTCATTACAGGTACCCTTACAGGTTTCTCATCTACTTCGCTGTTTATTTCAGCACAACATGTCTTCTGAAACATCTACTGATCAAGCCATCAAAGCTCTTCAAGCTCAGAATGCTCAGTTCCAGGAGATGTTCATGAACTTGGCCAACAGTCTACAAGATTTTAAGACTCTTATCTTGAAGGACAAGAAGAAGAAGAAGAAGAAGAAGGTGGTCCTCCTGAATATGGGTCACAGGTTTGGGAACAGGTTGAGACAAGAAGCTGATTTATCTCACTCATCTGGAGGGGGAGAGAATCAAGAAGAAAGCCAGGCTCCTAGACCTGTTGTTTCTGACAACGACACTGACTTTGATGAAGACCAGTATCCTCCTGCCGAGGATAGATATAAGCAACTCGAAGACCGGCTAAGTGCAATGGAGATCCAGAAGATACCTGGGTTGGACTTCGAAGATTTGGGTTTGGCATCTGGGGTGGTGATCCCACACAAGTTTAAAGCGCTTGTCTTGGCTAAGTACGATGGGGTCTCCTGTCCGAAGTTACACCTCCGCTCGTACGTCAGAAAGATTCAACCATATACTACTGATAGGAACCTCTAGGTTCATTTCTTTCAAGATAGTCTATCAGGGACTCAACTTGAATGGTTCTATCAACTGGAAGGAGCTAATGTCCGCAACTGGGAAGACATCGCTACTACATTTTACAAGCAATACCAGTATAATGCCGACCTTGCTCCCATGCGTACCCAACTTCAGGGTATGTCTATGGGTGCGAGCGAAGGTTTTAAGGACTATGCTCAGAAGTGGAGAGATCTTGCTGGAAGAGTACAACCCCCTCTGGCTGATAGGGAGTTGGTGGATATGTTTCTTGGGACTTTGTCTGGTCCATACTTCAATCATTTGATCAGAAGTTCATCGTCCGGGTTTACTAAATTAATTATGACTGGGGAGAGAGTTAAGGTCGGTATCAAGAGTGGCAAGATACAGAAAGGTGCTTCGTCAAGTACATAGAAGAAGCCTTTCAAGAAGGAATCTAGTGCAGTTTACAGCTCGAGGAGCCAAAATCGACTCGAACGCCGCCAAGTAGTTAATGCAGTGGTAATTTCAAGACCAATTGTTGCCCCACAACGCAACACTCAGCAAAGAGTAGAAAGACCGCAAAGGCAGTATACTCGACTCAGTATGACTCTATCCCAAATTCTGCCGCAACTATTGAAAACCAACTTGGTGATTCTAAAGGAGGCTCCGAAGAATCCCAACACTACATCACCACTGTATAATTCGAACACCCGATGTGCTTATCACTCTGATAGCCCGGGGCATGATACCAATAACTGCTGGGCCTTGAAGAATAAAGTGCAGGATCTGATTGATGCTAAGGAGACCGAGTTTTAAGCGCCAGAAAAGCCTAATGTCATGACTGCTCATATGCCCAAGCATGAAGTAAATGCTGTGGACGATGATTCGTTTGTAACCACTGTGGAAGACATTTCTACTCTGTTGTTAACCGTTAAGAAGAACTTATTATTGGCCGGTTTATTTCCGGGCTGTGGCGAAGGTTGCCACCTATGTTCCCTCCTGCCTACTGGTTGTCATCTATTGAAGTCAGGTGTCCAACGCCTGATGGATAATAAAGAAATCTTGTTCGAGAAAACTTTGGTTCCATTGATTCCTATTGAAGATGTTTCCATAATCACCATTTCCGCCAATTCTTCCAAGGCTTCCTCGAGAAAGCCTGTTAGAATTACATCTGTTCTGAGAGTTACTCCATTGATCATTACTATTCCTGGACCTATCCCTTACACGTCGGATAAGGCTGTCCCGTGGCACTATGGGGCCGATGTGTATTATCATGGGATTAAACAAGATTTGAAGGTTGAAGAGGCTGATACTAACATCAGCAATATTGTTGGGTCTAGCAAAGTCACCCGAAGCGGAAGACTCTTCTCTCCCGAGATCTCCCCGCCAACTGTTCAGAAGCCTGTTGTTATTACACCTGCCAGTACATCTGCTATTGTTCATGTTCATGTTCCAATCATTACCCCTATCGCCGAGTCATCTGACGCTCGGGGCAAAGGGATCACCGGTGAGCCTGCCCGGACAGAGGCATCGAAGAAGATTACTGTTGAAACCTCTAGGCGGGAGATAGAGGAAATTTTGAAGATCATCAAGAAAAGCGACTACAACATAGTCGAACAGCTGGGGCAAACCCCGTCGAAGATCTCTATGTTGTCTTTATTTCTATGCTCAGAAGCCCATGCTAAGGCTCTGATTGCTTTCCTCAAAACTGCGCACGTGCCCCAGGAAACATCTACTGACCAGTTTAAAGACTGTGTGGCTAGTTTGACTACTGATAACGGGTTGGATTTCTCCGATGCAGATTTGACTACCAAAGGAAAGAATCACAATGACGCTCTGCATGTTTCAATCGAGTGCAGGGGCACTACTCTAGCTCACGTGTTGGTGGATACTGGGTCCTTGTTGAATGTTTTACCCAAGAAAGGGTTAGACCGGTTAGATTATGAAGGGTTGGTGCTGAAGCCAAGTAATATTATTGTAAGGGCATTTGACGGGTCCAAAAGGATGGTACATGGAGAGGTGGATGTTCCAGTTAAGGTTGGTTCCCAGACTTTCGCGTCTACATTCTATGTGATGGACATTCGACCATCTTATTCTTGTTTGCTGGGTCGCCCGTGGATCCATAAAGTTGGGGCAGTAACTTCTACGCTCCACCAGATGTTGAAATACCCAGTGAAGGGGAAAATTGTTACAGTACGAGGAGAAGAGGAGTACATGGTGAGCCACCTTAACTCTTTTCGGTATGTGGAAATGGACGGGGAGTTCATTGAAACCCCGTGCCAGAACTTTGAAGAGGTCCCCCAGACCATGGCATCGACTGAAACTGTTGCTGAAAATCCTCCAATGAAGAAGGCTTCCCTCAAGGATGCCCGGGCTGTTATTGAAAAAGGTGGGTGTGCGAATTGGGGCCAACTCCATGACTTTGCACACAAGACTGACAAGTTTAGTTTGGGTTTTACTGCAGAAGCTTAAAGGGTTGTTCGGCGTGCGTAGATTGGAAGACCTCCCCTGTGTATCAGTAATCCGGAAGTGAATGCGATTGAAGATGATGATGAAGAGTCTGAGTTCGACAACTGGATTTACCCGACTACCGACGGTGGATTAAGCAATTGGATGGCAAAGGACTTCGTGCCCATTTCTTTTATTACACAATAATAAGACTTTTGTTTTGAGTTTGTAACAGACAATTTGAAACTTTATGGCTCGGTGCCTTGCCCGAGAAACCGTGGCTTTGTTTGTGAGGGCTTTATATTTGTCATCTCCATATATCATCAATAAAAGCATTGGACGTTTTCTTGCATTACGAATTTTGCGCTCCTTGTTTTCTTTTCTATCTTGCAAAAACAACTATTTATCTTACACACACTCACATATACGGGTCTACATCCACTCTGGATCCCACTGATAACGACTCTGCTACTGCCAGTTATGACTTAGAAAGTCTGATCAACCAAGCCGAGGACGAAGGTGAGGATGATTGTGAAGTGCCTGGTGAACTTGCTAGACTGTTACTTCAGGAAGAGAGGGTTATACAGCCGCATGAAGAGCCAGTGGAAACAGTAAATCTGGGTACAGAAGAAGACAAAAAAGAGGTCAAGATCGACGTAAATTTGGAGTCTAGTGTCAAGCAACGGTTGATTCAGATGATGCATGACTATGTTGAGATCTTTGCCTGGTCTTATGAAGATATGCCTGGGTTAGATACTGATATTGTGGTTCATCGTCTGCCTACCAAGGAAGATTGTCCTCCAGTGAAGCAGAAAGTTCACCAAATGCGCCCAGAGATGTCTGAGAAAATCAAGGCTGAGGTGATGAAACAGTTTGATGCCGGTTTTCTAGCAGTTACTTCTTACCCACAGTGGGTTGCCAACGTGGTTCCAGTGCCGAAGAAGGATGGTAAAGTACGGATGTGTGTTGACTATAGGGATCTGAATAGGGCAAGCCCCAAGGATGATTTCCCTCTGCCTCATATCGACGTTCTGGTTGACAATATCGCACAACATAAGGTCTTCTCCTTTATGGATGGTTTCTCCGGTTACAATCAGATTAAGATGGCTCCCGAGAATATGGAGAAGACAATGTTCGTTACTCAATGGGGTACCTTTTGCTACAAGGTCATGCCGTTCGGATTGAAGAATGCTGGGGCAACGTATCAGCGCGCCATGGTCACTTTGTTCCACGACATAATTCATCACGAGATTGAGGTATACGTTGACGACATGATTGCAAGGTTCCAGACTAAGGAAGAACACCTCGACCATCTCCAGAAGTTGTTTGACAGGTTGAAGTTGTACAGACTGAGGCTAAATACGAACAAGTGCACCTTCGGGGTGAGGTCTGGTAAGCTGCTGGGTTTTGTCGTTAGTGATAAAGGTATCCAAGTGGATCCTGCAAAAGTGAAGGCTATACAAGAAATTCCAGCTCCCCGAACAGAAAAAGAAATCAGAGGCTTTTTGGGACGTTTGAACTACATTGCCCGGTTCATATCACACCTGACCGCTACTTGTGAGCCAATCTTCAAGTTGCTGAAGAAAGATCAAGTGGTAAGGTGGAATGATGAATGTCATACTGCTTTCGAAAGGATCAAGGAATATCTCCAAGAGCCACCTATTCTGATGCCTCCAGTTGAAGGGAGACCTTTAAATTTATACTTGACAGTACTCGATAATTAGATGGGGTGTGTACTGGGGCAGCATGACGAGTCTGGCCGAAAAGAGCATGCTATTTATTACCTTAGAAAAAAGTTTACCGACTGTGAGACCAGATACTCACTGCTTGAGAAAACTTGTTGCGCTTTGGCATGGGCTGCTCGCCGGCTGAGACAGTATATGCTGACTCACACTACTCTATTGATATCGAAGATGGATCCAATCAAGTATATCTTCGAGAAGCCTGCCTTATCCGGAAGAATAGCAAGATGGCAGATGATCTTGACTGAGTATGACATCCAGTACACGACTCAAAAGGCAATTAAGGGAAGTGTGTTGGTGGATCATTTGGCACATCAGGCAGTGGACGACTAGCAGTCTATGAACTTTGAATTCCCATATGAGAATATCATGTTGGTGACTGACTGCGAAACACCTGGACCGGATGAAGGACCTGAGGAGGGATCCTGATGGTCTATGTACTTTGATGGAGCTTCAAACGCTTTGGGTAATGGCATTGGCATTGTAATCATATCTCCTGAAGGCTCTCATACTCCGTTCACCGCCCAACTATGTTTTAACTGCACCAACAACATGGCGGAGTATGAAGCGTGCATTATGGGTCTTCGAGTAGTTATTGACCTAAGGATTAAGTTCTTAAGTGTATTCGGAGATTCTTCTCTCGTAATAAGTCAGATCAAAGGCGAGTGGGATATGAAAGACCCTACTATTATTCCTTACAAGGAGTATATATTGACGTTGCTTCCACACTTCGAGGAGATAACCTTTGAACACTTCCCCAGAGAGGAGAATCAGTTGGCGGACGCGTTAACTACGATGTCTTCTATGTTCAAGGCCAGGTGGGACAATGAGGCTCCCCAGATTACCATTGAGAGGTTGGACGAACCTGCACATTGCTGTGACATTGAGACTGAAGAGGTAACAGAAAAACCCTGGTTCCACGAGGTAAAAAGGTATCTTGAGGCTCAGGAGTACCCCGAGGGTGCATCTGTTAATGATAAGAAGTTTCTGAGAAGGTTCGCGGCGAAGTTCTTCATCAACAATGGTATCCTTTACAAGCGTAACCATGATTCGACCTTACTGCGTTGTGTGGATACGAATGAAGCAGAAAGGATTATGGTAGAGTTACATGAAGGTACTTTTGGGACTCATTCCAGTGGACATACCATGGCGAAGAAAATCCTTCGGGCAGGGTATTATTGGTCTACTATGGAAGCCGACTATTATCAACATTCTCGAACCTGTCACAAATGTCAAGTCTACGCTGATAAAGTGCACATACCTCCAGTTTCTCTGAATGTCTTGAGAGCTCCTTGGCCTTTTGCAATATGGGGCATCGACATGATTGGTGAGATTAGACCTACGGTATCTAACGGGCATCGTTTCATCCTGGTAGCTATTTATTACTTTACAAAGTGGGTTGAAGCAGCTTCCTTTGATACTGTGACCAAGAACGTCATGGCACGGTTTATTTGGCACAATCTGATCTGTCGATATGGCATACCAGAGAGGATCATTACGGACAACGGTACAAATCTCAATAATACAATGATCACCGAGCTCTACAAGCAGTTCAAGATGCATCATCATAACTCTTCTCCCTACCGGCCGAAGATGAATGGAGCTGTTGAAGCGGCTAATAAGAATATCAAGAAGATTGTGCAGAAGATGACGGTGACATACAAAGATTGGCACGAGATGTTACCATTTTCCCTTTATGGGTACCGTACCTCAACACAGACGTCAGCAGGGGCAACACCCTATTCCTTGGTGTATGGCATGGAGGGCGTCTTGCCCATTGAAGTCCAGATACCTTCTCTTCGGATTATGAAGGATGCAGGTTTGAGCGAAGATGACTGGATCCAGACCCGGCTTGATCAGCTGAACTTAATCGACGAAAAGAGATTTACTGCTATTTGTCATGGTCAAACGTACCAAAAGTGGATGATCAAGGCATTTAACAAGAAAGTTAGATGACAAGAGTATCAAGTTGGGGATCTGGTGATCAAACGCATCATATTACCTCAAGGTGATCCCATGGCCAAATGGACCCCTACATAGGAAGGGCCATTTGTGGTTAAGAACATTTTCTCAGGAGGAGCTATGATTCTAACCGCCATGGATGGTGACGACCTTCCTCACCCCGTCAATGCAGACATAGTGAAAAAAATACTACGCATAATCAAAGACCCGCTAGGTTGACTGACCTAGGAAAAAATAAGGGCTTCCCGGCGAACCAAAAGGGTTCGGGCAAAAATAAGGGATGAAAATGAAAAAATCTGTACACCTGGCAAGTCGAAAACCTGAAAAGGCGGCTTGGGCAAAAAAGGGTATCCCGGTGGACTAAGAACCCGAAAGGGCGGTCCAGGAAAAAATTAGGGATCAAAGCGTAACACTATGTCTCATTAGATCACCTTGCAACCAGAATTCGATATCAACTATCAAGCTCAGACGACACTAATCAATCTGATCTACCTTCAACCAAGTAGCAAAGTGATGAGATGCTCGAGGACATAAAGGCGATAGCAGAGTTGGAACCCAGTGAGATTGTTCACATAGCTATTTTTCTTTGTTTTTCACAAATTGTATAAACTCTATTATTCGGCGGCATTCTCTTACTAGGACGTCAACCTCTTGTACAAAAACGCCTATCTACAGGCTGACTTCAAAATCAATACAATTCATTTTTCACAAAGAAATTTCAAATTGTTTTCCTTTTTCTGTTTTGTTTTGCAAGAACATCCAATGGTTCATTTTTGATATATGCATTTGACAATAATTGCTGCTCATGAATATTTACATGCGAAACAAAAGACGATTATGCGTAATATCAAAAATAGGGGCAAACAAGAAATGCATAAACCGTACAGTTTCTCTACCCACCAAGTATAGGGATAGACCTAGTTGGAGAAAACGATTGAAGGTACATTCACTACCCGCAGAGTAAGAGAAAGATAATGGTGTTAAAATACTCCCCAGCTGAGACTCGCAACCGTGAATGAATTGGCGATATTCTCCCCAAGCAGAGTTTATCTACCATCAGCATTGAAAAATTATCCCCAGTGGAATTTGGAGAATTATCCCTAGTAGAGTCTGGAGGATTGTCCCCAGTAGAGTCTAAAAGATTATCCCCGGTGAAGTCACAACTGGAAAATCATCCCCAGCGGAGTTCATTCCTTTCACAAACAGAAACTCAACCCTCGACAGGGTTCATTATCACCAGCAACGGTAATTCATTCCCAGCTGAATTTATCAGTGGAATCCTCAGCAGAGCATGTCCTGCCCACATAGTCATTTCCTCGTCAGTTTATTCCCCAGCGGAAACAAAGAATTCAACTCTTTTCTCCAACAGCTATCCGGGATTTATTTTCCCCGGCTAAAAACATCATATTTCCATACATCATGACACATGCATATACGCATCATACAACACAATCTCATTTATTTTGATAACATCATTGCTTGATACATATCATGCATTACATACAGCTAACCTTTACTTTTTAGGAAAGATACAATTAGATTCTCACAAAATTCAAGCTATGAAGCTCGGGTAAGACTGATAACAGTTTAATCCCTAGTTGAATAACGGACGACCAAAGTTCCTAAAATTCAACTTTCCTCTTTAATAGAGATGATTCCCCAGTTGAATAACGGATGAGCGAAGTTCCTAAATGTCAACAGAGATGGTTCCCTAGTTGAATAACGGATTACCAAAGTTCCTAAAATTCACCTTTCCTCTCCAATAGAGATGATTCCTCGGTAGAAGAACGGACGAGTTCCTAAATTTCGACAGAGATGATTCCTTAGTAGAATAACGGACGAGTTCCTAAATTTCGATAGAGATGATTCCTCAGTAGAATAACGGACGAGTTCCTAAATTTCAACAGAGATGATTCCTCGGTAGAATAACGGACGAGTTCCTAAATTTCGACAGAGATGTTTCCTCAGTAGAATAACAGACGAGTTCCTAAATTTCGACATAGATGATTCCTCAATAGAATAACAGATGAGTTCCTAAATTTCGACAAAGATGATTCCTCAGTAGAATAACAGATGAGTTTCTAAATTCGACAGAGATGTTTCCTCAGTAGAATAACGGACGAGTTCCTAAATTTCAACAGAGATGTTTCCTCGGTAGGATAATGGACGACTGAAGTTCCTAAAATTCAAACTGAGACGACTCACCAGTAGAATACAGACAATTGAAGCTCCTAATTTCTATTTTTCTCTCAAGACAGAGATCAGCATTCCCCAGCGGAATTTTCCTTAACAACAGGTATACAAGCTCTCGCTAAGGAATCTCTTATGCGATCGACACTCCTTCGGATGGCATCTTTAAGCCCATCCCCTCGTCAGCAATTTCCAAATGGCATGTTTAAGCCCATTCCCTACATAGCAAGACGGATACTACTTCATGCGAGTGTAAATTTCTGGGCACTCTAGTGTTCAATCATCTTCCACCTTCGGATCACGAAAGGCACGAAAGCCAATCTACATCCTCGGGTTTAAGAAGATTGAACAGGGGAAGCTGTTGTACCCCAAAATTTGCCCTCCCAGATTTCTCAAAATATTTCAAGAAAGATCCTTAAGTTGCTCAAGGTAGTCCAAGGTTTGGCCAGACAAGCTCTCTCCTAAGGCAGTCTACCTCAAATTAGGGTTTCATGTTGCATCAAGATACTTGAGTCCAAGGGACCCCAAATTATCAACATTGTTCTAATATGTTCTCAAGATCATCCATGTCAAGTTTCAAGCCTTGCAAAGAAAGTTTGCTCAGTCAATTGCTCAAAGGCCTCAAAAACGACTATGCTAGGGCAAAAGTCAATTGTGGCCCACATACAGTCAAACTTCATGATTTTTGGTCAACATACTTATTTTGAAGTATATTTCATCATTTGATCAAGGGTTGATCATGATTCATCAAGGATTGCTCATAATTCATCAAGACTCAAAAGTTGCTAAATTAGGGTTTTGTAGGAAAAGTCAACTCAACTTTGACCAAGCATAACTTTCTCATACTTTATGAGAAATGACCCATCCAAAGCTAATTTTGAAGAGGATGAAATTCCCTACAATCCATATTCAGTTCCCAAGTTCAAAATATGCACTCACAAGAAGTTATGAATTTGGACATTATAGGTCATTTTGAAAAGTAAATAAAAACACCTTTTTTGTCAAAGCTTCATACATGAGCATGGAATATCAAATTGAGATTAGACCAAAAGGGTTGCTTAGAGGACATATCAAGCTTTCTAAAAAGTCCAATAACACCTCCAAAGATTCAAAATTGAGGAAGTTATGCATTGGTGAAGTTGACCTTTTTTGCAAAATTGCCAAAAGTCAACTATCCCTAAAACTTCAAATTTTGCCAAATGGCCCCAATCTTTTTCACTTGTTTTGAGTTGGCAACATAGTCCACGATCTCTATCCTTTTCCACTTGTCCATATTTTATTTTTATTATTTATTTTGATTTTTATTTGAATTAATTCAATTTAAATCAAAACAAATCAAATAAAATCCAAAATATTGAAAGCAAGAGATTTTGTGCTTGTTTCAGGTTCCAATTACAGCTAGCAAGTCATTCAAAATCGTATCAAGGCATGGTGTGAACAAAAGGATTGAAATTGGCCAATTTTGGAAAGTTTTCAAAGTTAATCAAATCAAAGATCCAAATCATCGATGGAGGAAGATTGAGAGCAGTTATCAACCCTAATCCCTTCACTAATACAAATAGAACGAAGCCAGACCTAAAAGAGAGGTTATAAACAGGCGCATGAACAAGAAAAAAGTCTGAAAAAAATCAAGAAAAGTGTAAGATCGAATTCCATATTCCAGGCATCCTCAAGGCTTTCTATCCATCCCAATCGATTCCTGGGAGTGTCAGCAAGCTAAAGCAATTAAGAACCAAGCCGTTCCAGTCCCAAATCGCACTGTAAGTCCATCACGAAACTCATGAAATCTTGAATTTGAATAGCATGATTTAGGCATTGTTAGGATGAATTAATCATATATTGTTGATCTATGAGACATTTGTAAGCTTCCTGTATTGATTAATTGCATTTATATGGCCTATACTGGAATTCACCATTGTTACGGTTTATAGCTCCGAATTAGGGATTTTGCTTGCAGGTGAAATTAGCCCTGATGAAGGGTACCATCGTGTTCAGAATGATGAGACGAATCCAACCATGGCGTTAGATTTCATTTATATAGCTCGTGGAGGGTTTTGGAACGAACATTACATATAGCGACCGACAAAATATCTGTAGGTAAAAGTCTGGGACTTTTACCCACGGAGGAGGGAAGAAGATGACTTATGTGTCACCTTTCCATTGGCCCATTCAAATTTTCTGCGCGCATTTTTTTGTTTCCTCCACTAACACGCTTTTTTGTATATTATTATTATTTCTTATCCTATGTACAACAAAAACAAATGGTGCAGTGGTGAGTGCAGCGCTGGAAATTGCCTTGGGGCGTGGGTTCGAATCCCAGGTCCCCCATTCCTTTGATATTATTTTCTTTTCAGTAATCAGGTGCGTTTGCAAGCATAAAGACTATCATACTCCCTCCAAATCTGGTACGCCAAGTGGCCAGATGGCCAAATCTAATGGCCATCCAGGAGAGACCACCATGAGCCAAGTCAAACGCAATACATTGGATCCAAAGAGTCAACGTGGACCTCACCATTTTGGGCCCAAATTTGACTATTGGCACCCCCATAATTCTCAGGCCCAATGCTTTTTCTCTCTTTCTCTTTTTATTATATTTATTTTATTTAAGTTATTTAGTTTATTTACTAACCAAAAATTATTTTATTTTTATCAAAAAATCACCAAAAATATTTTTATGTCCAATTAAATTTAAAATTTATTTTTATTAAAAAATTAATTAATTTAATTAGGTTTGTTAATTTAGACAATTTTAATTATTTTGTACATAATTAAAAATAATTAGAACAAATAGGTTTTATTACTAACTTAATTGTATTTTATTTTTTTCCTAAAATAACAAAAAAACCAAAAATAGGCCATGTCATTATTTTATTAATTAATTTAATTAACTAATTAGTTGCATATTTAATTTAGAAAATTTATTCCTTTTATTAAAAACAACAAAAAACAATTTTTTCTTTTAATTAGGATAGAAGGGTCAAAACCCTAATTTCTCGCCGATCTAATTTTCTCGCGCGCTTTATCCATATTGATGTATCTGCTCACAATTTGTAATAGTTTTAATTAGGACATTTATTTTTATTTATCATTTTAATTTCAAAGGGTTTGTTTTTGGCTATGTAAATACTCGAAGCCTTGTAATAGCGTAGTTTAATTTCCGCACTTTAAAATTCTGCAAACTATTAACTGCTAGATGTATGACTAATAGGATTGTATGGCAAGAATAATCAAACATTAGCAAACCTAACACAAGACTAAAATAACTGAACATAACACACCTTGCACATATGCACCCTTAGGGTATACCTCACTTGGTTGCCTCGGAAAATAATGGTCATGTCCCTCGAACGTAGGGATACCCTTAGCAAAGGCCCTCGGTTAAAATCATCATAAAGATCATTGTCCCTCGATGTCCCTCGAAGTTGCCTACGGTATATGTTCTTGTCCCTCGATGTTGCCTATGAATATATGATGACAGTCCCTTCGAAATGCTAAGGTATCCCTACATGTTGCCTTCAATGACCATTACGTCCCTTTCGAATTGACCCTTACAAATTCCAACGACGGTGCTACCTATTTCTCAATAGTAGGATAGCGCTGTCTAAAGGAA
Organism: Vicia faba; assembly: GCA_948472305.1. Lineage (NCBI taxonomy): Eukaryota > Viridiplantae > Streptophyta > Magnoliopsida > Fabales > Fabaceae > Vicia > Vicia faba. The sequence goes on from OX451736.1 coordinate 490,834,864, forward strand.
ACAAGAATAGAAACGATCTTTTTTTTTGAGTAGGTAGATGCTAGTAGGTACTTACTCAAATCAAACTTTTTCACACCAAGCACTTTTAAAACAAAGTTTTCAAAAACACTTCGTAACACTCTTGAAGACAGAAGCAAGGGTTATAACAAAGTAAAACAAACTTTTTAAAACAAAGCACATACACAAGCAAATTAAAAAGATGAGCAAGTACCTAAGAGCCCATGGAAAACCATGGATAGAAAGGGTGCTAACACCTTCCCTTTTTATAATCTACCCCCCGTGCTCAGAATATCTCGAAAAAAGGATTTTTTTTCTGTACTTTTTTCCTTTCCGGTTGGATGAAATAAAAGTCGGTGGCGACTCTTGCTTACCGCGACATTTTGCGAATAAAAAAACGCAAAATGCAAACAAGCATTTTCCAAAACAGTCGGTTCTGCCACCGTATCACAGTACCCTTTTGGTTTTTTTTCTTATTATTTCATTACAAATCCAATACAAGCATCCCCCTAGCGTGCATGGTACACCCCTCAACTCTCAATCACTTGATCATCATCAAGCCAGATCCAGCGCACCGCGTGCCACCCCCATGATGCACCTCCAGCAAGCCTATCACATTGAATCATCAACAGGCGTTGGGCTTACTGCTTTGGGCTTGAGTTTTTTTTTTGCTAACTTCTCACCCCTCCATTAATTTTGCATACTGGCCCAAACCCTTTTATCATTTTAATTTAATTTATTTTCTTTTTCTTATTTTATTTTATTTCATTTTTCTTTATTATTTATTATTATTATTATTATTATTATTATTATTTTTATTAATAAAAAATCCAAACATATTTTTATTTATTATTTTCACACTAATTTTTTTATTTTCTTTATAAAGACAAAAGACAAAAACATTTTCTTAACAAATTTGATTTCTTTTTCTTAATAAATTAATAATTAGATTTAGGTTTAATTATTTTTTCTTTTTTTATTTAAAATTAATTTAGAACTTAAGTTTCTTTTAATTAATTAATTACCATATTATTTTCATTAAGTTTAAACCCTTTCATAAAAAAACCTAAAAATGCTTTCTAACTTAATTTCTTTTCTTAATTAGTTTATGTTTAATTTTATTTAATTTTAATTAATAATTTTTCTTAATTAGGTCAAAACTAAACCCTTTCATTAAAACCAAACAAAAATCATTCCCTTTCCATTTATTTTCTTGCACATTTATTCAAAGCTTGTACATTATTCAATATGGTTGTAATAGATAATTAGGTTTAATTTTCTTGCAATCCCCATTTGTAAATTTGTATACCCCCTCCCCTAATGATGTAATAGCATGGTAATTTACTCTCTGCAATTTATCGTTTTCATATAAATGCTAGTAATTAGGGTTTATATGGAAAGATAAAATCAATAATTAGTAAACCCTAATTCAAGATAAACAATGCATGTAAATCAAACACACTTGCACACTCGCACCCCTAGGGTTAACTCCACTTTGTTGCCTTACAAAAATGGCCATGTTATGCATGTGAGATATCTTAGCAAAAACAAAACAAAAATACAAGATCATAGTCCCTCTATGACGCTACAAATGTTGTCTTTTAAATGATCTTAGTCCCTCAAAGAGAAATGCTAAGATATCCCACAACATTACTATTAAGAATATACGATGACCCACGGTCGTCCCTTTACATCCAAATATAAGGATTCTTACCAAATCAATGGTAATATAGCAATATCAAAGAAAAGGAAGAAATGAACAAAGAATTTGAGTAGGTAGATTGTTCCTAGTTGCTTGCTCACTTTCAGAACAAACATCCTTGCTTATTTTCAAAACAAACACTAAATACTTTCAAAAACAAACTTTCAAAACATAAAATATATTCAAAAGTCCAACACTTTGTATACGTTCTTACGAACGAAAACCATTACAAAGTTTGCCTAAATGAAGGCGCCTTTTAAAAATACTTTCAAAACTACCACAAAGCATATTTTCAAACAAAAGCAAGTGATCTATCAAGCAACTAAGAGCCCATAGATAACTATGGATGAAAAGGGTGCTAACAACTTCCCTTTTCATAATCTACCCCCCGAACTCAAGAAATAATCTCAAAGGTCTTTCCTGTTCTTTTCCAGCTTTGCTTTTGGATAAAAGAAAAGTCGATGGCGACTCTTGCTAACCACAATAATTGCGATCAAACGCAAACATCCCAAGTCAGTTCTCCTACCGTATTACAGAACTGGCGACTCTGTTGTGGAAAAACTTAAAAGCGGGGTTACCTTAGGGATATATCACCTGTATTTGCTTTCATTTGTTTGACTTTCTTGGTTTACATTTTGGTTCCTTGTTTGGGCTTGTTTTAATCCTCTACCCAGCTTTGGTGAAGTCTGAAGTTGGTAGATACTCGATACTACACTCATTGAGATCAGACTTCTCGGGATATTTCAATCGTCATGAAAGAGGCTTACACTGAAACAATGCCCGATAAGAAAGATCAGTGATATTGAGATCCCTTAGAACCCGATTACTATTTCTAGGACAGGTTTGAGCCAACTAAACTTCAAGAGGGTACTTACCTATGAGACTCCATGCAAGCCTAAACCTAAGGACTTGTTTGTCTTGTGTGTATATGCTTACATGTATATAACATCATAAACATCATAACATCATGAGCAATCTCACTAACCATTTCAAGGATTATTGGGATTTATCTTTGTTCTGTTTTATAGGACATGACTTCTATCTGCAGGAATACTATCCAAGTGAATCTCGTAAGAATTCCTTCTCAACTCAAAGAGTTAGCATCAAGGGTCCCTGAGAATTCTTCATTCACCAAAAGACATGGTCGCCTCCTAAACTTGGTTACCTCTAGCACTGATGAAGATATGATGAAGGTGCTTTTCCAGTTCTTTGATCCTCTACACCATTGCTTCACTTTCCCCGATTATCAACTTGTGCCTACTCTGGAAAAATTCTCTCAACTCTTGAGAATTCCCATTCTTAATCAACTACCCTTCAATGGTACGAAAAGATATCCCAGACCTGAAGAGATTGCCCGAGCGCTACACTTGCAACAATCTAATGTCACGACTAATTGGGAAACAAGCAGTGGCGTCAAAGGTTTCTTAGCCAAGTTCTTGTTTGAGAAAGCTCAATATTGTTGGAGCTCTTTGGATCTACAAGCTTTTGAAGAAATCTTGTCCCTTATCATCTATGGGATGGTTTTGTTCCAAACCCTGACCAACTTATAGATGTAAATGCTGTCAAAATCTTCATGTCTCGCAATCCGGTGCCTACTTTGTTGGGAGATATCCTACATTTTTTTACTCTCATACTATGAGGAAAAGAGGGATCCTCATGTGTTGCACTCCTCTCTTGGCTAGATGGTTTATTTCACATCTTCCCCGGTATGTGTTGAAGAACGAGCAAGGTTTGAGGTGGTCCTGTAGGTTGATGATGCTCAGACATTCAGATATCCATTGGTGTTCTCGATCCTTGGATAACATTACTATCATCGACCGTTGTGGGGAATTCCCTAATGTCCCTTTGCTTGTCATTAGATGAGGTATCACTTACAACCCTTGCTTAGCCTTGCGACAGTTTGGTTATGCACAAAGGGATGGTCCTCATGAGATTCTCATCCAAGAAGTAGTATTCGACTACGAGAGCGATGATCAAAGTTACCGCCATAGGTTTGTACGAGCTTGGAGGATGGTAAATAAGGTGGACAGTAAGACGCTGGGACACAAGAATTCTATTTCACTTGAGCCTTATCTTAGGTGGGTACTAGCTCGTGCTCAGAAGCTCGTGATGCCTTATCTCCCCATCCTACCAGTTATCATGGAGCCTATGGTTGAAGGAGATGTCCCGTACAGTGTCCTCCATCCCGACATGCCTACCTCTCTTGAATACTTGCAAAAGGGTTAGATTCAGCTAAAGGAGGAACGAGATACCTTCGAAGCTCAATTCTACGCTAGTGAGAAAAGGGTCTTGGAGCTTACAAAGCTAATACATGAAGAGCAGAGTGTGAAGGCCTACCTTGCACCGAAGAGGATGCGTTCGGTTTTTTTATCTTAGAGATTTATTTTGTAAACCCAAGAGGCATGTTGTAATCATTTTGAACTAATTAATGGAATTTGACGTTTGTTCATTTTTTGTCTATACAAATTTAAATTTCATAAATCCTTGAAATCATTTGCATATACATCTTCCATGCATCATAACATAACAAGTTTTCACACGACAGTTTTCCTTATCTTTCTATTGTTTATTTCAGCAAGATGGATCTCGAGAAAACTGTAAAGGACCTACAAGCACAAAACTCTCAGTTTCAAGAGACTCCACTGACCCTAGAAAAGGGGCAACAATATCTGATGGCATTGCTGGCAGCCAAAAAGAAACCAAAGAGGAAAGCTCTAGTCAACATGGGTAGAAGATTCAAAGAGTCGGTCTGTCAGATCCCGATAGTAGAAGACTCATATGAGGAAGACGAGAATCAGATTGGAGAAGCTAGGAGTACCCAGGCTGGGTGTATCAACAATCAAGCGTCGGATAATGATGATTACTTTGACGAGTAGTATCCTCCTGCCGATGTCAAGTACAAGCAACTAGAAGACAAATTGAAGGTCGTCGAGATTCAAGCCATCCCCGGTTTGGATTTTGATTTTTTGGGTTTGATATACGGGGTTGTCATTCCCCACAAATTCAAGTACCAGTCTTTGCAAAGTACAATGGGGTTTCCTGTCCAAAGCTTCACCTAAAGTCTTATGTGCGCAAAATTCAACCACACACCGCTGATAAGAAACTTTGGGTTCACTTTTTTCAAGAAAGTTTGACTGGGATGCAACTAGAGTGGTTTTACCAATTGGATGGTTCCCATATCCATACATGAGAAGACTTAGCCACTGCTTTCTACCACCAATACCAGTATAATGCCGACTTGGCGCCGACAAGAGTTCAGTTGCAAGACATGACAATGGGTAAGAATGAAGGGTTCAAAGAATACGCCCAAAAGTGGAGAGACCTTGCCAGTAGGGTTCAACCACCTTTGACTGATAGGGAGCATATTGACATGTTTATGGGCATTTTATCTAGTCCTTTATTTAATTTATTGGTTGGTTGTTCTTCTTTCGGTTTCACCGAACTGATCTTAACCGTTGAAAGTGGTATCAAAAGCAGGAAGATTCCCATGGCATCTGCCTCCACCTCCAATCCTAGAAAAAAACCTTTTACTGCAAAGAAAGAAACAAATGTTGTGTATGGGGTAAGGTACCGTACCAAGAAGGATGACAATCTGTCTGTTAATGCTATATGAATCTCCAATCAAACTCCTGCTTAAAGACCATTCCAGCATTGAAGAATAAAATTCAAGACTTGATAGATAACAAGACCATTAAATTTGATCCTCCTCCAACTCTGAATGTAATCACCGCACCTATGCCAAATCATGGCAAGGGTGTCAATGTTGTTGAAGATGAAAAATTTGTTTCCTCCGTCAAAGACTTGACTACTCCATTAAACATCATCAAAAAGAATCTGTTGAAAGTCAGGATTTTCCATGGCTGTTTGAAGGATTGTGTTTGTTGTACCAAACAAATTAATGGATACGAAGGGCTGAAGGAAGGCATTCAACGCCTGATGAATAACCATGAGATCCTATTTGAGAAGACTCCGCTTGCCAAAATTTTGACTAATAAATGTGAAAATCTATCCATCATAACCATCTCAAACAAGCCTCCTAGGATCTCCTCCAAGGGTCCTATCAGGATTTCAAATGAACCAATTGTTGCTCCTTTGATAATTACCAATCCCAGACCAATTATGTACTCTTCCAACAAAGCAGTGCCATGGAACTATGGTGCTAAGGTGTTTTACCATGGGATAAAACAAGATGTTTGGATTGAAGAAAACAAAGTTGATGATGTTGGTAACATAACTGGCTCAAGTAAGGTAACCAGAAGTGGGAGAATCTTTTCACCCAACATCTCACCACCAATTGTTATAAAGGCACTTGTCCGCATCACTGATGTTAAGCCAAATACTAATATAAGGGGAAAGAATAAGGTTGTTGATCCTGTCGAGACAAAAATACTCGTAAAGGATATTACTGATGGGGAACCTTTCGCTCGTGAAATGGATGAAATATTGACAATTATAAAAAGGAGCGATTTTAAGATTGTGGATCAGTTGGGGAAATCCCCTTCCAAGATTTCCATGTTATCTTTGCTACTTTGTTCTGATGCTCATGCTCGGGCATTAATCAAATTCTTGAAGAAGGCTCATGTCCCTCATGAGACCACGACTGACCAGTTTGAAAATTGTGTGGCAAGCTTGACAGTCGATAATGGTTTAGGGTTCTCAGATGCTGATCTGACACCACTCGGAAAGAACCATAACAAAGCCCAACATGTTTCTGTAAAATGCAAAGGGACTACCTTAGCACATGTTCTGGTTGACACCGACTCTTCTTTAAATGTGCTACCCAATGGGCTTTATACCATTTAGACTGTGAAGGTTTAGTTTTGAAACCAAGCGATATTATTGTGAGGGCTATCGATGGGTCCAAAAGGACAGTTCATGGAGAGGTAGATCTCCCGATCAAGGTGGGATCACAAATTTTTAACTCTACCTTCTACATCATGGACATCCGTCCTGCCTACTTCTGCTTATTGGGTCGCCCTTGGATCCATGGAGCTGGGGCAGTAACCTTAACTCTTCATCAAAAACTTAAATATCCGGTTAAAGGAAGGATTGTCACTGCCTGTGGTGAGGAGGAGTTCATGGTAAGCCACCTCAACTCTTTAAAATACATAGAGATGGATGGAGAATTTATAGAAACCCCATGTTAGGCTTTTGAATTTGTGCCACCAATGATTGCTACTGCCAAATGTTCCTCTGATGTGTCTAAAGTTGTTAAGGTCGTACCAAAGATGGTTTCATTCAAAGATGCTCGTGTTGCAATCGAAGAAAGAAGTTGTGATACTTGGGGGGCCACTCCTCGAGATCCCCTTCAAAGTGGACAAATGTGGTTAGGGTTTCACCGTTAAGGCTCAGAAGGAAGTGAGGCGCACTAGCGCAGGGAAGCCCCATCTCCGTATTGGAAGCCACGAAGTCAACACTGTAGGTGATTCTGATGATGAAGTTGCTTTTGAAGATTGTGTATTATTGTACCCCCAAAATTTTCCCTCTCATTTATCAAGATTTTGCTCACAAGATCTCCTTTGGCTCAAGACTGCACTAGGGTTGATCAGCTCAAGACACCTCCTTAAGCACTGATGACCAAAATTAGGGTTTGATATTGCACAAGGATATTTGAACTTAAAACACCCCATATGGTTTTCATGGATCATTATGGATCCTCAAGATCACTCACGTCAAGTTTCAAGCTTTGGATCACACTTTTGCTCAGTCAATTGAGCAGTTGACCTAAAAATCAACTATATTTGGGAAAAATCAACTATGGCCAATTTACAGTCAAACTTCATAATTTTTTATCCACATCAACATTTTAAACTCATATGTATCATTTTATCAAGTTTGGACCATAATTCCTCAAGAAATTTGACCAAATCTTCAAATGGGCAAAATGGTTAAAATTAGGGTTTTGACTGGGAAAGAGCAATTTCTAATTTTTGACCTAGCAAATGATCAATTGGTTTAAGGCATGATCTCGAGATTCCAATTGCATCATTTTTACCTAATGACATGGCTCAAATCATTGCTCAAGTCCATTAGATTGACGAATGAATTTTTAGTCAACTGATCAAAAGTCAACTGTATACTGAAAAGTCAAACTTTGACTTTTTGGTCAAAATCAAATGCCAAAGATCACAATTCATCAAAACATGTCAAAATATGAAAATTATTCATCAAGAAATCAAAAATTCAATATTTCATTTTTGATAAGTCAAAATTTCCAAACTTAGAAATTTTTCTAAGTGTTGAAAATTTCATGTTTTTTCACAACTTTGAACAAATTTTTCACCATGATGCAAAATGATTCAAGAGAAACTTCCAACAAGAAAGTTGTAGATCTCCATGAAATCTACAACTTTTCTTTACATAACCCCTTCCAAAATTGTTTAGATCTCAAGTTATAATTTTAAGAATACATGGTCATGAAACAAAACACTTAGTGAAATTTTGCCCTAATTTGGTCAGGATTTTGGCCCAACTTCATGGCACTTTTCATATAGTTCCAAGGGGAATCTTTAAAATCAATTCAAATATGGGTTGTATATCACATTGCAAGCTTTCCAAAATGTCCAAGAACTCCTTGAGATCAGTTTTGAGTAGGGAGAATCGAAGAGATGAAGTTAGGGTTTTATCACTTGAATTACAAGGCATTTTGTGATGAACAAAATTCAAATTCAAAGTTATGCTGCATAAACTCTACTTTTCAGGCCTCAAACTTGTTAGGTACTGCATAATTAATGGCTTGCACAGCTGTTAGAGATCTCATTTCAAGCATTCAATACAAGGCCATGCTTTATATCCATTTTGGGAAGAAAGTGTACATTGCCATTTTGATAAAGTGCTTTTTTACACAAAACTTGTTCTTGAGCCTTGCACTTGTTCTATTATGATCATACGAGTCCCATAACCCATAAGAAACTTGTTAGACACTTACAATCACTCAGTCCATGCTTGTACCTCACATTGAAACTTGGTTTCCCACTTTTCTTCAAAATCAAGTAACCTAGCAATTAGCTGAAAACTTGTACTTCTGATTGTCCAAACCACTCCAATCCTTTTGCTTATAGATATACAAACCATTTGCCACAAAATAAACGAATGCTTTCCCCCTAAAAACACCAAGAGCTCAGAATCACATCTCATACCTCCATTTTCACATAAACTGACCAAAAACTTGAAACTCATAACTCCCTCATGCGTTTTCAAGCCTCTTTGTTCCTAAACTTCTAAGCATCATTTAGAACTCATCTCACACCCTGTTACAGAACTGTAACACCATTAACACCATCCTCCATTTTCAAAAACAGATCTTTTGCACTTGGACTTCTCCAGAACTCCTCAGGTACTTTCAGCTCAAGCTAAGCATCCCATTATCTTCCTGGGAACTTAAGGAAGCTAACCCAATCATTCGAACTCCTTAAAAGCTGCTCAAACTTCAAACCCGATACCCTCTTGCAAGGTAATTTTTCTAACCTTGGAACTTTTCATACAGGCATCATCAATGATTTATTTGTGAATAAAACATGTAGATATCATTGCCCTAAAGCTAACCATGTCCATAGTTTCCATTAATTTTTCCTGAGCTTAGAGAATTTTAAGATTGAATTTTCTGAGATTTTTAGGGTTCAGATTAGGGCCATTTAAATTCATGTTTGTATTTGATCTATAGTTTTAATTCGTTACATTTCTGAAACCGTGAGGAAATTTTCTACAAGTTCCATGTTTACAGTTTTCATTTTTGTTGAGATTTGAACAAGTTACAGAGCTTCTGGCTGGGCGTGAGGTTGAAGATGAAGTTGGCCTCAGGAACATGTTTGCCTTATGTATTTATTGTTTGATTTATATAAACGGATGTATAGCCACCCCAGTGGTAGAAGCGCGCGCCTGTAACCAGAGGGACCTGGGTTCGAGCCCCAGTGGTACCCTTTTGGTTTTTTTTTCATATTTTTGCAATTCTGATCCTTTCTTTTTGGCAGGCGTTGGGCCTCCCTTTGGGCCTTTTTGTTTTTTTTCTTATCTCTAACCCCCCTGTTTCATTTCATAACCTTGGCCCAGTTTTTATTTTCTTTTCTTATTTTCATTTTATTTATTTTCTTAAATATTTTTATAATTTTAAAAAATCAAAAAAAAATATAAAAATAATAGATTTATATTTTGACTTAGTTTATTTATTTTTCTCACAAAAAAATATTTTATTTAACCATACTTTATTTATTTTACTAATTATTCTTGAAAATTTAATTAAAACTAGGTTATTATTTATTTTCTTTTACACCAATTAAAATATATTATTTTAATATAAGAAAAAAGGCCAAAAATATTTTATAATACTGTTGTACCCCAAAATTTGCCCTCTCATTTCTCAAAGGATCACCCTGGACCCTCGGGTTTGTTCCCATCCAATTTTAAGCCTTGAATTACAAATTTTCCAAGAAAGTCATTCACAAGGGCAAAATGGTCATTTGCATACTAAAAAGTCAAACTTTGACTTTTGGAACAAAAAAATCAAGTTCCAAGAATCATATTTCATCAAGGCATGAAGTTTGTTTCATCAAGAAATTCAAAAGTCAAAATTACTTTGGAAAAGTCAAAATTCTAAATACTTAGAATTTTTTAAGTGTTTAAGAAAAATGAGAAATTCAGAACTTCTGATCAGATTATCACCATGATGCAAGCTGATTCTAGAAGAACTTCTGGCACAAAAGTTATAGATTTCAATAAAATCTAAAACATTGCAGAACAAAACTTCTCCTAGGAATGCTGGGATTTCAAGTTAAATCCTCAAAGACACGTCCCTGAAACTGAAGCATTCAGCAAATTCTGGACACTTTCAAAACAGATTTTGGTCAGAACTTCTGGGCCAGTTTTCACAAAGATTCAGTCAGAGTTTGCAAGGGTAATTCAAAGAAGGTTACAAAGCGTGCCGCAAGCTCCCTGGAAAGTCTGAGAACTCCTTCAGAACATGCTGGAGCAAGGAGATACAAAGATCAGAAGTTGGATGTCTATTCTAAGTTACGCTGAAGCTGAACTTCTGATCCAGAATTAAGCAATGATGCAGAATCTCACATTGCAGGATTTCTGGTTGGATAAATCTCATCATCATTTAATGCTCACAACCACTTTTGGATCTTTATCCAAAGGACTTCCCCACGTGTGGCATAGAAGTACCATCACGTCTTGGAAAAAGTAACTTTTGCACAAGAATAGGCTGGGCCCATGCGTTGCTTTTGCTTTTGAGGTTACTTTTCCTTAATTCCCGCTTACGAATCCAGCTTAGGCACGGCTAAGAAACTGCTAACCACCATACCTATTCGAACTTGCTTCAAGAACAAGTCAGTGCCTAGCATATGATGGTTGTACCCTTGATCTCTACAAGCTACAATACCCTTGCCAATAAATTGAAAGCCATTGGCAACTGTAAAGGGGTGGAATTTTTTAGAAAGAAAAAGCCTTGAACCCCTGCTATAATTCCAAGAGTCCAAAACTGCAAATACAAAATACAAAATCCTGTTAACTTTTGGTTCTTGCATTCAAACTCCATTTTTTTCCTCAAGTATTTCTTGACCAAAACCATCCATACAGTTTCTGATATACATTTAGAAACCATCCTAACTTCTGTGTTCATACTGTAACACATTCTCCATCCATATCCACTTCAAGGAAGTCAGAACTTTGCCCCTTGGTTGTTCCAGAATTTTTCTAATCATTCATTGCCCAAGTTGAAAGCTTCCAGCCTGCTGAGTACGTGAAGAAGCTGTTCAGAACATCACCAGAGTTCAAAACCAGACTCCAACTCAGAGTATTTTCCAGCTGCAAGGTAAGCTTATGTTGACTCTCATCATATTACTTAAGCATTATCAGATTTGCATGTTCAAAACTACAATTTAGACATCATGATTCTGGTGCTGTACGTATTCTGAGGTTTCACGTATTTGTATATCTAAGTAGGGAGTAAATTAGTTCATAACTTCTTAAGGAAATTAGGATTAGCAAATTCATGCTTGCTTCTGATTTATAGTTCTGATATCTCTTGTTTCTGAAACATTATAAGACCTTCCATAACTGTGATATGCGCATCTTCTGTTTTGTTGATAAATGACTAAGTTGCAGATGTTCTGACTAGCATGGAGAGGGAGACTAAGTTCTGCCAGTGGCATTAGAATTTCTGAAATCTTATTTGTTCCCAGCGGACCCAATACTTCTAACTTTACCTATTTCTACTAATATGATTTCTGTTTTTGCAGCACGCTAGAGTCAGAACTTCTGATCTCTTTTAATTCAGCAATGCGCTGATTCTATTTTCTTTTTCCTTACTATTTTTGTGCTATCTCTTCTATTTTCACTAATAAAAAACACCAAAAACATTTTACATTTTACATGCTTTATTTTATTTCTTAAAACAAAAAGATCAAAAATATTTTCTTAAACAAAACTTATTTCTTTTCTTAAACAAAACAAGTACATTTCACATTTTCTTGTACATTCTTACCCATTCAATATGGTTGTAATAGTAAATTAGGATTTTATTTTATTTTTATTTGCAAATCCCATTTGTAAATATGTACACCCCATCCCCCTAATGATTGTAATAGCATAGGATATTTATTTTCCGCACTTTTTATTACTTTCATATATTGCTAGTAATTAGGGTTTGTATGGAAAGACTAAAACCAATCAATTAGAAACTCTAATCAAGACAAATTAAGCATGTAAACCAATACACTTGCACACAAAAACCCCTAGGGTAAATCCACTTGGTTGCCTTATAAGTGGCCATATTACGCATGTAAGGTATCTTAGAAAAAACAAGATCATAGTCCCTCGATGACGCCATCTAAGTTGCCTTTCAAAATGATCTTAGTCCCTAAAGAAAAAAGGCTAAGATACGTTGCAACATTGCTAATCATGGTTATACGATGACCCCACGCCCGTCCCGTTTACATCCAAAGATAGGGTTACTTATCAAATCAATGGTAAGATAACAATGTCAAAGGAAAAGAAAATGAACAAGAAAGACTTTTGAGTAGGTAGAATGCTCCTAATTACTTGCTCAATTTCAAACAAAACATCCTTGCTATTTTCCAAACAAACACTTACACTTTCAAAACATCTTACAAAACTTGAAAACATTTTAAAAAGATCAACATCTTTGTATACATTCTTACAAACAAGAATCACTACAAAGATTGCCTAAACGATGACATCTTTACAAAATACTTTCAAAAACCACACAAAGCACAATTTCAAACAAAAGCAAGTGATATAGCAAGTAACTAAGAGCCCATGGAAAACCATGGATAAAAAGGGTTCTAGTGCCTTCCCTTTTTATAATCTACCCCCCGAACTCAAGAAACAATCTCAAAGGTCTTTCCTAGGCTTTTTCACCTTTCCTTTTAGATAAAAGAAAAGTCGGTGGCGACTCTTGCTAACTGCAACATTTGCGATCAAACACAAAACACCCAAGTCAGTTCTCCCACCGTATCACAGAACTGGCGACTCTGCCAGTGAATTCTAAAAGTGGGGTTACCTTAGGGTTAGATCATATTTACTTTCTTGCATTGTTTGACTTGTTTGCTTTACATTATGGTTCTTTGTTTGGGTTTGAATCCTCTACCTAGATTTGGGACACCTTATAGGTAAGTAGTAATACGTTGTGGAAACTGTGCGGGGTATAACGACATGGTCTAAGAAATAGCTACGTTAGTGCGACATATTTGTGGGTACCGGTAGCCTTTGAGTTAATCAAAGAGAATACAGGACTGCTGAGTGATGTCATGAAGCACTAATGAACTTCTAGAACCTTTACTTGACCAACTTGGCCTTTAGGATGTAGTGAGATGACCGACTTTGGTGCAGTCCGAAGTTGGTAGATACTCGATACTACACTCATTGAGGTTTGGTTTCTTGGAATATTTCGGTCGCCATTAAAGAGGCTTGTGCTGAAACAATGACCAAGGAAACAGACCAATGATTTGAGCTCCTTAGAACCCGGTTACTATTACTAGGACAAGTTGAGCCAACTAAACTTCAAGAGGGTACTTACCTATGAGACTCCATGCAAGCCTAAACCTAAGGACTTGTTTGCTTTGTTTGTATATGCATACTTGTACATAACATCATAAACATCATAACATCATACACATTCACTAACCATTTCAAGGATTTTGGGATTCATCTTTGTTCTTGTTTTGTAGGATATAGATTCTATTCGCAGGAAAACTATTCAAGTCAACCTTGTAAGGATCCCTCCACAACTTAAGGAGCTAGCTTCAAGGATTCCTGAAAACTCTCCATTCACCGAGAGACATGGTCGCCTACTCAACTTGGTCACCTCCAACATAGATGAGGACATGATGAAGGTGCTCTTTCAGTTCTTTGATCATTTACACTATTGCTTCACATTTCCCGACTATCAACTTATGCCTACTTTGGAAGAATTCTCCCGACTCTTGAGAATTCCCATTCTCAATCAACTACCTTTCAATGGTACGGAAAGAGACTCAAAGCCAGAAGAGATTTCTCAAGCTCTACACTTGCACTCATCTGATGTCACAACTCATTGGGAAACAAGGAGTGGTATCAAAGGTTTCCTAGCAAAGTTCTTTTTTGAGAAAGCCCAAAACTATTGGAACTCTTTAGATCTACAAGCTTTTGAGGTAATTGTGGCTATCCTCATCTATGGGATGGTTTTTTTCCCAAATCTTGACCAACTCATAGATGCTAACGCCATTAAAATCTTCATATCCCGCAACCCGGTGCCTACATTGCTAGGAGACATCCTACACTCTATTCACACTCGCACAATGAGGAAAAAGAGGTGTTCTTATGTGTTGCACTCCTCTCTTGGCAAGATGTCTTATTTCGCATCTTCTCTAATCTGTATTGAAGAACGAGCAAGGTTCAAGGTGGTCACAAAGGTTGATGGCGCTCAAACATTCAGACATTCATTAGTGCTCCCGATCTATAGATAATGTTACTATTGTCGACCGTTGTGGAGAATTTCCTAATGTCCCTTTACTTGGCATTAGGGGAGGTATCACCTACAAACCCTGCTTAGCCTTAAGACAGTTTGGTTACGCTCGAAGGGATGGCCCGCACGAGATGTTGATTCAAGGTTTGGTATTTGACTACGACAACAACGATCAAGGTCTTCGCCAGAGATTTATCCGAGCTTGGAGGATGTTAAACAAGGTAGATAGCAAGACTCTAGGGCATAATAATCCCATCCCTCTTGAGACTTACCTCAAATGGGTATGAACTCGTGCTCAGAGCCTTATGATGCCTTATCCCTCCATTATCCCGGTAATCATTGAGCCTGTCATGGAAGGGGATGTTCCATACACTATCCTACATCCTGACATGCCTACCTCTCTTGAAGACCTACAAAGAGATTGGATACAACTCAAGGGGGAGCGAGATACTTTTGAAGCCCAATTCTACGCAAGTAAGAAGAAGTTTTTGGAACTCACTAGGCTACTTCATGAGGAGAAAACTCTGAATGCCTACATTGCACCAAAGAGGATGTGTACTACCTTTCTATCTTAGATTTTCTTGTATTTTTTTTTGCCCAAGAAGGCATTGATGTACTGAAAGATTAATTTATTAATATAACGTGTGTTTTCTTTTTGTCTAAAACAAAATTGAATTTTAAAATCCTTGAAATCATTGCATACGCATTTATCACTCATCATAACATAAACAGGTTTCTTGCAACAAGTCTCCTCATCTCTCTACTGTTTATTTCAGTAAGATGGATCTCGAGCAAACGGTGAAGGACCTCCGAGCTCAGAATGCACAGTTTCAACAGTTGTTCTTAACTCTGGCCAAAGGACAAGAAGAGTTGAAGACCTTGCTGGTTGAGGAAAAGAAAAAGAAGACGAAGAAGAGAACCAGAGTTCTAAACATGGGAAGAAGATTCCAAGGGCAGACAATAAGGGACTTAGACTTTGCAACAACATCCAGTGAGAAATACAATCAAGATGGGAAAGGCAAAGAAACAATTGTCTCGTCAGAATCAGAAGAGGAAGAGGAAGAAGAAGACTATTCTGAAGAACAATACCCTCCAGCTGATGACAAGTATAAACATATCAAAGAGCGGTTGAGTGCAATGGAAATCAAAAAAGTGTCTGGCTTGGACTTTGAGGAGTTAGGTTTAGTATCGGGGATTGTCATTTCTCCAAAATTCAGAATACATATATTCTCCAAGTATGACAGAGTTTCATGCCTTAAAATTCATCTTCGGTCTTATGTGAGGAAAATCCAGCCCCATACTGCTGACAAACATTTCTGGGTACACTTCTTCCAAGATAGTCTGTCAGGAACTCAACTTGATTGGTTTTATCAGTTAGAAAGAGCCAATGTTCATAACTGGGAAGATCTTTCTGCAGCCTTTTTGTGATGCGGTGGGAGAACTGACTTGAGGTTTTGCGTTTATGTTCGCAAATGTTTCGATTTAGCAAGAGTCGCCACTGCCTTTTATTTTATCCAAAAGGAAAGGTAAAAATGCACAGGAAAGACCTTTGAGATTGTTTTTGGGTTCGGGGGGTACATTATGAAAAGGGAAGGTGCTAGCACCCTTTTCATCCATGGTTTTCCATGGGCTCTTAGTTGCTTGTTTTAGATCATTTGCTTTGCTTTTTCAATTGTTTGAAATGGTGCCTTTGTGTGTGGTTTTGAAAGTATTTTGAAAAGAGGCCTTTGTATAGGCAACCTTTGTAATGATTCTTGTTTGAATGTATACAAAGGTGTTTGTCTTTTGAAAAATGCCTCAATGTTTGAAAGTTGTTTGGAAATTGTTTTGAAATTGTGTATGTGTTTTTGAAAATAGCAAGGATTGGTTTTCAAATTTGATCAAGTAACTAGAAGCATCTACCTACTCAAAAGTCTTTCCTACACATTTTTATTCCTTTGACATTGTTGTTTTACCATTGTATTTGGTAAACAACCTTATCTTTGGATGTTAAACGGGACGGGCGTGGGTCATCGTATGACCATAATAGCAATGGTGCCAAGTATCTTAGCAAGTTTTAGGGACTAAGATCATTTTTGTTTAGGCAACATTTTGATAGCGTCATCGAGGGACTATGATCTTTTTTGTATTGATTTTGCCAAGATACCTAACATGCATACCATGTCCATTTTAAGGCAACAAAGTGGATGAAACCCTAGGGGTGCTTGTGTGCAATGTGTTGTCATTTTTCATGCATTTTTGTCTTGTATTAAGTCATGCTATTTGTTTGATTTTTTGTCTTTGCATACAAAACCCTAATTTACTATCATGGCATATGAAAGCGATAAAATGCGTAAAGTAAATCTAGACTATTACAACAATATTATGGGAAGGGGGATACACGTTTGAATAGGGGATATTTGCACAAAATAAAACCCTAATTTACTATTACAACCCAATTGAATTTATACAACAATAAATAAATAAACAAGTATTTAAATATGGAATAAGTTGTAAATATGCAAAATGTTTTTTGTATTAATTTTTATGTATGTAAAAATAAATTTATTTATGTCTAAAAAAATAAGAAAATAAAATGATTAATTTTGAAAGGGGGAAAACCCTAATTTTGTTTTAAAGAAATTATGCTTTATATTATTTATTTTTTTATTCAAGAAAAATAATAATAATATGAACAAAAATGTTAAAAATTAAAATATGTGAGAAAATAATATTTTAAGTGTATAAATAATAAAAATAAAAATATATGATATTTTTATATTATTTACAAGTTTTATTTTAGAAAATAAAGTATATTAAACCTAATAAAACTATTTATTATGAAAAAAATAAGATGAAAAATATGATAAAATGCAAAAAAATAAAGAAAATATTTTTTGTGATTTTAAATATTCAGAAAAATAAATAAAAGTCAGAAAATATAAAAGAAATAAAAAAAATGCAAAATATAACAAATGGGCCAAGGGGTGCAGAAAGTAAACAGGGGGTGTGGATAGAACCAAGCCCAAAGCGCCAGGCCCATACAAACTTCATCCCTGACCATGCTTCGTCACAAACGCGCGCGTTCTGCAACTCAAACCTGTTCTTGCTATTCTTTGCATAAAATCAAAAATTTATAACATGAAAAATGTAGCTCATGATCACACGATTCCAATGATATGAAGAACTTGACCTAACTCTCAAAGATCAAGAAGAATTTTATCACCCCTAATTTCTGATCTAAAATTTTCAGCAACTTCAACTATCAAATACCCCTAGCTCAGTCAATATAAATAAGAACTATACATATGTACAGCTCAAGCACATTAAAAACTACATTTTTGCTTCACAAACCTAAGCCTAATGATGCCTAAATAAGGAGATAGAACTTTGAAAATTACCTTGTTCAGTTGAGTTTGGTTATGGCAATGTAGCAACTTTGAGTGAGGCCTGAAGGTCATGTGAGCTTGCTTGAAGTTCCCTCAACCTTTCCCAATGCTCAACTTGCTTTGAAGTGGCATGAATCTCCTTGTAGAAGTCAACCTGCAAAGCTTCAAAATGAAAATGGTGATCCTTGAAACAGAGGTTACATTTACAAGATAAGGGCCTGGATAGCTTAGGTGTGATGTATGGAATGTATTTGAAGTGGTTCAAAGCAAAATGCACGAGTAATATGTTTTGGCTAGTGATTTGCAGAGGTTGCCCTGTTTTGGGCTAAAATGGGGTTTTCTGTGTTAGAGGGTGTTCGAGAGCTTATAAAATCGTGTTTTGGCTTGTTACAATATGCTGAACTTGTTTGAAATGATACAAAGCTTTGGTTTTATCAGATACAAGAGTTCACTTGACTTTTGCAAGCTTTCTTGTTTTTGAAGAAAGGGTGAAGTGACAAAGGAAAAGGCTTGTACAGGCTAGCTCAAGGTCTGCATAGGGTTGGTGAACTTTTCCTGATGTTTATGGATCTTGTTTGCACAAAGAGATCAGGTCCATGGCTCAAGATAAACAAAATTGCAAAAAGTATGCTTTATCAAAGTAGCATTGTAACCTTCATGCCATTTTTGGAATAATTCCTTGTACAAAGCTCCATAGCTCAGAACAAAGCCATTGCCCAATGTATTTGCATTCAATTTTGGAGTGTAAAAAGGATTAGAACCTGTAATTCAAGTACAAACATGATTCAAACTGATTTGCAAGTTGTAACATCGTGCAAAATGCCTTGGACAAAAGTGATAATTTTCCATTTTCAAATTTTCTATTCTCCCTAACCATAAATGATCTTGGAGAGTTCTTGGAAATTTTGGAAAGATTGTAACATTATCTACAATCCATCTTTGAAATGCATTTTGAGATTCCTCTTGGAACTATGTGAAAACTTTCCATGAAGTTAGGTCAAAAATCTGCCTAAACTAGGGGCAAAATTTCACTAAGTTAAAAAGTTTTTGGACCCCTATTCACAAAATCATAACTTGATATCCAAGCATCATTTGGGAAAAATTTGTGATTAAAAGTTGTATATTTTGTGGAGGACTACAACTTTCATGTTGGAAGTTTTCTTTGAATCCAATTGCATCATGGTGAAAAAGTTGGGAAAAAATAAGAAATTTTCATAACTTAGAAAAATTCTAAGTTATGAAAATTTTCAAACTTAAACCCTAATTTTCAAAATTAGGTTTCTTGGCGAACAAGTTTCATGTTTTGACACATCTTGATGAAATATGACCCTTGGCACTTGATTTTGACCAAAAAGTCAAAGTTTGACTTTTCAGTGTACAATTGATTTTTGATCAGTTGACTGGAAAATTCATCTGTCAATCCAATGCATTTGAGATCTTTTGAACTATGGGATTAGGTCAAGATGGTGCCATTGAGTCCTTGAAACCATGCTTGAACCCAATTTGCCATTGGCTAGGTTAAAAATCAGAAATTGCCCTTTCTCAATCAAAACCCTAAAAATGACCATTTTGCCCTTTTGATGATCTGATCAAATTTTTTGAGGAGTTGTGGTCCAAACTTGACCAAATGGTTCATATGAGTCTATAATGTTGATTTGGATAAAAAATTATGAGTTTTGACTGTAAATTGGCCACAATTGACTTTTTCCCCAATACAGCTGATTTTTAGGTCAACTGTCCAATTGACTGGGCAAAAATGTGATTCAAAGCTTGAAACTTGGTATGAACAATCTTAGGGGTCCAACATGAAGTATGAAAGTCACATGAGGCATTGGAAGTCCAAAAATCCCTGTGCAAACTCAAACCCTAATTTCAGGTCATTAGTGCAAGGAGATGTCTTGAGCTGAGTAAACCCTAATCTGGTCTTGAGTCCAAGAAGTCTTGTGAGGAGAATCTTGATAAAATGAGAGGGCACATTTTTGGGTACAACAGCTTCCCCTGTTCAATCTTCTTGAACCTGAAGAGTTAGATTGGCGGGTTTGTCGTTCGTGACTCGAAGGTAAAAGATGATTGGACAGTAGAGTGCCCGTAAATTTGCACTCGTCAAAATGTAGTTGAGGAAATGGGCTTAAAGATGCCATTTGGAGATGTGATAGAATCTTGTTAGAGATGGGCTTGTAGATGCCATCCAATACTGTTTGTTGTAAATCAGGAGAATGAACATAAGAATGGTATCCGTATCTGGAACGTATCTGAGTTATATATGGAGATTGAATCTGTATGAGCAATGGAATGGCGTCCGTGTCCGAAGCGTATATGAGTTGTAACTGTATTTGATTCTTGAATGAATAACAGAATGACTTTCGTGTATGGAGTATATCTATATTGTATCTGAATCTGAAATCTGAATAAGCGACAAAATGCCTTCCGTGTCTGGAGCGTATCTGGGCTGGGGAAAATCAGAATGAGTGACAGGATGGCAACCGTGCCTAGAGCGTATTTGGACTGTATCTGAAGTTGAGGTCTGAATGAGTAACAGAATGACTTATGTGTCTGGAGTGTATCCGTACTGTATCTTGACTTTGAATTCTGAATGAGTAACAAAATGACTTCCGTGTCTGGAGTGTATCCGTACTGTATCTTGACTTTGAATTCTGAATGAGTAACATAATGACTTCCGTGTCTGGAGTGTATCCGTACTGTATCTGAATAAGAGATCTGAATGAGTAACAGAATGAGTTTCTTGTTTGGAGTGTATCCGTGCTGTATCTGAAATCTTTGAATATTTGTTAAAGATAGTTGTTAATCTTATCCTGAAAAGGGTAAAATTTTAGCTGAAACAAAAAGTTATGTTGCATGAAATGTATGATGCAATAAAATGTGTATTATCAATGTTTATGATATATGAATGTAATGTATGCCCATGTAAGCTGATTTTCTGTACTGCTGAGGAAAATAAATCCTTGATGGCTGGAGATAATAAAGCTCTTGACTGCTGCCGGGGAAAATAAATCCTTGACCGCTGCTGGAGATTAAAAATCATTGACAACTTCTATGGGGATGTGAGAATCCTTCATGTCTTGAAGTTGGAGGGTTGACAAAATCTGTTGTGAGAGTAATGTCGAACTGCTTGGGAAATCCAGAGAACTTTGAAGACTTCTACTGGGGGATAAATAATGGGAATCCTTACTCGGCTGGGGAATAGGGAAAATTCTGATAATTTCTGCAGGGAACCAAGAATGAGAATCTTCATCCTGTTGAGGAGTAGTGAAAACTTTGGTGACCTCACTGGGGAAAGGAGAGTGAGAATCTTCAATCTGCTAGGGGAATTTGAATCCTTGGAGGCTTCATGCCGGGGAGTTAAGAATGAGAATCTTCATTCTGTTGGGAAGTAAAAACTTTGTGGGGAAGAAGGCTTACTGCTGGAGAGTAAGTGAAAACTCTGGGGGAGTAGCTATACTGTTGGGGAATAGTTATCCTACTGGGGAGATTAGGAGTTTGGGTTGTATGCCAATCTACTGGGGAATTATCCGAAGTTGGGGATAAAAGTTAACTGTTATCTGGTTGATTCTCAGACTTTAAGACAACTTGTTGGGGAAATTGGGGGAAACTGAATGGTTCCCGCTGAGGATTGATAGTTGGAATTTTGACTTGACAGGGGAAGAAGGTTTCATCTCCGCTGAGGGTCTGTAACTCAAAGTTTTTGCTCCCCTGTGGATCGGGAGTTTGAAAACTTAACTCTGATGGGAATTAAAGGTTTGAAATTATGACTCCGCTGGGGGTGTATACTTCAAGGTTTTAGCTCCGCTGGGGATCTGGATGATGTACTGCAGGGGATTTCTCTTGGAATAGCCTAAAGACGTTTTCCTATACTTTCAACCTGTCAGTAATTATTCTTTCCCATTTTTGTTTATTTGTAAACAATGATTATATTCAAATGCATATGCTCACTAATAAATCATTGGACGTTTTCAAATAAAACAAAAGTGTAAAAAGGAAGAAAAGACAAATAGTTTTCTGCACTTTGAAGTATCTTTGTATTAACTTTGTGTAAGTATTTTTTACAAAGGAGACAGACATCCTAATAAGAGAACGCTGTCATAAAAATGAGAAATATCTATACAAAGAAAGATGGCTATGTGTGAAAATTCCATGGGGTTCCCATTCTACTATAGCCTTCGTAACTCTGAATATCTTGTCCATTTGTTGCTTCGTTCGAAGATGATTGAGTTGATCAGAAGCCCGGAGCTTGTCTGTGAAGAGATTGTCCTTAAAGTGATCCGACGAGACATAGTCATACGCTTTAATTCCCTAACTTTTTCCTGGACCGCCCTTTCGGGTTTTCAGCCCACTGGGAAACCCTTTTTTGCCCAAGTCGCCCTTTCAGGTTTTCAACTTTCCGGGTGTACAGATTTTTTTAATTATCCCTAATTTTTGCCTGAACCACCCTTTCGGGTTTTCGATTCACCGGGATACCCTTTTTTTGCCTAGGTGTTCCAACCTAGCGGGTCATTTATGCGTAGTATCTTTTGACTATGTCTGCGTTCACAGGGTGCGGCAGGTCATCACCGTCCATGGTGGTTAAAATCATTGCCCCACCAGAAAATATGTTCTTGATCACAAATGGTTCCTCGTAGGTAGGAGTCCATTTTCCCCTGGGATCACTTTGCGGCAAGATGATCCGCTTGATTACAAGATCCCCGAATTGATATACCTGGCGCCTGACTTTCTTGTTGAATGCCTTGATCATCCGTTTTTGATACGCCTGACCATGGAAAATAGCAGTAAGTCTCTTTTCATCAATCAAGTTAAGTTGATCAAGCCGGGTCTGAATCCAATCGTCTTCACTCAAACCTGCATCCTTCATGATTCTCAAGGAGGGAATCTGAACCTCGATAGGCAAAACAGCTTCCATGCCGTATACCAAAGAATAGGGTGTTGCCCCAGTTGATGTACGTGCCGTGGTACGATACCCGTGAAGAGCAAACGGTAACATCTCATGCCAGTCCTTGTAGGTGAATGTCATCTTTTATATGATCTTCTTGATATTTTTATTCGCAGCTTCGACAACACCATTCATCTTTGGTCGATAGGGAGATGAATTGTGATGTTGAATCTGGAACTGTTCGCACAAGGCAGTGATCATAGTGTTGTTAAGGTTTGTACCGTTGTCAGTGATGATCCTTTCGGGGATGCCGTACTGGCAAATAAGATTCTGCTTGATGAAGCGGGCAACAACATTCTTTGTGACGGATGCGAAGGAAGCTGCTTCGACCCACTTGGTGAAATAATCGATGGCCACCAGAATGAAGCGATGTCCATTGGATGTTGTAGGCTTGATCTCTCTAATCATGTCGATTCCCCACATAGCGAATGGCCAAGGAGCTGTTAAGACATTGAGAGGAACTGGAGGTATATGTATCTTGTCCGCATATATTTAACATTTGTGACAAGTGCGGGAGTGTTGATAGCAATCAGCTTCCATGGTGGACCAGTAGTAGCCTTCCCGTAGGATCTTCTTAGCCATCGTATTCCTTCTAGAGTGAGTGCCAAAGGTACCATTGTGAAGTTCAGCCATGATCTGTTCAACTTCAATCTTGTCCACACAGCGGAGCATAATGCAATCATGATTGTGCTTGTATAGGATACCATTTCTCAGGAAGAACTTAGCTGAGAATCTCCTTAAGAACTTTTTTTCGTTGACTGAAGCTCCTTCAGGATATTCTTGAGCCTCGAGATACCTTTTGACTTCGTGAAACCAAGGTCGGTCCACTACTTCTTCGGTATTAATCTCGTGACAGTGTGCAGGTTCGTCCATCCATTCAATGGTGATTTGGGGAGCCTCATTATCCCAGTTAAGTTTAAACATTAATGACATTGTAGCTAGAGCATCTGCTAGCTGATTTTCTTCTCGCGGGAAGTGCTCGAAGGTAATCTGCTCGAAATGTGGTAACAATGTCAAGACATGTTCTTTGTAAGGGATGATGTTTGGATGCTTAGTGTCCCACTCTCCTTTGATCTGACTGATGACCAAAGTTGAGTCCCCAAATACAATCAAAGATTTGATTCCCAAGTCTATGGCAGCCATGAGACCAAAGATGCAAGTTCATACTCTGCCATGTTGTTAGTACAGTTGAAGCAAAGTCTGGTTGTGAAAGGTGTATGGCAACCTTCTAGAGAGATGAGTACCACGCCGATACCGTTGTCAAGTGCATTAGAGGCACCATCAAAGTACATGGTCCATCGGGATCCTTGTTTAGGTCCGTCACATGGTCTGAAATCTTCAATGTTGTCCAATGTTATAATGTCTTCCACGGGGAAGTCGAACCTCATGGATTGGTAATCTTCGACAGCTTTATGGGCCAGATGATCGGCTAGCACACTCCCCTTTATAGCTTTTTGGGTCGTGTGTTGTATATCATACTCGGTCAGGATCATCTGCCATCTAGCTATTCTTCCAGATAAAGCAGGCTTCTCAAAGATGTACTTGATCAGATCCATCTTAGATATCAGCAAAGTGGTATGAGTCAACATATACTGCCTTAGCCGGCAAGCAGCCCATACCAAAGCGCAGCAAGTTTTCTCGAGCAATGAGTATCGGGTCTCACAGTCGGTAAACTTTTTGCTAAGGTAATAAATGGCATGATCTTTTCGACCAGACTCGTCATGTTGGCCCAGCACGCACCCCATTGAATTCTCTAAGACAATCAGATATATGATTAGCGGTCTTCCTTCGACGGGTGGCATCAAGATAGGAGGTTCTAGCAAATACTCCTTGATTTTATCGAAAGCAACTTGACAGTCATCATTCCATTTAACCACCTGATCTTTCTTCAACAACTTGAAGATTAGTTCACAGGTAGATGTTAGGTGAGAAATGAACCTTTCAATGTAGTTTAGACGTCCCAAGAAACCTCTGACCTCCTTCTCAGTGCAAAGAGAAGACATTTCTTGTATAGCTTTGACTTTGGCAGGATCAACCTCGATGCCTTTGTTACTGACAATGAAACCCAAGAGTTTAACAGATCAGACCCCAAAGGTGCACTTGTTAGGGTTTAATCTGAGCTTGTACTCCTTCAACCTGACAAACAGCTTTTGCAAATGGTCGAGGTGTTCTTCTTCTGTCTGTGAACGGGCTATCATGTCATCTACGTAGACCTCTATCTCATGGTGTATCATATCATGAAACAACGCTACCATGGCGCGCTGATAGGTTTCCCCGGCATTCTTCAGTCCGAATGGCATCACTTTGTAGCAGAACGTACCCCACTGTGTAACAAAAGTAGTTTTCTCCATGTGTTCAGGTGCCATTTTGATCTGGTTGTAACCTGAAAATCCGTCCATGAAATAAAATACCTTGTGCTGAGTTGTATTATCAACCAAGATGTTAATGTGCGGTAGTGGAAAGTCATCTTTAGGGCTAGCCCTGTTTAAGTCTCTGTAATCCATGCAGATTCTCACTTTGCCTTCCTTCTTAGGTACGAGCACAATGTTATCAACCCATTATGGATAGGAAGTAACAGCAAGAAAACCAGCATTGAACTGCTTCATAACTTCGACTTTGATCTTTTCGGACATGTCGGGCCTCATGCAGCGGACTTTCTACTTAACTGGTGGACAGTGTTCTTTTGTGGGTAGACGGTGTACCACAATGTCTGTATCGAGTCCCGACATGTCTTCGTATGACCAAGCGAAGATCTCAACATATTCATGTAACAGCTGAATTAGGCGCTCTTTGACACTCGGCCCCAGGTTGGCACCCACTCTGACTTCTTTTCTGTCTTCCTCAGTACCCAAGTTGATTGTCTCTAACAGCTCTTCATGAGGTAAGATAGCCCTTTCTTCCTGTTGTAGCAGTCTAGCCAACTCTCCCGGCAACTCACAATCTTCCTCACCTTCGTATTCGGCATGGTAGACCAGATCTTCAGAGTCACTGAAGGCCATATCAGAATTGTTACCCAAGGAATCCGGAATCGAAGGGTACCTGCATTTGTGAGTGTGGGTGTGTGTAAGGGATAGCCACCTTTAAACAAATAAATTGTAAAAAGAAAGACAATGATTACAAAAGTTTATATGTGAAAACGTCCATGATTCATTAAAATGACATATGAAGATGAAAAATCAAACCCTTACAAATGGACCTATGTGCCTCAGGTAAGGCACAAGGTTAAAAGTGTACGAATTGTTTGCGAATTATTACAAACCAACAGAAATGTTTGAAAGATAAATTATTGCGGTATGAAAGTAATCAGAACAAAGTCTTTTGCTTCCCAGTTGCACAGTCCTCCGTCAATAGTAGGGAAAATCTAGTCTTCCAAGTTACTCTCCTCTTCACTATCCTCCAAAGCATTGACTCCATGATGGGTGATCTTCACTGGTGGCCCTCCAGCCCAGGAGCGGCGTACAGCCTTTTGAGCAGAAGAAGTGAAACCCAAGCCGAATTTATCTGATTTAAAAGGAAAGTCTGGAAGTTGCCCCCAGATTGTGCTTCCTCCTTCTTCAATCACAACTTTTGTATCTTTGAGAGACGACATCTGAGGCGGGGGTCTGGTAATCATGGGTACAGAAGACACTGTCTTGGTTGCCGCAATCTCCTGAGCTACCTCTTCAAAATTCTAAAAAGGGGTTTCGATGAATTCACCATCCAATTCTACATAGCGGAAAGAATTTAGATGGCTTATCATGTATTCATCTTCGCCATGAACAATTATAATTTTCCCGTGGACAGGGTACTTGAGCATTTGATGCAGAGTGGAAGTGACGGCTCCAGCATTGTGAATCCAGGGTCTTCCCAACAAGCAAGAATAGGAAGGATGGATGTCCATCACATAGAATATGGAGTTGAAGGTTTCAGTTCCCACTTTGATCGGGATGTCCACCTCCCCGTGGACCATCCTTTTAGAACCATCAAAGGCTCTAACAATTATATTGCTGGGTTTCAGGGTTAAGCCTTCACAATCCAGTCTATCCAAGGCTTTCTTCGGCAAGACGTTCAGCGAAGAACCAGTGTCTACCAGGATGTGTGCTAAGGTAGTCCCTATGAATTCCACCGAGACATGCAAAGCGTCATTATGTTTTCTCCCTTTAGATGTTAAGTCGGCATCGGAGAATCCTAGACCATTGTCAGCTGCCAAGCTAGCTACACATTCCTGGAACTGATCCGCGGAGGTTTCCTGTGGCACATGGGCCGTCTTCAAGAATCTTATCATAGCTTTAGCATGAGCCTCTGAACAAAGCAGCAGGGCCAACATAGAGATCTTTGAGGGGGTTTGTCCCAGTTGTTCCACAACATCATAATCGATTTTCTTGATTATTTTCAAAATTTCTTCCATTTATTTTTGAGAGGTTTTAGGGATGACCAATGGCTGAGCCCTTGTCCTGGCGGGCTCCTCTTGGATCCTTTTCCCTCTATCATCAGCAGCAGCAGAGGGGACAACCACAGGAGTTACAACTTCTTCAATAACTGGAGTTCTCGCAGATATGTTTACCGGTACAGGAGTAACCTTAGGAGCAGCTGAGGGTCTGAAGATTTTCTTTGGAGGGGCAATCTCCGGAGAGAAAATTCTTCCACTGCGGGTGATTTTTCTCGTTCCGGCAATGTTTCCAATGTCATAAGTCTCTTCATAAGAACTCTCTTCAGTTGATTCAATTTGTTTAATATCGTGGTAGTAGATTTCTCCACCATAGTTCCACGATATTGATCTGTCGGACCTGTACGGGACGGGCCCGGGCATGGTTATCTTCAAAGGTGAAGTCTTCGGAGCATATGTAATCTTAACAGGTCTTTTGGAGACCTTGGAAAGATTGGCGGATATGGTTATTGTTGAAATATCATTGACAGGAGTCGGTGTAACAGGAGTCTTTTCAAAAAGGATTTGTTGGTTATCCATTAGGCGTTGGATGCCTAACTTCAATAACGGACAGTCGGTTGGTAAGGATGAACAAAGGCAGCAATATTCTTCATAACCTGGGAAAATCCCAGCCTTCAGCAAATTCAACTTGATTATCGGTAGCGGAGTTAACAAATAATCAACAGTAGTAACAAAAAGATCTTCTTCAACAGTATGGGCATTGTGGCCATGCTTTGGCATTGGAGCAGAGATTACATTCGGCTTTTCAGGGGCGTCGAATTTAACTTCTTTAGCATCTATCAAATCCTGAATCTTATTCTTGAGGGCCCAACAATTGTTGGTGTCGTGCCCTATACTCCCTGAATGATAAGCACACTTGGTGTTTGAATGGTAGTAAGGAGAAGCTGTATTCGGATTCTTCGGTGCCTCTTTCAGACTGGCAAGGTTTAACTTCAAGAGATGGGGTAGAACCTGAGCAGGAGTCATGTTTATCTGGGTGAATTTCCGTACAGGCCTTTCCACCCTTGGTTGGTTGGTTCTTGGTTGATTGTTTTTAGGCTGATTAGCTGCAGACTTCTGAATCATTACGGCCCCCACCGCTGGCCAGAGCTCAACTTTTCCTTGACCTCTTTGGGAGTAAATAGCTGATACTTCTTTCTTTGCTGGAAAAGTCTTTTTGATGGCAGCGGAAGCAGATGCATCCTTTTGAATTTTCCCGCTTTTTATGCCGGCTTCAACTCTCTCACCAGTTAGAATCAACTCAGTGAACCCCGTAGACAAACTTCCAATCAGGTGGTTGAAAAAGGGACCTGACAGTGTACCCAAGAACATATCCACAAGCTCTCTTTCAGATAAAGGTGGTTGCACTCGTCCCGCCAAGTCTCTCCATTTTTGGGCATACTCTTTGAAACCTTCATTTGAGACCATGCCCATACTTTGTAATTGAGTACGGGTTAGTGCTAAGTCTGCATTATATTGATATTGTTTGTAGAAGGCGGCCTCCAAATCTTCCCAATTATGCACATCAGACCTCTCCAACTGGAAAAACCAATCCAGTTGTGTCCCCGATAAATTGTCCTGGAAGAAATGGACCCACAGGTCTTTGTCAGAAGAATGTGGTTGAATTTTCCTGACATAAGATCGTAGGTGCATATTTCGGTAAGACACCCTATCGTACTTAGCAAACAGCGACATTTGAATTTGGGAGGGATTACAATTCCAGATACCAACCCTAACTCTTCGAAGTCCAGCCCAGACACTCTCTGTATCTCCATGGTAGCTAGACGCTCTTCCAAGTTCTTGTATTTGTCATCCGTAGGAGGGTACTGCTGTTCAGAATAGTCTTCATCCTCTTCTTCTTCTTCTTCCTCAGAATCATATGGTACCACAGCTCCCTTTCCTTTTCCTACCCCTTCATCAGATGTTGAGTGGAAATCCAGGACCCTTCTGGCTTGACCTTCAAATCTTCTGCCCAAGGTAGCCACACCAACTCTCTTCTTTTTCTTTTTTTTTTCTTTTTCCTTTTCTAGTAGAGTCTTGAGCTCCTCCTGCCCCTTGGCCAAGGTCAGAAGTAGTTGTTGAAACTAAGAATTCTGCACTTTCAAGTCTTTGACCGTCTGCTCAATATCCATCTTGCTGAAATAAACAGCAGAGAGATGAGGAAACTTGGTGTGAAGACCTGTTTATGCATATGGTGAATGATATGTATTCATGTAATGCATTCAAGGATTCAGAAATTCAAATTTGTTGTAAACAAAAAGGAACACACGTCATATTAATAAGATATAACTTGTTAGTACATCAATGCCGCATGGGCAAAATAATACAAAATTCTAAGGTAAAAAGACGTTGCACATCCTCTTTGGTGCAATGTAAGTGTTGAGAGTCTGCTTTTCTTGAAGTTGACGAGTGAGTTCTAAAACCTTCTTCTCGCTTGCGTAGAATTGGGCTTCAAAAGTATCACGTTCTCCCTTAAGTTGTATCCAACTCCTTTGCAGATCTTCGAGTGATGTTGGCATGTCAGGATGTAGGAGGGTGTATGGAACCTCTCCTTTCATAACAGGCTCTATAATCACAGGAAGCATGTATGGGTAAGGCATCATAAGACTTTGGGCGCGGGTCCGTACCCACTTGAGGTAAGGCTCAAGGGGGATGGAATTCTTGTGTCCCAAGGTCTTACTGTCCACCTTGTTGAGCATCCTCCAAGCTCGGATGAACCTTTGTCGGAGTCCTTGATCGTCGTTGTCGAAGTCAAAAACTAAATCTAGAATCAGCATGTCATGTGGGCCATCCCTTCGGGCATACCCAAACTGTCTCAGAGCTAAGCAGGGGTTGTAGGTGATGCCTCCCCTAATGCCTAGTAGAGGGACATTAGGAAATTCCCCATAACAGCCAATGATGATGACATTCTCTTTTGATCGAGAACACCAATGAATATCTGAATGTGTAAGGGTCATCAACCGTTGTGACCACCTCAAACCTTGCTCATTCTTCAAAACTGATTGGGGAAGATGAGAAATAAACCATCTTGTCAGTAGAGGAGTGCAACACATGAGAACACCTCTTTTCCTCATTGTTCGAGTGTGAAAAGAGTGGAGGATATCCCCAAGCAATGTAGGCACCGGGTTGCGAGCCATGAGGATTTTGACAGCATTCACATCTATAAGCTGGTCAGGGTTAGGGAACAAGACCATCCCATAGATGAGAAGAGCTATAATCTCCTCAAAAGCTTGTAAGTCCAATGAGTTCCAGCAACTTTGGGCCTTCTCAAACAGAAACCTTGACAGGAAGCCTTTGACACCACTTCTAGTTTCCCAATGGCCTATGACATCTGATGGTTGCAAGTGTAGGGCTTGAGCAACATCTTCAGGCTTTGGATCTCTTTTAGTACCGTTGAAGGGTAGTTGATTGAGAATAGGAATTCTCAAGAGTTGAGAAAATTCCTCCAAAGTAGGCACAAGTTGGTAATCAGGAAATGTGAAGCAATGATGTAGGGGGTCAAAGAACTGGAAGAGAACTTTCACCATATCTTCCTCAGTGTTGGTGTTGACTAAGTTGAGAAGACGACCATGCCTCTCGGTGAATGGAGAATTCTCAGGAATCCTTGAAGCTAGCTCCTTTAGTTGTGGAGGAATTATTACAAGGTTGACTTGGATAATTTTCCTGCGAAGTGAATCCATTACCTACAAAATAGGAACAAAGATGAAAATCCAAATCCTTGAAATGGTTAGTGGATGCATATGATGCTTCATAATGTCCATGATGTTATGCACAAGTATATATGTACAAACAAATCACACAAGTTCCTAGTTTCAAGTTTTCATGAGGTTTCATAGGTAAGTACCCTCTTGAAGTTTAGTTGGCTCAACCTGTCCTAGAAATAGTAACCGGGTTCTAAGGAGCTCAATATCACTGGATTGTTTTCTGTGTTCATTGTTTCAGTTTAGCCACTTTACTGGCGACCAAAATATTCCAAGAAAACAACCCTGAATGAGTGTAGTATCGAGTATCTACCAACTTCGGACTGCACCAAAGCTGGTCATCTCACTACATCCTAAAAGGCCAAGTTGGTCAAGTAAAGGTTCTAAAAGTCCATTAGTGCTTCATGACATCACTCAGCGGCCCCGTATTCTCTTTGATTGACTCAAAGGCTACCGGTACCCACAAATATGTCGCACTAATATAACTATTGCTTAGACCATGTCGGTATACCCCGCACAGTTTCCACAACGTATTTCTATTTACCTATGAATGTTTCCCAAATCCGGGTAGAGGATTCAAACCCAAACAATAGAACCAAAGTGTAAAGCATACAAGTCAAATAAGATAAGCATGTAAAGGTGATCTAAAACCCTAAGGTAACCCCACTTTTAGAATAATCCCCAGCAGAGTCGCCAGTTCTGTGATGCGGTGGGAGAACTGACTTGAGGTTTTGCATTTGTGTTTGCAAATGTTTCGGTTTAGCAAGAGTCGCCACCGACTTTTATTTTATCCAAAAGCAAAGATAAAAAAGAATAGGAAAGACCTTTGAGATTGTTTTTGGGTTCGGGGGGTAGATTATGAAAAGGGAAAGTTCTAGCACCCTTTTCATCCATGGTTTTACATGGGCTCTTAGTTACTTGTTTTAGATCACTTGCTTTGCTTTTTCAATTGTTTGAAATGGTGCTTTTGTGTGTGGTTTTGAAAGTATTTTGAAAAGAGGCCTTTGTATAGGAAACCTTTGTAATGATTCAAGTTTGAATGTATACAAAGGTATTTGTCTTTTGAAAAATGTTTCAATGTTTGAAAGTTGTTTGGAAATTGTTTTGAAATTGTGTATGTATTTTTGAAAATAGCAAGGATTGGTTTGCAAATTTGATCAAGTAACTAGAAGCATCTACCTACTCAAAAGTCTTTCCTACACATTTTTATTCCTTTGACATTGTTGTTTTACCATTGTATTTGGTAAACAACCTTATCTTTGGATGTTAAATGGGACAGGCGTGGGTCATCGTATGACCATAATAGTAATGGTGCCAAGTATCTTAGCAAGTTTTAGGGACTAAGATCATTTTTGTTTAGGCAACATTTTGATAGCGTCATCGAGGGACTATGATCTTTTTTGTATTGATTTTGCCAAGATACCTAACATGCATACCATGGCCATTTTAAGGCAACAAAGTGGATGAAACCCTAGGGGTGCTTGTGTGCAATGTGTTGTCATTTTTCATGCATTTTTGTCTTGTATTAAGTCATGCTATTTGTTTGATTTTTTGTCTTTGCATACAAAACCCTAATTTACTATCATGGCATATGAAAGCGATAAAATGCGTAAAGTAAATCTAGACTATTACAACAATATTATGGGAAGGGGATACAAGTTTGAATAGGGGATATTTGCACAAAATAAAACCCTAATTTACTATTACAACCCAATTGAATTTATACAACCATAAATAAATAAACAAGTATTTAAATATGGAATAAATTGTAAATATGCAAAATGTTTTTTGTATTAATTTTTATGTATGTAAAAATAAATTTATTTATGTCTAAAAAAAATAAGAAAATAAAATAATTATTTTTGAAAGGGGGAAAACCCTAATTTTGTTTTAAAGAAATTATGCTTTATATTATTTATTTTTTTATTCAAGAAAAATAATAATAATATGTACAAAAATGTTAAAAATTAAAATATGTGAGAAAATAATATTTTAAGTGTAGAAATAATAAAAATAAAAATATATGATATTTTTATATTATTTACAAGTTTTATTTTAGAAAATAAAGTATATTAAACCTAATAAAACTATTTATTATGCAAAAAATAAGATAAAAAAGATGATAAAATGCAAAAAATTAAAGAAAATATTTTTTGTGATTTTAAATGTTCAGAAAAATAAATAAAAGTTAGAAAATATAAAAGAAATAAAAAAATGCAAAATATAACAAATGAGCCAAGGGGGTGCAGAAAGTAAACAGGGGGTGTGGATAGAACCAAGCCCAAAGCGCCAGACCCATACAAACTTCATCCCTGATCTTGCTTCGTCCCAAACGCGCGTGTTCTGCATCTCAAACCTGTTCTTGCTATTCTTTGCATAAAATCTAAAATTTATAACATGAAAAATGTAGCTCATGATCACACGATTCCAATGATATAAAGAACTTGACCTAACTCTCAAAGATCAAGAAGAATTTTATCACCCCTAATTTCGGACCTAAAATTTTCAGCAACTTCAACTATCAAATACTCCTAGCTTAGTCAATATAAATAAGAACTATGCATATGTACAACTCAAGCACATTAAAGACTACATTTTTGCTTCACAAACCTAAGCCTAATGATGCCTAAATAAGGAGATAGAACTTTGAAAATTACCTTGTTCAGTTGAGTTTGGTTATGGAAATGTAGCAACTTTGAGTGAGGCCTGAAGGTCGTGTGAGCTTGCTTGAAGTTCCCTCAACCTTTCCCAATTCTCAGCTTGCTTTGAAGTGGCCTGAATCTCCTTGTAGAAGTCAACCTGCAAAGCTTCAAAATGAAAATGGTGATCCTTGAAACAGAGGTTACAGTTACAAGATAAGGGTCTGGACAACTTAGGTGTGATGTATGGAATGTATTTGAAGTGGTTAAAAGCAAAACGCACGAGTGAAATATGTTTTGGCTAGTGATTTGCAGAGGTTGCCCTGTTTTGGGCAGAAATGGGGTTTTATGTGTTATAGGGTGTTTGAGAGCTTAGCAAATCGTGTTTTGGCTTGTTACAATATGCTGAACTTGTTTGAAATGATACAAAGCTTTGGTTTTATCTGATACAAGAGTTCACTTGACTTTTGCAAGCTTTCTTGTTTTTGAAGAAAGGGTGAAGTGACAAAGGCAAAGGCTTGTACAGGCTAGCTCAAGGTCTGCATAGGGTTGGTGAACTTTTCCTAATGTTTATGGATCTTGTTTGCACAAAGAGATCAGGTCCATGGCTCAAGATAAACAAAATTGCCAAAAGTATGCTTTATCAAAGTAGCATTGTGACCTTTATGCCATATTTGGAATAATTCCTTGTACAAAGCTCCATAGCTCAGAACAAAGCCATTTTCCAATGTATTTGTATTCAATTTTGGAGTGTAAAAAGGATTATAACATGTAATGCAAGTACAAGCATGATTCAAACTGATTTGCAAGTTGTGACATGGTGCAATATGCCTTGGACAAAAGTGATAATTTTCCATTTTCAAATTTTCTATTCTCCCTAACCATAAATGATCTTGGAGAGTTCTTGGAAATTTTGGAAAGATTGTAACATTATCTACAATCCATCTTTG
The DNA here is from genome assembly GCA_948472305.1 of Vicia faba. NCBI lineage: Eukaryota > Viridiplantae > Streptophyta > Magnoliopsida > Fabales > Fabaceae > Vicia > Vicia faba. Next base: position 490,869,535 of record OX451736.1, read on the forward strand.
AAATGCATTTTGAGATTCCTCTTGGAACTATGTGAAAACTTTCCATGAAGTTAGGTCAAAAATCTGCCTAAACTAGGGCAAAATTTCACTAAGTTAAAAAGTTTTTGGACCCCTGTTCACAAAATCATAACTTGAGATCCAAGCATCATTTGGGAAAACTTTGTGATTAAAAGTTTTAGATTTTGTGAAGGAATACAATTTTCATGTTGGAAGTTTTCTTTGAATCCAATTGCATCATGGTGAAAAAGTTGGGAAAAGATGGGAAAATATAAGAAATTTTCATAACTTAGAAAAATTCTAAGTTATGAAAATTTTCAAACTTAAACCCTAATTTTAAAAATTAGGTTTCTTGTTGAACAAGTTTCATGTTTTGACACATCTTTATGAAATATGACCCTTGGCACTTGATATTGACCAAAAAGTCAAAGTTTGACTTTTCAGTGTACAATTGATTTTTGATCAGTTGATTGGAAAATTCATCTATCAATCCAATGCATTTGAGATCTTTTGAACTATGGGATTAGGTCAAGATGGTGCCATTGAGTCCTTGAAACCATGCTTGAACCCAATTTGCCATTGGCTAGGTTAAAAATCAGAAATTGCCCTTTCTCAGTCAAAACCCTAAAAATGACCATTTTGCCCTTTTGATGATCTGATCAAATTTCTTGAGGAGTTATGGCCCAAACTTTATCAAATGGTTCATATGAGTCTATAATGTTGATGTGGATAAAAAATTATGAGGTTTGACTGTAAATTGGCCACAATTGACTTTTTCCTCAATACAGCTGATTTTTAGGTCAACTGTCCAATTGACTGGGCAAAAATGTGATTCAAAGCTTGAAACTTGGTATGAAAAATCTTAGGGGTCCAACATGAAGTATGAAAGTCACATGAGGCATTGGAAGTCCAAAAATCTCTGTGCAAACTCAAACCCTAATTTCAGGTCATCAGTGCAAGGAGATGTCTTGAGCTGAGTAAACCTTAATCTGGTCTTGAGTCCAAGAAGTCTTGTGAGGAGAATCTTGATAAAATGAGAGGGAAAATTTTAGGGTACAACACTTTTACAAACAATACCAATACAACGCTGATCTTGCGCCAACCCGTACTCAACTCCAGAGTATGGCCATGGTTTCAAGTGAGGGCTTCAAAGACTATGCGCAAAAATGGAGAGACTTGGCTGGAAGAGTTCAACCTCCCCTATATGAAAGAGAATTAGTAGATATGTTTTTGGGAACCTTGTCTGGTCCCTTCTTCAATCACCTAATTGGGAGTTCATCGACAGGTTTTACTGAACTGATATTGACCGGAGAGAGGGTAGAAGACGGGATAAAAAGTGGAAAGATTCAAAAAGACACATCCTCTGCTGCTATACGGAAGCCTTTTATCAGAAAGAAAGAAGTGGTTGTTGTTTATCCTTAGAGAAATCAAGATAGGGACAAACGTCATCCAATGGTGGGGGCTGTTATGATTCCTAAACTTGTGCCTGATCAGCAAAGAAATAACCAACCAAGGATGGAAAGACCAATCAGACAATTCACCAAAATTAACAGGACCTTATCTCAAGTATTGTGACAGCTGTTAAGATCCAACTTAGTGACCTTGAAAGAAGCTCCAAAGAATCCTAACACAACACTCCTCACTATCATCCTAATGCTCGTTGTGCATACCACTCTGAGAGTCCCGACCATGACACTAACAAATGTTGGGCTCTAAAGAACAAAGTACAAGACCTCATTGAAGCTAAGGAAATTGAATTTGATGCGCCCGAAAATCCAAATGTCATTTATGTCCCTATGCCCAAACACGACCATAATACCAACGCCATTGAGGAAGATATGTTTGTTACTTTAGTTGATGAACTTATGACCCCACTCCTGATTATAAAAAATAACTTATTAAATTCTAGTGTATTCCCAGGTTGTGATGAAAGCTGCCATTTCTGTTTGTCCTCACCAACCAGATGTCCTTTGTTGAAAGCAGGTGTTCAGTTCCTAATAGATAACAAGGAAATTTTGTTTGAGAAGACTTCTGTTCAACCTGTTCCTTTTAATGATGTTTCCATCATTACCATTTCCGCCAATTCTTCCAGGGTCTCCACCAAAAGACCTGTTAGAATTACATCAGTTCCAAAAGCAGATCCTTCAATAATTATAATGCCTGGACCAGTCCCGTATTTGTCAGACAAAACCGTACCATGGAATTATGGAGGGGACGTCTACTACCACAGTATCAAGCAAGATTGGCCAGCTGCCGAAGATTCAAGCTCTGAGAAGGATGACTCCAATATCAGTAACATTGCCGGGACTAGTAAGATTACCCGAAGCGGAAGGATATTCTCTCCAGAAATTTCTCCCCCAAAAGCAGTGTATGGACTCGTAATCATTCATGTTATTGTTTCTCCTCCGAAGGCTACTCTAGTCCCACAATCATCTCCACCAATGCTCCAACTAACAAAGTTGTTATAATCCCTGCTATCACTCTTACTGACATTCCTGCTTCCGAGTTCATCGAGACTCGAGGTAAAAGTATTCTGATTGAGCCTGTCCAGACGAAGACACAATCATTGGCTATCCCTGAGACCTCCCAGAAAGAGATGGAGGAAATTCTAAAAATCATAAAAAGAAGCGACTAAGATGTAGTTGAGCAACTGGGGAAAACTCCATCCAAATTTTCCATGCTGGTCTTACTACTATGTTCCGAGGCGCATGCAAAAGCCTTGGTAAAATTCCTAAAAACTTCCTATGTACCCCAAGAAACATTTGTCGATTAGTTCCAAGACTGTGTAGCCAGCTTGACTGCGGACAATGGTCTAGGTTTTTCGGATGTTGATTTAACGCGAAGAGGGAGGAAGCATAATGAGGCCTTGCATGTCTCAGTTGAATGCAGGGGCACAACCTTAGCTCATGTATTGGTTGACACTGGCTCGTCTCTGAATGTATTGCCTAAAAAGGCTCTTGATAGGCTTGACTGCGAGGGCTTGACATTGAAACTAAGAAACATAGTAGTGAGGGCTTTTGACGGCTCAAAAAGGATGGTGCATGGGGAAGTGGATATCCCCATAAATATTGGAACCCAAACATTTTATTCAACCTTTTATGTAATGGATATTCGCCCTTCATATTCGTGCTTGCTAGGCCGACCATGGATTCACAATGCTAGCGCTGTTACTTCTACGCTGCACCAAATGATAAAGTATCTGATTCAAGGGAAGATTATCACCGTTCATGGAGAAGAAAAGTATATGATCAGCCATCTCAATTCCTTCAGATATATAGAATTAGATGGTTAATTTATTAAAACTCCATTCCAGCAATTTGAAGAAGTCCCGCAAGATGTGGCAGTGACCAAGGTTGTATCTCCAGTTCCCAAGATTACAAGGCCTCTACTCAGGATGTCATCTTTGAAGGACGCCAAGGCAGTGATAGAAGAAGGTGGGTGCACTATTTAGGGACAACTCCCAGATATTCCATACAAGTCTGACAAGTTTGGCCTGGGTTTCACTTCAGGTGCTCAAAAGGTTGTACATTGCGCTCGTGCTGGAGGACCACCCTTGAAGATCAATAACCGTGAAGTCAATGCGGTAGAGGATTATGAAGATGGCTACAATCTGGAGGATTGGATCTTCCCAACTGTCAGTAGAGGGCTCAACAATTGAGAGGCTAGAGATTTCATCCCGGTCACTTTTATCCCACAGTAATTTATCTTTACATTTTGTTAGATCTGTAATATTAAAACAATTCAAACTCTTAAAACCTTGTGTCTTACCCTGTGATGCGGTGGGAGAACTGACTTGAGGTTTTGAGTTTGTGTTCGCAAATGTTGCAGTTTAGCAAGAGTTGCCACCGACTTTTATTTTATCCAAAAGGAAAGGTAAAAAAGCACAGGAAAGACCTTTGAGATTATTTTTGAGTTCGGGGGTAGATTATGAAAAGGGAAGGTGCTAGCACCCTTTTCATCCATGGTTTTCCATGGGCTCTTAGTTACTTGTTTTAGATCACTTTCTTTGCTTTTTCAATTGTTTGAAATGGTGCTTTGTGTGGTTTTGAAAGTATTTTGAAAAAGAGGCCTTTGTTTAGACAATCTTTGTAATGATTCTTGTTTATAAGAATGTATACAAACATATTTGTCTTTTGAAAAATGTTTCAATGTTTTAAAAGTTGTTTGGAAATTGTTTTGAAATGTGTATGTGTTTGTTTGAAAATAGCAAGGGTTGTTTGAAAGAGATCAAGTAACTAGGAGTTATCTACCCTTTTCAAAAGTCTTTCCTACACATTCTTATTCCTTTGATGTTGTTGACCTACTATTGTTTTAGTAGACAAACCTATCTTTGGATGTTAAACGGGACGGGCGTGGGTCATCGTATCACCATGATAACAATATTGCCAAGTATCTTAGCAAGTTTTGAGGGACTTAAGATCATTTGTTTTAGGCAACTTGTCTAGCGTCATCGAGGGACTATGATCTTTTTGTTTTGTTTTATTTTGCCAAGATACCTAGCATGCATACCATGGTCATTTTGTTTTAAGGAAACCAAGTGGGTGAAACCCTAGAGGTGCTTGTGTGCAAGGTGTTGTCATTTTTCATGCATTATTGTCTTGTATTTAGGTCATGCTATTTGTTTGATTTTTGTCTTATCATACAAACCCTAGTTTTTACTAAACATGCATATAATACGATAAATTGCGTAAAGTAAATCTAAACTATTACAACAATATTATGGGAAGGGGGTACAAGTTTTGAATGGGGGATATTTGCACAAAATAAAACCCTAATTTACTATTACAACCCAATTGAATTTATTGTACAATAAATAAATAAACAATTTATTTAAATATGCAATAAAAAGTAAATATGCAAAAAATGTTTTGTAACTGTTTTATGTATGAGAAAATAATATTATCAAAGTCCTAAAAATAAGAAAAAAATAATGTCATTATTTTTAAAAGGGGAAACCCTAATTTTTTGATTAAAATAAAAAAATATATGTTTTCTAATATTCTAGTCCATTTTTGTTTAAGAAAAAAAAATAATATTATGTATAAATATTAAAAATTAAAATATGTGAGAAAATAATATTTTATGTATATAATATAATAAAATAAAATATTTAAGTATTTTAATATTATTTACAAGTTTATTTAAGAAAATAAATTCTATTTACCCTAATAAGCTATTTTTATGCCATAAAAATAATAAAAATAATAAAATAAAATGCAAAAAATTAAGAAAATATTTTTGGGATTTTTTTATGTTCAGAAAAATAAATAAAAGTCAATAATCCAAAAGAAATAAAAAAAAATGCAAAAATATAAAAAATGGGCCAAGGGGGGTGCAAAAAGTAGGACAAACAAGCCCAAGGCGCGCCAGGCCCAGGACCTGTCGTCCCTGTCCTCCATCCAGAACAAAACGCGCGCTTCTGCCTTCAAATCCTGTTCTTGCTCATGCTTGCATAAAATCAAAAACTCATAACACAAAAATTATAGCTTATGAACTCACGATTCTAATGATATAAAGTTCATGACCTAACTCTCAAAGATCAGGGAGAATTTTAATGGCCTTAATTTCTGACCTAGTTTTTTCAGCATGTTCAACATCCAAATACTCTTAGCTCAGTTAATATAAATGGAAACTAAGCATATGTACAGCTTAAGCATGTTGAGGACTACATTTTTGTTTCACAAACCTAAGATTAAGGATGCCTAAATAGAGAGATAGAAACTTGACAAATACCTTGTTCAGTTGAGTTTGGATATGGCAATGTGGGAACTTTGAGTGAGGCCTGAAGTTCTTGTGAGCTTCCTTGAAGTTCTATCAAGCTTCTCTAATGCTCAGCTTGCCTTGAAGTTGCCTGAAACTCCTTGTAGAAGTCAACCTGCAAACCTTCAAAATGAAAATGGTGATCCTTGAAACAGAGGTTACAGTTGCAAGACAAAGTCCTGGACAGCTTAGGTAGGAGATATGGAATGTGTTTGAAGCCTTGAAACAAAAAACGCACGAGCAAATATTGTTTTGGCTTGAGATTTGCAGAAGATGCCTTGTTCTGGGCAGAAATGGTGTTTTTTTGTGTTTTAGGGTGTTTGAGAGGTTGGCAATTCGTGTATTCTGCTTGTTACAAAGTTCTGAGGTTGTTTGAAATGAAGTTAAGGCTTGCCTTTATCAAATGGATGAGATCCCTTGACTTTTGCAAGTTTCTTGCTTTTGAAGAAAAGTTGGAAGTGACAATGCCAAAGCCTGTACAGGCTTGCTTGCTAGCTGCACATAGTTGGTAAACTTTGCCTGATAACTGTGGATCTTGTTTGCAAAAATAGATTAGGTCCATGGCTCAAGAAATGCAAAGTTGTAAAAGCAAGCTTTATGAAAATGGTATTGTGCACTTTACGCCATTTTTGGATTAATTCAATGTGCAATGCTTCAAAGATCAGAACAAGACCATTATCCAATGTGTTTGCATTTAATTATGGAGTTTATAAAGGATTAGGACATGTAAAACCAAGTACAAGCATGTTTGAAACTGATTTGCAACTTGTAACATTGTGAAAATGCCTTGGACAAAAGTGATAATTTTCCATTTTCATTTTTTCGATTCTCCCTAACCATGAATGATCTTGGAGAGTTTTTAGACATTTTGGAAAGCTTGTAACATGATCTACAATCCATCTTTGAAGTGCATTTTGAGATTCCTCTTCGAACTAGGTGAAACATGTCCATGAAGTTAGGTCAAAAATCACCCTAAACTAGGGAAAAATTTCCCTAAGTTAAAAAGTTTTTGGACCCCTATTCACAAAATCATAACTTGAGATCCAAGCATCTTTTGGGAAAACTTTGTGAATAAAAGGTTAGATATCATGAAGGACTACAACTTTCATGTTGGAAGTTTTGTTTGAATCCATTTGCATCATGGTGAAAAAGTTGGACAAAGTTGGGAAAAAATAAGAAATTTCCATAACTTAGAATTTTTCTAAGTTATGAAATTTTTTCAAATTAAACCCTAATTTTCAAAATTAGGTTTATTGATCAACAAGTTTCACATTTTGACATATCTTGATGAATTATGACACTTGGCACTTGATTTTGACCAAAAAGTCAAAGTTTGACTTTTCAGTGTACAATTGACTTTTGATCAGTTGACTGCAAAATTCATCTGTCAATCCTATGCATTTGAGATCTTTTGAACTATGTGATTAGGTCAAGATGATGCTATTGAGTCCTTTAAACCATGTTTGAACCCAATTGGTCATTGGCTAGGTTAAAAATCAGAAATTTCCCTTTCCCAGTCAAAACCCTAATTTTGACCTTTTTGCCCTTTTGATGATTTGATTAAATTTCTTGAGGAGTTGTGGTCCAAACTTAATCAAATGGTACATAGGAGCCTAGAATGTTGATATGGATCAAAAATCATGAAGTTTGATTGTAAATTGGACATGGTTGACTTTTTCCCCAATACAGCTGATTTTTAAGTCAACTGTCCAATTGACTGGGCAAAAATGTGATTCAAGGCTTTAAACTTGATATGAGAAATCTTAGGTGTCCAAGATGGTGTACGAAAGCCATATGAAGCATTGATGGTCCAAAAATCCTTGTGCAAACTCAAACCCTAATTTCAGGTCATTAGTGTAAAAGGAGGTCTTGAGCTGAGCAAACCCTAATCCTGTCTGGAGTCCAAGAGGTCTTGTAAGGAAAATCTTGATACAATGAGAGAGAAAATTTTAGGGTACAACAGCTGCCCCTATTCAATCTTCTTGAACCTGAAGAGTTAGATTGGCGAGCTTTGTCGTTCGTAACTCGAAGGTAAAAGATGATTGGACACTAGAGTGCCCGTAAATTTGCACTCGTCAAAGTGTAGCTGAGGAAATGGGCTCAACATATGCCATTTGGAGAGGTGATAGAATCTTGTTGGAGATAGGCTTAAAGATGCCATCCAAGAATGTTTGCTGAGTTGTAAGTTGTAAGTCAGAAGAATAAGTATCAGAATGGTATCCGCGTCTGGAACATATTTGTACTGTATTTGGGGACTGAATCTGAATGAGCAAAGGAGTATCATCCGTATATGGAGCGTATCCAAGATGTATCTGAATGTTGAATCTGAATAAGCACTAGAATAGCATCTGTTTCTAGAGCGTCTCTGGGCTGGGGAGAATCAGAATAAGTGACAGAATGGCAACCGTGTCTGGAGCGTATCTGAACTAGAATCTGAATAAATGACAGAATGACTTCCGTGTCTAGAGTGTATCTAATCTGTATCTGATAGTTGGGATTTGAGTAAGTATCGGGATGGCCTCCGTATCTGGAGCGTATCTGAACTAGAGTCTGAATAAGTGACAGAATGACTTCCGTGTCTGGAGTGTATTTGGACTGTATCTTGACCTTGAATTTTGAATGAGTAATAGAATGACTTCCGTGTATGGAGTGTATCTTTACTGTATCTGAAATCTTTGAATATTGTTGATGATAGCTGTTAATCTTATCCTGAAAAGGGTAAAATGTTAGCTGAAACACAGAGTTATGTTGCATGAAATGTATGATGCAATAAATGTGTTTTATCCATGTTTATGATATATAGATGTAATGTATGCACATGTAAGTTGATTTGCTGTATTGCTGAGGAAAATAAATCCTTGACAACTGAGGATGATAAAACCCTTGACTGCTGCTGGGGAAAATAAATCCTTGACCGCTACTGGAGATTCAAAATCTTTGATTGCTGAGGATGAGAAGTCCTTGGTGACTGTTGGAGAATGACAAAAATCTGTTGTGAGAATGCCATACTGCTTGAGAAATCTGCTAGGGAAATCCAGAGAACCTTGATGACCTCTACTGGGGATTACACAATGGGAATCCTTACTCAGTTGGGGAATAGGGAAAACTTTGATGATTTATGCGGGGAACTAAGAATGAGAATCTTCATTCTGTTGGAGAGTAATGAAGACTTTGGTGACTTCATTGGGGAATTGAGAATGAGAATCTTCAATCTGCTGGGGAATTTGAATCCTTGGGGATTTCATGTTGGGGAGTAATAAAGACTCTGTGGGGAAGACTTTACTGTTAGGAGTAGGTTTAGGAGTTTCGGTCGTCTGCCACTCTTACTGGGGAAAATCCCAGATTGGGGAGAGACGAAGGTTAACTGTTATCTGATTGATTTCCAGGTTTCAAGGTAACTTGTGTTAGAACATAGTTTGATTCTACAACCCTCAATTAGAGTTTTGATGATAACAAAATACAAGAATAAATAAATTGTATGATTTATATATAAGACATATATGCTACTTAAAATTATGTTATGTATTTACAGAAGTTCTGATGGAATCAGCATCAGAAGATATGTCAGCATCAGAAGATCAATATCATGTGCTACACGCTGAAGTTACCAGATCATACGCTGAAGCCTGATGACCAGAATCTGCGTATAAAACACTCTGACTCTGATAAAGATCTTTACCAAGTCATCAGCACTCAGAAGCGTCATCATCCAGTTAAAGCAAAGAACACTCTGATTATCATAAAGAAAGCTCTGAAGCGTTACTAAGCATTCAAGACAAATTAATTACCAACGACTTTATTCAAAGACAAGATATTCTCAAAAAGGAAAGAACGTTATTATCATTGAAAGAGCTTTATGGACAACAACGTATCTTTACCTTGGCTATATAAACAAGTCTGTGTGAGAAAAGATGCACGCATATACACGCCTACAAAAACGCACGTACTCATACATTTTGCTAAGCCTTCAAACCACGCCTACTCAAAAGCATTAGAAATTCAGTTTTTATTCTAAGCTTAACTTTGTGTATTATCACAGTTGTGGTATACTGTTTTATTAGAAAACATCAAACACATTATTTGTTCAAATAATTGTAAAGAGATTTCCTTGAGATAAACCGGGTTGTGGTTATACTCAAGAAGGCTTTAACAGTTGTTAAAGTTGTTGTTGTATTCTTTTGAATATAGTGGATTAAGACCTCGTTGGAGAGAGGAGAAATTACCTTGACGGGTGGACTGGAGTAGTTTGAGATCAAACGAACCAGGATAAAAATACAGTGTTGTCTGCTCATTTGATTTAAAGTTTTACAATTCAACCCCCCTTCTTGTGTTTTTCACATCTTCAATTGGCATCAGAGCGCCTGGTTCTGAGCTTATAACACTTAATCATGTCAGTACAAGATCCAGCGTCCGAAAAACACAATGGCAGGACCACATCAAAACATCAACAATGACAACAATGAAGAAAGAGACAGATTCAGTGGCAAACCTCCAGTCTTTGATGGAGAGAACTTTGACTACTGGAAAGACAGAATTGAAAGCTTCTTTCTTGCCCATGATGCTGATCTGTGGGACATGGTGACTGATAGATACACGCACCTCGTGGATGGAAGTGGTCAGAAGATTGACAGGAAAGCAATGTCTGATCAGCAAAAGCGTGATTTCAGAAATCATCACAAGGCCAGAACAATTCTTCTCAGCGCCATCTCTTATTCAGAATATGAAAAGATATCAAACAGAGACACTGCAAAGAATATGTTTGACTCTCTGAGAATGACGCATGAAGGCAACATTCAAGTCAAAGAAACCAAAGCTCTTGCGCTCATTCAGAAGTATGAGGCATTCAAGATGGAAGAGAGTGAATCAATAGAGACTATGTTTTCAAGATTTCAAATTCTTGTTGCTGGTCTAAAAGTTCTTGACAAAGGGTATTCCACTGCTGATCATGTTAAGAAGATCATCAAAAGCTTTCCAAAACAGTGGAGGCCAATGGTCACAATGCTTAAGCTAGCCAAGGATCTCAACAAAATCTCTCTGGAGGAACTTTTCAGCTCCCTCAGAAGTCACGAGATAGAGCTAGAAGCAGATGAACCTCAAAAGCAAGGTAAGCCATTAGCTTTAAAATCTAACAGAAAATCTGACTCCAAAGTTTTGCAGGCTGTAGAAGAAACCTCTGATGGGTCCTCATCAGAAGAAGATGAATTGTCTCTCCTCTCCAGAAGGGTGAACCAATTATGGAAGCAGAGGCAAAGGAAGTTCAGGAATCCCAGAAGATCAGAGAATCAAAATGAATCTTTCCCCAGATACAGAAGGTCAGAATCCTCCTCTGGACACAGAAGATCTGAAGGTTCTTCAGGGAACAGAAAGCCAAACAACAAAGATATCATCTGCTATGAATGTAACGAGCAAGGGCACTACAAAAGTGATTGCCCAAAGCTTCAGAAGGAAAAGCCCAAAAAGAAGTTTGGCAAGGAAAAGAAGAAAAGTCTCATGGCTACATGGGATGATTCTGACACATCTGAAGCTGACTCAGAATCAGATGATGAAAGAGCAAACATAACTCTCATTGCAAACATAACAGAAGACAGCGAAGCTTCTGAGTCAGACTCTGAATCAGATACAGAAGAGGTATTCCCTGACTTTGCTATAAACTTTACTAAGGCTGAACTAGATGAAAGCCTTAATGAAATTCTGGAAAGATATCAGCAGATCAGAGTCAAATTCAGAAACCTGAAAAGGAATCTTGCCTCTGACTCTGATAAGACTGAGAGTCTCAAATTGGAGAATTCTGAGTTAAAAAATAAAATTTCAAAATTAGAAAATCTATTGCAAAACTCTCAGAAGGAAACAATCCCTGAAACTCCCAGCAGTGCTGATGAGATCATCAAGGAATATGATCACAGCTTTCAGAAGTTTCTAGCTAAAAACATAGATAGAAGCAAAATGGCTTCAATGATCTATAGAGTTAGTAGAAATGGCAGAAAAGGAATAGGATACCAAGGTAAGGTACCTACACCAAAAAATGCCATGGATTTAGTTATAAAACGCACGTCACTTGATTCACACTTTATATATGGGCACACACATGACATCAAATATACAAGTAGTAATTATTCTGTCAAACCAAAATTCAACCAGAGTTTTGGTAAAACTAACAAATCAGGACCCAAGAAAATATGGGTACCTAAGGATAAAATAATACATGTGGCAGATATCTTTAGCAGCAAAGCAGAAACACCAGTCATGGTACCTGGACTCTGGCTGCTCACGACACATGACGGGAAGAAGGCATATGTTCCAAAGTCTGGAACTTAAGCCTGGAGGCCACGTAGGTTTTGGAGGCAATCAGAGAGGAAAGATCATTGGCTCTGGAACTGTAGGTAATGGAAATCTTCCCTCTATAAGTAATGTTTTATTAGTAGATGGATTAATGTATAACATGTTATCCATAAGTCAATTAAGTGATAACGGTTATGATATAATCTTTAATCAAAATTCATGCAAAGCTGTTAGTCAGAAAGATGGGACTATCCTATTTAATGGAAAGAGGAGAAACAACATTTATAAAATAAAACTTTATGAACTAAAAAGTCAGAATGTAAAGTGTCTTCTGTCTGTTAACAACGAGCAATGGATCTGGAACAGAAGATTGGGACATGTTAGTATGAGAAGAATATCTCAGATTAACAAACTCAATCTGGTCAGAGGACTTCCTAACCTGAAGTTCAATTCAGATGCTCTGTGTGAAGCATGTCAGAAAGGCAAGTTTGCAAAACCAGCTTTCAAATCTAAAAACGTTGTTTCCACCTCTAAGCCATTAGAACTTTTGCACATTGACTTATTTGGACCAGTTAAAACTGCTTCAGTCAGTGGCAAGAAGTATGGGTTAGTAATCGTAGATTACTATAGCAGATGGACATGGGTAAAGTTCTTAAGACACAAGGACGAGTCACACTCTGTGTTTTTCACCTTCTGCAACCAAGTTCAGAATGAAAAGGATCTTAGAATCATCAAAGTCAGAAGTGATCATGGTGGAGAGTTTGAAAACAAAGATTTTGAGTCATTCTTTAATGACAAAGGCATTCTGCATGATTTCTCTTGTCCTAGAACTCCCCAGCAAAATGGAGTTGTAGAACGAAAGAACAGAACATTGCAAGAAATGGCCAGAACCATGATCAACGAGACTAACGTTGCTAAGATCTTCTGGGCAGAGGCAATAAACACAGCGTGTTACATTCAGAATAGAATCTCCATAAGACCTATTCTGGAAAAGACTCCATATGAATTGTGGAAGAACAGAAAGTCCAACATTTCCTATTTTCATCCATTTGGATGTACTTGTTTTATTTTGAATACAAAAAATTATTTGAACAAGTTTGACTCTAAAGCACAAAAGTGTATTATGTTAGGATACTCTGAACGCTCAAGAGGGTACAAAGTATATAATGCAGAAACACAGATTGTGGAAGATTCAATCATTGTTCATTTTGATGATAAGCTTGACTCTGAAAAGTCAAAGCAGAATGAATACCTTGCAGGTATGGAAGTTGAATTCACAGGTACTGAAGACAAGTCATCAGAAGCTCTTAACAAAGACACTCCATTAACATCAGAAAGAGGCACTACAAGCAATCCAACACCTTCTGTTGATCAACTCCAGAAAAGAACATCCAGAAGCAGCATGGATCACCCAGAAGAAACAATCTTAGGAAGAAAGGAAGATCCAATCAGAACAAGAGCTAGCTTCAGAAACTCTGAAGAATCTCTCATGGGACTTGTTTCTCTAATTGAACCAACAACCATTGATGAAGCACTTCTGGACAATGACTAGATTCTAGCAACGCAAGAGGAGCTAAATCAATTCACAAGAAATGACGTATGGGATCTAGTTCCTAAACCAAAAGGATTCAACATCATTGGAACAAAATGGGTGTTCAGAAACAAACTGAACAAATAAGGTGAAGTCATCAGAAACAAAGCACGATTGGTAGCACAAGGTTATAGTCAGCAAGAGGGGATAGACTATACAAAAACCTTTGCTCCAATCGCCAGGTTAGAATCTATCAGACTTTTAATTTCATTTGTTGTTAATAAAGGCATCACTCTGTATCAGATGGATGTTAAGAGTGCATTCTTAAATGGCTATATAGAAGAAGAGGTATATGTGCACCAACCCCCTGGTTTTGAAAGTTCCAAAAATCCAGAATATGTTTTCAAACTAAAGAAGTCACTCTATGGTCTGAAACAAGCTCCCAGAGCTTGGTACGAAAGACTAAGTAACTTCCTGTTAGAAAAGGAATTCACCAGAGGGAAAGTGGACACAACTCTATTTTGTAAGACAGTTAAGAATGACATTTTAGTATGTCAGATTTATGTTGATGACATCATTTTTGGATCTACTAAACCTTCTCTGGGAAGAAAGTTTGCTAAGTGTATGCAGGCAGAATTTGAGATGAGCCTAATGGGGGAACTGAAATTCTTTCTGGGCATTCAGATCAATCAAACCCCAGAAGGAACTTACATTCATCAGAGCAAATACGTCAGGGAACTTCTGAAGAAATTTGATCTCTCAGAATGTAAGCCATCAAAGATTACAATGCATCCCACGTGCATTCTGGAAAGAGAAGAGGTAAGTAAAAAGGTAGAACAGAAGGTCTACAGAGGTATGATTGGTTCTCTTCTCTATCTGACAGCTTCAAGGCCTGACATTTTATTCAGTGTATGCATTTGTGCTAGATTCCAATCAGATCCTAGAGAATCTCACTTAATAGCAGTTAAGAGAATTTTCAAGTATCTGAAAGGTACTACTAATCTGGGTTTGTTTTATAGAAAATCAAGTGATTACAGCTTAGTAGGATATTGTGATGCTGATTTTGCTGGAGACAGAGTAGAGCGTAAAAGCACTTCTAGAAGCTGCCAGTTTCTGGGAGAAAATCTGATATCATGGTCCAGCAAAAGACAATCCACAATTGCTCTATCAACAGCAGAAGCTGAATACATAGCAGCAGCTGGATGCAGCACACAAATGCTCTGGATGAAAAGTCAACTTGAAGACTTCCAGATATTTGAGAGTAACATTCCTATCCTCTGTGACAATACTTCTGCTATTTGTCTCAGCAAAAATCCAATTTTACATTCTAGGGCTAAGCATATAGAAATAAAACATCATTTTATTAGGGACTATATTCAGAAAGGAATTTAAAATTTAAAATTTATTAACACAGACCATCAATGGGCTGATATTTTTACAAAACCACTTTCTGAAGATAGGTTCAACTTCATTCTGAAACATCTCAGCATGAAGCTCTACCCAGAATAAAATTGTTTTGATTCCATATCTTAACCTTCAGAACTTTGTTTATTTTTCTGTGAACTTCTGATCAATCTTCTTTCAGAACTTTAGAAGTGCAGATTGTATCAGAATCTATCCATGAAGATTTGAGCGCTTCATTTCCAAGATAGAGATGTGCTGTTCACTCAAGCAAACAAGTGTCATCCAGTCATCATCTATTTTCTGAGGCTGAACACGCGTTCACGTTTCTGAAAAGGCAAAAGCGCTGATTGGATGCATTGAGACACATGTCATGGGTGACTGTTCCAAATATCTTTCTGAATCCCCTAAAATCAGCTATCATTAAATGCTAATAATCATTATTAATTTCTCTCTCTTAACGTTTATGTTTTCAAAACCTTTTTAGAAATCTATTTAAACACACTTCACACAATTTACACTCTTTTACCGTCACTTTCATTTTCTATAAATATTTGAGTTCAGTGTTCTTACTTTCTCAAAAACCCTTTCAATCTTTTTCACAAAAAACCTCGTGTGAACATGGCTTCATCCAGCATTCCTTCTTCAGGTTCCCAGAAATCTGTTTCATCTGAACAATACGAAGAACCTTACAGAACGCTTCTAACTCCAATCAAAAACCTAGAGGTTCTGTCAGAATTAATCGTGGATTTCAACAGTCTCCAAGAGAATGGGTTTGATCTATCTGAAGAGGTTAAAGCTCAAGGCTGGGAAAAGTATTTTGACAGGCTGGTGGGTCCAACATTTCCTATTCTGGTAAAGGAATTTTGGATTCACGCTTCTTCTTCAAATCATCAAGTCACGTCTTACATCATGGGGAAGAAGATTGTTATCACTGAAGACCTCATTGCACGCTTAATAGGGTACAGTGGTGGTGGTGTTCGTTGCATTGATATGGCAGAAAGGTGTGCTGATGCTGCCCTAATTGCAAGGGAAATCTTTACTCTGGGGCTTCCCTCCAGCAAGATAAGGGATTTGAAAGACAAACACAGAATTTGGGCCAAGATCATTCTGGGCTGCTTCAATCACAGGAAGCCTACCAGCTCTCTTGATTACATTAATATTGATCAGCAGTTTCTAATCTATTTCATCTCTCAGAAGGTCAAGATAAATCTAGCTCATCTTCTGTTCAACCATCTCAGAACAAGTAAAGAAACAAGAGAAGAGGAACGTACAAAAAGGGATTGGATACCCTTTGGAAGACTGATATCAGATATTCTTACAGAGAATAGGCTGATTGATCATCTGACAGAGGCTCAAGAAATCAGCACTCTGGAAGCTACTGTTGGCAAGCAGCTGAATGCCAAAAATCTGAAGAAAATGAAGTTGATAGAGAACATCAAGAAGGAGCCCAACGTCACTCCTTTTGCTGAAATCTCCAGTAGAAGAGTCCCTCTGGACAACTTCCCTCTGTTCTCAGAGATTGATTCTAAACCAGATATAATTCTGAGATATCTGGATGCTTGCAAGGCTGATGGTACAGCACCAAACCTGAATATTCAAGATCTTCAGCAGAAGGCTCCAGAGGTTGTTCTGAAGAAGACAAAGAAAAGAAAAGCTACAGCAGAAGGATCATCTCAGCAGAATCCTAAGAAGAGAGGTAATCCTTCTTCTGTAACTGTTTTAGATTCAACTGCTGTATCAATATCTATCCCAATACCCACTCCATCTGAAAACCCAACACCTCAAACTTTCGATCATTTTGACCTTGACTTTGATCATTCTGAATCATTAACTCTTAGAAGATATCGCTCCCAACCTCAAAATCCAAATATTGTTGAAACCCAACAAGAACTTGAAAAATTTCTTTCTGATATAGACCAACACACTTCTGCTCCCATACCAGATAATCCAAATCCTGAAACCCACACAGAACCACAACCAGAAATTCCCCTCTCACCAATACCAGAAATTCCACTCTCTCCAGAACTAGAAATCCCACTACCTCCATCTCCTCAACCAGAAATTAATCCACCCTCTCCTCAACCTGAACAATCTCCACAACCTGAGATTCAAACTTCTGAGGCTCAACCCTCTGAATCCCCTGAACCACAACCTCTGGCCATTCAATTGCCCTTTGGCACCATTGTGAATATTCCTCAACTTCCCTCTTCACCAGAATTAACTCCACCAAATTCCCCGTCTAGTCCAATCATAATTCCTGACTCTCCCACTCCCTCACCAAAAGACAATTCAGATGACCACAACAAGACTGTCATTGATTTAACAGTCCTTGAACGCCTTGCTGCAATAAACCACAAAACTGCTATCCCTAAACCAAAACATCTAGATGTTGGTACCAGCATATTGAACTTTGAAACAGAAGTACAGAAGTGGATCACTTCTCTGAAACAAGCAAGTCTGGAACTGGTTGATCCTGCTGCATCAGACTATCTCTGGACAAAGTTCAGAAGATGGGTATGCTCTGAAACCTTTAAGCTGCAAGAACAAAGCTATGGACAAGCTCAACAGAACTTCAGCAATCTGCTGAAAGAAATTGAAGGTCCAGTTCTGAGCAAGCTGTTTAAGGAAGAAGTTCTCCATCTGGACATTGCCCCTTGGTCTGAACATCGTCCAGCTTCCAAAGATCAACCAGAGTCAGAAGAACAGATGATTCCAGCTGAAGACTTGGGTCAAGAAGAATATATTGCTGAAAGCTCTGAGAAGCATCCTGTTTCTGAAGATCCTCAAGTTTCCTCCCTTGATAGGCAGACTCTTGAAGACTTGAAAAGATCTGATATGCTGATGAATGAAAGAATGGATAAGCAGGACACCAAAATTGATGCGATAGCAAACATGTTAACTCAGCAACAGGAAACCAACACCCAAATCAAGAGCATGTTGGAGGCGTTGTTCACACGACTTCCTCCTCCTTCTTAGAAATTTCCTTGCTGTTTTTATAACTTGTTTATCTGTAATATTTTTTACATGTTCTGAACTTATTATTGCTTCTGTTTTAAATATAAATGCATTTTTTTTGCTCTGATTATTTTAACTCTGATTATTTGTGCTTTTTGATAACTGACAAAAAGGGGGAGAAAGAATGATATTTTTCAATAACGGATTACTGAGACATAAGTCTCAAACATTCTGACATTCTGATCTATTTGAATTTCTTTCTTCTGAAAAGCTTACAGGTACAAAATTCTGACGAAAGAAACAGTAAAGTACAGTAAAGTTCTGATGCTCAAAGACTCATGGAATTAAAGGGAAGTAATCAACTCAGGGGGAGTTTTCTCTTCTTAGCTCTGATACCTTTTATTCCTTATCTTTAATCTCTGATACCTTTTATTCCTTAATTTTAATTGAAAAAAATCTGGTTTTTGTCATCATCAAAAAGGGGGAGATTGTTAGAACATAGTTTTATTCTACAACCCTCAATTAGAGTTTTGATGATAACAAAATACAATAATAAATAAATTGTAAGATTTATATATAAGACATATATGCTACTTAAAATTATGTTGTGTATTTACAGAAGTTCTGATGGAATCAGCATCAGAAGATCAATATCAACATCAGCATCAGAAGATATGTCAGCATCAGAAGATCAATATCATGCGCTACACGCTGAAGTTACCAGATCACACGCTGAAGCCTGATGACCAGAATATGTGCATAAAACACTCTGACTCTGATAAAGATCTTTACCAAGTCATCAGCACTCAGAAGCGTCATCATCCAGTTAAAGCAAAGAACACTCTGATTATCATAAAGAAAGCTCTGAAGCGTTACTAAGCATTCAAGACAGATTAATTACCAACGGCTTTATTCAAAGACAAGATCTTCTCAAAAAGGAAAGAACGTTATTATCATTGAAAGAGCTTTATGGACAACAACGTATCTTTACCTTGGCTATATAAACAAGTCTGTGTGAGAAAAGATGCACGCATATACACGCCTACGAAAACGCACGTACTCATACATTTTTCTAAGCCTTCAAACCACGCCTACTCAAAAGCATTAGCAATTCAGTTTTTATTCTAAGCTTAACTTTGTGTATTATCACAGTTGTGGTATACTGTTTTATTAGAAAACATCAAGCACATTATTTGTTCAAATAATTGTAAAGAGATTTCCTTGAGATAAACCGGGTTGTGGTTATACTCAAGAAGGCTTTAACAGTTGTTAAAGCAGTTGTTGAATTCTTTTGAATATAGTGGATTAAGACCTCGTTGGAGAGAGGCGAAATCACCTTGATGGGTGGACTGGAGTAGTTTGAGATTAAACGAACCAGGATAAAAATATAGTGTTGTCTGCTCATTTGATTTAAAGTTTTACAATTCAACCCCCCTTCTTGTGTTTTCACATCTTCAACTTGCTGGGGAAATTGGATGGTTTCCGCTGAGGATTGATAGTTAGAAGTCTTGACTTGACTGGGGAAGAAGTTTTCCTCTCCACTGGGGATCTGTAACTCAAAGTTTTTACTATGCTGTGGATTGGGAGTTTGAAAACTTAACTTTGATGGGAATTAAGGGTTTGAAATTTAGCTCCGATGGGGATATGTATTTCAAGGTTTTAGCTCCACGAAGGATCTAGATGATGTACTGTAGGGATTGCTCTTGGAATAGCCTAAAGACGTTTTCCTATCCTTTCAGCCTGTCAATAATTGTTCTTTTCCGTCCTGTTTATTTGTAAACATTGATTATGTTCAAATGCATATGTTCATTAATGAATCATTGGACGCTTTTGCAAATAAAAACACAAGTGTAAAAGAAAAGAAGGCAAATAGTTTTTTGTACTTTAAAGAGATATCTTTTTACTTACTTTGAATAAGTGTTTTTTACAAAGGAGACAAACATCCTAGTAAGAGGATGGTGTCATAAAAGTAAGAAAATTTTATACAAAGAAAGATAGCTACGTGTGAAAAATCCCATGGGGTTCCCATTCTGCTATAGCCTTCGTATCTCTGAATATCTTGTCCATCCGTTGCTTCGTCCGAAGATGATTGGATTGATTAGAAGCTCAGAGTTTATCAGTGAAGAGATTGTCCTTAAAGTGATCTGATGAGACATAGTCATACGCTTTAATTCCCTAACTTTTGCCTGGACCGCCCTTTCGGGTTTTCAGTCCATCGAGAAACCCTTTTTTTGCCCGAGTCGCCCTTTCGAGTTTTCAACTTGCCGGGTGTACAGATTTTTTTTGTTTATCCCTAATTTTTGCCTGAACCGCCCTTTCGGGTTTTCGATTCACCGGGATGCCCTTTTTTTGCCTAGGTGTGTCAACCTAGCGGGTCATTTATGCGTATTATCTTTTGACTATGTCTGCGTTCGCAGGGTGCAGCAGGTCGTCGCCGTCCATGGTGGTTAAGATCATTGCCCCACCAGAAAAGATGTTCTTGATTACAAATGGTCCTTCGTAGGTAAGATTCCATTTTCCCCTGGGATCACTTTGTGGCAAGATGATCCGCTTGATTACCAGATCCCCGACTTGATATGTTTGGCATCTGACTTTCTTGTTGAAAGCCTTAATCATCCATTTTTGATATGTCTGACCGTGGCAAACAGCAGTAAGTCTTTTCTCGTCAATCATGTTAAGTTGATCAAGTTGGGTCTGAATCCAATCGTCTTTACTCAAACCAGCATCTTTCATGATTCTCAAGGAGGGAATCTGAACCTCGATAGGTAAAACAGCTTACATGCCATATACCAAGGAATAAGGTGTTGCCCCAGTTGATGTGCGTGCCATGGTACGGTACCCGTGAAGAGCAAACAGTAACATCTCATGCCAGTCCTTGTAGGTGACTGTCATCTTTTGTATGATCTTCTTGATATTTTTGTTCGCAGCTTTGACAACACCGTTCATCTTTGGCCGGTAGGGAGATGAATTGTGATGTTGAATCTTGAACTGTTTGCATAAAGCGGTGATCATAGTATTGTTAAGATTTGTACTGTTGTCAGTGATGATCCTTTTGGGGATACAGTACCGGCAAATAAGGTTTTGCTTGATGAAGCGTGCGACCACATTCTTAGTGACGGATGTGAAGGAAGCTGCTTCGACCCACTTGGTGAAATAATCAATGGCCACAAGAATGAAGCGGTGTCCATTGGATGTTGTAGGCTTGATCTCTCCAATCATGTCAATTCCCCATATAGCGAATGGCCAAGGAGCTGTTAAGACATTTAGAGGAACAGGAGGCACGTGCACCTTGTCTGCATAGATTTGACATTTATGACAAGTGCGGGAGTGCTGATAGCAGTCAACTTCCATGGTAGACCAGTAATAGCCTACCCATAGAATCTTCTTAGCCATCGTATGCCCACTAGAGTGAGTGGCGAAGGTGCCTTCATGCAATTCATCCAGAATTCTTTCAGCTTCAGCTTTGTTCACACAACGGAGCAGAACAACATCAAGATTGCGCACGTATAAGATGCCATTACTCAAAAAGAACTTAGCCGAGAATCTCCTTAAAAACTTTTTGTCATTGACTGAAGCTCCTTCAGGGTATTCCTAGTCTCGAGATACCTTTTGACCTCATGAAACCATGGCTGGTCCACTACATCTTCGGTATTAATCTCGTGACAATGTATCGGTTCGTCCATCCGTTCAATGGTAATTTGGGGAGCCTCATTATCCCAGTTAAGTTTAAACATGGATGACATTGTAGCTAGAGCATCTGCTAGCTGATTTTCTTCTCGCGGGAAATGCTCGAAGGAAATCTGCTCGAAATATGGTAACAATGTCAAGACATGTTCTTTGTAAGGGATGAGGTTTGGATGTTTAGTATCCCACTCTCCTTTGATCTGACTGATGACCAAAGTTGAGTCCCCAAACAAAATCAAAGATTTGATTCCCAAGTTTATGGAAGCCTTAAGTCCAAAGATGCAAGCTTCATACTCTGCCATGTTGTTCGTACAGCTGAAGAAAAGTCTGGCGGTGAAAGGTGTATGGAAACCTTCTAGGGAGATGACTACCGCGCCAATACCGTTGCCAAGTGAATTGGAGGCCCCATCAAAGTACAGGGTCCATCGGGATCCTTGTTCATGTCCGTCATATGGTCTGAAATCTTCAATGTTGTCCAATGTCATAATGTATTTGTCAGGGAAGTCGAACCTCATGGATTGGTAATCTTCGACAGCTTGATGAGCCAGATGGTCGGCTAGCACACTCCCCTTTATAGATTTTTGGGTCGTGTACTGTATGTCGTATTCCGTTAGGATCATCTGCCATCTAGCTATTCTTCCAGATAAAGAAGGCTTCTCAAAGATGTACTTGATCGGATCCATCTTAGATATCAGCAAAGTGGTATGAGTCAACATATACTGCCTTAGCCGGCGAGCAGACCATACCAAAGCGCAGCAAGTTTTCTTGAGCAGTGAGTATCGGGTCTCAAAGTCGGTAAACTTTTTGCTAAGGTAATAAATGGCATGCTCTTTTCGGCCAGACTCGTCATGTTGGCCCAGTACGCACCCCATTGAATTTTCTAGGACAATCAGATACATGATTAGCGGTCTTCCTTCGACGGGTGGCATCAAGATAGGAGGTTCTAGCAAATACTACTTGATTTTATCGAAAGCAATTTGACAGTCATCATTCCATTTAACTACCTGATCTTTCTTCAACAGCTTGAAGATTGGCTCATAGGTAGATGTTAGGTGAGAAATGAACCTTGCAATGTAGTTTAGGCGTCCCAAGAAACCTCTGACCTCCTTTTCAGTGCGAGGAGAAGGCATTTCTTGTATAGCTTTGACTTTGGCAGGATCAACCTCGATGCCTTTGTTGCTGACAATGAAACCTAGAAGTTTTCTGGACCGGACTCCGAATGTACACTTGTTTGGATTCAGTATGAGCTTGTACTCCTTCAACCTGACAAACAGCTTTTGCAAGTGATCAAGGTGTTCTTCTTCAGTTTGCGATCGGGATATCATGTCATCTACGTAGACTTTTATCTCATGATGTATCATGTCATGAAACAAAGCTACCATGGCGCGCTGATAGGTTACCCCGACATTCTTCAGTCCGAATGGCATCACTTTGTAGCAGAATGTACCCCACTGTGTAACAAAAGTAGTTTTCTCCATGTCCTCAGGTGCCATTTTGATCTGGTTATAGCCCGAGAATCCATCAATGAAAGAAAATACTTTGTGATGAGCTGTATTGTCGACCAGGATGTCGATGTGCGGAAGTGGAAAATCATCTTTAGGGCTGGCCCTATTTAAGTCTCTGTAATCCACGCATATTCTCACTTTACCGTCCTTCTTAGGCACGGGCACAATCTTAGAAACCCATTGAGGATAGGAAGTAACAGCCAGAAATCCAACATTGAATTGCTTCATAACTTCTGCTTTGATCTTTTCGGACATGTCAGGTCTCATGCGGCGGACCTTTTGCTTAACTGGTGGACAATCTTCTCTTGTGGGTAGACGGTGTACCATAATGTCTGTATCTAGTCCTGGCATGTCTTCATATGACCAGGCAAAGATCTCAACATAATCATGCAATAGCTGAATTAGGATCTCCTTGACATTCGACTCTAGGTTGGCACCTATCTTGATTTCCTTTTTATCATCCTCAGTACCCAAGTTGATCGTATCCAACTGTTCCTCATGAGGCTGAATTGCTCTTTCCTCTTGCTGTAGTAGTCTGGCCAATTCCCCTGGCACCTCACAATCTTCCTCACCTTCATATTAGGCTTGGTTTATCAGATCTTCAGAGTCACTAAAGGCTATAGCAGTATCGTTACCCATGGGTTCCGGAATGGAAGGGTACCTGCATTTGTGAGTGTGGGTATGTGTAAGGGCATAGCCATCTTAAAACAACAAAATGTAAACGAAAGACAATGAGCATAAAAGGTTTTAATATGAAAAGCGTCCATGATTCATTAAAATGACATATGAAATGATAATAAAGACCCTTACAAATGCACCTATGTGCCTCGGGTAAGACACATGGTTGAAAAAGTCTGAATTGTTTGTGAATTATTAAAGTCCAACAGAAAACAGAAAAGATAAATTACTGATTTTTGAAAGTAATCGGAACAAAGTCTTTTGCTTCCCAGTTGCACAGTCCTCCGCCAACAGTAGGGAAAATCCAGTCTTCCAAGTTTCCCTCTTCATCACTGTCCTCTAGTGCATTAACCCATCGGTGGCTGATCTTCACTGGTGGCCCTCCGGCACGGGAGCGGCGCACGGCCTTCTGACCAGTCGAAGTAAATCCTAAGCTGGATTTGTCCGATTTGAAAGGAAAGTCGGGAAACTTCCCCCAGATAGTGGATCCGCCTTCTTCCACTACTGCTCTAGCATCCTTTAAAGAAGACATCTGAGGTGGAGGTCTTGTGGTCACAGGAGTTGATGACACTGTCTTGGTTGCCGCTATTTCTTCAGAAACTTCCTCAAAGTGTTGAAAAGGGGTCTCTATGAATTCACCATCTAAATCCATATAACGGAAGGAGTTCAGATGACTGATCATGTATTCCTCTTCGCCATGAACAATTATGATTTTCCCCTGGACAGGGTACTTGAGCTTTTGATGTAGAGTAGAAGTGACAGCTCCAGCATGGTGAACCCAAATTCTTCCCAACAGGAAAGAGTAGGAAGGACGTATGTCCATCACGTAAAATGTTGAATTGAACGTTTGGATACCCACCTTGATCGGGATGTCCACCTCTCCATGGACCATCCTCTTAGAATCATCAAAGGCTCTGACAATGATGTTGCTGGGTTTTAGGGTTAGGCCTTCACAATCCAACCTATCCAAGGCTTTCTTCGGCAAGACATTTAAAGACAACCCAGTATCAACCAAAACATGAGCTAGGGTGGTTCCCCTACACTCCACCGAGACATGTAGTGCGTCATTATGTTTTCTCCCTTTGGAGGTCAAGTCTACATCAGAGAATCCCAGGCCATTGTCAGCTGTTAAGCTAGCTACACATTCCTGGAATTGATCAGCGGAGGTTTCTTGTGGCACGTGGGCCGTCTTCAAAAACTTGACCAAAGCTTTGGCATGTGCCTCAGAGCACAGCAACAAGGCTAACATAAATATTTTGGAGGGGGTCTACCCCAGTTGTTCAACAACATTATAATCACTTTTCTTAATAATCCTCAGAATCTCTTCCACCTCTTTCTGGGATGTTTCAGGAATGACTAATGACTGAGCCTTCGTCAAGACATGATCCTCTTGAACATTCTTTCCTTTTTTCTCAGCATCAGAAACAGGGATGGGAATTGTATTGTCATTGTTGGCGGGTACACTTGTAGGTATAATTACTGGTATAATCTTCGGGGTGGCCGTGGGTCCAAAGACTGCTGTTGGAGGAGCAATCTCTGGAGAAAAGATTCTTCCACTACGAGTAACTTTGCTTGTTCCGGAAATGTTACTGATATCGAGGTTATCTTCCTCAGAGGTTTCTTCTTCAATGGTCTCTTCAATCTGTTTAACACCATGGTAGTAGATTTCTCCACCATAGTTCCATGGTACCATTTTATCAGTTTTGTAAGGGGTTGGCCCTAGCATTGTTATCTTCAAAGGAGTAGTCACTAGAGCAGATGTAATCCTAACGGGTTTTTTAGGAACCCTGGAAGAATTGGCGTATATGGTTATTATTGAAATTTTTGGAACTGGAATGGGTGAGACAAGAGCTTTCTCAAACAAAATTTCCTTGTTATCAATTAATAGTTGGATTCCTTTCTTCAAAAGAGGACAGTCAAATGGAGAGGACAGGCAAGCAAGGCAATCATAGTCACAACCTGGGAACACCACAGCCTTCAACAAATTCAACTTGATGGTTAGGAGAGGAGTTGACAGTTCATCCACAGTAGAAACAAACAGATCTTCTTCCACAGCATTGGCATTGTGCCCATGCCTAGGCATCAGTGCGGAGATTACATTCGGTTTTTCAGGAGCTTCAAATTCAACTTCCTTTGCGTCAATCAAATCTTGTATCTTTTTCTTCAGGGCCCAATAGTTGTTGGTGTCGTGCCCTGGGCTTTCTGAGTGGTACGTGCATCTAGCATTGGGATGGTAGTGTGGAGAGGTAGTGTTAGGGTTTTTAGGGGCCTCTTTCAGCATGGACAGGTTCAACTTCAAGAGATGTGGTAAGACTTGAGCAGGAGTCATGTTTATCTTGGTGAATTGCCTTACGGGCCTTTCCACCCTTTGCTGGTTATTCCTCGGCTGATCATTTCTCGGCTGATTGTTTCTTGGTTGGTCTGATGCAGATTTCTGAATCATAACGGCCCCCATAGTTGGTCGTCTTTCAACTCTTCCTTGATTCCTCTGGGCATAGACAACAGACACTTCTTTCTTTCCAGTGAAGGGCTTTTTTGCAGCAGCAGAGGTAGATGCATCTTTCTGAATTTTGCCGCTTCTAATACCGGCTTCAACCCTTTCGCCAATTAGAATCAACTCAGTGAAACCTGCAGAGGAGCTTCCAATCAGGTGATTAAATAAAGGACCTGACAGAGTCCCCAAGAACATCCCTACAAGCTCTCTTTCAGATAATGGTGGCTGCACCCTTCCGGCCAAATCCCTCCATTTTTGGGCGTAGTCTTTAAAACCCTCGTTGGTTGCCATGGCCATACTCTGTACCTGAGTATGGGTTGGCGCCAAGTCGGCATTATATTGATACTGTTTATAGAATGCGGCCGCTAAGTCTTCCCAATTATGCACATCAGACCTCTCCAACTGGTAAAATAAATCCAACTGCATTCCCGAAAGAATGTCCTGGAAAAAGGGGACCCACAGGTCTTTGTCAGAAGAATGTGGTTGAATTTTCCTGACATAAGATCATAGGTGCATCTTAGGGAAAGACACCATATCATACTTAGCGAACAATATCACTTTGAATTTAGGAGGGATTACGATTCCAGATGCCACCCCTAACTCTTCAAAGTCTAGCCCAGGCACTCTCTGTATCTCCATGGCAGCTAGACACTCTTCTAAGTTCTTGTATTTGTCAGCGGCCGGAGGGTACTGCTGTTCAGAATAGTCCTCATCCTCCTCTTCTTCAGCTTCAGATTCAAATGGCACTGCAGTTCCTTTACCATTTCCTTCCCCCTCTTTAGATGTTGATGGGAAATCCAAAGTCCGTCTGGCTTGTCCTTCAAATCTTCTACCCAAGATAGCCATACCAGCTCTCTTCTTCTTCTTTTTATCCTTTTCCTTCTCTAGTAAAGTCTTGAGCTCCACCTGCCCCTTGGCCAAGGTCAGAAGTACCTGTTGAAATTGTGAATTCTGGGCTTGCAAATCTTTGACCGTTTGTTCAATATCCATCTTGTTGAAATAAATAGCAGAGAGATGAGGAAACTTGGTGTGAAGATCTGTTTATGCATATGATGAATGATATGTATTCATGTAATGCATTCAAGGATTCATAAATTCAAATTTGTTTTAAACAAAAAAGAAACACACGTCGTATTAATAAGATAGAATTTGTTAGTACATCAATGCCCCATGGGCAAAATAATATAAATTCTAAGGTAAAAAGACGTTGCGCATCCTCTTTGGTGCAATGTAGGTGTTGAGAGTCTGCTCTTCGTGAAGTTGACGAGTGAGTTCCAAAACCTTCTTCTCGCTTGCGTAGAATTGGGCTTTGAAAGTGTCGCGCTCTCCCTTGAGCTGTATCCAACTCCTTTGTAAATCTTCAAGTGATGTTGGCATGTCAAGATGTAGGAGGGTGTATGGAACCTCTCCTTCCATAACAGGCTCTATAATCACAGGAAGCATGTAGGGGTAAGGCATCATAATACTTTGGGCGCGGGTTCGTACCCAATTGAGGTAAGGCTCAAGAGGGATGAAATTCTTGTGTCCCAAGGTCTTACTATCCACCTTGTTGGGCATCCTCCAAGCTCAGATGAACCTTTGTCGGAGTCCTTGGTTGTCATTGTCGAAATCGAAAACCATTCCTTGAATCAGCATGTCATGTGGGCCATCCCTTCGGACATAACAAACTGTCTCAGAGCCAAGCAAGGGTTGTAGGTGATGTCTCCCCTAATGCCAAATAGAGGGACATTAGGGAATTCCCTGCAACGGTCAATGATGATGACATTCTCTTTTGATCGAGAACACCAATGAATATCTGAATGGGTAAGGGTCATCAACCGTTGTGACCCCCTCAAGCCTTGCTCATTCTTCAAAACTGATTGGGGAAGATGAGAAATAAACCATCTTGCCAGTAGAGGAGTGCAACACACGAGAACACCTCTTTTCCTCATTGTACGAGTGTGAAAAGAGTGAAGGATATCCCCAAGCAATGTAGGCACCGGGTTGCGAGCCATGAAGATTTTGACAGCACTCACATCTATGAGTTGATTAGGGTTAGGGAACAAGACCATCCCATAGATGAGAAGAGCTACAATTTCCTCAAAATCTTGTAAGTCCAAAGAATTCCAACAGCTTTGGGCCTTCTCAAACAAGAACTTTGACAAGAAACCTTTGACACCACTTCTAGTTTCCCAATGTGTTGTGACATCAGAGGAGTGCAAGTGTAAGGCTTGAGCAATCTCTTCTGGCTTTGGATCTCTTTCCGTAATGTTGAAGGGTAGTTGATTGAGAACAGGAATCCTCAAGAGTTGAGAAAATTCCTCCAAAGTAGGCACAAGTTGGTAGTCATGAAATGTAAAGCAATGATGCAAAGGGTCAAAGAACTGGAAGAGAACTTTCAGCATATCCTCCTCAGTGTTGGCAGTGACTAAGTTGAGAAGACGACCATGCCTCTCGGTGAATGGAGAATTCTCAGGAATCCTTGAAGCTAGATCCTTGAGTTATGGAGGAATTCTTACAAGGTTGACTTGGATAGTTTTCCTGCGAAGTGAATCCATAACCTACAAAACAGGAACAAAGATGAAGATCCAAAATCCTTGAAATGGTTAGTGGATGCATATGATGCTTCATGATGTCCATGATGTTATGCACAAGTTATATATGTACAAACAAATCACACAAGTTCCTAGTTTAGGCTTGCATGGGGTTTTATAGGTAAGTACCCTCTTGAAGTTTAGTTGGCTCAACCTGTCCTAGAAATAGTAACCGAGTTCTAAGGAGCTCAATATCACTGGATTGTTTCCTTGTTCATTGTTTCAATTCAGCCTCTTTACTGGCGACCGAAATATTCCAAGGAAGCAACCCTCAATGAATGTAGTATCGAGTATCTACCAACTTCGGACTGCACCAAAGCCGGTCGTCTCACTACATCCTAAAACAATTTATTTAAATATGCAATAAAAAGTAAATATGCAAAAAATGTTTTGTAATTGTTTTGTGTATGAGAAAATAATATTATCAAAGTCCTAAAAAAAAGAAAAAAATAATGTCATTATTTTTAAAAGGGGAAACCCTAATTTTTTTATTAAAAGAAAAATATATGTTTTCTAATATTCTAGTCCATTTTTGTTTAAGAAAAAAATAATAATAATATTATGTATAAATATTAAAAATTAAAATATGTGAGAAAATAATATTTTATGTATATAATATAATAAAATAAAATATTTAAGTATTTTAATATTATTTACAAGTTTATTTAAGAAAATAAATTCTATTTAACCTAATAAACTATTTTTATGCCATAAAAATAATAAAAATAATAAAATAAAATGCAAAAAATTAAGAAAATATTTTTGGGATTTTTTTATGTTCAGAAAAATAAATAACAGTCAATAATCCAAAAGAAATAAAAAAATGCAAAAATATAAAAAATGGGCCAAGGGGGTGCAAAAAGGAAACAAGGGGGTGCAAAAAGTAGGACAAACAGGCCCAAGGCGCGCCAGGCCCAGGACCTGTCGTCCCTGTCCTCCAGCCAGAACAAAACACGCGCTTCTGCCTTCAAATCCTGTTCTTGCTCATGCTTGCATAAAATCAAATACTCATAACACAAAAATTATAGCTTATGAACTCACGATTCTAATGATATAAAATTCATGACATAACTCTCAAAGATCAGGGAGAATTTTAATGGCCCTAATTTCTGACCTAGTTTTTTCAGCATGTTCAACATCCAAATACTCTTAGCTCAGTTAATATAAATGGAAACTAAGCATATGTACAACTTAAGCATGTTGAGGACTACATTTTTGTTTCACAAACCTAAGCTTAAGGATGCCTAAATAGAGAGATAGAAACTTGACAAATACCTTGTTCAGTTGAGTTTGGATATGGCAATGTGGGAACTTTGAGTGAGGCCTGAAGTTCTTATGAGCTTCCTTGAAGTTCTCTCAAGCTTCTCCAATGCTCAGCTTGCCTTAAAGTTGCCTGAAACTCCTTGTAGAAGTCAACCTGCAAACCTTCAAAATGAAAATGGTGATCCTTGAAACAGAGGTTACAGTTGAAAGACAAAGGCCTGGACAACTTAGGTAGGAGATATGGAATGTTTTTGAAGCCTTGAAACAAAAAACGCACGAGCAAATATTGTTTTGGCTTGAGATTTACAGAAGCTGCCCTGTTCTGGGCAGAAATGGTGTTTTTTGTGTTTTAGGGTGTTTGAGAGGTTGGAAATTCGTGTATTCTGCTTGTTACAAAGTTCTGAGGTTGTTTGAAATGAATCCAAGGCTTGCCTTTATCAAATGGATGAGATCCCTTGACTTTTGCAAGTTTCTTGCTTTTGAAGAAAAGTTGGAAGTGACAATGCCAAAGCCTGTACAGGCTTGCTTGCTAGCTGCACATAGTTGGTAAACTTTGCCTGATAATTGTGGATCTTGTTTGCAAAAATAGATTAGGTCCATGGCTCAATAAATGCAAAGTTGTAAAAGCAAGCTTTATGAAAATGGTATTATGCACTTTACGCCATTTTGGGATTAATTCAATGTGCAATGCTTCAAAGATCAGAACAAGACCATTATCCAATGTGTTTGCATTTAATTATGGAGTGTAGAAAGGATTAGGACCTGTAAAACCAAGTACAAGCATGTTTGAAACTGATTTGCAACTTGTAACATTGTGAAAATGCCTTGGACAAAAGTGATAATTTGTCATTTTCATTTCTTCGATTCTCTCTAACCATGAATGATCTTGGAGAGTTATTGGACATTTTGGAAAGCTTGTAACATGCTATACAATCCATATTTGAAGTTCATTTTGATATTCATCTTTGAACTAGGTGAAAAATGTCCATGAAGTTAGGTCAAAAATCTGCCTAAACTAGGGCAAAATTTCCCTAAGTTAAAAAGTTTTTGGACCCCTATTCACAAAATCATAACTTGAGATCCAAGCATCTTTTGGGAAAACTTTGTGAATAAAAGTTTATATATCATGAAGTACTACAACTTTCATGTTGGAAGTTTTGTTTGAATCCAATTACATCATGGTGAAAAAGTTGGACAAAGTTGGGAAAAAATAAGAAATTTCCATAACTTAGAATTTTTCTAAGTTATGAAATTTTTTTAAATTAAACCCTAATTTTCAAAATTAGGTTTCTTGATCAACAAGTTTCACATTTTGACATATCTTGATGAATTATGACACTTGGCACTTGATTTTGACCAAAAAGTCAAAGTTTGACTTTTCAGTGTACAATTGACTTTTGATCAGTTGACTGCAAAATTCATCTGTCAATCCTATGCATTTGAGATCTTTTGAACTATGTGATTAGGTAAAGATGATTCTATTGAGTCCTTGAAACCATGTTTGAACCCAATTGGTCATTGGCTAGGTTAAAAATCAGAAATTGCCCTTTCCCAGTCAAAACCCTAATTTTGACCATTTTGCCCTTTTGATGATTTGATCAAATTTCTTGAGGAGTTGTGGTCCAAACTTAATAAAATGGTACATAGGAGCCTAGAATGTTCATGTGGATCAAAAATCATGAAGTTTGACTGTAAATTGGCCATGGTTGACTTTTTCCCCAATACAGCTGATTTTTAGGTCAACTGTCCAATTGACTGGGCAAATATGTGATTCAAGGCTTGAAACTTGGTATGAGCAATCTTAGGGGTCCAAGTGGTGTATGAAAGTCATATGAAGCATTTATGGTCCAAAAATCCTTGTGCAAACTCAAACCCTAATTTCAGGTCATCAGTGCAAGAGGAGGTGTTGAGCTGAGCAAACCCTAATCCTGTCTGGAGTCCAAGAGGTCTTGTGAGGAAAATCTTGATACAATGAGAGGGAAAATTTCGGGGTACAACAACTGCCCCTGTTCAATCTTCTTGAACCTGAAGAGTTAGATTGGCGAGCTTTGCCATTCGTGACTCGAAGGTAAAAGATGATTAGACACTAGAGTGCCCGTAAATTTGCACTCGTCAAAGTGAAGCTGAGGAAATAGGATTAACAGATGCCATTTGGAGAGGTGATAGAATCTTGTTGGAGATGGGCTTAAAGATGCCATCCAAGAATGTTTGCTGAGTTGTAAGTTGTAAGTCAGAAGAATAAGTATCAGAATGGTATCTGCGTCTGGAACGTATCTGTACTGTATCTGGGGACTGAATCTGAATGAGTAAAGGAGTAGCATCCGTATCTGGAGCGTATCCAAGTTGTATCTGAATGTTGAATCTAAATAAGCACTAGAATAGCATATGTGTCTAGAGCGTCTCTGGCCTGGGGAGAATCAGAATAAGTGACAGAATGGCAACCGTGTCTGGAACGTATCTGAACTAGAATCTGAATAAATGACAGAATGACTTCCGTGTCTGGAGTGTATCTAATCTGTATCTGATAGTTGGGATTTGAGTAAGTATCAGGATGGCCTCTGTATCTGGAGCGTATCTGAACTAGAGTCTGAATAAGTGACAGAATGACTTCCGTGTTTGGAGTGTATCTGGACTGTATCTTGACCTTGAATTCTGAATGAGTAATAGAATGACTTCCGTGTCTGGAGTGTATCTTTACTGTATCTGAAATATTTGAATATTGTTGATGATAGCTGTTAATCTTATCCTGAAAAGGGTAAAATGTTAGCTGAAACACAGAGTTATGTTGCATGAAATGTATGATGCAATAAATGTGTTTTTATCCATGTTTATGATATATGGATGTAATGTATGCGCAAGTAAGCTGATTTGCTGTATTGCTGAGGAAAATAAATCCTTGACAGATGGGAATGATAAAACCCTTGACTGCTGCCAGGGAAAATAAATCCTTGACCGCTGCTGGAGATTCAAAATCTTTAATTGCTGAGGATCAGAAGTCCTTGGTGACTATTGGAGATTGACAAAAACCTGTTGTGAGAATGCCATACTTCTTAAGAAATATTCTTGGGAAATCCAGAGAACCTTGATGACCTCTACTGGGGATTACACAATGGGAATCCTTACTCGGATGGGGAATAGGGAAAACTCTGATGATTTCTTCCGGGAACTAATAATGGGAATCTTCATTCTGTTGGGGAGTAATGAAGACTTTGGTGACTTCACTGGGGAATTGAGAATGAGAATCTTCAATCTACTGGGGAATTTGAATCCTTGGGGATTTCATGTTGGGGAGTAATAAAGACTTTGTGGGGAAGATTTTACTGCTGGGAGTAGGTTCGGAAGTTTCGGTCGTCTGCCACTCTTACTGGGGAAAATCCCAGATTGGGGAGAGACGAAGGTTAACTGTTATCTAATTGATTTCCAAGTTTCAAGGTAACTTGCTGGGGAAATTGGATGGTTTCCGCTGGGGATTAATAGTTAGAAGTCTTGACTTGACTAGGGAAGAAGGTTTCATCTCCGTTGGGGATATGTAACTCAAAGTTTTTGCTTTGCTGTGGATTGGGAGTTTGAAAACTTAACTTTGATGGGAATTAAGGGTTTGAAATTTAGCTCCGCTGCGGATATGTATTTCAAGGTTTTAGCTCCGCTGAGGATCTAGATGATGTACTGTAGGGATTGCTCTTGGAATAGCCTAAAGACATTTTCCTATCCTTTCAGCCTGTCAGTAATTGTTCTTTTCTGTCCTGTTTATTTGTAAACAGTGATTATGTTCAAATGCATAAGTTCATTAATGAATCATTGGACGCTTTTGCAAATAAAAACACAAGTGTAAAAGAAAAGAAGGCAAATAGTTTTCTGTACTTTAAAGAGATATCTTTGTATTTACTTTGAATAAGTGTTTTGTACAAAGGAGACAAACATCCTAGTAAGAGGATGGTGTCATAAAAGTAAGAAAATTTTATACAAAGAAAGATAGCTATGTATGAAAAATCCCATGGGGTTCCCATTCTGCTATAGCCTTCGTATCTCCGAATATCTTGTCCATCCGTTGCTTCGTCTGAAGATGATTGGATTGATCAGAAGATCAGAGTTTATCAGTGAAGAGATTGTCCTTAAAGTGATTCGACGAGACATAGTCATACGCTTTAATTCCCTAACTTTTGCCTGGACCGCCCTTTCGGGTTTTCAGTCCATCGGGAAACCCTTTTTTTGTCCAAGTCGCCCTTTCGGGTTTTCAACTTGCCGGGTGTACAGATTTTTTTTGTTTATCCCTAATTTTTGCCTGAACCTCCCTTTCGGGTTTTCGATTCACTAGGATGCCCTATTTTTGCCTAGGTGTGTCAACCTAGCGGGTCATTTATGCGTATTATCTTTTGACTATGTCTACGTTCGCAGGGTGCAGCAGGTGGTCACCGTCCATGATGGTTAAGATCATTGCCCCACCAGAAAAGATGGTCTTGATTACAAATGGTCCTTCGTAGGTAGGAGTCTATTTTCCCGTGGGATCACTTTGTGGCAAGATGATCCGCTTGATTACCAGATCCCCGTCTGGATATGTCTGGCGTCTGACTTTCTTGTTGAAAGCCTTGATCATCCGTTTTTGATACGTCTGACCGTGACAAACAGCAGTAAGTCTCTTCTCGTCAATCAAGTTAAGTTGATCAAGCCGGGTCTGAATCCAATTGTCTTCACTCAAACCAACATCTTCCATGATTCTCAAGGAGGGAATCTGAACCTCGATAGGTAAAACAGCTTCCATGCCATATACCAAGGAATAGGGTGTTGCCCCAGTTGATGTGTGTGCCGTGGTACGGACCCCGTGAAGAGAAAACGGTAACATCTCATGCAAGTCCTTGTAGGTGACTGTCATCTTTTGTATGATCTTCTTGATATTTTTGTTCGCAGCTTCGACAACACCGTTCATCTTTGGCCGGTAGGGAGATGAATTATGATGTTGAATCTTGTACTGTTCGCATAAAGCAGTGTGATACGGTGGGAGAACTGACTTGGGATTTTGCGTTTGTGTTCGCAAATGTTTCGGTTTAGCAAGAGTCGCCACCGACTTTTTATTTTATCCTAAGGAAAGGTCAAAAAGCACAGGAAAAGACCTTTGAGATGTTTTCTTGGGTTTGGGGAGTAGATTATAGAAAGGGAAGGTATTAACACCCTTTCTATCCATGGTTATCCATGGGCTCTTAGTTACTTGCTTAGATCACTTTGCTTTGCTTTTCAATTGTTTGAAATGGTGCTTTGTGTGTGATTTTGAAAGATGTTTTTGAAAAGAGGCCATCGTTGTGGCAACCTTTGTAATAATTCTTGTTTGAATGTATACAAAGGTGTTTTTGTCTTTTGAAAAGTTTCCTAATGTTTGAAAGTAGGGTTTTGAAATTGTGTGGTGAAGTGTGTTTTGAAAATAGCAAGGATGTTTTTTTGCAAGCTTGATCAAGTAACTAGGAACTATCTACCCTATTTTACTCAAAGATCTTTCTTATGTTTTTAACCCTTTTAACAGTGTTGTTTCACCATTGTATTTGGTGAACAACCTTGTGTTAGGATGTTAACGGGATAGGCGCGGGTCATCGTATAGACCATGATAGCAATAATGTCAAGTATCTTTGGCAATTTTTCTTGAGGGACTTGATCATTTTGTTTAGGCAACTCAGATAGCGTCATCGAGGGACTATGATCTTTTGATTGTTTTTATTTTGCCAAAGTACTCAACATGCAACCATGGCCCATTTTTGAAGGCAACAAGTGGATGAAACCCTAGGGGTGCAAGTGTGCATTATTTTTTCCATGCATATTTATCTTGGATTAAGTCAAACTAATTGTTGATTTTATTTGCATACAAACCCTAGGTCTAAGCATGGCATAATTGAAAGCTTTTAAATGTGCGAGAATTTAAATGCTACACTATTACAATATGATATAGGGAGGGGGTACAAATTTGAATTGGGGATATTTGACAAGAAATTAAACCCTAGATTACTACTACAACCAAATTGAATGTATAAGATACAATATTTAAATGTACAATAATTGAAATAAATACAATAAATAAATGTAAATAAAATGCATTATGTACAAAATGATTTTTTGATGTGTGTAAAAAAAGTGTTTTTAATATGTGAAGTAAGAATAAATAAAGAAAAAGTCAAGTTTAATTATTTTTTCATTTAGGGCAAAAACCCTAATTTTCTTAAACAAATAGCATTATTTATTATTTATTTACAATAATACATTAACTTATACAAAAATTAAAAGTATATTGTAAAAATGATATTTTTAGTGCAAAATATTAATACAAACGAAAATGTAATATTTTTGTATTTTCGTCCTAATTATTTAATAAAATAAAGTATATATATATATATATATATATATATATATATATATATATATATATATATATATATATATATATATATATATATATATATATATATATATATATATATATATATATATATATATATATATATATATATATATATATATATATATATATATATATATATATATATATATATATATATATATATATATATATATATATATATATATATATATATATATATATATATATATATATATATTAAATGTGTATATCCAAGAAAATGTTTTAAAAATGTAAATGAAAATAAATATATTTTTACATTATTTTAGGTTTTAATAAAAAGAATATAAAGCATTTAAATATTTTTTATACTAGTAATAATTAGAATAAATTCCAAATAAATATAAAAATTTAGGAAAATAATTTTTAGGTATTTTTTATGTTAGAAAATAAAATATTAAAATCAAAAATGAAATAAAATGCAAAAAATGACAAATGTGCAAGCAAATGGGCCAGGGGGGTGCAAACTGAATATGCATGTGTGGAAAGCAAAAGCAACTCAGGCCCAGCCCAAGCAACTTCATCTTCTTCCTCAGTTTCAAACAAAACACGCGTTCTGTACTTCCAATGCTATCTCCTGATTCTTTGATTTTTTGACAAAACTCATAACATGAACATTGTAGAGAATTAAACAATGAATTCAACCATATAAAAAACTTGGATTAACTCTCAAAGACCAGAGAGAATTTCTCTGGCCCTAATTTCTAACCTAGTTTTTTCAGCAAGTTCATGAGTGAAATTCTCTCAGCACGATTAATGTAAATGAAAACTAAGCATATGTATGGCTTCAGGGCTATAAGTACAACATATTTCATTCACAAACCTAAGCCTAACCATTCCTAAATAGAGAGATAAAAGTCCATGAAATACCTGTTTCAGTTGACTTCGAGCTGGGCAATGTAGCAACCTTCAATAGTGTTTGAGCTTCTGTTGAGCTTGCCTGAAGTCCAAGGAAGCTTCTCCAATGCTTGGCTTGCTTTGAAACAACTTGAATCATGCTGTAAAACTCAACCTGCAGAGCTTTGAAATGAAAATGACAAAGTGTGTTAGAGGTGTTACAGCTTGCAATGGGGGGCTGGGATAGTTCAAGTGAGTTGATTGGAAGGTGTTGGAACTATCTTGGGATAAAACGCACGATAGAATTTTGTTGTGGCTTGCAAAATGCAGAACCTGCCCTGTTTTACAGAAAAACAGTGGTTCTGAGTATGAGGAGGTTTGAGTGGTGAAAGGGTTGTGTTTTAGGCTTGTTTGGAGGTATGAAACTTGTCTACAATGTTTGTCTAAGCTTGTGTTAACAGAAATGAAAGATTGCTTATGTTTTGCAAGTTTTCTCTACTTGAAGTTCAAATGTGGAAGTGAAGTTACAGGCTTCTATATGATGTCAAATATGCTTGCATACATTGCTCTTGACTCCTCTGATTTGTGGATTTGTTTTGCTGCAAGAGATCTTGGACCAATGCTCAAGGATTGTTGGTTTGACATAAAGCATACTTAAGCAAAAATGGAAATTTGCATTTTTCTACTTAAAGCTTAATCTTGTGTATAATGCCCAAATGAACAAAACAAAGGCTTAGACTGATGGATTGGCATTAAGTTATGGAGTGTGAAGTGGTTTAGAGGCCTGCAATGTTGAACCAAGCTAGCTAGATCAGAATTGCAAGTTGTTATGAACATGTATTGGCCATGGACAAAAGTGGGTTTTTGCCAACTTCAAGCATTCGATTCTCTCTAACCACAAGGGTGTTTGAGGAGTTCTTGGATAATTTGGAAAGCTTGGAACATGTACTATAATCCATATTTGTAATGCAACTTGAAATTCCAAGTGGAACTATGTGAAAAGTGGCCAAGAAGATGGGTTCAAATCCTTCCTAGATTAGGGCAAATTTTCTCTAAGTTAAAAGTTTTAGATACCCTTGTTCCAAAAATCATAACTTCAGATACAAGCTTCTTTTGAGAAAACTTTTTGAATCAAAGTTGTAGACTTTGTGATGTACTATAACTTCCATGTTGCAAGTTTTGTTTGAATCCATTTGCATCTTGGTGAAAAAGTGGGACAAAGTTAGGAAAAAATAAGAAAATTTCATAACTTAGAAAATTTCTAAGTTATGAAATTTTTCCATTTTAAACCCTAATTTGTATTTTTGGGTTTCTTGGTGAACAAGTTTCATAATTTGGCATGTCTTGATGAAAAATGACCCTTGGCACTTTATTTTGACCAAAAAGTCAAAGTTTGACTTTTCAGTGTACAGTCAAATTTTGATTAGTTGACTGAAAAATTCATCTGTCAATCCTATGCATTTGAGATCTTTTGAACTTGTTGAATGGGTCAAGATACTGTCATTGAGTTCTTGAGTCCATGTGTGAGCTTGATTTGCCATTGGTTAGGTCAAACAGTCAAAAATTGCCTTTGTACAATCAAAAACCTAAAAATGACCATTTTGCCCTTTTGGTGATCTGACCAAATTTCTTATGGAATTTTGATCCAAACTTGATCAAATGACTCATATGAGTTCATTATGTTGATGTGGGTCAAAATTCATGAGGTTTGACTGTCAATTGGCCACAGTTGACTTTTCCCCCAATACAGTTGATTTCTAGGTCAACTGTCCAATTGACTGGGCAAAAAATTTGAATCAAGGCTTGGAACTTGGTATGGACAAACTTGTGAGTCC
Source organism: Vicia faba (assembly GCA_948472305.1). Taxonomy (NCBI): domain Eukaryota; kingdom Viridiplantae; phylum Streptophyta; class Magnoliopsida; order Fabales; family Fabaceae; genus Vicia; species Vicia faba. The sequence goes on from OX451736.1 coordinate 490,908,727, forward strand.
AACATGAATTATGAAAGTCACTTTGGGAATTGTGGGTCAAAATATCCCTGTGCAAACTCAAACCCTAATTTAGGTCAACAATGCAAGGAAGTGTCTTGAGTAGAGCAAACCCTGGCTTGATCTTCAGTTCCAAGAGTCTTGTGATGAGAAAATGTTGATGAAGTGGGAGGGCAAATTTTGGGGTACAACAGTTGCCCCTGTTCAATCTTCTTGTACCTGAGGAGTTAGATTGGCAAGTTTGTCTTTCACGACTCGAAGGTAAAAGAGGATTGGACACTAAAGTGCCCGTAAATTTGCACTCGTCAGAACATGGCTGAAGAAATGGGCTTAAAGATGCCATTTGAAGATGGTAGAATCTTGTTGGGGATGGGCTTAAAGATGCCATCCAAGAATGTTGAACTGTAATGTTGTGGGTCAGGAGAATGAGCATCAAAATGGTATCCGCGCCTGGAATGCATTTGAACTGTATCTGGAGACTGGGTCTGTGTGAGCAAAGGAATGGCATCCGTGTCTGGAGCGTATCCGAGCTGTAACTATATTTGAACTTTGAAAGAACATCAGAATGACTGTCGTGTCTGGAGTGTATCTGAAGTTAAGACCTGTATGAGTAGTAGAATGACCGCCGTGTCTGGGGTGTATCCATATTGTAACTAGGATCTGAATAAGTGACAGAAAGACCTCTATGGTGACTGCACTGGGGAGAATCAAACTTCTGGTGTAAGGTCCAGAATGACATCCGTGTCTGGAGCGTATCTGAACTTTGAGGTTGATAGTTGAATCTAAATGAGGGATAGAATGGTCGCCGTGTCAGGAGCGTATCTAGCCTGTATCGGATTGTTGAAGTCTGAATGAGTAGTAGAATAACCGCCGTGTCTGGGGTGTATCTTTACTGTATTTTGACTTGAAACTGAATGAGTAATAGAATGACTGCCGTGTCTGGGGTGTATCTATACTGTATCTGAATAATTGTTAACAATAGCCTTTTAATCTTATCCTGAAAAGGGTAAAATGTTAGCTAAAACACGAAGTTATATTGCATGATATGTATGACGCAATGAATTGTAATCCATGTTTATGATATATGGATGTAATGGTTATGCATGTAAGCTGAATAGTTGTCTTGCTGAGGAAGATAAATCCTGGATAGCTGGAGATAATGACATCTTTGACTGCTGCCGGGGAATATAAATCTTCGACCGAAGCTGGGGATTCCAAAAACTTTGATTGTTGAAGATGAGAAATCCTTGTTGACTTTCCTAGGATATTAGGGAAACTCTGAAAATCTCTTCTGGGGAATTGAAGCCTTGGAGAAATGGGACCAAGAATCTTCGATCTTGCTGGGAGATAAATCTGTGGGGGAGATACTCTGGCTATACCGGGGAATAAGGTTTAGATTAAACTGATTTTACTGGGGATCTTGAAGTTTAACTCTGCTGGGGAAATACTCCAAAGTTTCAGTTTTGTTGAGGATCTGAATGATGTATCGTAGGGGATTCCTTCTGGAATGGCACAAAGATATCTTCCTACACCTTCAACCTATCAGTAATTACCCTTTTTCAATTTCGTTTTACTTGTAAGCAGTGATTATATTCGAATGCATATGCCTATTTAACGAAACATTGGACGTTTTCAAATAAAACATAAGTGTAAAAAAGAAAAGAAAGGCAAGCAAAATTCTGCACTTTGAAGTATCTTTGTATTTAACTTTCGTGAGTATCTTTGTACAAAGGAGACAGACACCCTAGTAAGAGAATGTTGTCGTAAAAATTGAAAAAATTTTATACAAAAGAAAGATGGCTATGTGTAACAATTCCATGGGATTCCCATTCTGTTATAGCCTTCACAACTCTGAATATCTTGTCCATTCGCTGCTTCGTCCGTTGATGACTGGATCGATCAGAGGCTTGGAGCTTGTCTGGTGAAGAGATTGTCCTTAAAGTGATCCGACGAGACATAGTCATACGCTTTAATTCCCTAACTTTTGCCTGGACCGCCCTTTCGGGTTTTCGATCCACTGGGAAACCCTTTTTTGCCCAAGTCGCCCTTTCGGGTTTTCAACTTGCCGGGTGTACATATTTTTTGTTTTATCCCTAATTTTTGCCTGAACCGCCCTTTCGGGTTTTCGGTTCACCAGGATGCCCATTTTTGCCTAAGTCGCCCTTTCAGGTTTTCAACTTGTCGGGTCGTTTTATGCGTAGTATCTTTTGACTATGTCTGCATTCGCAGGGTGTGGCAAGTTATCGCCGTCCATGGTGGTCAGAATCATTGCCCCACCAGAAAAGATGCTCTTGATTACAGATGGTCCTTCGTAAGTAGGAGTCCACTTGCCCCTGGGATCACTTTGCGGTAGTATGATCCGCTTGATTACAAGATCTTCGACTTGATATACTTGGCGCCTGACTTTCTTGTTGAAAGCCTTGATCATGCGTTTTTGATACGCCTGACCATGACAAACAGCAGTAAGTCGCTTCTCGTCGATCAAATTGAGTTGATCAAGCCGGGTCTGAATCCAATCGTCTTCACTCAAACTGGCGTCCTTCATAATCCTTAAGGAAGGAATATGAACTTCCATAGGCAAAACAACCTCCGTGCCATATACTAAAGAAAATGGGGTTGCCCCTGTTGAAGTACGTGTCGTGGTACGATATTCATGCAGAGCAAACGGTAACATCTCATGCCAGTCTTTGTAGGTGACTGTCATCTTTTGAATGATCTTCTTGATATTTTTATTCGCGGCTTCAACAGCACCGTTCATCTTCGACCGGTAGGGAGATGAATTGTGATGATAAATCTTAAACTGCTCGCATAAAGCGGTGATCATGGTATTGTTCAAATTTGTACCGTTGTGTGTGATGATCCTGTCGGGGATACCATACCAACATATGAGATTATGCCTGATGAAGAGGGCAACCATATTCTTTGTAACTGAGGCATAGGAAGCTGCTTCGACCCATTTGGTGAAGTAATCAATAGCCATCAGGATGAAGCGATGTCCATTGGATGCCGTGGGCTTGATCTCTCCAATCATGTCAATGTCCCACATTGCGAATGGCCAATGAGCTCTTATAACGTTGAGAGGAACATGAGGAATATGTACCTTGTCGGCATAGACTTGGCATTTGTGGCAGGTACGGGAATGTTGGTGACAATCAGCTTCCATGGTAGACCAGTAGTAGCCTGCCCTTAGAATCTTCTTAGCCATCGTATGTCCGCTCAAGTGGGTGCCAAATGTACCACTGTGTATCTCAGTCATGATCAACTCTGCTTCGGCTTTGTCCATACAACGAAGTAAAACACAATCATGGCTGCATTTATAAAGGATGCCATTGCTTAGGAAGAACTTGGCAGCAAATCTCCTTAAGAACTTTTTGTCATTGACAGAAGCTCCTTCAGGGTATTCTCTAGTCTGGAGATACCTTTTGATTTCATGAAACCAGGGTTGTTCCACTACTTCTCTGGTATTAATCTCATGACAGTGCGCAGGTTCGTCCATTTGCTTGATGGTAATTTGGGGAGCCTTGTTATCCCAGTTAAGTTTAAACATGGAAGACATTGTAGCCAGAGCATCTGCTAGCTGATTTTCTTCTCGCGGAAAGTGCTCGAAAGTAATCTGCTCGAAATGAGGCAACAATGTCAGGACATGCTCTTTGTATGGGATAATATTAGGATTGAAATTATGGCTGCAGATACTTAATGTCACAGTGAATGTTATGACACCGTATCTGACACTCTTCAAGACAGTAAATCTAAAAGCAGTAAAGAACATAATCAATTGTTTACCCAGTTCAGTGTGTAACAACACCTACTCTGGGGGCTACCAAGCCAGGGAGGAAATTCACTATAAGAGATATTAATTCAGGAATAAACCAACCAATTTATCTCCTTCACTTAAGACCTACCCAATGCAACTTCAATCTAAGTTCAACTTAAACCTGAGTTCCTACTCACTCCCCCTCAATCACAGCAATGATACTAAACAATTGACTAATGAAATTATGAAGACACTCTTCAGTACACACACTTGATTTTGCTTCACAACTTTTAATCAAGTAACACAAACACTCGTGCTTCAAAGCTTTGAGTGATACACAACCCTAACTTGACTTTGCTTCAAAGCTTTAATCAAGTGACACAAACACTCGTGCTTCAAAGCTTTGAGTGATACACAACCCTTACAATCAAATCCTACTCCAAGTCACTTATCACAATAATAATTGTTTGGATTACAGTAGTTACAACTATACAGTCCCTTATTGATCTTCTGTCAAAAAGTGTCTTTCACCAACAGTCTTCATGAGGAATATATAGGCAGCTATTCTTCAGTTAGGGCTTCCACGAAAATAGCTAGGGTTAATTAGGGTTAACCTCAAGACTTGGTCATAGGACTTTAACAACCAGATTAAGGTTAAGCAAAGTTAACCTAAGTCCACGTGAGAATATGATCTGGACTGAATAAACCAGATTCCTGAAAATTCTCAGAAATAATAAATCTGCACAAATGTTAGTTCAGTACAGGATGTCTTAACATTGGTTATGACAACAAGAATCTTGTTTACTGATTTTGGTAGAATGCAATAAATATGATCATTGCATAATGATCAGCTAAACACTCATATTGAGCAGCTCTTGTATGACATTCTTTTTCTGCAGAATGTACCTTGTATCCCAGAATGTTATGACATCAGTCATGACATTCACACAACTGGTTTTACCAAAAAACATGCCAACAACCAAACACTTACAAACTCCCCCCTTTGGCAAATTTTTGGCTAAAACCCCTAAACAATCAGAGATTAGAAAGCAGCAGAATTAATAATATCTACCAAGTCTAATTTTACCAAAATTATCACAAAATCTTCTCCCCCTCTTTAGCCATAAATAGGCAAAAGATAATTGTACTTTTAGGTTATACAATCATCCAAAAGGAATAATAAAAACACAAAGAAAAAAAATCAAAAGTCATTTGCAGCATCAGGTACCAGCAGCAAAACTTTTCAACTGCATTGATATTCAAGCACTGTCATCTTCAGAGGAGGCACTATCTTCAGTATTAAGCTGTTCTTCAGCATCATCCTCTTCCCTTCTTTGTCCTTCAATCTCCTCCTGTTCTAGTCTAGCAATTAGGTCCTCAAGAGTCCTTTTCCTTGTATCAAGCTCTTTGCAGGTTTCCTTCAGCACAACTATAACATCAGTTTTCTTGGAATGAGACTTGACAGTTGATGTCTCAGCTGATGTCATGACAATGTCAGGAACATGTGTTCCCTGAAATAGCTTATAGTCCAACCCAAGAGCAGGGGCTCTTTTGCATACAGTATCTTTTTCAACTAGAATGTCAGGATACTGAGCAAGGACTATACCACATAGGAGAGAGAGAAAGGCAATAGGGCCTTTAATAGCACAACTTCCAGCATGTTTTAATGTTTGATCAAAGATATACTTTCCATAGTCAAAGTTTGTCCTGGTTCCAACAGCATAAATAAATCTTCCCAAGCCTGCGGAGATGGTTGATTTATGGTTGGTGGGAACCCAGTTAGCTGCACCAATTTTATGCAAAATGGCAAATTTCATGCTCAACTTGCTTGCATTCAGCTTCCCTCTTAAGGTCCAGCTCTTAACTTGATTTGCAGTGATGGTTTGGCACACTTGGTTGTCAGTAACCTCTAGCTCAGGGCAAGCATCATCAGGTCTTCCTAGGAATTTGTTTATTTCAGAGGGAGAGAAATTTACCTTCCTTCCTCTCACATATACACAATTAAAATCAGTTGACTTTCCATCAGCACACCCATCAGATAAATTCACTATGAATTCTTTGACAATAACTTCATAGCAGTTGGTAAACTTTACCATAGTATTTATTAGACCAGCAGTTTTGATTAGATCCATGATCTCCTTACATTCCATGGCACTGTTGTTCAGTTCTCTTTCTAAGGCGATCCTTTTCAAACATACATACTTCCACCTGTTTGCATTCTCAGGATGGTGAAAGGAGATGTTGTCAGTGGCGACTTCAGGGACTTTAGGCATTTTGCTTGAAGAGAGTTTCCTTTTAAGAGGAATGTCTTCAACATCAAACTCAAATTCTGATTCCTCATCAGATTCAGAGGGTTCAAGCTCCTTCCTTTTCTTTGCTATTGGTTGTCTCAAAGGTTTTGAGAGACTACCAGCAGGTACTCGAGTTTTCACCTTCCCTTTTTCTTTTGAAAATCCAGCCTTCACAGTTTCTACTCCAGTCTTATTCTCAGACCTGGTTTTCTTATGAACAACATCAGCAATCTTCTCTTTGGAGAGGCTTTTGGCAGCATCCTGCTTTCCTTTTTTGTTCATCATCCTTCTAGCTATGCTAGGGTTGATATTGGCAATCAAGTCATTGTCAGAGTATTCTTCATCAACATCAATAACTGGGGGTTCAACATCCTTCTCAGTAGGGTTCTGGTGATCATCACGATTTTCAGAAGATTTTCTAATGTTGTCATCTGGTGTCTCAACATTCTGAATGACATCTGGATTCATTTCAACATTTGGACTAGCAGATTCTTGATTCAAAGGTACAGAAATGCCAGGTACAGAGTGATTCTCATTTAGAATCCTAGTGACAAATCTAGCTATATCTTGATGAACATAAACTGAACCTTCCCTATTTGCTATTTCTGGAGGAACAAAAGATGATGGTTGAGAGGGTTTACCAGATGAAGAGGCTTGTGACCTTCTTGCATGTCTGGTTTGCAGCTTCTTGACCTTAGTGGGGTCAGCTGCCAGTTCACGAAGAGGAGTTATCTCCAGAACATCAGAATCCATGCAGTTTGTGATTGCCCTAGGTTCTCGATCATAGGATGCGGAAGAAGCAGTCGCCTTTGAAGAGGATGATGACATGGATAGTTGAGACATTTTGAGTGTTTTAGAAAACAGGTAACAGTAATAGTGAAGTCTTCGTTTGAGAGATTGAAGATTGTTGCAGAAACGCGAGAGGAGGGAGATATATGAATGTCTATTCAACTTCTTAAAATTTTGGAAAGAAATAGAGAAGTAGATGATTAGCCTAATCATAGAAGACTTAAATAAAATATCTCTCTCATCCCTTGTTTTAAGCAAAATTAATTGCTACATTTCTTCATGTTGGCAAATACCCAACTTGCCCCTCAAATTTTCAAATTGATTTGCATCAAGTGCCTTGGTAAAAATGTCAGCCAGTTGTAGTTCAGTGGCAACATGTTCCAGTTTAATCGTCTTCTCCTCTACAAGATCTCTGATGAAGTGGTGTCTAATGTCAATATGCTTGGTCCTGCTATGCTGAATAAGATTCTTGGAAATGTTGATAGTACTCAGATTGTCACAGTACAATGTCATAACATCTTATGTGACATTATACTCAGTAAGCATCTGTTTCATCCAGATCATTTGAGAACAGCTACTACCAGCTGCTATGTATTCAGCTTCAGCAGTAGATAGAGACACACAGTTCTGTTTCTTGCTGAACCAGGAGACAAGATTATTTCCTAAGAAGAAACATCCTCTAGATGTGCTCTTTCTATCATCAGCACTTCCAGTCCAATCAGCATCACAGTAACCAGTCAGAGTTGGTTCACATCCATGAGTGTACAACAAGCCATAGTTGTAGGTTCCACTCACATACTTCAGAATTCTCTTCACTTGGTTGATATGACTTACTTTGGGTTCAGCCTGGTATCTTGCACATACTCCAACTGCAAAAGCAATGTCAGGTCTATTGGCTGTTAAGTATAGCAGACTTCCTATCATGCTTCTGTACAAGCTTTGGTCCACCTTAACCCCCACTTGAATCTTTGGACAGCTTTAAGTGAGTAGGTGCAGAAGTCCTTTTGTGACTAGCATTCTCCATCCCAAACTTCTTGACAATGTTCTTTGCATACTTGCTTTGAGACAGAAAAATTGAGTCTTCCATCTGTGTGACTTGCAGTCCAAGAAAGTAGGTCAATTCTCCCATGAGGCTCATTTCAAATTCAGCTTGCATCTGGTCAGTAAAATGTTTAACCATTTTATCTAACATTCCCCCAAACACTATGTCATCAACATAGATTTGAGCTACCATTATCTTTCCTCCTTCATTTTTGACAAAAAGAGTTTTATCCAAGCCTCCTTTCCTGTATCCTTTGTGAGAGAGGAATTTTGTCAACATGTCATACCATGCTCTAGGAGCTTGTTTCAGGTCATATAAAGCTTTCCTCAATTTGTAGACATGATCAGGGCAGTTTGGATCCACAAATCCTTTAGGCTGTTCCACATAAACTTCCTCATTTAAGTACCTATTTAGGAAGGCACTCTTTACATCCATCTGAAATAACTTGAACTTAAGGAGACAAGCAATTCCCAATAGGAGTCTGATTGATTCTAGTCTGGCTACAGGAGCAAAAGTCTCATCAAAATCTACCCCTTCAACTTGAGTGTATCCTTGAGCAACAAGTCTTGCCTTATTCCTGGTGACAACTCCTTCAGCCTCTGATTTGTTCTTGTAGATCCATTTTGTGCCAATGATGTTTGTTCCTCCTGGTCTAGGAACTAACTCCCATACTTCATGTTGCTTGAATTGGTTCAATTCATCTTGCATTGCTCCAATCCATTATTCATCAGTTAAAGCCTCCTTAACATTTCTTGGTTCAATCTTAGATACAAAGCAAGAGTTTGAGATGATTTCTCTAGATCTTGTAATGATTCCACTGTTAGGATCTCCTATGATGAGTTCCTTAGGATGATCTTTCTGAATTCTAATGGAAGGGTCTTTGTTAGCTTCCTTTGATTCAGATTCTGATGAAGTAGTTTTAGGAATATCATCCTTTTGAGTTGAAGTCTCAAAGAATGTCTCAACATCATATGGGACATTTGTTTCCTCATGGTAATCATCAACTATGACATTTATAGATTCCATCATAACTTTGGTCCTGGAATTGAATACCCTATAAGCTCTGTTGTTGGTAGAGTATCCTAGAAATATTCCTTCATCACTTTTAGGGTCCATCTTTCTCCTTTGTTCACGATCTGTCAGAATATAGCATTTGCTTCCAAATACATGGAAGTACTTCACTGTAGGCTTTCTTCCTTTCCAAAGTTCATAAATGGTGGATGATGTTCCCTTTCTCAAGGTGACCCTGTTATGGACATAACAGGTTGTATTCATAGCTTCAGCCCAAAAATGAATAGGAAGTCTTTTGGCATGTATCATTGCTCTGGCAGATTCCTGTATAGTCCTGTTTTTCCTTTCCACAACTCCATTTTGTTGAGGAGTTATGGGTGAAGAGAATTCATGATTAATTCCTTATGAGGAGCATAACTCATCAAACTTACTATTTTCAAATTCCTTGCCATGATCACTTCTGATTCTGACAATGCATCCTTCTTTTTCTCTTTGAATTCTTTTGCACAGTTCCTTAAATACTTCAAATACATCAGACTTTTCTCTAATGAAGTTAATCCAGGTGAATCTGGAAAAACCATCCACAACAACATAGGCATATCTTTTTACACCAAGACTTTCCACCTGCATTGGTCCCATCAGATCCATATGTAGAAGTTCTAACACCTTAGAGGTGGTCAGATGTCTTGACTTTGGATGTGACATTCTAGTCTGCTTTCCAACCTGACATTCACCACAGACTCTCCCTTCATCAATTTGCAGCCTTGGAATCCCTATGACTGCTTCCATGGATATAATCCTTTTCATTCCTCTTAGATGTAAATGACCAAGTTTTTGGTGCCACAGTTTCACTTCTTTTTCTTCTTTGGCAATAGAGCACACAGAAGAATAATTAGTGTTCTCAGACTCCCATAAGTAACAGTTGTCTTTAGATCTGACTTCTCTCATTACAACTTCTTGTTTCTCATTAGTTACAAGACATTTAGACTTGGTGAAGTTGACCTTGAATCCTAGATCACATAATTGACTGATACTTATGAGATTAGCAGTTAAGCCTTTTACCAGCAATACTTCATTTAGGTTTGGAACTCCAGGGCAGTCCATGTTTCCAACTCCTTTGATTTCTCCTCTAGCACCATCTCCAAAAGTCACATAACTAGTAGTGTGAGGTTTAACATTATTGAGAAGATTCTTGATTCCAGTCATGTGTTTAGAGCATCCACTGTCAAAGTACCAGTCTTCCTTTGTAGAGACTCTAAGGGAGGTGTGAGCTATTAGGGCAGTAGCCTTTTTCTTCCACTGTTGAGTATATGGTGCCTTGTTAGACTTAGGTTTGACAACTGGGGTCTGATTAGGATATCCATATAATCTGAAGCATAATGGCTTTATGTGACCAAACCTCCCACAATGATGACATCTCCATCTTTGATACTTTTTCTTCATATTTCTCTGTTCTCGATGTTGAGTGCTATGTTGTGACATCTGCTTTGACATTTGTTTATCAGGCCTGATCTTCTTCTTGTCTATAATAGATTTCTTTGCTGCCACAAATCCTAGACCAGACTTGTTTCCCACATTTTGTCCAACCTGAAGGATTTCTTCTAATCTGTCAGTTCCATTTGTCAGCATCTTGACAGATTTGGTCATCTGGTCAAGTTTTGAGTTTAGCATTTGAACTTCCCCTTCTAGATGACTTATAGTGTCAATGCCTGCCTTCTTCTCAGCCTTCAACTTTACTATGAGTTTTGTTTGTCTCTCATTTTGCTGACAGACTTCAGCACTTCTGATACATAACTTCTTGTAGGAGTCAACCAGTTCTTCAAATGTAACTTCCTCATCACTAGAGTCACTATCAGAGTTACAAATACCAGTTAGCGTAGTAACTAGTTTGGCAGATTCTTCTTCAGAATTACTTTCTGAGTCACAGTCATACCAAGTAACAGACATTCCTTTCTTTTGTTTCTTAAGGAAGGTAGGACATTCAGCTCGAATTTTCCCATATCCTTCACATCCATGGCATTGAATTCCTTTGCTTTGATTTCCCTTCTCTTCAGACTTTGGTCTTCTACTGGAGTCATAGGATCTGTTAATGTCAGAAGGAATGTTCTTTACATTTGACCTTGACTTTGGGTCCATTCTCTTGATGAGTTTGTTGAACTGTCTTCCAAGCATGGCTATAGCTTCTGAAATATTTTATTCTTCATCCTCTTTGTTTTCATCTTCAGTATTAGATACAAGTGCTATGCTCTTGTTTTTCTTGTCGACATTGTCACTGATCCCCATCTCAAAGGTCTGAAGTGAACCAATGAGTTCATCCATCTTCAAGTTGCAGATATCCTGAGCTTCCTCTATAGCAGTCACCTTCATTGCAAATCTTTTAGGCAAGGATCTGAGAATCATTCTCACCAGCTTTTCTTCTGACATCTTTTCTCCCAATGCTCCTGAGGTGTTGGCAATTTCTAAGATGTTCATGTGAAACTCATGAATGGTCTCATCTTCCATCATCCTTAGGTTCTCAAATTTGGTAGTCAGCATCTGAAGCCTTGACATTTTTACTTTGGATGTGCCCTCATGGGTAGTTTTGAGAGTGTCCCAAACCTCCTTGGCCAGTTCACATTGATGTACTAATCTGAATATGTTTCTATCAATTCCATTGAATAAGGAATTTAATGCTTTGGAGTTACCCAGGGCTAACTCATCTTCTTCTTTGCTCCATTCTTCCTCAGGTTTTAGACTGGTCGTCCCATCTTTCCCAGTTATGGTGGGATGGTTCCATCCTTTGTCAGCAGCTCTCCAAGCCTTTTTGTCCAGTGATTTTAAGAAGGCAATCATACGAGGTTTCCAGTAGTCATAATTTGATCCATCCAGAATGGGTGGTCTGTTTCCAAATCCTCCTTCTTTGTCCATAGCGCCAGAAAATAATATCCCTAGATCTCACCCAGTAAGACAGGCAGGGTGCCCTCTCTGATGCCAATTGAAATTCTGGCTGCAGATACTTAATGTCACAGTGAATGTTATAACACCGTATCTAACACTCTTCAAGATAGTAAATCTAAAAGAAGTAAAGAACACAGTCAATTGTTTACCCAGTTCAGTGTGTAACAACACCTACTCTGGGGGCTACTAAGCCAGGGAGGAAATTCACTATAAGAGATATTAATTCAGGAATAAACCAATCAGTTTATCTCCTTCAATTAAGACCTACCCAATGCAACTTCAATCTAAGTTCAACTTAAACCTGAGTTCCTACTCACTCCCCCTCAATCACAGCAGTGATACTAAACAATTGACTAATGAAATTATGAAGACACTCTTCAGTAAACACACTTGATTTTGCTTCACAGCTTTTAATCAAGTAACAAAAACACTCGTGCTTCAAAGCTTTGATTGATACACAACCCTAACTTGACTTTGCTTCAAAGCTTTAATCAAGTGACACAAACACTCGTGCTTCAAAGCTTTGAGTGATACACAACCCTTACAATCAAATCCTACTCCAAGTCACTTATCACAATGATAATTTCTTGGATTACAGTAGTTACAACTATACAGCCCCTTATTGATCTTCTGTCAAAAAGTGTCTTTCACCAACAGTCTTCATGAGGAATATATAGGCAGCTATTCTTCAGTTAGGGCTTCCATGAAAATAGCTAGGGTTAATTAGGGTTAACCTCAAGACTTGGTCATAGGACTTTAATAACCAGATTAGGGTTAAGCAAAGTTAACCTAAGTCCACGTGAGAATATGATCTGGACTGAATAAACTAGATTCCTGAAAATTCTCAGAAATAATAAATCTGCACAAATGTTAGTTCAGTACAGGATGTCTTAACATTGGTTATAACAACAAGAATCCTGTATACTGATTTTGGTAGAATGAAATAAATATGATCATTGCATAATGATCAGCTAAACACTCATATTGAGCAGCTCCTGTATGACATTCTTTTTCTGTAGAATGTACCTTGTATCCCAGAATGTTATGACATCAGTCATGACATTCACACAACTGGTTTTACCAAAAAACATGCCAACAACCAAACACTTACAACGATGTTTGGTGTCCCACTCTCCTTTGACTTGATTGATAACCAAAGCCAAGTCCCCAAATACGACCAAAGATTTAATCCCCAGGTCTATAGCAGCCTTGAGACCAAAGATGCAAGCTTCATATTCGGCCATGTTGTTGGTACAGCTGAAATAAAGTCGGGCAGTGAAGGGTGTATGGCAACCTTATGGAGAAATGAGTACCGCACCGATACTGTTTCCAAGTGCATTTGAAGCACCATCAAAGTACAGGGTCCATCGGGATCCTTGTTCAGGTCCGTCATACGGTTTGTTCCCTTCGATGTTGTCCAAAGTCATGATGTCCTCGTCAGGGAAGTCGAATCTCATAGATTGATAATCTTCGACGGCTTGATGAGCTAGATGGTCAGCTAGTACACTCCCTTTTATAGCTTTTTGGGTAGTATACTGGATGTCATACTCAGTCAGGATCATTTTCCATCTAGCAATTCTTCCAGATAAAGTCGGCTTCTCGAAGATATACTTGATCGGATCCATCTTGGAAATCAGCAAAGTGGTATGAGTCAACATATACTGCCTTAGCCAGCGAGCAGCCCATACCAAAGTGCAACAAGTTTTCTCGAGCAGTGAGTAGCGAGTCTCACAGTTGGTAAACTTTTTGCTAAGGTAATAAATGGCATGCTCTTTTCGGCCAGACTCGTCATGTTGGCCCAGTACGCACCCCCATTGAGTTATCCAAAACAGTCAGATACATGATCAATGGCTTTCCTTCGACGGGTGGCATCAGAATAGGAGGTTCTAGTAAGTACTCCTTGATCTTATCAAAAGCAACTTGACAATCATCGTTCCATTCAACTACCTGATCTTTCTTCAACAGTTTGAAAATTGGCTCGCAGGTAGATGTCAGGTGAGAGATGAACCTCACAATATAGTTCAAGCGTCCCAAGAATCCTCTAACCTCCTTTTCAGTACGGGGGGCAGGCATTTCTTGTATAGCTTTGACTTTGGCAGGATCAACCTCGATGCCTTTGTTGCTGACAATGAAACCTAGAAGTTTGCCAGACCGGATTCCGAATGTACACTTGTTTGGATTCAGTTTGAGCTTGTACTCCTTCAACCTGACAAATAGCTTTTTCAAGTGATCAAGGTATTCTTCTTCAGTTTGCAATCGGGCTATCATGTCATCTACGTAGACTTCTATCTCATGATGTATCATGTCATGAAACAAAGCTACCATGGCGCGCTGATAGGTTGCCCCAGCATTCTTCAGTCCGAATGGCATCACTTTGTAGCAGAACGTACCCCACTGTGTAACAAAAGTAGTTTTCTCCATGTCCTCAGGTGCCATTTTGATCTGGTTATAGCCCGAGAATCCGTCCATGAAAGAAAATACTTTGTGCTGAGTTGTATTGTTGACCAGGATGTCGATGTGCGAAAGTGGAAAATCATCTTTAGGGCTGGCCCTGTTTAAGTCTCTGTAATCCACGCACATTCTCACTTTACCGTCCTTCTTAGGCACGGGCACAATGTTAGCAACCCATTGAGGATAGGAAGTAACAGCCAGAAATCCAGCATTAAATTGCTTCATAACTTCTGCTTTGATCTTTTCGGATATGTCAGGTCTCATGCGGCGGACCTTTTGCTTAACTGGTGGACAGTCTTCTCTTGTGGGTAGACGGTGTACCACAATGTCTATATCGAGTCCCGACATGTCTTCATATGACCAGGAAAAGATCTCAACATAATCATGTAGTAGCTGAATTAGGCGCTCCTTGATATTCGGCTCTAGGTTGGCACCTATCTTGATTTCCTTTTTATCATGCTCAATAACCAAGTTGATCGTATCCAACTGTTCCTCATGAGGCTGAATTGCTCTTTCCTCTTGCTGTTGTAGTCTGGCCAATTCCCCTGGCACCTCACAATCTTCCTCACCTTCGTATTCGGCTTGGTTGATCAGATCTTCAGAGTCGCTGAAGGCTATAGCAGTATCGTTACCCATGGGTTCCGGAATGGAAGGGTACCTGCATTTGTGAGTGTGGGTGTGTGTAAGGGCATAGCCATCTTAAAACAACAAAATGTAAAAGAAAGACAATGAGCATAAAAGGTTTTAATATTAAAAGCGTCCATAATTCATTAAAATGACATATGAAATGAAGATAAAGACCCTTACAAATGGACCTATGTGCCTCGGGTAAGACACATGGTTGAAAAAGTACGAATTTTTTGTGAATTATTACAGTCCAACAAAAAACAGAAAAGATAAATTACTTATTTATGAAAGTAATCGGAACAAAGTATTTTGCTTCCCTGTTGCACAGTCCTCTGCCAACAGTAGGGAAAATCCAGTCTTCCAAGTTGCCCTCTTCTTCACTGTCCTCTGGTGCATTAACCCCTCGGTGGCTGATCTTCACAGGTGTCCCTCTGGCACGGGAGCGGCGCACGTCCTTCTGACCAGTCGAAGTAAATCCTAAGCTGGTTTTGTCCGATTTTAAAGGAAAGTCGGGAAGCTGCCCCCAGATAGTGGATCCGCCTTCTTCCACTACTGCTCTAGCATCCTTTAAAGAAGACATCTGAGGTGGAGGTCTTGTGGTCACAGGAGTTGAGGAAACTGTCTTGGTTGCCATTATTTCTTCAGAAACTTCCTCAAAGTGTTGAAAATGGGTCTCTATGAATTCGCCATCTAACTCCACATAACGGAAGGAGTTTAGATGACTGATCATGTATTCCTCTTCGCCATGAACAATTATGATTTTCCCCTGGACAGGGTACTTGAGCTTCTGATGCAGAGTAGAAGTGACAACTCCAGCATGGTGAATACAAGGTCTTCCCAACAGGCAATAGTAGGAAGGACGGATGTCCATCACGTAAAATGTTGAATTGAACGTCTAGGTACCCACCTTGATCGGGATGTCCACCTCTCCATGGACCATCCTCATAGAATCATCAAAGGCTTTGACAATGATGTTGATGGGTTTTAGGGTTAGGCCTTCACAATCCAACCTATCCAAGGCTTTCTTCGGCAAGACATTTAAAGACGACCCAGTATCAACCAAAACATGAGCTAGGGTGGTTCCCCTACACTCCACCGAGACATGTAGCACGTCATTATGTTTTCTCCCTTTGGAGGTCAAGTCTGCATCGGAGAATCCTAGGCCATTGTCAGCTGTTAAGCTAGCTACACATTTCTGGAATTGATCAGCGGAGGTTTCTTGTGGCATGTGGGCCGTCTTCAAAAACTTGACCAAAGCTTTGGCATGTGCCTCAGAGCATAGCAACAAGGCTAACATAGATATTTTGGAGGGGGTCTACCCCAGTTGTTCAACAACATTATAATCACTTTTCTTAATAATCCTCAGAATCTCTTCCACCTCTTTCAGGGATGTTTCAGGAATAACTAATGACTGAGCCTTCATCAAGACAGGCTCCTCTTGAACATTCTTTACTTTTTTCTCAACATTGGAAACAGGGATGGGAATTGTATTGTCATTGTTGGCGGGTACACTTGTAGGTACAATTACTGGTGTAATCTTCGGGATGGTCGGGGTTCCAAAGACTGCTGTTGGAGGAGCAATCTCTGGAGAAAAGATTCTTCCACTACGAGTAACTTTGCTTGTTCCGGCAATGTTACTGATATCGGGGTTATCTTCCTCAGAGCTTTCTTCTTCAATGGTCTCTTCAATCTGTTTGACACCATGGTAGTAGATTTCTCCACCATAGTTCCATGGTACCATTTTATCAGTTTTGTAAGGGGTTGGCCCTGGCATTGTTATCTTCAAAGGAGTAGTCACTGGAGCAGATGTAATCCTAACGGGTTTTTTATGAACCCTAGAAGAATTGGCGTATATGGTTATTATTGAAACTTCTGGAACTGGAATGGGTGAGACAAGAGCTTTCTCAAACAAAATTTCCTTGTTATCAATCAATAGTTGGATTCCTTTCTTCAAAAGAGGACAGTCAAATGGAGAGGACAGGCAAGCAAGGCAATCATAGTCACAACCTGGGAACACCCCAGCCTTCAACAAATTCAACTTGATGGTTAGGAGAGGAGTTGGCAGTTCATCCACAGTAGAAACAAACATATCTTCTTCCACAGCATTGGCATTGTGCCCATGCCTAGGCATCGGTGCGGAGATTACATTCGGTTTTTCAGGAGCTTTAAATTCAACTTCCTTTGCGTCAATCAAATCTTGTATCTTGTTCTTCAGGGCCCAACAGTTGTGGGTGTCGTGCCCTAGGCTTTCTGAGTGGTACGCGCATCTAGCGTTGGGATGGTAGTGTAGAGAGGTAGTGTTAGGGTTTTTAGGGGCCTCTTTCAGCATGGCCAGGTTCAACTTCAAGAGATGTGGTAAGACTTGAGCAGGAGTCATGTTTATCTTGGTGAATTTCCTTACAGGCCTTTCCACCCTTTGCTGGTTATTCCTCGGCTGATCATTTCTCGGCTGATTGTTTCTCGGTTGGTCTGATGCAGATTTCTGAATCATAACGGCCCCCATAGTTGGTCGTCTTTCAACTCTTCCCTGATTCCTCTGGGCATAGACAACAGACACTTCTTTCTTTCCAGTGAAGGGCTTTTTTGCAGCAGTAGAGGTAGATGCATCTTTCTGAATTTTGCCGCTTCTAATACCGACTTCAACCCTTTCGCCAGTTAGAATCAACTCAGTGAAACCTGCAGAGGAGCTTCCAATCAGGTGATTAAAGAAAGGACCTGACAGAGTCCCCAAGAACATGCCCACAAGCTCTCTTTCAGATAATGGTGGCTGCACCCTTCCGGCCAAATCCCTCCATTTTTGGGCGTAGTCTTTAAAACCCTTGTTGGTTGCCATGGCCATACTCTATAGTTGAGTACGGGTTGGCACCAAGTCGGCGTTATATTGATACTGTTTATAGAATTCGGCCGCTAAGTCTTCCCAATTATGCACATCAGACCTCTCTAACTGGTAAAACCAATCCAGCTGCGTTCCCGAAAGAATGTCCTAGAAAAAGTGGACCCACAGGTCTTTGTCAGAAGAATGTGGTTGAATTTTCCTGACATAAGATCGTAGGTGCATCTTAGGGAAATACACCCTATCATACTTAGTGAACAGTGGCACTTTGAATTTAGGAGGGATTATGATTCCAGATGCCAGCCCTAACTCTTCAAAGTCCAGCCCAAGCACTCTCTGTATCTCCATGGCAGCTAGACGCTCTTCTAAGTTCTTGTATTTTTCATCGGTCGGAGGGTACTGTTGTTCAGAATAGTCCTCATCCTCCTCTTCTTCAGCTTCAGATTCAGATGGCACTGCAGTTCCTTTACCCTTTCCTTCCCCCTCTTCAGATGTTGATGGGAAATCCAAAGTCCGTCTGGCTTGTCCTTCAAATCTTTTACCCAAGATAGCCACACCAGCTCTCTTCTTCTTCTTTTTCTCCTTTTCCTTCTCTAGTAAAGTCTTGAGCTCCTCCTGCCCCTTGGCCAAGGTCAGAAGTAGCTATTGAAACTGTGAATTCTGGGCTTGCAAATCTTTGATTGTTTGTTCAATATCCATCTTGCTGAAATAAACAGCAGAGAGATGAGGAAACTTTGTGTGAAGATCTGTTTATGCATATGATGAATGATATGTATTCATGTAATGCATTCAAGGATTCATAAATTCAAATTTGTTTTAAATAAAAAAGAAACACACGCCGTATTAATAAGATAGAATTTGTTAGTACATCAATGCCCCATGGGCAAAATAATACAAAATTCTAAGGTAAAAAGACGTTGCGCATCCTCTTTGGTGCAATGTAGGTGTTGAGAGTCTTCTCTTCGTGAAGTTGACGAGTGAGTTCCAAAACCTTCTTCTCGCTTGCGTAGAATTAGGCTTTGAAAGTGTCGCGCTCTCCCTTGAGCTGTATCCAACTCCTTTGTAAATCTTCAAGTGATGTTGGCATGTCAGGATGTAGGAGGGTGTATGGAACCTCTCCTTCCATAACAGGCTCTATAATCACAGGAAGCATGTAGGGGTAAGGCATCATAAGACTTTGGGCGCGGGTTCATACCCAATTAAGGTAAGGCTCAAGAGGGATGGAATTCTTGTGTCCCAAGGTCATACTATCCACCTTGTTGGGCATCCTCCAAGCTCAGATGAACCTTTGTCGAAGTCCTTGGTTGTCGTTGTCGAAGTCGAAAACCATTCCTTGAATCAGCATGTCATGTGGGCCATCCCTTCGGACATAACCAAACTGTCTTAGAGCCAAGCAAGGGTTTTAGGTGATGTCTCCTCTAATGCCAAGTAGAGGGACATTAGGGAATTCCCCACAATGGTCAATGATGATGACATTCTCTTTTGATCGAGAACACCAATGAATATCTGAATGGGTAAGGGTCATCAACCGTTGTGGCCACCTCAAGCCTTGCTCATTCTTCAAAACTGATTGGGGAAGATGAGAAATAAACCATCTTGCCAATAGAGGAGTGCAACACATGAGAACACCTCTTTTCCTTATTGTACGGGTGTGAAAAGAGTGGAGGATATCCCCAAGCAATGTAGGCACCGGGTTGCGAGCCATGAAGATTTTGACAGCACTCACATCTATGAGTTGATCAGGGTTAGGGAACAAGACCATCCCATAGATGAGAAGAGCTACAATTTCCTCAAAATCTTGTAAGTCCAAAGAATTCCAACAGCTTTGGGCCTTCTCAAACAAGAACTTTGACAAGAAACCTTTGACACCACTTCTAGTTTCCCAATGTGTTGTGACATCAGAGGAGTGCAAGTGTAAGGCTTGAGCAATGTCTTCCGGCTTTGGATCTCTTTCCATACCGTTGAAGAGTAGTTGATTGAGAACAGGAATCCTTAAGAGTTGAGAAACTTCCTCCAAAGTAGGCACAAGTTGGTAGTCATGAAATGTAAAGCAATGATGCAAAGGGTCAAAGAACTGGAAGAGAACTTTCAGCATATCCTCCTCAGTGTTGGCAGTGACTAAGTTGAGAAGACGACTATGCCTCTCGATGAATGGACAATTCTCAGGAATCCTTGAAGCTAGCTCCTTGAGTTATGGAGGAATTCTTACAAGGTTGACTTGGATAGTTTTCCTGCAAAGTGAATCCATAACCTACAAAACAGGAACAAAGATGAAGATCCAAAATCCTTGAAATGGTTAGTGGATGCATATGATGCTTCATGATGTCCATGATGTTATGCACAAGTTATATATGTACAAACAAATCACACAAGTTCCTAGTTTAGGCTTGCATGGGGTTTTATAGGTAAGTACCCTCTTGAAGTTTAGTTGGCTCAACCTGTCCTAGAAATAGTAACCGGGTTCTAAGGAGCTCAATATCACTGGATTGTTTCCTTGTTCATTATTTCAATTCGGCCTCTTTACTGGAGACCGAAATATTCCAAGGAAGTAACCCTCAATGAGTGTAGTATCGAGTATCTACCAACTTCGGACTGCACCAAAGCCGGTCATCTCACTACATCCTAAAAGGCCAAGTTGGTCAAGTAAAGGTTCTAAAAGTCCTTTAGTGCTTCATGACATCACTCAGCGGTCCCGTATTCTCTTTAATTGACTCAAAGGCTACCGGTACCCACAAATATGTCGCATTAATATAGCTATTGCTTAGACCATGTCGGTATACCCCGCACAGTTTCCACAATGTATTGCTATTTACCTATGAATGTTTCCCAAATCCGGGTAGAGGATTCAAACCCAAACAATAGAACCAAAGTATAAAGCAAACAAGTCAAGCAAGATAAGTTTGTAAAGGTGATCTAAAACCCTAAGGTAACCCCACTTTTATTATTTTCCCCAACAGAGTCGCCAGTTCTGTGATGCGGTTGGAGAACTGACTTGAGGTTTTGCGTTTATGTTCGCAAATGTTGCAGTTTAGCAAGAGTCGCCACCGACTTTTATTTTATCCAAAAGGAAAGGTAAAAAAGCACAAGAAAGACCTTTGAGATTGTTTTTGATTTCGGGGGGTAGATTATGAAAAGGGAAGGTGCTAGCACCCTTTTCATCCATGGTTTTCCATGGGCTCTTAGTTACTTGTTTTATATCACTTTCTTTGCTTTTTCAATTGTTTGAAATGGTGCTTTGTGTGGTTTTGAAAGTATTTTGAAAAAGAGGCCTTTGTTTAGGCAATCTTTGTAATGATTCTTGTTTATAAGAATGTATACAAAGATGTTTGTCTTTTGAAAAATGTTTCAATATTTTGAAAGTTGTTTGGAAATTGTTTTGAAATGCGTGTGTGTTTGTTTGAAAATAGCAAGGATTATTTGAAAGAGATCAAGTAACTAGGAGTTATCTACCCTTTTCAAAAGTCTTTCCTACATATTCTTATTCCTTTGATGTTGTTGACCTACTATTGTTTTATTAGACAAACCTATCTTTGGATGTTAAACGGGACGGGCGTGGGTCATCGTATGACCATGATAACAATATTGCCAAGTATCTTAGCAAGTTTTGAGGGACTTAAGATCATTTGTTTTAGGAAACTTGTCTAGCATCATCGAGGGACTATGATCTTTTTGTTTTGTTTTGTTTTGCCAAGATACCTAGCATGCATACCATGGTCATTTTGTTTTAAGGCAACCAAGTAGGTGAAACCCTAGAAGTTCTTGTGTGCAAGGTGTTGTCATTTTTCATGCATTTTTGTCTTGTATTTAGGTCATGCTAATTGTTTGATTTTTGTCTTATCATACAAACCCTAGTTTTTACTAAACATGCATATAATACGATAAATTGCGTAAAGTAAATCTAAACTATTACAACAATATTATGGGAAGGGGGTATAAGTTTTGAATGGGGGATATTTGCATAAAATAAAACCCTAATTTACTATTACAACCCAATTGAATTTATTGTACAATAAATAAATAAACAATTTATTTAAATATGCAATAAAAAGTAAATATGCAAAAAATGTTTTGTAATTGTTTTGTGTATGAGAAAATAATATTCTCAAAGTCCTAAAAAAAAGAAAAAAATAATGTCATTATTTTTAAAAGGGGAAACCCTAATTTTTTGATTAAAAGAAAAATATATGTTTTCTAATATTCTAGTCCATTTTTGTTTAAGAAAATAATAATAATAATATTATGTAAAAATATTAAAAATTAAAATATGTGAGAAAATAATATTTTATGTATATAATATAATAAAATAAAATATTTAAGTATTTTAATATTATTTACAAGTTTATTTAAGAAAATAAATTCTATTTAACCTAATAAACTATTTTTATGCCATAAAAATAATAAAAATAATAAAATAAAATGCAAAAAATTAAGAAAATATTTTTGGGATTTTTTTATATTCAGAAAAATAAATAAAAGTCAATAATCCAAAAGAAATTAAAAAAAATGCAAAAATATAAAAAAAAAAATGGGCCAAGGGGGGTGCAAAAAGTAGGACAAACAGACCCAAGGCGCGCCAGGCCCAGGACATGTCGTCCCTGTCCTCCATCCAGAATAAAACGCGCGCTTCTGCCTTCAAATCCTGTTCTTGCTCATGCTTGCATAAAATCAAAAACTCATAACACAAAAATTATAGCTTATAAACTCATGATTCTAATGATATAAAATTCATGACCTAACTCTCAAAGATCAGGGAGAATTTTAATAGCCCTAATTTCTGACCTAGTTTTTTCAGCATGTTCAACATCCAAATACTCTTAGCTCAGTTAATATAAATGGAAATTAAGCATATGTACAGCTTAAGCATGTTGAGGACTACATTTTTGTTTCACAAACCTAAGCTTAAGGATGCCTAAATAGAGAGATAGAAACTTGACAAATACCTTGTTCAATTGAGTTTGGATATGGAAATATGGGAACTTTGAGTGAGGCCTGAAGTTCTTGTGAGCTTCCTTGAAGTTCTATCAAGCTTCTCCAATGCTCAACTTGCCTTGAAGTTGCCTGAAACTCCTTGTAAAAGGCAACCTGCAAACCTTCAAAATGAAAATGGTGATCCTTGAAACATAGGTTACAGTTGCAAGACAAAGGCCTGGACAACTTAGGTAGGAGATATGGAATGTGTTTGAAGCCTTAAAACAAAACAAAAATGCACGAGCAAATATTGTTTTGGCTTGAGATTTGCAGAAGCTGCCCTGTTCTGGGAAGAAATGGTGTTTTTTGTGTTTTAGGGTGTTTGAGAGGTTGGCAATTCATGTATTCTGCTTGTTACAAAATTCTGAGGTTGTTTGAAATGAAGCCAAGGCTTGCCTTTATCAAATGGATGAGATCCCTTGACTTTTGCAAGTTTCTTGCTTTTGAAGAAAAGTTGGAAGTGACAATGCCAAAGCCTGTACAGGATTGCTTGCTAGCTGCACATTGTTGGTAAACTTTGCCTGATAACTATGGATCTTGTTTGCAAAAAGAGATTAGGTCCATGGCTCAAGAAATGCAAAGTTGTAAAAGCAAGTGTTGTACCCCAAAATTTGCCCTCCCATATTTCTCAAAATATTTCAAGAAAAATTCACAAGTCCAACCCGGCGCGTCATATTCAGGTATTCTTTCGCCAAGATATCTCTGATAACATATTCTCAAATTCAGGTTCGGCTCAAGAGTCAATTCTTTAAAGAAGGTATCCGAACGTGTGAGTTTTCTCGAAGAAATATGGTGAAAAAGTGTGCTGAAAGTGCAGTTTTTATGCGCTAAAAAATTCATAACTTGAAGATCGTGGCTCGTTTTGAACCCGTTCCGGTGGCCAAAATTCCGTCTTGACATTATCTACGTTTTCATCTCTCACGGCTGGAAGCCAATTTTGATCAGAAGGTCTTCAAAAATGTGGATTTATCAAGTATTTTCGCACAGAAAATTTGTGATAGAAGTTTATTTGCGTCATGTTCAGAAAATCATAACTTGGTCGATTTTCATCGTATCGAGCTGGTTCTGGTGCCAAAACTTCACAAATTGAGTTGGCTACATTTTCACAGAAGTTATTGAGTTCAAACGGTATTCAAAAGGCCTTCGTTTTTTGCTCAGAGTGCGTGACGCGCTGAAAATCCTGAATGCTGAATATTATTTCATCTAAGCCGAAACTTCGAAAATTCATAACTCGGTCAATTTTTATCGGATTGGGCTCATATTTTTACACAAGGTCACTGACTCATAGATCCACAACTTTGCCTCAAAAGTCGAGACCGAATTATGCTCCGATCAATACCAGATTTTTATTGAAGAACGTGTCAGAGTCGACACTGGAGCCCAAAATAAGTTTGTCTGAGCTGAAACTTCAAAAATTCATAACTAATTCACCGTTTATCCGATTGAGCCGATTTTCGGACAGGAGTTAGTTATCGATGTCGGCTACATTTTTTTTTCACATTTCAACTTCAAAAATTGCACTTAAGTCCCTGCAATTTATCCTGGAAAGTGACGAACTCAAGTAAACATTGGAGGCCCAATTGCACATTCAAAGCCCATTTTCTTTACCCTAATTTCCATTATATAATCATCCTCTTTTCACACAAACCAGTGAGGAGGAAAAGAGAAAAAAAACCTTGCCACAACACTGTCAGAATATCAAATTCTTTCGAGAACCCTAAAACCTTGAAATCCTTATTACAAATCCCTCTCTCAATACAAACAAGCCATCTCAGTTACAAACCAACATCTCACTACTTCTTCAGTAAGGGTAAGGCTGACTTGATCTCCATGATCCAAAGGGCATAAAAGCATTCAGGTCACTAATTTTCCAGTAAGGGTAAGATTGATTTGATCTTCATGATCAAAAGGGTATAATCATTCATACATGCCATATTGTGCCTAAACATTAAATTTCTTCATATATTGGCTTTATTTGCATTTTATGATTTTATTTAATGTGTTCATGAGATTCAACACTGCAGATTTAGACAGGATCCCATGCAGGTTCATTAAGGAACGTTGAGGCCAAAACACAAATGGTCAAAAGCCAAAAGCCAAATGGCCAAAACAGAACATTTTACACATGACACCAATACATGGCGAGACAGACATCCTGAGAAGGTTAAGGAACGTTGAGGCCAGAACACAAATGGCCAAAAGCCAGAACACAAATGGCCAAAAGCCAGAACACAAATGTCCAAAAGTCAAAACACAAATGGCCAAAACAAAACAGTTTACACATGACGCCAATAGCTGTTTCACCCCTCCAATCAGGCTCGTATACTCCTAAACTCTCTCTCTATTTTTATTATTTTCCTTTAATTAATTAATCATTATTCTTTTTATTAATCACTAACCAATTAACATTTTTTTCATAATAAAATTCAGAAAACTAACATTTTTAGTATTATTATTATTTAGTAATTTCACTATTAATTATTTTTTGTAAATAAATTCTAACAAATTAATTTAGTTTAATTAGGTTTAATTTTGGCTTTTTCGTAATAAATAAAATAAATTAGAATTAGGTTTTACCAACTTTTGACTTTATTTTATTTTATTTTTATTTTTCATTAAAGACATTAAAAAACCAAAAATACTTTTTTCTTTTATTTAAATAATTAGTTTTAGGTTTAATATTAATTAAATACAAAAAACACAAAAAAACACCTTTCTTTAATTAAATAATAATTAGACTTTAATTTAATTTAATTTCAAGCAAAGGGTCAAAACCCTCGGACGTTCCAATTTATTCTTTTCGCGTATTATTTTCTTTATCAATTATTATGTAATTGCTCAAGCCTTGTAATAGTAATTAGGAATTTATTTACTTTCCGTATTTTTTATTCAAAACGGGTCTTTGTTAATTTGGCGATGTATAGACCCGCGCCTTGTAATAGCGTAGAATTTTACTTTCCGTACTTTTAAACTGCTAACTTGCATGAAAGAATGTATGGCCTAAATTAAAAACAAGCGTAGATCACCATGATACATGTACAAGATAAATGCTAAACATGAAAATAACACACAAATTCACACACCACTCTTAGGGTACGCCTCACTGTTGCCTTGCCCTCGAAACGTGGTCGTCGAGTATAGGACGTCTTAGTAAGTCCTTATGTCCGTTGATCCATATGCCTCAAAACAAGTTGCCTCGGAAAAGTTGCCTCGAATTAAAAAGGATCAATGGCATAAGGGTAGCTTCTAAGGTATCCTACTGTTGCTCTGGTGACCACATTGTCCCTTAACGAATTGACCCGAACACCTCCAACGGTGGTGCTACCTACCCCTCAATGGTGGGATGGCACTACCTTAAGGACATTTACACAGCATAATTCCTTAGGGAAGGTAGATGACTCATAGATACTTGCTCTACTCAAAAACAAATCAAAAACTCTTTTCACACCGACACTTTCAAAAAGCTTTCAAAACAATTTTTCAAACACTCTTGAGGACTGATACAAGAGTCGATCTGAAATCTTTAAACGAAACTTTTTCAAACCCACTCACATCTTGAAAAGCAAACACTTTTGAAAACACAATGAGCAAGTATCTAAGAGCCCATGGATAACCATGGATAGAAAGGGTGCTAACACCTTCCCTTTCTATAAATCTACCTCCCGATCGGAGAAACTATCTCATAAGGAATTTTGCTGTGCTTTTGTCCTGTCCATGTTGGAGAAAATAAAAGACGGTGGCGACTCTTGCTTACCGCGACATTTCGCGAACCAGCGTTAAACAGTCAGTTCCAGATCCACCGATCACAGAACTGGCGACTCTGCTGGGGAATATTTTAAAGTGAGGTGTACCTTAGGACTAAGATCACTTGTGTTTTCAATTGTCTGAATTGTTTGCTTTAAATTGTGGGCCTGTCTTGGGAGTTCTATAGATCCTAACCCGGATCTGGGGATACCTTCTTAGAAAGTAGCAACGAGGCTGTGAGGGAACTGTGCGGGGTATACCGACATGGTTGAAGCAGTTTGCTACGTTGATGTGGCACTTTGGTGAGTACCGGTAACCCTTGAGTCCAGTCAAGGAGAGTACGGGGCCGCCGCGTGGTGTCGTGAAGCATCAACTGACCTTAGGAACCTTAATTGAACCATCTTGGCCTCTTTAGGGTAGTGAGATAACTGACTTTGGTGCAGTCCGAGGTTGGTTGATACTCGATACTACACTCAATTGAGGGTTGTTTTCTTGGAATATTTCGGTCGCCAGTTCAGTGGCTAAATCGAAACGATGAACACAGAAAACAATCCAATGATATTGGGACCCTTAGAACCCGGTTACTTTTGATAGGACAGGTTTTGAGCCCACCAACCTCAAGAGGGTAATACCTAGACCCCATGCTGGCCTAAACTCTAAGGGCTGTCTTGTGTGACTTGTGTGCTTTCAAACTTGACTACTTGCATGCTTGTTATCTAACACATGAGCTTCCTGCAGGTTTTGTTTACAGTCCTTAATCTGGACTCATAACAGGGTTTACCTACATTACTCCACGCATAGCATAACATCATGCCATCATACCATTGCATACATCTTGCATAAGGACTAACCCATTTCAAGGATCTCAAGGGCTTGTGATGCAGGTCATGATGAATCAAAATGTCTAGCAAGGGGCAAAGGGGATTTATTTTCCTCTAGCCAAGGTTGTCAGGGGCTATAACCCACTCGATATGGTGAGCCTTGACTCTTGAAGAATGCCTCTCAACAATACGCAGTGCCTTTCATCAAGCTACAAAATGCAGATTCTAACAAAGTTTCTTGTTTATCCCGCGAGGTCCTTGAAAACATTGCATGCATATCATACATATCATTGCATAACAGGTACCCTTTTGATAGGTCACTTACCTTCTTCGCTGTTTATTTCAGCAATGGCTTCCCAACAAGATAACCAGGGTCTTCATGCTCAAGAGACTCAGTTCAGGGAGATCTTCCTAAGCCTATCCAAGGGGCAGGAAGAGTTAAGGACACTCCTCATGGGGAATTTGGCCAAGAAAAGTCCCGAGGACGATAAGGACAAACGGCTGAAACATCTACAAGCTGAGGTGGATGCAATGAGAACCCAAATGCTGGGGCAAATGGATCTCATCCAAGGCTTAGCTCGGGAGCAAGAAGAGTTGAGGACCATGATCAGTCAGCTTCATCAAGACATGAAGCAACCAGTCCAAGTCAGGGACCAAGTCATTAATCAGCCTCCAAGAAGTCAAAGGTTTGGTTCAATGAATAGACCTCTCCAAGCTGTTACTACTTCACAGGTCCAACCACAACCCCGCCCAGAGCAACAGGTTGATCAGAGTAAGCCTAGCAGGTCCAGGAGGCAATTCACCCAGCTCAACGTGTCGCTGTTTCAAGCTTTACAACACCTGTTGAGTTTGAATATGATTACACTAAGGGCTCCTCCCCGGAACCCCAACATCTCTGCTCCTAACTATCATCCCAACAAAAAATGTGCATACCACTCTGATAGTCCTGGACATGACACTGCCGACTGCTGGGCTCTGAAGAACAAAGTACAGGACCCGATCAATGAAGGGGTAGTGGATTTCACCCAAGAGGGTCAAGCTGAGTCCTTCTACCGTCCCTACAGGATTCATCATTTGAAGTAACAAGTCCTGAGATGGGAAGATTTTTGTCCATTAGGAGTTTTCAAGTTGTAATTTGCTTTTGATTGTTCAAACAGTTATTCATGTTAAGCGTTGTTATTTCATTAATGCATTGCATATGTCTGTTTTGAATCAACATATTCGCATTCGCTATATTCAAACTGCTTTCATTTTTTTGATGTCAACTCTCAAATTAATAATCCTAAGCCTCTTGAGGGAGGATGACGAAAATGATACCGCAATTTACAGTATGCTTTTGAACAGACCCCGCTGATGAAGTACAGGCATTGTTTCAAATCCCTAAACACTGGAGTTATAAGGAAGATAATCCCTCGTCAACCCCTCTGAGCCAAAGAAGTAGGAGTTTTTCTTTTCGAAAATTAAAACCCTTAATCATAACCCGGGGCAGGGTAGTTCTCTCAGTTGATCCAAGTGCATAACAAATGGCATCAAAAGAAGTCCTTACAAAACAAAGGACAGTGATGGTTCCGAATGATCATAAAGACAGGCAGTCGTTATCTATGAAAATAAGAGCCCGTTAAGTCAAAACCTATGAAGGAGACTTACAAAACTGGGGCATCCCGCTGACTGTAATCACAAAGGAAACAGTTCAGGCAAAAAACAGGGATAACGAAATCAAAAAGAAAAGAGGTCCTACAAACCCTCAACAAAAAATGACTGTCGGTTCAAAATAAACTATCAACATCCGAACCATCACGAGAATATCAGGATAAAAACTCAAATAAGGTCTAACGCATGATCAGCTGAGTTTAGGATTGAAGAACATCACGAAGAGCGGGTGGGTACAAATAATTTGAGCTTTTATCCTTTGTTTCTTAAACCATGAACCAGGCCACGTTATAACCCTTAAAAGTCCTAGCTGAAGCATGGGTTAGTTCGAAAGCATACTGTTACGAAAGGTATCCTGACTCCTTAAGGCCTACGGTAAATACGGAGTTGACATCACAGTTTACAAAAAATTCACTTGTTTTTATGAAAAAAATGCATTTTCAAAAAACTTCAAGACAGACATAAGCTTTGCATTCTTGATATAATATTGTTTGCGTATGACTGTTTGTTCGAACAGCAGAGAAATTCGCACGAAGAATATCTAGTGAACAAAAGCACTTCCAATCAAGGGGAATGGCATGATCATTGTCCATCATCTGGGGCAGTTAAGTCAAGATTCGGAGAATCTCTCAAAAGGCCAACCAGCTTGGGGCAAATCTCCATCACTTGGGGCATTGGACGATCAAACGAAGATCTTCTGGTAGTATGGCAACACAGCACTACTGACAGGGGCACCTCCCTACATTCTGAGAACGTGGACATAGTCGAAAAAATACTACGCAAAATCAAAGACCCGCTAGGTTGACACACCTAGGCAAAAATAAGGGCTTCCCGGCGAACCAAAAAGGTTCGGGCAAAATGAGGGATGAAATGAAAAAATCTGTACACCCGACAAGTCGAAAACCTGAAAAGGCGGCTTGGGCAAAAATGGGTATCCCGGTGGACTGAAAACCTGAAAGGGCGGTCCAGGCAAAAATTAGGGATCAAAGCGTACGACTATGTCCCGGTATCTCGTCACTTGCCTACCAGAAGAAGATTTGTCAAACGGCAGTCATCAAACACCTTCACAGGTACATTCTTCTCCAACAGAAACTAGGGCAATAATGAGTTGTCTAAATAATTCGGTTGTCCTGTCCATCGAAGTGCCAAGGTAAGTTCAGCTGAAGAATGCGACCAAGATACCTTCACTCCCTGCAGAGCGAACGCGTCCCCCCGGTTTTATTCAAAGGTTATTTCTCCACCAGAGCTTATAACTTGATTATCCTCAGCTAAAAGCCACGGAAAGATCGTCCTCGGCAAAGTTCTTCTTATTCCCCAGCGGAGTTCATCAAAACTTCCAACAGACCTCAACAACGGTATCCCCAGCGGAGTTATTATCAACCTCAGCAAAGTACCTCTCTTTCCCCGCAGAGTAATCTATTCGCCAAGTTTATTCCCCAACGGAGTCATCTTCTCCTACCGGTATTCTTGCAATCATCATCCCCAACGGAAACGAAGAATCTCACTCTTCAACATCAGCCCAGGATTTGACTTCCCGGCATCCGTCAAGGATCTATTTTCCCAGACGAAGATACATTCATAACATCACATTGTTATACATCATGATACATGCATATACGCATCATATCATACAATCTCATGTGTTGAGAACATCGTTGCTTGATTCATATCATGCATTGCATATGACTGACCTTTACCTTTCAGGAAGGATACAGTTAAATGATCAGCTATGTAGACGAATACAGTCAAAAGAGACCAACCCAGTCAAAGAATACAAATCCAGTTAAATCAATGCCTAAAGATTTCTCTGATACAACTCGTCGTTATAGACACTCGTCGTTATAGACACTCGTCGTTATAGACACTCGTCGTTATAGACACTCGTCGTTATAGACACTCGTCGTTATAGACACTCGTCGTTAGAGACACTCGTCGTTATAGACACTCGTCGTTATAGACACTCGTCGTTACAGACACTCGTCGTTACAGACACTCGTCATTACAGACACTCGTCGTTACAGACACTCGTCGTTACAGACACTCGTCGTTATAGACACTCGTCGTTATAGACACTCGTCGTTATAGACACTCGTCGTTACAGACACTCGTCGTTACAGACACTCGTCGTTACAGACACTCGTCGTTATAGACACTCGTCGTTATAGACACTCGCCGTTATAGACACTCGTCGTTATAGACACTCGTCGTTATAGACACTCGTCGTTATAGACACTCGTCTTTATAGACACTCGTCGTTAAAGACCACTCGTCCATGAGGATAACCTGTCAGTAGAGACAACTCACCAACCTAACATTACCAGACTCGATTCTTGTATCTTGCCAGGGCACGTCTGAAGAGTTCGAAGATCCGATTCCTCTATCTCGCCAGGGTGTATCTGTTGACGACTATATTCTCCGGACTTGATTCCTGTATCTTTCTAGGGCACGTCTGAAGAGTTTAAAGATTCGGTTCCTGTAACCAGCCAGGGTACATCTACATAAAGAAATTGAAGATCAACTCCTTATATAGGCCAGGTAATTATCTTTCTTTTCTCAGGTACGCAAGTTCTCGCTAAGGAATCTCTTATGCGATCGACACCTAGATGGCATCTGTAAGCCCATCCACATACCAACAGCCTCCGAATGGCGTCTATAAGCCCATTCCCGACAAGGTTCTGTCACACTTCCAGATGGCATCTATAAGCCCATCCTCCTATCCATCATCTTTCCAAATGGCATCTATAAGCCCATTCCCTGCATCATACTGCTGACACTCTACTATGCGAGTGCAAATTTCTGGGCACTCTAGTGTTCAATCATCTTCCACCTTCGGATTACGAAAGGCACGCCAGCCAATCTACATCCTCAGGTTTAAGAAGATTGAACAGGGGCAACTGTTGTACCCCAAAATTTGCCCTCCCATATTTCTCAAAATATTTCAAGAAAAATTCACAAGTCCAACCCGGTGCGTCATATTCAGGTATTCTTTCGCCAAGATATCTCTGATAACATATTCTCAAATTCAGGTTCGGCTCAAGAGTCAATTCTTTAAAGAAGGTATCCGAACGTGTGAGTTTTCTCGAAGAAATATGGTGAAAAAGTGTGCTGAAAGTGCAGTTTTTATGCGCTAAAAAATTCATAACTTGAAGATCGTGGCTCGTTTTGAACCCGTTCCGGTGGCCAAAATTCCGTCTTGACATTATCTACGTTTTCATCTCTCACGGCTGGAAGCCAATTTTGATCAGAAGGTCTTCAAAAATGTGGATTTATCAAGTATTTTCGCACAGAAAATTTGTGATAGAAGTTTATTTGCGTCATGTTCAGAAAATCATAACTTGGTCGATTTTCATCGTATCGAGCTGGTTCCGGCGCCAAAATTTCACAAATTGAGTTGGCTACATTTTCACAGAAGTTATTGAGTTCAAACGGTATTCAAAAGGCCTTCGTTTTTTGCTCAGAGTGCGTGACGCGCTGAAAATCCTGAATGCTGAATATTATTTCATCTGAGCCGAAACTTCGAAAATTCATAACTCGGTCAATTTTTACCGGATTGGGCTCATATTTTTACACAAGGTCACTGACTCATAGATCTACAACTTTGCTTCAAAAGTCGAGACCGGATTATGCTCCGATCAATACCAGTTTTTTATTGAAGAACGTGTCAGAGTCGACACTGGAGCCCAAAATAAGTTTGTCTGAGCTGAAACTTCAAAAATTCATAACTAATTCACTGTTTATCCGATTGAGCCGATTTTCGGACAGGAGTTAGTTATCGATGTCGGCTACATTTTTTTTCACATTTTAACTTCAAAAATTGCACTTAAGTCCCTGCGATTTAGCCTGGAAAGTGACGAACTCAAGTAAACATTGGAGGCCCAATTGCACATTCAAAGCCCATTTTCTTTACCCTAATTTCCATTATATAATCATCCTCTTTTCACACAAACCAGGGAGGAGGAAAAGAGAAAAAAAACCTTGCCACAACACTGTCAGAATATCAAATTCTTTCGAGAACCCTAAAACCTTGAAATCCTTATTACAAA
The DNA here is from genome assembly GCA_948472305.1 of Vicia faba. Taxonomy (NCBI): domain Eukaryota; kingdom Viridiplantae; phylum Streptophyta; class Magnoliopsida; order Fabales; family Fabaceae; genus Vicia; species Vicia faba. The sequence continues at coordinate 490,941,685 of OX451736.1, forward strand.
TCCCTCTCTCACTACAAACAAGCCATCTCAGTTACAAACCAACATCTCACTACTTCTTCAGTAAGGGTAAGGCTGACTTGATCTCTATGATCCAAAGGGCATAAAAGCATTCAGGTCACTAATTTTCCAGTAAGGGTAAGATTGATTTGATCTTCATGATCAAAAGGGTATAATCATTCATACATGCCATATTGTGCCTAAACATTAAATTTCTTCATATATTGGCTTTATTTGTATTTTATGATTTTATTTAATGTGTTCATGAGATTCAACACTGCAGATTTAGACAGGATCCCATGCAGGTTCATTAAGGAACGTTGAGGCCAAAACACAAATGGCCAAAAGCCAAAAGCCAAATGGCCAAAACAGAACATTTTACACATGACACCAATACATGGCAAGACAGACATCCTGAGAAGGTTAAGGAACGTTGAGGCCAGAACACAAATGGCCAAAAGCCAGAACACAAATGGCCAAAAGCCAAAACACAAATGGCCAAAACAAAACAGTTTACACATGACGCCAATAGCTGTTTCACCCCTCCAATCAGGCTCGTATACTCCTAAACTCTCTCTCTCTATTTTTATTATTTTCCTTTAATTAATTAATCATTATTCTTTTTATTAATCACTAACCAATTAACATTTTTTTCATAATAAAATTCAGAAAACTAACATTTTTAGTATTATTATCATTTAGTAATTTCACTATTAATTATTTTTTGTAAATAAATTCTAACAAATTAATTTAGTTTAATTAGGTTTAATTTTGGCTTTTTCATAATAAATAAAATAAATTAGAATTAGGTTTTACTAACTTTTGACTTTATTTTATTTTATTTTTATTTTTCATTAAAGACATTAAAAAACCAAAAATACTTTTTTCTTTTATTTAAATAATTAGTTTTAGGTTTAATATTAATTAAATACAAAAAACACAAAAAAAACACCTTTCTTTAATTAAATAATAATTAGACTTTAATTTAATTTAATTTCAAGCAAAGGGTCAAAACCCTCGGACGTTCCAATTTATTCTTTTCGCGTATTATTTTCTTTATCAATTATTATGTAATTGCTCAAGCCTTGTAATAGTAATTAGGAATTTATTTACTTTCCGTATTTTTTATTCAAAACGGGTCTTTGTTAATTTGGCGATGTATAGACCCGCACCTTGTAATAGCGTAGAATTTTACTTTCCGTACTTTTAAACTGCTAACTTGCATGAAAGAATGTATGGCCTAAATTAAAAACAAGCGTAGATCACCATGATACATGTACAAGATAAATGCTAAACATGAAAATAACACACAAATTCACACACCACTCTTAGGGTACGCCTCACTGTTGCCTTGCCCTCGAAACGTGGTCGTCGAGTATAGGACGTCTTAGTAAGTCCTTATGTCCGTTGATCCATATGCCTCAAAACAAGTTGCCTCGGAAAAGTTACCTCGAATTAAAAAGGATCAATGGCATAAGGGTAGCTTCTAAGGTATCCTACTGTTGCTCTGGTGACCACACTGTCCCTTAACGAATTGACTCGAACACCTCCAACGGTGGTGCTACCTACCCCTCAATGGTGGGATGGCACTACCTTAAGGACATTTACACAGCATAATTCCTTAGGGAAGGTAGATGACTCATAGATACTTGCTCTACTCAAAAACAAATCAAAAACTCTTTTCACACCGACACTTTCAAAAAGCTTTCAAAACAATTTTTCAAACACTCTTGAGGACTGATACAAGAGTCGATCTGAAATCTTTAAACGAAACTTTTTCAAACCCACTCACATCTTGAAAAGCAAACACTTTTGAAAACACAATGAGCAAGTATCTAAGAGCCCATGGATAACCATGGATAGAAAGGGTGCTAACACCTTCCCTTTCTATAAATCTACCTCCCGAACCGAGAAACTATCTCATAAGGAATTTTGCTGTGCTTTTGTCCTGTCCATGTTGGAGAAAATAAAAGACGGTGGCGACTCTTGCTTACCGCGACATTTCGCGAACCAGCTAAAAACAGTCAGTTCCAGATCCACCGATCACAGCAAGCTTTATGAAAATGGTATTATGCACTTTACGCCATTTTTGGATTAATTCAATGTGCAATGCTTCAAAGATCAGAACAAGACCATTATCTAATGTGTTTTCATTTAATTATGGAGTTGTAGAAAGGATTAGGACCTGTAAAACCAAGTACAAGCATGTTTGAAATTGATTTGCAACTTGTAACATTGTGAAAATGCCTTGGACAAAAGTGATAATTTGCCATTTTCATTTCTTCGATTCTCCCTAACCATGAATGATTTTAGAGAGTTCTTGGACATTTTGGAAATATTGTAACATGCTCTACAATCCATCTTTGAAGTGAATTTTGAGATTCCTCTTGGAACTAGGTGAAAATGTCCATGAAGTTAGGTCAAAAATCTGCCTAAACTAGGGCAAAATTTCCCTAAGTTAAAAAGTTTTTGGACCCCTATTCACAAAATCATAACTTGAGATCCAAGCCTCTTTTGGGAAAACTTTGTGAATAAAAGTTGTAGATTTCATGGAGGACTACAACTTTAATGTTGGACGTTTTATTTGAATCCAATTGCATCATGGTGAAAAAGTTGCACAAAGTTGGGAAAAAATAAGAAATTTCCATAACTTAGAATTTTTCTAAGTTGTGAAAAAATTTCAAATTAAACCCTAATTTTCAAAATTAGGTTTCCTGATCAACAAGTTTCATATTTTGACATATCTTGATGAATTATGACCCTTGGCACTTGATTTTGACCAAAAAGTCAAAGTTTGACTTTTCAGTGTACTGTTGACTTTTGATCAGTTGACTGCAAAATTCATGTGTCAATCCTATGCATTTGAGATCTTTTGAACTATGTGATTAGGTCAAGATGATGCTATTGAGTCCTTGAAACCATGTTTGAACCCAATTGGTCATTGGCTAGGTTAAAAATCAGAAATTTCCCTTTCCCAATCCAAACTTGATCAAATGGTACATAGGAGCCTAGAATGTTGATGTGGATAAAAAATCATGAAGTTTGACTGTAAATTGGCCATGGTTGACTTTTTCCCCAATACAGTTGATTTTTAGGTCAACTGTCCAATTGACTGGGCAAAAATGTGATTCAAGGCTTGAAACTTGGTATGAGCAATCTTAGGGGTCCAAGATGGTGTATGAAAGTCATATGAAGCATTTATGGTCCAAAAATCCTTGTGCAAACTCAAACCCTAATATCAGGTCATCAGTGCAAGAGGAGGTCTTGAGTTGAGCAAACCATAATCCTGTCTGGAGTCCAAGAGGTCTTGTGAGGAAAATCTTGATACAATGAGAGGGCAAATTTTGGGGTACAACATACCCGAGACACAATGGTCTATTTGTAAGGGTTATCGTCTCATTTCCATATGACATCAATGAATCATGGACGTTTTGCATACAAACTTTGCGCTCATTGTTTTTCTTTTTACATTTTTATTTATTTCAAAGATAGTTATACCCTTACACACACTCACACTCACAATGCAGGTCTACATCCATTCGAGATCCCATGGGTAACGGTTCTGATATGGCTTTCTGTGACTCTGAAAATCTAATCTACCAAGCCAAAGACGAAGGTGAGGAAGATTGTGAAGTACCAGGGGGAACTTGCCAGATTACTACAACAAGAATAAAGAACCATTGAACCCCACGAGGAACCAATGGACACAATCAACCTGGGTACCAAAGAAGACAAAAGAGAGGTCAAGGTGGGTACCAATCTGGAACCGAGTGTCAAAGAGCATCTAATTCAGTTGCTACACGAGTATGTTGAGGTCTTTTCCTGGTCGTATGAAGACATGCCAGGACTTGATGCAGATATTGTGGTACATCGTCGGCCTACAAAAGAGGATTGTCCACCAGTAAAACAAAAGTTCCGTCGAATGCGACCAGATATGTCAGAGAAGATTAAAGCAGAAGTCTTGAAACAATTTAATGCTGGATTCTTGGTCGTTACCTCTTTATCTACAATGGGTTGCCAATGTTGTTCCCGTGCCCAAGAAAGACGAAAAGGTACGAATGTGAGTGGACTAGAGAGATTTAAATAGGGCAAGCCCTAAGGATGATTTCTCACTTCCCCACATTGACATTCTAGTTGACAATACGGCACAACACAAAGTGTTTTCTTTCATGGACAATTTCTCAGGTTACAACCAAATCAAAATGGCGCCTGAGGACATGGAGATAACAACATTTGTCACACAGTGGGGCACATTCTTCTACAAGGTGATTCCATTCGAACTGAAGAATGCTGGGGCAACCTATCAACGTGCCATGGTAGCTCTATTTCACGACATGATACATCACGAAATAGAGGTCTATGTGGACGACATGATAGCTAGATCTCAAATAGAAGAAGAGCATCTTGATCATTTACAGAAATTGTTTGAGAGACTAAAGAAGTACAAGTTGAGGTTGAACCCAAATAAATGTCCGTTTGGAGTAAGGTCTGGTAAGCTCCTAGGTTTTTTCGTCAGCAATAAGGGTATTGAAGTAGATCCTGCCAAGGTGAAAGAGATACAAGAAATGTCTGCTCCTCGTACTGAGAAGGAAGTCAGAGGATTCTTGGGACGTTTAAATTACATTGCCAGATTCATTTCTCACTTGACAGCTACTTGTGAACCAATCTTCAAACTATTGAAGAAAGATCAAGTAGTTAAATGGAATGATGAGTTCCAAACTGATTTTTACAAGATCAAAGAATACTTACAAGAGCCTCCTGTGTTGATGCCACCAGTCGAGGGAAGGCCATTGATCTTGTATCTGACTGTTTTGGAAAACTCAATGGGGTGTGTGCTAGGGCAGCATGACGAGTCTGGCCGAAAAGAGCACGCTATTTATTACCTGAGCAAAAAGTTTACCAACTGTGAAACAAGATATTCACTGCTCGAGAAAACTTGTTGCGCTTTGGCATGGGCTGCTCGCCGGTTGAGACAGTATATGCTGACCCATACTACCTTGTTGATATCTAAAATGGATCCAATAAAATACATCTTCACGAAACCTTCTCTCTCTGGGAGAATAGCGAGATGGCAGATGATCCTGACAGAATATGACATACAGTATACTAGCCAGAAAGCAATAAAGGGCAGTGTACTAGCTGATCACCTTGCTCATCAATCCGTGGACGACTACCAGCCCATGAAGTTCAAATTCCCAGATGAAGACATCATGATGGTAAACAACTGTGAAGAATTCAGACCATATGACGGACCTGAACAAGGATCCCGATGGACCCTGGTTTTCGATGGGGCATCTAACGCACTCGGTAGTGGTATTTGCGTTATACTCATATCTTCGGAAGGATGTCACACTCCCTTTACGGCAAGACTCTACTTCAATTGTACAAATAACATGGCGGAATACGAAGCGTGCATCTTTGGTCTCAAAGTTGCCATAGACTTGGGGATCAAATCTTTGAATGTATTCGGAGATTCAGCTTTGGTTATCAGCCAGATCAAAGTGGAATGGGACACCAAACACCCCAACCTTATCCCTTAAAAAGAAAATGTTTTAACATTGCTCCCACATTTTGAGGAGATTACCTTCGAGCATTTCCCTCGAGAAGAAAATCAGCTAGCAGACGCACTAGCTACGATGTCATCTATGTTTAAACTTAAATGGGATAACGAGGCTCCCCAGTTCACCATTGAATGAATGGATGAACCAGCACACTGTCACGAGATTAATATTGAAGAAGTAGTGGACTAACCTTGGTTTCACGAAGTCAAGAGGTATCTCGAAACCCAAGAATATCCAGAAGGAGCTTCAGTAAATGATAAGAAGTTCTTAAGGAGATTCTCTGCTAAATTCTTCCTTAGTAATGGCATTATTTACAAACGTAACCATGACTCTGTGTTACTTCGGTGCGTAGACAAAGTTGAAGCTGAAAGGATCATGGATGAGTAACATGATGGCACTTTTGGCACCCTTTCCAGTGGGAATACGATGGAAAAGAAAATCCTACGGGCAGACTATTACTGGTCTACCATGGAAGCAGATTGCTATCAACACTCTCGAACTTGCCACAAGTGTCAGATTTATGCTAACAAGGTGCTTGTACCTTCGGTTCCTCTAAATGTCTTGACGGCTCCTTGGCTCTTTGCTATGTGGGGGATTGATATGATTGGGGAAATCAAGCCAACAGCCTCTAATCGACACCGCTTCATCTTAGTGGCCATTGACTATTTTACCAAGTGGGTGGAGGCAGCTTCTTTCACTTCTGTTACCAAGAAAGTTGTCGCCCGGTTCATCAAGCAGAACCTCATATGTTGTTACAGTATCCCAGAAAGGATCATTACAGACAATGGTACGAACTTGAACAATACTATGATCACTGCCCTGTGCGAGCAATTCAAGATCCAGCATCACAATTCTTCCCCTTACCGGCCAAAGTTGAATGGTGTTGTTGAAGCCGCGAATAAGAACATTAAAAAGATCATACAGAAAATGACAGACACATACAAAGACTGGCATTAGATGCTACCATTCACTCTCCACAGGTATCGTACCATGGCACGCACATCAATCGGAGCAACACCCTACTCTCTGGTATACAGCATGGAGGTTGTCTTGCCTATTGAGGTCCAAATCCCCTCTCTAAGAATTACGAAGGATGCAGGGCTGAATGAAGAAGATTGGATCCAGACTCGACTTGATCAACTAAACTTGATTGATGAGAAAAGGCTTACAGTTGTCTGCCATGGTCAAATGTATCAAAAATGGATGATCAAGGATTTCAACAAAAAGGTCAGACGCCAAGTATATCAAGTTGGGGATCTGGTGATCAAGTGTATCATACTGCCGCAAGGTGATCCCAGGGGAAAATGGACTCCTACATATGAAGGACCATTTGTAATCAAAAACATATTCTCTGGTGGAGCAATGATCTTGACCACCATGAGTGGTGATGACCTGCCGCACCTTGTGAACACGGACATAGTCAAAAGATACTACGCATAAGAGACCCGCTAGGTTGACACACCTAGGCAAAACAAGGGCATCCCGGCGAACCAAAAGGTTCGAGCAAAAATTAGGGATAAAACAAAAAAATCTGTACACCCGGCAAGTTGAAAATACGAAAAGGCGACTTGGGCAAAAAAGGGTATCCCGGTGGACTGAAAACCCGAAAAGGAGGTCCAGGCAAAAGTTAGGGAATTAAAGCGTATGATTATGTCCCGTTGGATCACCTTACGGACAACCTTTGGCTTCAACTGACAAACTCAGGTTCTGATCAATTCAATCATCTTCAGACGAGGAAACAAATAGAAAAAAATGCTCGGAGACACGAAGGCTATAGAATAATGGGAACCCCCTGGGATTATTTCACATAGCTATCCTTTCTTTGTATCAAGTTTTCATTTTTTACGACGACATTCTCTTACTAGAATGTTTGTCTCATTGTACAAAAACACTTCCTCAAAGTCAATACAAAGATATCCCTTTGAAAGTGCAAAACTATCTGTTTTTCTTTACAAAAAACGTCCAATGATTCATTTTTGAACATATGCATTTGAACATAATTACTGTTTACAAATAAACAAAATATAAATACAATCATTGATGGCTTTAAGAGGTAGGGAAATCTTTCTATGTTATCTCCATAATCCCCCGCAGTGTGCAGTTTAATCCTCAGCGGAACAGAGCTTCCAGTTATCAATCCCCAGTAGAAGTCGTCAAATTTCTCAAGATTCCCCAATAGGATTTTACAACCAGTACACGGCATCTCCCTTACAACAGAGTTTATTTCTCCAAGAAGAAATTCATCAACACTTAGACTTCACAACATGAAGACTTATACTCCATATCCTCAGCAGCGGTCGGGGATTTATTTTCCCTAATCCAACAATAGTGTGGCAAATTAGCTTGCATACGCATACATTGCATCCATATATAATAAACATTGATAACACAAATGCATTATACCATGCATTTCATACAACATGACTTTTCATTTTTGCTAACATTTTACCCTTTTCAGGATAAGGTTAACAGCTACCATTGACATTGTTCAAAGTTTTCATATACAGTTCAGATACGCTCCAAGACACGGATGCCATTCTGATACTCGTCCAGACTCAAGTTTTGATACAGTTCAGATACGCTCCAGACACAGATGCCATCCTGAAGCTCATTCAACTCTTGGATACAGTCAAATACAGTTTAGATACGCTCCAGACACGGATGCCATTCTGATGCTCATTCAGATTTCAACTTCCAGATACAGTACAGATACGCTCCAGACACGGATGTTGTTCTGATACTCATTCAGATTTCAACTTCCAGATATAATATAGATACACTCCAGACATGGATGTCATTCTAATACTCATTCAAAATCAGCTTCCAAATACAATTCAGATACGCTCCAAACACGGATTCCATCCTAAAAATCATTTACAGTTCAGATACGCTTCAGACGCGGACACCATTCTGATACTCATTCAAAGTCTCCTTCAGACACAATGCAGATACGCTCTAGACACGGATGCCATTCTGATATTCATTCAGATGTAATTCTCAATATACAGTACAGATACGCTCTAGACACGGATGCCATTCTGATGCTCATCCTTTCAGCTTACAAATTACAATTCAAAAATCACTCTTGGATGGCATCTACAAGCCCATCTCCAACAACTTTCTATTACCCCACCAAATGGCATATTTAAGCCCATTCCCTCTACCATCATATCGCCGAGTGCAAATTTCTGGGCACTTTAGTGTCTAATCATCTTCCACCTTCGAGTCACGAATGACAGAATCGCCAATATAACCCTTCAAGTGTAAGAAGATTGAACAGGGGAAGCTGTTGTACCTCAAAATTTGCCCTCTCATTTCTCAAAGGATCACCCTGGACCCTCAGGTTTGTTCCCATCCAATTTTAAGCCTTGAATTACAAATTTTATAAGAAAGTCATTCACAAGGGCAAAATGGTCATTTGCACACTAAAAAGTCAAACTTTGACTTTTGGATAAAAAAAATCAAGTTACAAGAATCATATTTCATCAAGGCATGAAGTTTGTTTCATCAAGAAATTCAAAAGTCAAAATTACTTTGGAAAAGTCAAAATTCTAAATACTTAGAATTTTTCTAAGTGTTTAAGAAATATGACAAATTCAGAACTTCTGATCAGATTATCAACATGATGTAAGCTGATTCTGGAAGAACTTCTGGCACAAAATTTATAGATTTCAATAAAATCTAAAACATTGCAGAACAGAACTTCTCCTAGGAATGTTAGGATTTCAAGTTATATTCTCAAAGACACGTCCCTGATACTAAAGCATTCAGCAAATTTTGGACAGTTTCAAGACAAATTTTGGTCAGAACTTCTGGGCCAGTTTTCACAAAGGTTCAGTCAGATTTTGCAAGGGTAATTCAAAGAAGGTTACAAAGCATGCTGCAAGCTCCCTGGAAAGTTTGAGAACTCCTTCAGAACATGCTGGAGCAAGGAGATACAAAGATCATAAGTTGGATGTCTATTCTAAGTTACGCTGAAGCTGAACTTTTGATCCAGAATTAAGCAATGATGTAGAATCTCACATTGCAGGATTTCTGGTTGGATAAATATCATCATCATTTAATGCTCACAACCACTTTTGGGTCTTTATCCAAAGGACTTCCCTACGTGTGGCATAGAAGTACCATCATTGTCTTGGAAAAAGCAACTTTTGCACAAGAATAGGTTGGGCCCATGCGTTGCTTTTGCTTTTGAGGTTACTTTTCCTTAATTCCCGCTTACGAATCCAGCTTAGGCACGGCTAAGAAACTGCTAACCACCATACCTATTTGAACTTGCTTCAAGAACAAGTCAACGCCTAGCATATGATGGTTGTACCCTTGATCTATACAAGCTACAATATCCTTGCCCATAAATTGAAAGCCATTGGCAACTGTAAATGGGTGGAATTTTTGAGAAAGAAAAAGCCTTGAACCCCTGCTAAAATTCCAAGAGTCCAAAACTGCAAATACAAAATACAAAAACCTGTTAACTTTTGGTTCTTGCATTCAAACTCCATTTTTTTCCTCAAGTATTTCTTGACCAAAACCATCCATACAGTTTATGATATACATTTAGAAACCATCCTAACTTCTGTGTTCAGACTGTAACACATTCTCCATCCATATCCACTTCAAGGAAGTCAGAACTTTGCCCCTTGGTTGTTCAAGAATTTTTCTAATCATTCATTGCCCAAGTTGAAAGCTTTCAGCCTGCTGAGTACGTGAAGAAGTTGTTCAGAACATCACCAGAGTTCAGAACCAGACTCCAGCTCACAAAGTATTTTCCAGCTGCAAGGTAAGCTTATGCTAACTCTCATCATATTACTTAGGCATTATCAGATTTACATGTTCAAAAATACACTGTAGACATCATGATTCTGATGTTGTACGTATTTTAAGGTTTCACGTATTTGTATGCCTAAGTAGGGAGTAAATTAGTTCAGAACTTCTTAAGGAAATTAGGATTAGCAAATTCATGCTTGCTTCTGATTTATAATTTTGATATCTCTTGTTTCTGAAACATTATGAAACCTTCCATAACTGTGATATGCACATCTTCTATTCTGTTGAGAGATGACTAAGTTGCAGATGTTCTGACTAGCATGGAGAGGGAGAGTAAGTTCTGCCAGTGGCATCAGAACTTGTTAAATCTTCTTTGTTCCCAGCGGACCCAATACTTCTAACTTTACCTATTTCTACTAATATGATTTCTGTTTTTGCAGCACGCCAGAGTCAGAACTTCTGATCTCTTTTAATTCAGCAATGCACTGATTCTATTTTCTTTTTCCTTACTATTTTTTTTGCTATCGCTTCTATTTTCACTAATCAAAAACACCAAAAACATGTTACATTTTACATGCTTTATTTTATTTCTTAAAACAAAAAGATCAAAAATATTTTCTTAGACAAAACTTATTTCTTTTCTTAAACAAAACAAGTCCATTTCACATTTTCTTGTACATTCATACCCATTCAATAAGGTTTTAATAGTAACTTAGGATTTTATTTTATTTTTTTGTAACCCCCATTTGTAAATCTGTACACCCCATCCCCCTAATGATTGTAATAGCATAGGATATTTATTTTCCGCACTTATAAATGGCCATATTACGCATGTAAGGTATCTTAGCAAAAACAAGATCATAGTCCCTCGATGACGCCATCTAAGTTGCCTTTCAAAATGATCTTAGTCCCTAAATAAAAAATGCTAAGATACCTTGCAACATTGCTAATCATGGTTATACGATGACCCACACCCGTCCCGTTTACATCCAAAGATAGGGTTACTTACCAAATTAATGGTAAGATAACAATGTCAAAGGAAAAGAAAATGAACAAGAAAGACTTTTGAGTAGGTAGAATGCTCCTAATTATTTGCTCAATTTCAAACAAAACATCCTTGCCATTTTCCAAACAAACACTTACACTTTCAAAACATCTTACAAAACTTGAAAACATTTTCAAAAGATCAACATCTTTGTATACATTCTTACAAACAAGAATAATTACAAAGATTGCCCAAACGATGGCATCTTTACAAAATACTTTCAAAAACCACACAAAGCATAATTTCAAACAAAATCAAGTGATCTAGAAACTAACTAAGAGCCCATGGAAAACCATGGATAAAAAGGGTGCTAGTACCTTCCCTTTTTATAATCTACCCCTGAACTCAAGAAACAATCTCAAAGGTCTTTCCTGTGCTTTTTCACCTTTCCTTTTGGGTAAAAGAAAAGTCGTTGGCGACTCTTGCTAACGGTAACATTTGCGATCAAACGCAAAACACCCAAGTCAGTTCTCCCACCGTATCACAAATAATATAAATTATTTTCAAGACAAAAATACAAAAAATGTTTTTCTTAAACTAAATTTCTTTTTAATCAATTAATAGATTTAGGGTTTTATTTAAAATCTTTTCTTAATAAATTTAGGTTTTTACTTTTAATTAATTATTTTTATTTAGTTAATTAGGTTAAATCAAAATCCATTTTCTCGAAAAAAATCCAAACAAAAACCCATTTTCTTTGCATTTACGTTCTTGCATATTTATTTATTTTATGCATTTATTTTATTCAATTCTTGTACCAATTCAATATGGTTGTAATAGACTAATTAGGTTTATTTTCTTGCAATCTCCATTTATACTTTGTACACCTCCCTCCCACAAGTATTGTAATAGCGTAGTAACTTTAAATTCCGTAATTTATCGCTTTATATACAAATGCTAATAATTAGGGTTTGTATGGAAAGACTAAAACCAATGCTTAGAAAACCCTAATCAAGACAAATCAAGCATGTAAACCAATACACTTGCACACAAACACCCCTAGGGTAAATCCACTCAGTTGCCTTATAAATGGCCATATTACGCATGTAAGGTATCTTAGAAAAAACAAGCAAAGTATAAGATCATAGTCCCTCAATGACGCTATCTAAGTTGCCTTTCAAATGACCTTAGTCCCTAAAATAGAATGCTAAGATACCTTGCAACATTGCTAATCATGGTTATACGATGAACCACGCCCGTCCCGTTTACATCCAAAGATAGGTTTACTTACCAAATCAATGGTAAGATAACAATGTCAAAGGAAAAGAAAATGAACAAGAAAGACTTTTGAGTAGGTAGAATGCTCCTAAATTAATTGCTCAATTTCAAAACAAAACATCCTTGCTATTTTCAAAACAAACACCTACACTTTCAAAACCTCTTACAAACTTGAAAACATTTTCAAAAGATCAAACATCTTTGTATACATTCTTACGAACGAGAATCATTACAAAGATTTCCTAAACAATGGCCTCTTTACAAAATACTTTCAAAAACCACTCAAAGCACAATTTCAAACAAAAGCAAGTGATCTAGCAAGTAACTAAGAGCCCATGGAAAACCATGGATGAAAAGGGTGCTAATACCTTGCCTTTTCATAATCTACCCCCCGAACTCAAGAAATAATCTCAAAGTTCTTTCCTGTGCTTTTTCACCTTTCCTTTTGGATAAAAGAAAAGTTGGTGGCGAGTCTTGCTAACCGCAAAATTTACGATCAAACGCAAAACCTTCAAGTCAGTTCTCCCATCGTATCAAAGAACCGGAGACTCTACTGGGGAGTCATTCTAAAAGTGGGGTTACCTTAGGGCTAGGTCATATTTATTTGCTTTATTTGTTTGACTTGTATGCTTTACATTATGGTTATTTGTTTGGGTTTGAATCCTCTACCCGGATTTGGGATATCTTATAGGTAAGTAGCAATACGTTGTGGAAACTGTGCGGGGTATACCAACATGGTCTAAGCAATAGCTATGTTAGTGCGATATATTTGTGGGTACCGGTAGCCCTTGAGTTAATCAAGGAGAATATGGGGCCGCTGAGTGATGTCATGAAGCACTAATGAACTTGTAGAACCTTTAATTGACCAACTTGGCCATTAGGACATAGTGAGATGACTGGCTTTGGTGCAGTCCGAAGTTGATAGATACTCGATACTACACTCATTGAGGTTTGGTTTTTTGGGATATTTCGGTCGCCATTAAAGAGGCTTGTGCTGAAACAATGCTCAAGGAAACAAACCAGTGATATTGAGCTCCTTAGAACCGATTACTATTACTAGGACAGGTTTAAGCCAACTAAACTTCAAGAGGGTACTTACCTATGAGACTCCATGCAAGCCTAAACCTAAGGGCTTGTTTGCTTTGTTGGTGTATATTTACTTGTACATAACATCATGAACATCATAACATCATATTCATTCACTAACCATTTCAAGGATCTTGGGATTTATCTTTGTTCTGTTTTGTAGGACATGGATTCTATTCGCAAGAAAACCATTCAAGTTAATCTTGTAAGGATCCCTCTTCAACTTAAGGAGCTAGCATCGAGGATTCTTGAAAATTCTCCATTCGCCGAAAGACATGGCCGCCTACTAAACTTGGTCACCTCCAACACTGATGAAGATATGATGAAGGTGCTCTTTCAGTTCTTTGATCCTTTACACCATTGCTTCACATTTCCCGATTATCAACTTGTGCCAACTTTGGAAGAATTATCCCAACTCTTGAGGATTTCCATTCTCAATCAACTACCTTTCAACGGTACGGAAAGAGATCCAAATCTAGAAGAGATTGCTCAAGCCCTACACTTGCAACCATCTGATGTTATAACTAATTGGGAAACAAGGAGTGGTGTCAAAGGTTTCTTAGCCAAGTTCTTGTTTGAGAAAGCCCAAAACTATTGGAAATCCTTAGACTTGCAAGCTTTTGAGGAAATTGTGGCTCTCCTCATCTATGGGATGGTTTTGTTTCCAAACCCTGACCAACTCATAGATGTAAACACCGTCAAAATCTTCATGTCTCGTAACCCGGTGCCAACTTTGTTGGGAGACATCCTACATTCTTTTCACACTCGCACTATGAGGAAAAGAGGTATCCTTATGTGTTAGTCTTATAGCTACATTCTTTTCGTGAGAACACATTCACATCTATGAGTTGGTCAGGATTTGGAACCAAAACCATCCCATGAACGTGTTCTCACGAAAAGAATGTAGCTACAAGACCTGCAAACTCCAGAATTTATCTATGGGATGGACTTATACCTATGGCCTATGTCTGTAGCTACAAGACCTGTAAACTCCAAAATTCATATCAAGCAATGTAAATAAAATTTAAATCCACAGATCAACTAGTTTTGATCTCACGAGTGTGATGGTACTCCTCTTTTGGCCCAATTGTACCTGTATAGAGAAACCCTAAAATGGAAGGCAAAACCCTAACAACGACAGTTGGCGAAGCAGTTATCAAAACACAAAATTACTTAAACCAAAACATTCTAAATTTTCATACCAATGTAATGCTATGCTTAAAAGTGGTTAATCATGCGTGAATAAGAAAACTCAGATTCAAGAGATAAGCCAAACTGTGAGAGTCGTATGTCGTGTTTCTGGGCTTGTGGAAGCTTGCAAATGATTGGGAAACATTATGGAGATGTCCAGGAAGCGATTGGCAGCCTAGTAATGCTTTGAATTGTCCTCTAGAGTAGAAACCGATCCACACCTTTTTGCCAAAATTTCAAGTGTTTTCTGATGCCTTGCACAACCTCAACCCTTGTTCTTTTGGCTTGAGTATGTTCAGTATATGTAATGGAACGAATTAGGGCAACAAAAACACTTTGTATCTTTGATAATCATGGAGATTTGATTTGATTTCTTTGCTATATGATATATTTCCAAAACAAGTATAATCATGCCAATTTTCTCCAATTATCCCTTGATCTTATTTGTTATGATTTGGCCAGCCTAATTGGATCTACAAAAAATCAGATCAAAACCAATCTTTTTATATTTTTTTGCAATTTATTTGATTTAATTTAACTTTTAAATAATATAAAATCAAAATAAATAAATAAAGCAAAAAATGTGTGTATTCTGATTTGGGTCGTGGACCATGTTTCCAACAAGCTTCAATCATGAAAAGTTAGGCCCATTTGACAAAAAATGCACATTTGACTTTTGGCAATTTTGCAAAAATGGTCAACTTTGACAAGGTATATCTCCTCCAATTTTAACCATAGAGAGGTGTTCTTGGAATTTTTAGAAATATTAGGATGTCCTCTAAACAAAACTTTTGGTTTCATCTCAATTGGGTCTTCCATGTTCATGTAAGAAGCTTTGACCCAAAAGGTGTTTTTGTTGACTTTTCAAAAGGACCTATAATGTAGAAATTCATATCTTTTGATGAGTGCATATTTTGAACTTGTGGGATGAAGATTAATTGTAGGTAATTACATCCTCTTCAAAATTAGCCTTGGATGGAAAATTTCTAATAAAGTATGAAGAAGTTATGCCTGGTCAAAGTTTGGTTGACTTTTCCTAAGAAACTCTAATTTAGCAACTTTTGGGTTTTGATGAATTTGGGGGCATTCCTTGAGGAATCATGATCAACCCTTAATCAAATGATGGATATCTCTTCAAAATATTGATGTTTACCAAAAATCTTGAAGTTTGACTGTATGTGGGCCACAGTTGACTTTTGACCTAGTACAGTTGATTTTTAGGCATCTGGGCAATTGACTGAACAAACTTCTTGTGCAAGGCATGAAACTTGACATGGATGATATTGAGAACATATTGGGACCATGGAAATAATTTAGGACCCTTTGAATTCAACCATATTGATGAGGAGTGAAACTCTAGTTTGAAGCTTGTTGCCTTAGGAGGAGGATTTGTCTGGTCAGTCCTTAGTCATCCTTGAGCAATTGAGGACCTCTAGAGGCATGTTTTGAGTGAAATGAGAGGGCAAATTTTGGGGTACAACAGAACACCGTCAAAATCTTCATATCCCGCAACCCGATGCCTACTTTTCTAGGAGACATTCTACATTCTTTTCACACTCGCACTATGAGGAAAAGAAGTGTCCTTATATGTTGCACTCCTCTCTTGGCAAGATGGTTTATTTCGCATCTTCCCCAGTCTGTATTAAAGAACGAGCAAGGTTCAAGGTGGTCACAAAGGTTGATGAAGCTCAAACATTTAGACATCTATTGGTGTTCCCGATCTATAGATAATGTTACTATTGTCGACCGTTGTGGAGAATTCCCTAATTTACCTTTACTTGGCATTAGGGGAGGTATCACCTACAACCCCTGTTTAGCCTTAAGACAGTTTGGTTACGCCCGAAGGGATGGGCCACATGAGATGCTCATTCAAGGTTTCATATTTTACTACGAGAACGACGATCAAGGTCTTCACCAAAGATTCATCCGAGCTTAGAGGATGTTGAACAAGGTAGATAGCAAGACATTGGGGGATAATAATTCCATCCCTCATGAGCCTTATCTCAAATGGGTATAAACTCGTGCTCAGAGTCTTATGATGCCTTATCCCTCCATTCTCCCGGTAATCATAGAGCCTGTTATGGAAGGAGATGTTCCATACACTATCCTATATCCTGGCATGCCCACCTCTCTTGAAGACTTACAAAGATATTGGATACAACTCAAGGGGGAGCGAGATACTTTCGAAGCCCAATTATACGCTAGCGAGAAGAAGGTTTTGGAACTCACTAAGCAACTTTATGAGGAGCAGACTCTGAATTCCTACATCGCACCAAAGAGGATGCGTACTACCTTTTTATCTTAGAGTTTTTGTATTTGTTTTGCCCAAGGATGCATTGATGTACTCAAGCTTTAATTTATTAATATAACGTGTGTTTCCTTTTTGTCTAAAACAAATTTGAATCTTCAAAATCCTTGAAATCATTGCATGTGCATTTACCATTCATCATAACATAAGAAGGTTTCTTGCAACAAGTATCCTCATCTTTCTACTATTTATTTCAGTAAGATGGATCTCGAGCAAACGGTGAAGGACCTCCAAGCTCAAAATGCCCAATTTCAACAGATGTTCTTAACTCTAGCCAAAGGACAAGAAGAGTTGAAGACCTTGTTGGTTGAAGAGAAAAAGAAGAAAAAGAAAATAATCGAAGTTCTGAACATGGGAAGAAGATTCCAAGGACAAGCAAGAAGAACTTTAGACTTTGCTACGTCATCTGGTGAGAAAGATGGGAAAGGAAAGGAAGCAGTTGTTCAGCCAGATTCAGAAGAGGAAGAGGAAGAAGAAGATTATTCTGAAGAACAATATCCTCCAGCCGACGACAAGTATAAGCATATAAAAGAACTGTTAAGTGCAATGAAAATCCAAAAAGTGCCTGGATTGGACTTTGAGGAGTTGGGGTTAGTATCTGACATAGTCATTCCTCTAAAATTCAAAGCACCGATGTTCACCAAATATGGTGGAGTTTCATGTCCCAAGATGCATCTCCGGTCCTATGTGAGGAAAATCCATCCTCATACCGCTGACAAAGATTTACGGGTACACTTCTTCCAAGACAGTCTGTCTGGAACTCAACTTGATTGGTTTTATCAGTTAGAAAGAGCCAACATTCATAACTGGGAAGATCTTACTGCTGCCTTTTACAAACAATACCAATACAACGCTGATCTTGCGCCCACCCGTACTCAACTCCAGAGTATGGCCATGGTTTCAAGTGAAGGCTTCAAAGACTACGCGCAAAAGTGGATGGACTTAGAAGGAAGAGTCCAGCCTACCCTATCTGAAAGAGAGTTAGTTGATATGTTTTGGGCACCTTGTCCGAACCTTTCTTCAATCACTTAATTGGGAGTTCATCAGCAGGTTTTACCGAATTGATATTGATCGGAGAAAGGGTGGAAGCCGGGATAAAGAATGGGAAAATTTAAAAGGATGCATCCTCTACTGCTATAAAGAAACCATTCATCAGAAATAAAGAAGTTGTTGTTGTTGTATATCCTCAGAGAAATCAAGATAGGGTTGAACGTCGTCCAATGGTGGGGGCTGTCATGATTCCTAAACCTACGTCTGCTCAGCAAAGAGGCAACCAGCCAAGAATGGAAAGGCCAGTCAGACAGTTCACCTGAATTAATATGACACTATCTCAAGTATTGCCACATTTGTTAAGATCCAATCTAGTGACTTTGAAAGAAGCTCCAAAGAATCCTAACACAACCTTTCCTCAGTATCATCCTAATGCCTGTTGTGCATACCATTCTGAGAGTCCCGGCCATGACACTAACAACTGTTGGGCTCTAAAGAAAAAAGTACAAGACCTCCTTGAATCCAAAGAGATTGAATTCGACGCGCCAGAAAAGCCCAATGTCATTACTGCCCCTATGCCCAAACATGGTTATGATGTCAACACCGTCGAAGAAGATATGTTTGTTACTTCAGTTGATGAACTTGTGACCCCACTCCCGACTATCAAAGAGAATTTTTTGAACGTTGGTGTTTTCCCAGGCTGTGATGAAAGCTGTCATTTCTGTTTATCTTCGTCAACCAACTGTCCTTTTTTGAAAGAAAGCATTCAATTCCTAATAGATAACAAGGAAATTTTGTTCGAAAAGACTTCTATTCCAACTGTTTCTTATAATGATGTTTCCATCGTGACCATTTTCGATAATTCTTCCAAGGTCTCCACCAAAAGACCCGTTAGAATTACATTAGTTCCTAAAGCAGCTCCTTTGATAATTACAATGCCTGGACCAATCCTATATTCGTCAGACAAAACCATCCCGTGGAATTATGGAGGTGATGTATACTACCACTGTATCAAGCAAGATTGGTCAGCTGCTGAAGATTCAAGCTCTGAGAAAATTGACTCTGATATCAGTAATATCACAGGGACTAGTAAGATCACTCGAAGTGGAAGGGTTTTCTCTCCAAAAATTTCTCCTCCAAAGGATATTTATGGACTTGTAATCATTCCTGTTGTTGTTGCTTCTCCAAAGGCTATTCCCAGTCCTACAATCATCTCTGTTAATACTCCTGTTGACAAAACTGTTACAATCCCTGTTATCAACCCTACTGCCGAGTCAATCGAGACTCGAGGAAAAGGTATTCTGGTTGAGTCTGTCCGAACAAAGGCGCAATCATTAGCTATCCCTGATACCTCCCTAAAAGAGATGGAGGAAATTCTAAAGATCATAAAAAGAAGCGACTACAACATAGTCAAGAAACTGGGGCAAACTCCATCAAAAATTTCCATGCTGGCTTTATTATTATGTTTCAAGGCTCACGCAAAAGCCTTGGTAAAATTCCTCAAAATTGCCCATGTACCCCAAGAAACATCTGCCGACCAGTTCCAAGTCTATGTGGCCAGCTTGACTGCAGATAATGGTTTAGGTTTTTCAGATGCTGATTTAACGCCAAGGGGGAGGGAGCATAATGAGGCATTACATGTCTCATTCGAATGCAGGGGAACGAACTTGGCTCATGTTTTGGTGGACACTGGTTCGTCTCTGAATGTGTTGCCTAAAAAGGCTCTTGATAGGCTTGACTATGAAGGATTGACATTGAAACCGAGCAACATAGTAGTGAGGGCCTTTGAAGGCTCAAAAAGGATGGTACATGGGGAAGTGGACATCCCCATAAAAGTTGGAACCCAAACATTTGATTCAACTTTTTATGTAATGGATATTCTCCCTTCATATTCCTGCTTATTAGGCCGACCGTGGATCCACAATGCTGGTGCCGTTACTGTTAGAACAAAGTTTGAATCTACTACCCTAAGTTTAAGTTTTGATGATAACAAAATGCTAAGATACATTAATTGTATGATTCATGTAAGACACATATGCTATCCAAAAAATTACATTCTGTTTTACAGAAACTCTGATGGGTATCAGCATGAGAACATCCTCATCAGCATCAGAAAATTGGATATCAACATCAGCATCAGAAGATGTAATATCAGATACCAGAATCAGAAGATCAACTTGCGCTTGTGCTGAAGCTTGATGAACAGATTTGCGCTTAACCATCTGAACTCTGATAAAGACAAGAACAGTTCATCAGCACCTAAGCAGTGTCAGAATGAGCCAAAGCCAGAACACGCTCAAGTGGCAACGGTATTGTGCATTCAAGATGATTTATTACCAACGGCATCATTCCAGACAAGATCTTCTTAATAAGGAAAGAATGTTATTGGCATTGAAACAGAATTATTACTCCAACGTACACTATTTCCAATGCTATATAAACAAGTCAATGAAGATTGAATTGGCTAATGCTCTACAACACTCTACACGCCTAAAGCTATTCATTATCTTCCTTACTCTCAGTTTGCTAAAAGCTCTCAATTCCTTACTCAATTATTTTAGCAATATAGCTCTCATAAGCTTAAGTTGTGTAGTATCACAGTTGTGATAAACAGTTTTTGTAGAAAACATTCACACACCTAGATTGCAATTCTTTGTAAGAAAGTATTTCCTTGAGAAACCGGTTTGTGGTTTGACTCAAGAAGGCTTTAGCAGTTGTTAAAGCAGTTGTAATATTCAGTTGAATATAGTGGATTAAGACCTCGTTGGAGAGAGGCGAAATCACCTTGACGGGTGGACTGGAGTAGTTTGAGATCAAACGAACCAGGATAAAAATACTGTGTTGACTGCAATTGATTTCAAGTTTTAACAATTCAACCCCCCCCCCTTCTTGTGTTTTTCACTTCTTCAATTGGCATCAGAGCGCCTGGTTCTGAGCTAAAACACTTAACCGTGTCAGTACAAGATCCAGCGTCAGAAAAACACAATGGCAGGAACTTATCAACACACCAGCAATGACAACAATGAAGACAGAGACAGATTCAGCGGCAAACCTCCAGTCTTTGATGGAGAAAATTTTGATTACTGGAAAGATAGAATTGAAAGCTTCTTTCTGGCACATGATGTTGATCTGTGGGACATGGTGATAGATGGATACACGCACCCAGTGAATGCAAGCGGTCAGAAGATTGACAGGAAAGCAATGTCTGACCAACAAAAGCGTGACTTCAAAAATCACCACAAGGCCAGAACCATTCTTCTCAACGCCATCTCTTACGTTGAATATGAAAAGATCTCTAACAGAGACACAGCAACGAACATGTTTGACTCACTCAGAATGACGCATGAAGGCAACGTTC
This sequence comes from Vicia faba, assembly GCA_948472305.1. Classification (NCBI taxonomy): domain Eukaryota; kingdom Viridiplantae; phylum Streptophyta; class Magnoliopsida; order Fabales; family Fabaceae; genus Vicia; species Vicia faba. The sequence goes on from OX451736.1 coordinate 490,963,203, forward strand.
AGGTCAAAGAAACTAAAGCTCTTGCACTCATTCAGAAGTATGAGGCATTCAAAATGGAAGAAAGTGAATCCATTGAAACAATGTTCTCAAGATTCCAAATTCTGGTGGCTGGTCTCAAGGTTCTAGACAAAGGATACTCTACTGCTGATCACGTCAAGAAGATCATCAGAAGCTTACCAAAGCAGTGGAGGCCAATGGTTACAGCTCTGAAGCTAGCAAAAGATCTCAACAAAATTTCTCTGGAGGAACTTATCAGCTCCCTCAGAAGTCATGAGATAGAGCTAGAAGCTGATGAACCTCAGAAGCAAGGTAAGCCTTTAGCATTAAAATCTAACAAAAAATCTGAGTCTAAAGTTTTACAGGCAGTTGAAGAAACATCTGATGGATCCTCATCAGAAGAAGACGAACTTTCTCTCCTCTCCAGAAGAGTGAACTAACTGTGGAAGCAGAGGCAAAGGAAGTTAAGGAATCCCAGAAGATCTGATCAGAATGAGTCTTCTTCCAGATACAGAAGGACAAATTCTTCCTCTGGATACAGAAGATCTGAAGGCTCCTCATGAAACGAAAGCCAAACACCAAGGACATCATCTGCTATGAGTGCAATGAGCAAGGACACTACAAGAGTGACTGCCCAAAGCTTCAGAGGGAAAAGCCCAAAAAGAAGTTTGGAAGAGAAAAGAAGAAAAGTCTCATGGCTACATGGGATGACTCTGACTCGTCTGAAGCTGACTCAGAATCAGATGATGAGAGAGCAAACATAGCTCTCATGGCCAACATTTCAGAAGACAGTGAAGCTTCTGAATCAGACTCAGAATCAGATACTGAAGAGGTATTTCCTGACTTTGCAATTAATTTTACTAAGGCTGAACTTGCTGAAAGCCTTAATGAAATTCTGGAAAGGTACCAGCAGATTAGAGTTAAATTCAGAAACCTGAAAAGGAATCTTGAATCTGACTCTGATAAGACCGAGAGTCTTAAATTGGAAAATTCTGAGCTGAGAAATAAAATTTCAAAATTAGAAAATGTTTTACAAAACTCTCAGAAGGAACCAATTTCTGAAACTCCCAGCAGCACTGATGAGATCATCAAGGAGTATGATCACAGTTTCCAGAAGTTCCTTGCTAAAAGCATAGATAGAAGCAAAATGGCTTCAATGATCTATGGAGTTAGCAAAAACGGCAGAAAGGGAATAGGATACCAAGGTAAGGTTCCTACACCAAAGAATGCCATGGATTTAACCATTAAACACACTCCTCTGAACTCACATTTTGTGTATGGTCACACACATGATATTAAATACACTAGCAGTAAGTATTCTGTGAAACCAAAATTCAACCAGAGTTTTGGTAAATCTAACAAATCAGGACCCAAGAAAATCTGGGTACCTAAGGATAAAATAATACATGTTGCAGATATCTTTAGCAGCAAATCAGAAACACCAGTCATGGTACCTGGACTCTGGCTGCTCGTGACACATGACAGGAAGAAGGCATATGTTCCAAAGCCTGGAACTTAAGCCTGGAGGCCACGTTGGCTTTGGAGGCAATCAGAGGGGAAAGATCATTGGCTCTGGAACTGTAGCACAGAAGTGTATTATGTTAGGATACTCTGAACGCTCAAGAGGGTACAGAGTATACAATACAGAAACACAGATTATGGAAGAATCAATCAGTGTTCGTTTTGATGATAAGCTTGACTCTGAAAAGTCAAAGCAGAATGAAGTTTTTCCAGGTATGGAAGTTGAATTTACAGGTTCTGAAGACAAGTCATCAGAAGCTCTCAACAAAGACACTCCTTCAACATCTGAAAGGAGCACTGCTAGCAATCCTACAACAGCTGCTGATCAACCTTAGAAGAGACTACCCAGAAGCATCTTGGATCACCCAGAAGAAACTATCTTAGGAAGAAAGGAAGATCCAATCAGAACAAGAGCAAGCTTCAGAAACTCTGAAGAAACCCTCATGGGACTTGTGTCTCTGATTGAACCTTCTTCTATTGATGAAGCACTTCTGGACAACGACTGGATTCTAGCAATGCAAGAAGAGATGAATCAATTCACCAGAAATGACGTATGGGATCTTGTTCCCAGACTAAAAGGATTCAACGTCATTGGAACAAGATGGGTGTTCAGAAACAAGCTAAATGAACAAGGTGAAGTTATCAGAAACAAAGCACGACTGGTAGCACAAGGTTATAGTCAGCAAGAGGGGATAGACTATACAGAAACCTTTGCTCCAGTCGCCAGGTTAGAATCTATCAGACTTTTAATTTCATTTGCTGTTAATAAAGGCATCACTCTGTATCAGATGGATGTCAAGAGTGCATTCTTAAATGGTTATATAGAAGAAGAGGTGTATGTGCACCAACCCCCTGGTTTTGAAAGCACAAAACATCCAGAACATGTTTTCAAACTAAAGAAGTCACTATATGGTCTGATACAAGCTCCCAGAGCTTGGTATGAAAGACTAAGTAACTTTCTGTTAGAAAATGAATTCACCAGAGGGAAGGTGGACACTACCCTATTCTGTAAGTTAGTTAAGAATGACATCTTAGTCTGTCAAATTTACGTAGATGATATTATTTTTGGATCTACTAATCCTTCTCTTGGAAGAAAATTTGCTAAGTGTATGCAGGCAGAATTTGAGATGAGCCTCATGGGAGAACTGAAATTCTTTCTGGGAATTCAGATCAATCAAAACCCAGAGGGAACTTACATTCATCAGAGAAAATATGTCAGAGAACTTCTGAAAAAAATTGACCTCTCAGAATGTAAGCCATCAAAGATTCCAATGCATCCCACGTGCATTCTGGAAAGAGAAGAGGTAAGCAAAAAGGTAGAACAGAAGGTCTACAGAGGTATGATTGGTTCTCTCCTTTATCTGACAGCTTCAAGGCCTGATATCTTATTCAGCGTATGTATTTGTGCTAGATTCCAATCAGATCCTAGAGAATCTCACTTAACAGCTGTTAAGCGAATTTTCAAGTATCTGAAAGGTACTACTAATCTGGGTTTATTTTATAGAAAATCTAGTGATTACAGCTTAGTAGGCTACTGCGATGCTGATTTTGCTGGAGACAGAGTAGAGCGTAAAAGTACTTCTGGAAGCTGCCAGTTTCTGGGAGAAAATCTGATCTCTTGGTCCAGCAAAAGGCAATCCACAATTGCGCTATCAACAGCAGAAGCTGAGTACATAGCAGCAGCAGGATGTAGCACACAAATGCTCTGGATGAAAAGTCAGCTTGAAGACTTCCAGATTTTTTAGAGTAACATCCCTATACTCTGTGACAATACTTCTGCTATTTGCTTAAGTAAAAATCCATTTTGCATTCTAGGGCTAAGCATATAGAAATAAAACATCACTTCATTAGGGACTATATTCAGAAAGGAATTTTGAACTTAAAATTTATTGATACAGACCATCGATGGGCTGATATCTTCACTAAACCCCTTTCTGAAGATAGGTTCAATTTCATTCTGAAACATCTCAGCATGAAACTCTGCCCAGAGTGAAAATGTTTTAATTTTATATATTAACCTTCAGAATGTATTTGTTTTACTGTGAACTTCTGATCAATCTCCTTTCAGAAAGATAGACATGCAGATTGCATCAGATTCTATTCTTAAAGATCTGAGCGTTTCAGCTCAAGGATAGACGTGCTGCTCACTATATCAAACAAGTGTCATCCAATCATCAGCAAATCTCTGAAGCAGAACGCGTGCACGCTTCTGAGAAGGCAAAACGCTGATTGGGTGCATTGAGACACATGTCTGGTAACCGTTCTAAGTATCTTTCTCAAATCCCCCAAAATCAGCAAGCATTAAATGCACGTAATCATGTTTTAAAATGTAATCATGAATTATTTCTCTTTCTTAAAACCGTTTACGCTTTCAAAACATATTTTAAAATCTATTTAAGCACATTAACATCACACATTAATCTTTTACCGTTTCTTACAATCATCCAATGATTTTTCTGCATTTTTACTTGTGCAATCATCTTTCTCAAAAGAAACCCTTTTTCTCAAAATTCTTTCTCAGAAAACCCTAAGTGTGAACATGGCAACCTCTAGCAATGTTTCTGCAGGTTCTCAGAAGGAGGCTTCATCTGAATAATACCAAGTTCCCTTCAGAACACTCCTTACACCAGTGAAGAATTTGGAAGTGCTGTTTGAACTAATTGTTGATTTCTCCAGTCTGAAAGATAATGAATTCGATTTGACAGAAGAAGTTAGGGCTCAAGGATGGGAGATATATTTTGATAGGTTGGTGGGACCAACGTTCCCAGTATTGGTCAAGGAGTTCTGGATTCATGCGTACTCATCAACACATCAAGTTACCTCCTACATAATGGGAAAGAAGATTGTGATCACTGAGGATCACATAGCAAGATTGATTGGATACAGTGGTGGTGGTATCCGCTGTATCGACATGGCAGAAAGATGCTCTGACGTTGCTGTCATTGTAAGGCAGATTTTCACCCATGGGGTTCCCAGCAGCAAAATCAGAGACTTAAAGGATCAGCACAGAATATGGGTGAAGATCATTCTGGGGTGCTTTAATCACGGGAAGCCCACAAGCTCCCCTGATTATATAAATATAGATCAGCAGTTTCTGATCTATTTTATTAATCAGAAGGTAAAGATTAACTTGGCTCATCTTCTGTTTAATCACCCCAGGACCAGCATCAAGGAGACAAGGGAAGAAGAAAGGACAAAAAGGGATTGGATACCCTTTGGCAGGTTAATATCAGATATTCTGACTGAGAATAGGCTGATAGAACACCTTACAGAAGCTCAGGAATTAAGTTCTATTGAACCTACTGTTGGCAAGCCTCTGAACACCAAGAATCTGAAGAAAATGAAACTGATAGAGAATATCAAAAAGGAGCCCAGCGTTACTCCTCTTGCTGACATCACCAGCAGAAGAGTCCCTCTGGACGACTTTCCACTATTTTCTGAGATTGAATCTAAACTAGTAGTTGTTCTCAGATACTTGGACGCTTGCAAGGCTGATGGTACAGATCCCAAACTGAATATTAAATATCTGCACCAACAACATCCAGAAGTTACTGTGAAGAAGACGAATAAAAGGAAGGCCACTTCAGAAGGACCATCCCAGCAGACCCCTAAGAAAAGAGGTAATCTATCTGCTGCTAATGTTTTAAATTCTTCTGCTATTCCAACATCAATCCCAACCCCAGCTTCACATGAACTTCCAATCCCCATACCAACTATTGATGAAACCGAACCAGAGGATGACCCTTCTGAGTCACTGACTCTCAGGAGATCCCGCACCAAAAAGCCAAAACCCACACCATCAACAGAATCAGAACTTGACAAAGTTCTTTCTGAAATTGATCAACGTGTTTCTACTCACCTCTCAGAAAATCTAAACACTCAAGCAGAGATTGCCCACTCTCCTCAACCAGAACATACTCTCTCACCCATACCAGAAGAACCACAAATTCCACAACAACCAGAAATTCCACCCCTTCTCCACAACCAGCAATTCCTCCTCCCTCTCCACAACCAGAACTTCATCCACTTTCACCTCAACCATCACCTCCACAACCTGAGTTTCATCACTCTGAAACTCCATCACTGGAACCTCATTCTCCTCAATCCTATGAGCCACAACCCTTGGAAATTCAGCTACCATGTGGTACAACCATAAACATACCCCAGCTGCCATCCTCACCAGAAACTACCCCTTCAAATACTCCAAACAGTCCAATAATCATCTATGATTCTCCCACTCCATCTCCCAAACAAACTACTGAAGACCACAACAGGACCTTCATTGATTTAATAATCCTTGACCGTCTTGCTGACCTTAAAAACAAAATAGCCATTCCCAAACCAAAACAGCTAGATGTTGGCTCTGGCATTGTGAATTTTGAAACAGGCTTGCAGCAGTGGATTGCTTCTCTAAAGCAAGTTTGTCCTGGAATGATTGATCTTGCTGCCTCAGACCAACTCTGGACACGTTTCAGAATGTGGGTACGCGCTGAAGCCATCAAGTTGCAAGACATCAATTATGAGCAAGCACAACAGAACTTCAGCAAGCTGTTGAAGGAAGTTGGAAGTCAGCTGCTGAAGGAAGAAGTGCTCCTTCTGGATAGTGAGCCATGGTCTGAGAAGCGTCCTGCTTCAAAAGTGCAGCCAGAAGAGGATCAGACAACTCAAGCTGAAGAGGTTAGTCAAGCTGAAGATGTTGCAGAAAGCTCTCATAAGCTTCCTACTTTTGACGTTTCTCAAGCTGCCTTGGACAGGCAGACTCTGGAAGAGCTGAAGCTGAATGATATTCGTCTGCAGCAAAGAATGGATGAAAATGATCAGAAGATGAAGGAAAGGATGGATGTGCAAGATAGCAAGATAGATACAGTAGTCAGCATGGTGCACAAGCAGAATGAAACTGCTGATCAGATTAAGACAATGCTAGAGACTCTGTTCACACGCTTTCCTCCCCAACCTTAGATTTTCATTCATGATATTTTCACTATTTTCTTTGCATATCATCTGTACTGTTTGTCTGGCTCTGAATTTAATATAACAAGTTTTTCTGCTCTGATCGTTTTAGCTTATATTACTTACACTTTTTGATTGCTGACAAAAAGGGGGAGAACAAGAATGATATTTTTCAATAACGGATTACTAAGACAAAAAGTCTCAAACATTCTAACACTCTGATATACTTGAATGTTTTCTGTTTCTGCATAAGGCTACAGGTACAAGAAGTTAATCATCCCTGATACACTGAAGCTCTGATATTCTGATCTGAAGCTCTGATATTCTGATGTTCAAAGAAAGTCAATAAAGATCTGATCCTGAAGAACTCTTGGAATTAAAAAGGGGAAGTAATAAATTCAGGGGGAGTATCTCCGATCTAAACTCTGATATCTCTTTATCCCTTATCTTTGATAACTTCCTATTTAATTCTGATACAACTTATTATTTAGTTATCTCTGATACTTTTCACGCTAATTTTCAATTAAAAAATATCTAGTTTTTGTCATCATCAAAAAGGGGGAGATTGTTAGAACAAAGTTTGAATCTACTACCCTAAGTTTAAGTTTTGATGATAACAAAATGCTAAGATACATTAATTGTATGATTCATGTAAGACACATATGCTATCCAAAAAATTACATTCTGTTTTACAGAAACTCTGATGGGTATCAGCATGAGAACATCCTCATCAGCATCAGAAAATTGGATATCAACATCAGCATCAGAAGATGTAATATCAGATACCAGAATCAGAAGATCAACTTGCGCTTGTGCTGAAGCTTGATGAACAGATTTGCGCTTAACCATCTGAACTCTGATAAAGACAACAACAGTTCATCAGCACCTAAGCAGCGTCAGAATGAGCCAAAGCCAGAACACGCTCAAGTGGCAACGGTATTGTGCATTCAAGATGATTTATTACCAACGGCATCATTCCAGACAAGATCTGCTTAATAAGGAAAGAATGTTATTGGCATTGAAACAGAATTATTACTCCAACGTACACTATTTCCAATGCTATATAAACAAGTCAATGAAGATTGAATTGGCTAATGCTCTACAACACTCTACACGCCTAAAGCTATTCATCATCTTCCTTACTCTCAGTTTGCTAAAAGCTCTCAATTCCTTACTCAATTATTTTAGCAATCTAGCTCTCATAAGCTTAAGTTGTGTAGTATCACAGTTGTGATAAACAGTTTTTGTAGAAAACATTCACACACCTAGATTTCAATTCTTTGTAAGAAAGTATTTCCTTGAGAAACCGGTTTGTGGTTTGACTCAAGAAGGCTTTAGCAGTTGTTAAAGCAGTTGTAATATTCAGTTGAATATAGTGGATTAAGACCTCGTTGGAGAGAGGCGAAATCACTTTGACGGGTGGACTGGAGTAGTTTGAGATCAAACGAACCAGGATAAAAATACTGTGTTGACTGCAATTGATTTCAAGTTTTAACAATTCAACCCCCCCCCCCCCCCCCCCCCCCCTTCTTGTGTTTTTCACTTCTTCAGTTACCTCTATGTTGCATCAAATGATGAAGTATCCAATTCAGGGGAAGATCATCATTGTTCATGGAGAAGAAGAGTATATGGTCAGCCATCTAAATTCCTTCAGATATATGGAATTAGATGGGGAGTTTATTGAAACTCCATTCCAGCACTTTGAAGAAGTCCCACAGACTGTAGCAGTAACCAAGGTTGTGTCTCAAGTTCCCAAGATTACAAGGCCTCCACTAAAGATGTCGTCTTTAAAGGATGCCAAGCTAGTGATAGAAGAAGGTGCCCAGAAAGATGTACGTCGCACTCGTGCCAGAGTACCACCCTTGAGGATCAGCAACCACCAAGTTAGTGCAGTAGAGGATGATGAAGACGGCTATGACCTGGAAGACTGGATTTTCCCAACTGTCAGTGGAGGGCTCAACAACTGGGAGGCTAAAGATTTCATCCCAATTACTTTTATCCCACAGTCTACATCCATTCGGGATCCCATGGGTAACGATTCTGCTATGGCTTTCTGTGATTCTGAAAATCTAATCTACCAAGCCGAAGACGAAGGTGAGGAAGATTGTGAAGTTCCAGGGGAACTCGCCAAGTTACTACAACAAGAAGAGAGGACCATTCAGCCCCATGAGGAACCAGTGGATACAATCAACCTAGGTACCGAAGAAGACAAGAGAGAGGTCAAGGTGGGTGCCAATCTGGAACCCAGTGTCAAAGAGCGTCTGATTTAGTTGTTGCACGAGTATGTTGAGATTTTTGCCTGGTCGTATGAAGACATGACATGACTTGATGCAGATATCATGGTACATCGTCTACCAACAAAAGAAGACTATCCATTGGTAAAATAAAAGGTCTGTCGCATGCGATCGAACATGTCAGAGAAGATCAAAGCAGAAGTCATAAAACAATTCAACTCTGGATTCTTGGCCGTCACCTCCTATCCGCAGTGGGTTGCCAATGTCATTCTCGTGCCCAAAAAAGACGCAAAGTACGAATGTGCATAGACTACAGAGATTTGAATAGGGAAATCCCTAAGGATGATTTCCCACTTCCCCACATTGATGTTCTAGTTGACAATACGACACAACATAAAGTGTTTTCCTTCATGGACGGTTTCTCAGGCTACAACCAAATCAAAATGGCGCCCGAGGACTAGGAGAAAACAACCTTTGTCACACAGTGAGGCACATTCTGCTACAAGGTTATGCCATTCGGACTGAAGAATGCTGGGGCAACCTATTAGCGTGCCATGGTAGCTCTATTTCACGACATGATACATCACGAAATAGAGGTATATGTAGATGACATGATAGCTAGATCTCAAACAGAGGAAGAGCATCTTGATCATTTACAGAAACTGTTTGAGAGGTTAAAGAAATATAAGTTGAGGTTGAACCCAAATAAATTCACCTTTGGGGTGAGGTCTAGTAAACTCCTAGGATTTGTCGTCAGAAATAAAGGTATTGAGGTGGATCCTGCCAAGGTGAAAGCGATACAAGAGATGCCGGATCCTCGTACTGAGAAGGAAGTCAGAGGATTCTTGGGACGTTTAAACTACATTGCCAAATTCATTTCTCACCTGACAGCTACTTGTGAACCAATCTTCAAATTACTGAAGAAAGATCAAGTAGTCAAATGGAATGACAAGTTCCAAACTGCTTTTGAAAAGATCAAAGAGTACTTACAAGAGCCTCCTGTCTTGATGCCACCAGTCGAAGGAAGACTGTTGATCATGTATCTGGCCGTTTTGGAAAATTCAATGGGGTGTGTGATGGGTCAGCATGACGAGTCTGGCCGAAAAGAGCATGTTGTTTATTACCTGAGCAAAAATTTTACCGAATGTGAAACAAGATATTCGCTGCTCGAGAAAACTTGTTGCGCTCTGGAATGGGCTGCTTGTCGGCTAAGACAGTATATGCTGACCCATACTACCTTGTTGATATATAAAATGGATCCAATAAAATACATTTTCGAGAAGCCTGCCCTCTCTGGGAGAATAGCGAGATGGAAGATGATCCTAATAGAATATGGCATACAGTATACTACCCAGAAAGAAATAAAGGGCAGTGTACTAGCTGATCACCTTGCTCACCAAGTTGTGGAAGACTACCAGTCCATGAAGTTCTAATTCCCAGATGAAGACATCATGATGGTAAACAACTGTGAAGAATTCAGACCATATGATAGACCTGAACAAGGATCCCAATGGACACTGGTTTTTGATGGGGTATCCAACGCACTCGGCAATGGTATTGGTGTTGTACTCATATCTCCCGAAGGGTGTCATACTCCCTTTACTTCAAGACTCTGCTTCAATTGTACCAATAACATGGCAGAATACGAAGCATGCATTTTTGGTCTCAAAGCTGCCATAGACTTGGGGATCAAATCCTTAAATGTATTCAAAGATTCAGCTTTGGTCATCAGCCAGATCAAAGGGAAATGGGACACCAAACACCCTAACCTTATCCCCTACAAAGAACATGTGTTGACAATGCTCCCACATTTTGAGAGGATTATCTTCGAGCATTTCCCGCGAGAAGAAAATCAGCTAGCAGACGCACTAGCCACAATGTCATCCATGTTTAAACTTGAATGGGATAACAAGGCTCCCCAGATCACCATTGAACAAATGGATGAACCAGCTCACTATCACGAGATTAATACTGAAGAAATAGTGGACCAACCTTGGTTTCACGAAGTCAAGAGGTATCTCGAGGCTCAAGAATATCCGTAAGGAGCTTCAATCAATGATAAGAAGTTCTTAAGGATATTCTCTGCTAAATTCTTCCTTAGTAATGGAATTCTCTACAAACTCAACCATGACTCTGTTTTACTCCGTTGCATAGACAAGGTTGAAGCGGAAAACGTCATGGCTGATCTACATGAGGGCACTTTTGGCACTCATTCCAGTGGGCATACGATGGCAAAGAAGATCCTACGGGCAGGCTATTACTGGTCTACCATGGAAGCAGATTGCTATCAACACTCTCAAACCTACCACAAGTTTCAGATTTATGCTGACAAGGTGCACGTACCTCCAGTTCCTCTGAATATCTTGACGGCTCCTTAGCCCTTTGCTATGTGGGGCATCGATATGATTGGGTAAATCAAACCAACAACCTCCAATGGACACCGCTTTATCTTAGTGGCCATTAACTATTTTACAAAGTGTGTTGAGGAAGCCTCTTTCGCTTCTGTGACCAAGAATGTTGTAGCCCGGTTCATTAAACAGAATCTCATATGTCGGTATGGTATCCCGGAAAGGATCATCACAGACAATGGTACGAATCTAAACAATACTTTGATCACCGCCCTGTGCAAGCAATTCAAGATCCAGCATCACAATTCTTCTCCTTATCGTCCAAAGATGAATGGTGTTGTGGAAGCCGCAAATAAAAATATCAAAAAGATCATACAGAAAATGACAGTCACATACAAAGACTGGCATGAGATGCTACCATTCGTTCTCCACGGGTATCATACCATGGCGTGCACATCAACTGGGGCAACACCCTACTCTCTGGTATATGGCATGGATGTTATCTTGCCTATTAAGGTCCAGATTCCCTCTCTGAGAATTATGAAGGATGTAGGGCTAAATGAAGACGATTGGATCCAGACTCGACTTGATCAACAAAACATGATTGATGAGAAAAGGCTTACTGTTGTCTGTCATGGTCAAATGTATCAAAAACGGATGATCAAGGCTTTCAACAAAAAGGTCAGACGCCAAGTATATCAAGTCGGGGATTTGGTGATCAACGTATCATACTTCCGCAAGGTGATCCCAGGGGTAAATGGACTCCTACATACGAAGGACCATTTATAATCAAAAGCATTTTCTCTGGTGGAGCAATGATCTTGACCATCATGGATGGCGACGACCTGCCGCACCCTGTGAACATGGACATAGTTAAAAGATACTATGCATAAGAGACCCGCTAGGTTGACAAGCCTATGCAAAACAAGGGCATCCCGGAAAACCAAAAGGTTCGGGCAAAAATTAGGGATAAAACAAAAAAAAATATGTACACCCGGAAAGTTGAAAACCCGAAAGGGCGACTTGGACAAAAAAGGGCATCCCATTGGACTGAAAACCCGAAAGGGTGGTCCAGGCAAAAGTTGGGGAATTAAAGCGTATGATTATGTCCCATTGTATCACCTTACGGACAAACTGGAAAAATCAGGTTCTGATCAATTAAATCAACTTTGGACAAGGCAGCAAGTGGACAAGATGCTCAGAGACACGAAGGCTATAGCAGAATGGGAACCCCATGGGATTATTTCACATAGCTATTTTTTTTTGTATCAAATTTTAACTTTTACGACGGCATTCTCTTACTAGAATGTTTGTCTCATTGTAAAAAAATACTTACTCAAAGTCAATACAAAGATATCCCTTTGAAAGTGCAAAACTATCTGTTTTCTTTACTCTTGTGTTTTGTTTACAAAAACGTCCAATGATTTATGGTTGAACATGTGCATTTGAGCATAATAACTGTTTACAAATGAACAAAATAGAAAGAAAGTCACTGATGGCTTTAAGAGATAGGGAAATCTCTCTAAACTATTTCCATGAAATCCACCACAGTGTGCAGTTTAATCTCCAGTGGAATAAAACTTCCAGTTATCACTCCCCAGTAGAAGTCATCCAATTTCTCAGGTTTCCCCAACAGGTTTTTACGAGCAGCACACAGCATTTCCCTTACAACAGAGTTTATTTCTCTAAACGGAAATTCATCAACACTTCAACTTCACAACATGAAGACTTACACTCTATATCCTCAGCAGCATTCAGGGATTTTATTTCCCTCTATGCAACAACAGTGCAGCAGATTAGCTCATATACGCATACATCGCATCCATACATCATAAACATTGATAACACAAATACATTACACTATGCATTTCATACAACATGACATTGCATATTAGCTAACATTTTATCCTTTTTCAGGATAAGGGTAATTAACAGCTACCATTAACAATGTTCAAAAGTTTCCTAGATACAGTTCAGATGCACTCCAGACACGGATGCCATTCTGATACTCATTCAGATTCAACTCTCAGTTACAGTTCAGATACACTCCTGACACGGATGCCATTCTGATACCCATTCAGATTCAACTCTCAGATATAGTTCAGATACGCTCCAGACATGAATTCTATTTTGATACTCATTCAGATTCAACTCTCAGATACAGTTTAGATACGCTCCAGACACTGATGTTATTCTGATACTCATTTAGATTCAACTCTCAGATACAGTTCAGATACGCTCCAGACATGGATGCTATTCTGATACTCATTCAGATTCAAATTTCAGATATAGTTTAGATATGCTCCAGACACTGATGCCATTCTGATACTCATTCAGATTCAGTTTTCAGATACAATTCAGATACGCTTCAGACACAGATGCCATTCTAATACTCATTCAGTTTCAGCTTACAAATATTGTTCAGTAATCATTTCTAGATGGCATCTGCAAGCCCATCTCTAAAAAACTTTCCATCATCCTTCCAAATGGCATTTGTAAGCCCATTCCCCCTACCATCGACCATCGCATCACCAAGTGCAAATTTCTGGGCACTCTAGTGTCCAATCATCTTCCACCTTTGAGTCGCGAATGGAAAAACTCGTCAATCTAACTCTTCAGGCTTAAGAAGATTGAACAAGGTCAGATTTTGTACCCCAAAATTTTCCCTCTCATTTATCAAGAATTTTCTCACAAGATCTCCTTTGGCTCAAGACTGCATTAGGGTTGATCAGCTCAAGACACCTCATTAAGCACTGATGACCAAAATTAGGGTTTGAGATTGCACAACGGTATTTGAACTTACAATGCCCCATATTGTTTTCATGGATCATTATGTACCCTTAAGATCACTCATATCAAGTTTCAAGCTTTGGATCACACTTTTGCTCAGTCAATTGAGCAGTTGACCTAAAAATCAACTATATTGGGGAAAAATCAACTATGGCCAATTTACAGTCAAACTTCATAACTTTTTATCCACATCAACATTTTAAACTCATATGTATCATTTGATCAAGTTTGTACCATAATTCCTCAAGAAATTTGATCAAATCTTCAAAAGGGCAAAATGGTCAAAATTAGGGTTTTGACTAGGAAAGGGCAATTTCTGATTTTTGACCTAGAAAATGATCAATTAGTTTAAGGTATGATCTCAAGAGTCCAATTTCATCATTTTTACCTAATGACATGGCTCAAAGCATTGCTCAAGTCCATTGGATTGACAGATGAATTTTCAGTCAACTGATCAAAAGTCAACTGTATACTAAAAAGTCAAACTTTGACTTTTTGGTCAAAATCAAACGCCAAAGATCAAAATTCATCAAAACATGTCAAAATATGAAACTTATTCATCAATAAATCAAAAAGTCAAGATTTCATTTTGAAAAGTCAAAATTTTCAAACTTAGAAATGTTTATAAGTGTTGAAATTTTCATGTTTTTTCACAACTTTGAACAAATTTTTCACCATGATGCAAGATGATTCAAGAGAAACTTCCAACATTAAAGTTTTAGATCTACATCTACAACTTTTATTTACACAACCCCTTCCAAAAGTGCTTGGATCTCAAGTTATAATTTTAAGAATACATGGTCATGAAACAAAACACTTAGTGAAATTTTGCCCTAATTTGGTCAGGATTTTGACCCAACTTCATGGCACTTTTTCATATAGTTACAAGGGTAATATTCAAAATTAATTCAAATATGGGTTGTATAGCACATTTCAAGCTTTCTAAAATGTCCAAGAACTCCTTGAGATCATTTTTGAGTAGGGAGAATCGAAGAGATGAAGTTAGGGTTTTATCACTTGAATTACAAGGCATTTTATGATGAACAAAATTCAAATTCAAAGTTATGCTGCATAAACTCTACTTTTCAGGCCTCAAACTTGTTAGGCACTCCATAATTAATGGCTTGAACAGATATTAGAGGTCTCATTTCAAGCATTTAATGCAAGGCCATGCTTTATATCCATTTTGGGAAGAAAGTGTGCATTGTCATTTTGATAAAGTGCTTTTTTACACAAAACTTGTTCTTGAGCCTTGCACTTGTTCTCTTCTGATCATACAAGTCTCATAACCCATAAGAAAATTGTTAGACACTTACAATCACTCAGCCCATGCTTGTACCTCACATTAAAACTTGGTTTCCCACTTTTCTTCAAAATCAAGTAACCTAGTAATTAGCTGAAAACTTGTACTTTTGATTGTCCAAACCACTCCAATCCTTTTGCTTATAGATATACAAACCATTTGCCACAAAATAAACGAATGCTTGCCCCCTAAAAACACCAAGAGCTCATAATCACATCTCATACCTCCATTTTCACAAAAACTGACCAAAAACTTGAAACTCATAACTCCCTCGTGCTTTTCAAGCCTCTTTGTTCCTAAAGCTTCTAAGCATCATTTAGAACTCATCCCACACCCTGTTACAGAACTGTAACACCATTAACACCATCCTCCATTTTCAAAAATAGAGATTTTGCACTTGGACTTCTCCAGAACTCCTCAAGTACTTCCAGCTCAAGCTAAGCATCCCATTAGCTTCCTGGGAACTTGAGGAAGCTAACCCAATCATTGGAACTCCTTGAAAGCTGCTCAAACTTCAAACACGATACCCTCTTGCAAGGTAAGTTTTCTAACTTTGGAAATTTTCATACAGGCATCATCAATGATTTATTTGTGAATAAAACATGTAGATATCATTGCCCTAAAGCTAATTATGTCCATAGTTTCCATTAATTTTGCCTGAGCTTAGAGAATTTTAAGATTGAATTTTCTGAGATTTTTAGGGTTCAGATTAGGGTCATTGAAATTCATGTTTGTCTTTGATCTATAGTTTTAATGCATTACATTTCTGAAACCGTGAGGAAATTTGCTACAAGTTCCATGTTTACAGTTTTTATTTTTGTTGAGATTTAAACAAGTTACAGAGCTTCTGGCTGGGCGTGAGGTTGAAGATGAAGTTGGCCTCAGGAACATGTTTGCCTTATGTATTTATTATTTGATTTATATAAACTGATGTATAGCCACCCCAGTGGTAAAAGCGCGCGCATGTAACCTGAGGGACCTGGGTTCGAGCCCCAGTGGTACCCTTTTGGTTTTTTTTCATATTTTTGCAATTTTGATCCTTTCTTTTTGGCAGACGTTGGGCCTCCCTTTGGGCCTTTTTGTTTTTTTTCTTATCTCTAACCCCCCTGTTTCATTTCATACCCCTGGCCTAGTTTTTATTTTCTTTTCTTATTTTCATTTTATTTATTTTCTTAAATATTTTTATAATATTAAAAAATCATAAAAAATATAAAAATAATAGATTTATATTATGACTTAGTTTATTTATTTTTCTCACAAAAAAATATTTCATTTAACCATACTTTATTTATTTCACTAATTATTCTTGTAAATTTAATTAAAACTAGGTTATTATTTATTTTCTTTTAAACCAATTAAAATATATTATTTTAATATAAAAAAAGGCCAAAAATATTTTATAATACTATAAATTATTTTCAAGACAAAAATAAAAAAATTCTTTTCTTAAACTAAATTTCTTTTTAATCAATTAATAGATTTAGGGTTTTATTTAAAATCTTTTCTTAATAAATTTAGGTTTTTACTTTTAATTAATTATTTTTCTTTAGTTAATTAGGTTAAATCAAAATCCCTTTTCTCTAAAAAAAATCCAAACAAAAACCCATTTTCTTTGCATTTACATTCTTGCATATTGATTTATTTTGTACATTTATTTTATTCAATTCTTGTACCAATTCAATATGGTTGTAATAGACTAATTAGGTTTATTTTCTTGCAATCCCCATTTATACTTTGTACACCTCCCTCCCACAAGTATTGTAATAGCGTAGTAACTTTAAATTCCACAATTTATCGCTTTATATACAAATGTTAGTAATTAGGGTTTGTATGGAAAGACTAAAACCAATGCTTAGAAACCCTAATCAAAGACAAAATCAAGCATGAAAAACAACACACTTGCACACAAGAACCCCCTAGGGTAAATCCACTTGGTTTCCTTTACAAAATGGCCATATTACGCATGAGAGATATCTTAGCAAAAACAAGCAAAGTATAAGATCATAGTCCCTCGATGACGCTATCTAAGTTGCCATTAAAATTATCTTAGTCCCTAAAAGAGAATGCTAAGATACCCTGCAACATTGCTAATCATTGTTATATGATGACCCACACACGTCCCGTTTACATCCAAAGATAGGGTTACTTACCAAATCAATGGTAAGATAACAATGTCAAAGGAAAATAAAATGAACAAGAAAGAATTTTGAGTAGGTAGAATGCTCCTAAATTACTTGCTCAATTTCAAAACAAAACATCCTTGCTATTTTTAAAACAAACACTTACACTTTCAAAACATCTTACAAACTTGAAAACATTTTCAAAAGATCAAACATCTTTGTATACATTCTTACGAACGAGAATCATTACAAAGATTGCCTAAACAATGGCCTCTTTAAAAAATACTTTCAAAAACCACTCAAAGCATAATTTCAAACAAAAGCAAGTGATCTAGCAAGTAACTAAGAGCCCATGGAAAACCATGGATGAAAAGGGTGCTAATACCTTCCCTTTTCATAATCTACCCCCCGAACTCATGAAACAATCTCAAAGGTATTTCCTGTGCTTTTTCACCTTTCCTTTTGGATAAAAGAAAAGTCGGTGGCGACTCTTGCTAACCGCAACATTTGCGATCAAACGCAAAACCTTCAAGTCAGTTCTCCCACCGTATCATAGGTATACCCATCTCCTTCATTGAGGAGTAATCATTTGTTTATTGCTTTATTTTAATTCAAGAACATTTTGTTTGTAATATTAAACAATGACTTTTAAGCCATGTGCCTAGCTCTGGGCACTATGGTCCATTTGTTAAGGGTTTTATTTATGTTCATTTTATCATATGATCATTCAATACAAATCATTTGACTTTTGCATTCAAATCTTTATGCTCATTGTCTTTATTTTTTCTTCAAATACGTTTTTCAAAATAGCCATGTATCTTACATGCACACACAACACTCTTACAGGTCCTCATCCATTCTGGATCTCTTTGCCAATGACTCTACTATTGCCGACTATGATTTCTAATGTCCAATTAACCAAGCAGAAGACGAAGGCGAGGAAGATTGTGAAATACCGGGAGAACTAGCCAGACTTCTATTATAAGAGGAAAAAGTTATTCAGTCGTGTGAGGAGTCAGTTGAAGTCATCAATCTAGGTACTGAGAAATACAAGAAAGAAGTCAAGATCGGAGTTAACCTGGAAAGCAGTGTCAAAAGAAGATTGGTTCAGATGTTGCATGATTATGTGGAAGTGTTTGCTTGGTCGTATAAAGATATTCTAGGGTTGGATACCGATATTGTAGTTCATCATCTGCCGACAAAGGAAGATTGTCCTCCTGTCAAACAAAAAGTTCGTCGCATGAGGCCTAACATGTCTGAAAAGATAAAAGTTGAAGTGATGAAACAATTTGATGCAGGATTCCTAGTTGTCATATCTTATCCCTAATGGGTTGCAAATGTGGTGCCAGTATTGAAGAAAGACGGAAAAGTTCGTATCTGTGTGGATTATAGGGATCTGAATAGGGCAAGCCCCAAGGATGATTTCCCTCTACCTCATATTGATGTCTTGGTCGATAAAACTGCTCAACATAAAGTCTTCTCTTTCATGGATGGTTTCTCTGGCTATAATCAAATTAGGATGGCTCCCGAAGATATGGAGAATACCACTTTCGTTACGCAATGGGGCACCTTTTGCTACAAGGTCATGCTGTTCGGATTAAAGAATTCAGGGGAAACATATCAAAGGGCTATGGTATCTTTGTTTCATGATATGATCCATCATGAGATAGAGGTATATGTGGATGATATGATTGCAAGATCACAAGTTGAAGAGGAACATCTCGATCACCTGTACAAGTTATTCGAAAGGTTGAAAAAGTAGAAGTTGAGGTTAAACCCTAACAAGTGCACATTTGGAGTACGATCTGGAAATCTTCTAGGTTTTGTTGTCAGCGGTAAAGGCATCGAAGTCGATCCTTCAGAGGTAAAGGCCATCCAAGAAATGCCAGTCCCCCACTCTGAAAAGGAAGTTAGAGGTTTCGTGGGTCGTCTTAATTACATCGCCCGCTTCATATCTCACTTGGCTGCTACTTGTGAGCCCATCTTCAAACTCTTGAAGAAAGATCAAGTGGTCAGATGGAATGATGAATGCCAAGCTGCCTTCGACAAAATCAAGGAATATCTACAAGAACCTCTATTTCTCATGCCTCCAGTTGAAGTAAGACCCTTGGTCGTGTATTTGACAGTACTAAAGAATTCTATGGGGTGTGTTTTTGGCCAACATGACGAGTCTGGCCGAAAAGAGCATGCTATTTACTACCTGAGCAAAAATTTTACCGAATGTGAAACCAAATATTCACTGCTCGAGAAAACTTGTTGCGCTCTGGTATGGGCTGCTCATCGGCTAAGACAGTATATGTTGACTCATACCACTCTGTTGATTTCTAAGATGGACCCAACCAAGTACATCTTCGAGAAACCCTCTCTTTCCAGACAGATAGCCAGATGGCAAATGATCTTAACCGAGTACGATATTTAATACACAATGCAAAAGGACATCAAAGGAAGTGTACTATCAGATCATTTGGCCCATCAAGCTGTTGATGATTATCAATCTATGAACTTTGACTTCTCGGATGAGAACATCATGCTAGTGACCGATTGCGTGAAACCTGGACCTATAATGGACCTGAACAAGGATCCCGATGGACTATGGTCTTCAATGGGGATTCCAACGCCTTGGGTAACATAATTGGTGTTGTGATCATCTCCCCTGAAGGTTTCCACACTCCTTTCACTGCCCGGCTATGCTTCGATTGTACGAACAATATTGCTGAGTACGAGGCATGCATTTTGGGTCTAAAGGCTGCCATTGATTTGAGGATCAAGCATTTGAATGTGTTTGAGGATTCCGCTCTAGTGATTATCCAAGTAAAAGGAGATTGGGATACTAAACACCCTAATCTCATTCCTTACAAGGAGATTATGTTATCTATGATTCCTTACTTTGAAGATATCAACTTTGAGCACTTCCCTAGGGAAGAAAATCAGTTAGTCGATGCTTTGGCCACCATGTCTTCTATGTTCAAGGTCAGATGGCACAACGAAGCTCCTATGATTACCATTGAGAGATTTGACGAACCTACGCACTGCTGTGAGCTTGACACTGACACGGAAAAGCCATGGTACATGAGGTGAAGAGATACCTTGATGCGCAAGAGTATCCCGAGGGAGCATCTATCAATGACAGAAAGTTCTTACGAAAATTTTCAGCCAAATTCTTCCTAAGTAACGGAATATTGTATAAGCGCAATCATGACTCTACTCTACTCCGATGTGTGGACAAGAAGGAGGCAGAGGAAATTATGGAAGACATGCACGATGGTCTCTTTGGGACTCACTCAAGCGGACATATTATGGCCAAGAAGATCTTGAGAGTTGGCTACTATTGGTCAACAATGGAGACTGATTGCCATCAACACTCTAGGACTTTCCACAAATGCCAAATCTATGATGACAAGGTCCATGTGCCTCATATCCCTTTGAACGTCATGACCGCTCCGTGGCCATTTGCAATGTGGGGCATTGACATGATTGGGGAGATCAAGCGCACTGCTTCCAATGGACATCACTTCATTCTTGTCGTTATCGATTATTTCACCAAATGGGTCGAAGTCGCTTCATTTTCCTCAGTCACCAAGAACGTGGTAGCCAGATTCATCAAACATAATCTCATTTGCCGCTATGGTATCCCCGAAAGGATCATCACCGGCAATGGGACTAACCTCAATAATGCTATAATTACCGAACTTTGCACTCAGTTCAAAATCAAGCATCACAATTCTTCTGCTTATAGGCCTTAAATGAATGGCACAGTCGAAGCGGCCAACAAAAACATTAAGAAGATTATGCATAAGATGGTAGTAACCTACAAGGACTGGCATAAGATGTTACCGTTTTCTCTTCATGGCTACCGTATTTCAGCCAGGACATCAACTGGGGCAACTCCCTTTTCTTTGGTCTATGGCATAGAAGTTGTTCTGCCAGTGGAAGTTCAGATTCCCTCACTAAGGATTATGAATAAGGCAGGCCTAGGCGAAGACGAGTGGATTCAGACAAGATTGGATCAGTTGAACTTGATCAACGAAAAATGATTGGTGGTTGTTTGTCATGGTTAGACGTACCAAAAACGTATGATCAAGGCTTTCAACAAAAAGATCAAGCCTCTAGTATATCAAGTTGGTGACTTGGTGATAAAGCGCATCATTCTGCCACAAGGCGACCCAAGAGGAAAATGGACTCCCACCTACAAAGGGCCATTTGTTGTCAAGAGAGTTTTCTCTAGTGGTGCCATGAGGATGACTACCATGGACGGTGAAGACTTCCCACATCCTGTGAACGCGGACATAGTTAAAAAATACTACACATAAGAGACTCGCTAGGTTGACACACCTAGGAAAAAAAAGGGCATTCCGACAAGCCAAAAGGTTTGGGAAAAATTAGGGATATATGCAAAAGATTTTACACCCGGCAAGTTGAAAACCCGAAAGGGCGACTTGGGCAAAAATGGGTATCCTGGTGGGCTGAAAACCCGAAAGGGCGGTCCAGGAAAAAATTAAGGATTGAAAGCGTATAACTATGTCCCATGGAATCAACACATTCAACTTTATTACCAAGGTCCGAGTTCAAACGGTCCAAGATCAATCCAATCAACTTCTGTCAACGGCAAGGGGCATTCGAAGACATTGGGGCAATAGTAGAGTTGGAATGCAATGAGATCATTTCCACATGGTTGTTTGTTTTTGTTTTCAATTTTAGTTTTCCTTTTGACGATTTCCTCCTACTAGGATCTCCGTATCTTTGTACAAAAAATGCCTATTCATGGGAAAAATATCAATACAAATATACTTTGAAGTGCAAACTTTTTGTTTCTGTTTTGAATGTAAAAATGTACAATGACTAAAATTGAACGAACATATGTATATGAACATAACTAAAACTATTTGGCAAGTGTGTCCTGCTAAGCAGCAGCAAGCATCTTTTTAATGTATACGGAATATCCCCACATAGTTATTTCATTAACATTATCCCCACAAGAACGGCTACAATAAACCAATCTCCAGCCAAATTCTCAATCTCTTGACGACTCTCTCCTTAGCTAAGTTGGTCCTAAAAGAAGAAACCTTATGGATCTCTTCCTCGAAGAACTCACCGCGTCAGCAGTTCATCGAGTATTCATCAACAAGGTTTATTTCCCCGACATGGTTTATTTCCCCAACAAGGTTTATTTCCCCAACAAACAACGAGTAGAAAAACTCCCCAGCTAAGTCTGTCTTCCCCGATTGAGTCTATCCTATCCAGCTTGAGTTTGCCTTTCAGACTATTACAAATCAGAGGGCCACAACCCGTAATCCCCAGTGAATTCGTCAACAAATCCTTCGCTATCTCCAAAAGATACTATGAATCCTGGACCCGACCAGATGATAGTACAATTTTCAAGCTACTATGAAGCCTGGGCCCGACCAGATAATAGTTAACTTCTCAAGACACTTTGAAGCCTGGGCCCGACCAGATAACATGGTAACTTTTCCAGCTACTATGAAACCTGGACCCGACCAGATAATAGTGTAACCTTTCAAATACTATGAAGACTGGACCCGACTAGATAATAGTACAACTTTCAAATACTATGAAACCTGGACCCGACCAAATAATAGTTTAACTCTTCGAGATATTGAAGAACCTGGAATCAACCAAACCAGGTTTAACTTCTTTTCCCCATTAGAGTTTTCCTCTACCCCAACAAGTTACTGTAAAGCCTGGATCCGACCAGATATCAGTTTTCAACTTCATATTTTCAAGTAAGTTATTGTGAAGCCTGGATCCGACCAGATAGCAATTCCCCTCAGAAGTTCGTTGTGAAACCTGGAATCCGACCAGATAACAGATAAGTTCCAAGCAAGTTACTGTAAAGCCTGGATTTGACCAAATATCAGTTCAACTCTATCTTTTCAGACAAGTTTATTGTGAAGCCTGTACCTGACCAGATATCAGTTCAACTTCGTCTATTCAAGCAAATTATTGTGAAGCCTAGACCAGACCAGATAACAACTAGCTACAATCCTCAGCGAGACACTATGAAGCCTGGACCCGACCAGATAATAGTATAACTTTTCAAAGAAAAAACTATGAAGCCTAGACCCGACCAGATAGTAGTTACCACTTCAAGTTATTATGAAGCCTGGATCCGACCAGATAACAGTTCAATTTCAAGAAATTTTCTGCGAAGCCTGGAATCCGACCAAACAACATTTAATTTATTCTCCCCCAGTAATTTATTGTGAAGCTGGGAATCCGACCAGATAGTAATTGACTTCCTCCTCCTCAGCAAATTGTTGTGAAGCTTGGATTCGACCAGATAATAGCTAGCATTCAAGAGATAGTCCCCGGCGGAAAAAAAATTCAACAAAGTTTAAAGATATGTATATTCTTCATCCCCAACACCAATTCGAGATTCCGCTTCCCAGAACTCCTCATGAGTAGTCAGGGATTTATTTTCCCAGACAAATATGCATCCCACATTCATACATCATAACATATGCATATGAAACGCATTTAGCACAATCCCACATCTTGTGAACATCATGCATACATCTGTATTTAACTAACCTTTTTTTCCACAGGTATAACATCAAGTTTTAGTATAAATCGACCAAAGATTTGTGCTGATACTTCTTCCAGTATTTACCATCAATCCTCCAAATGGCATCTATAAGCCCATTCCTAATCCATCTTCGAGTTCAAATTTCTGGGCACTCTAGTGTTCAATCATCTTCCACCTTCAAGTCACGAATGGCAGATCCGCCAATCTAACTCTTCAGGTTTAAGAAGATTTAACAGGGGCAGTTGTTGTACCCCAAAATTTGCCCTCTCATTTCTCAATAAATCTCTCCTAAGATCTCCATTGATTCAAGACTGCACAAGGTTTAATCAGCTCAAGACACTTTCTCAAGCACTGATGACTCAAATTAGGGTTTGAGTTTGTACAAGGGTAATTGGACTTTTAATTCCCCATATGACTTTCATGGATCATTTTGGACCCTCAAGTTTTCTCATGTCAAGTTTCAAGTTTTGGATCACATTATTGCTCAGTCAATTGATCAGTTGACCTAAAATTAATTGTATTGGGGAAAAAGTCAATTATGGTCAATTTACAGTCAAAATTCATAAATTTTGATCCATATCAACATCATGAACTCATATGTGTCATTTGATCAAGTTTGGATCACAATTCCTCAAGAAATTTGATCAGATCATCAAAAGGGCAAAATGGTCAAAATTAGGGTTTTGACTGAGAAGGTGCAATTTTTGACTTTTGACCTAACAAATGACTTATTGGTTTAAGACATGATCTAAACGATTAAAATACATAATTTTGGCCTAATGGAATGGCTCAAAACATTTCTCAAGTTCAATTGATTGATAGTTGAGTTTCAGTCAACTGATGAAAAGTCAACTGTACACTAAAAAGTCAAACTTTGACTTTTTGATCAAAATCAAGTTTCAAAGATTACAATTCATCAATACATGCCAAAATATTAAAATTGTTCATCAAGAAATCAAAAATTCAAAATTCATCTTTGAAAAGTCAAATTTCCAAGACTTAGAATTTTTCTAAGTGTTGAAATTCACTTTTTTCCACAACTTTGTGCCAAATTTTCACCATGATACAAGATGATTCAAAGGAAACTTCTAACATAAAAGTTGTAGATCTCAATGAGATCTAAAACATTTTAGGACAGAACTTTTTCTATAAATGCTTGGATTTCAAGTTAATATTTTGTGAAGACATGCTTATGAAACTTGAAGACTTAGTGAAATTTTGCCCTAGTTTTGGCAGAATTTTAACATAACTTCATGGCAATTTTTCACCTAGTTCCAATTTTAACTTTAAAAAATTTCCAACATGAAGGTTGTAGGGGATGTTACAAGCTTTACAAAATGTCAAATAACTTATTGGGATCATACTTGAGCCAAGAGAATCGAAGCCATGAAGTTAGGGTTTCATTCTTGTATTACAAGTCAATTTTGTGGTGAACACTTGATCCAATCTTCAAGAATGTTGTGTAAATATCACTTTGCAGGCTTCTAACTTGCCTTTCACTCCATAATTAGATGTCTACACAACTGTTAGAAGCTTTAATCCAAGCATTCAATGCATTGCCCATGCTTAATACCATTTTAGGAAGAAAGGCAACATTGCCATTTTGGAAAAGTGGCTTTTAGGCACAAAGTCAATTCCTGAGCCTCTCACTTGTTCCCTCTGATCACACTCCATCTACAAGGTTAGAAGAAATGTGTTTAAATTTATTCAACCACTCTACATTGCTGGTACTAAACTTTGAAACTTGATTTTCTCACTTTTCTTCAAAATTAAGCAATCTAGCCATAACCCTATAACTCAGAAATCTGTTGTGCAAAAGTCCTATAACCTTTTTTGTATAACTATACAAACCATTTGCAAGCTAATACACAATTTTAAGCGTTCCCAAAACTTCCCAAACTCCATACTTCCTTGAATCTGCCCAAACTTGACAGTTTTGAGCCAAAACTCACCATCTCCATTTCCACTCGTGTGTTTTGATTCCTAATCATCCAAACACCTTACATACATCATACACAAGTGATCCAAGTCCCTATTTCAAGACTGTAACCCCTCCATCACTATCCACCATTTTCAAAACTGAAGCTTGCAACTTGACTTAAGTTGGGAGTTTCAGCCATCCTCAAAACAAAGTAGGAGTTGGAATACACTAAAGGAGGTCCAGGCCATCTAAACAGATCATCAGGACATCTCAAAGGTTGCTCAAACTCCATACACGATTTTCACTTCAAGGTAAGTTTTTCTCAACTGTGATATCTTGATACAAGCATCTTTTGTACATACATTCTGAAGTAGAAATGTAGATATCATTGCTCTGAAGCTAACCATGTCCATAGCTTTCATTTATATTGACTGTGTATTGAGAATTTTGGGTTTGAACTTTCTGAAAAAATTAGGGTTCAGTTTGGTACTAACATAAATTCATCCTTATCTTTGAGTGTTAGCTTAAGTTAGTTACATGGTTGGATTTATGGTGGAAAAATACACAAGTTTCATGTTTACACTTTTGAAAATGGTTGAGAATTGATGAAGTTACAGTTTTCAAAATTGTTGTCGCGAGGAAGAAGATGAAGTTGGCCTCCTGACTTGTTTTCAAATATATATTTATGGTTTTATATTAATGAACGGATGTATAGCCACCCCAGTGGTAAAGCGTGCACCTGTTAACCTTTGGGACCTGGGTTCGAGCCCCAGTGGTACCCTTTTGGTTTTTTTTCTTATTATTTCATTACAGATCCAATACAAGCAGCCCCCTAGCGTGCATGGTACACCCCTCAACTCTCAATCACTTGATCATAATCAAGCCAGATCCAGCACACCACGTGCCACCCCTATTGTGCACCTCCAGCAAGCCTTTCACACTGAATCATCAACAGGCGTTGGGCTTACTGCTTTGGGCTTGAGTTTTTTTTGCTAACTTCTCACCCTTCCATTTACTTTTGCACACTGACCCAAACCCTTTTATCATTTTAATTTAATTTATTTTCTTTTTCTTATTTTATTTTATTTCTTTTTTATTTTTTATTTTTTATTACTATTATTATTATTATTATTAATAAAAAATCCAAAAATATTTTTATTTATTATTTTCACACTTATTTTTTTTATTTTCTTTATAAAGACAAAAGAAAAAATATTTTCTTAACAAATTTGATTTCTTTTTCTTAATAAATTAATAATTAGATTTAGGTTTAATTATTTTTTTCTTTTTTTTATTTAAAATTAATTTAGAACTTAAGTTTATTTTAATTAATTAATTACCATATTATTTTTATTAAGTTTAAACCCTTTCATAAAAAAACCTAAAAATGCTTTCTAACTTAATTTCTTTTCTTAATTAGTTTAGGTTTAATTTTATTTAATTTTAATTAATAATTTTTCTTAGTTAGGTCAAAACTAAACTCTTTCATTAAAACCAAACAAAAATCATTTCCTTTCCATTTATTTTCTTGCATATTTATTCAATTCTTGTACATTATTCAATATGGTTGTAATAGATAATTAGGTTTAATTTTCTTGCAATCCCCATTTGTAAATTTGTATACCCCCTCCCCTAATGATGTAATAGCATGGTAATTTACTCTCTGCAATTTATCGTTTTCATATAAATGCTAGTAATTAGGGTTTATATGGAAAGATAAAATCAATAATTAGTAAACCCTAATTCAAGATAAACAATGCATGTAAATCAAACACACTTGCACACTCGCACCCCTAGGGTTAACTCCACTTTGTTGCCTTACAAAAATGGCCATGTTATGCATGTGAGATATCTTAGCAAAAACAAATCAAAAATACAAGATCATAGTCCCTCTATGATGCTACAAATGTTGTCTTTTAAATGATCTTAGTCCCTCAAAGAGAAATGCTAAGATATCTCACAACATTGCTATCATGACAATACGATGACCTACGCCCGTCCCTTTACATCCAATGATAAGGCTTCTTACCAAATCAATGGTAAGATAGCAATATCAAAGGAAAGGAAGAAATGAACAAAGACTTTTGAGTAGGTAGATTGTTCCTAGTTGCTTGCTCACTTTCAAAACAAACATCCTTGCTTATTTTCAAAACAAACACTAAACACTTTCAAAAGCAAACTTTAAAAACATAAAATATTTTCAAAAGTCCAACACTTTGCATACGTTCTTACGAACGAGAACCATTACAAAGTTTACCTAAACGAAGGCGCCTTTTCAAAATACTTTTAAAACCACCACAAAGCACATTTTCAAACAAAAGCAAGTGATCTAGCAAGCAACTAAGAGCCCATAGATAACTATGGATGAAAAGGGTGCTAACACCTTCCCTTTTCATTATCTACCCCCTGAACTCAAGAAATAATCTCAAAGGTCTTTCCTGTTCTTTTCCACCTTTCCTTTTGGATAAAAGAAAAGTCGGTGGCGACTCTTGCTAACTGCAACAATTGCGATCAAACACAAACATCCCAAGTCAGTTCTCCCACCGTATTACACATAGAAAATACCAGCATAATACGAATAAAGAGTAATTTAATTAATTAAAATGCAGATAAAATTCATGTAAAATGATCCAAATATTCGATACATTTACGGGTTTTATCAAACTCCCCTACACTTGAACCTTTGCTTGTCCTCAAGCAAATAGAGTAAAAATCGTTTAACGTATGGTCTCTGACGCAATCGCATGACACGACTCGAATCGTACGTGGTTGAGGGGCATTACATTAGAAAGATGGAACTAGGCTCTGACACTAATGATACAGAAATGACACAAAACCACATGGTAAAAATCCTCCATCCTATTGCAAACTAGTCAGAATTATGCTATCGTAGCTCAACCTAATTCTTTTCGTTCGAAATCAACCACTTTCATTCTAGCGCAATCACATTAATACCTTTATCTTTCGCACACACATAGTAGAGTAGCTGGTTAGCGATTCTGTTCTTCTTATGCTTGGGTTTCTGGTACACAAGTTGGTAACCCTTTTTCTTTTCCAGATCATAAGTCTCGGGGGAACAAAACGTAGTTCGCCCTACCAAGTTCAGCACCAGATACCACTGAACAGGCTTACAACTGGTTGCTACATCAGTTTTTATAGGTACCGCTGCTGTTGGATTAAATGACCTGGTGAGGGTCACCTAACTTAATTAGTGCATTCCCTATTATATATTGATGCTTAGCATTTTTTTTATTTACTTTTTAGGACTAGTCACTTATATTCATTGACTCCCTATGTAGTTTGTGGATAAGACGGTGTTGACTTCTAGTATAAACTACTCGGGATTGATCTAAAACTAAAACTTAAGGCTTCGGTATCATAACCACTCAAACTAGTTTGCATAATCTGGAAGATTTAGGTGTTAAGGTGGTATTATTTTGTCGAAACTTATTCAAAAAATCTAACGCAGCCTAATTGTGAACAACCTATATACTTTTCGAATGTACCGAGCTAATGCATCGAGTAAAAAGTTTAAGGTTCAAGAAAAGTGTTGAATTACGAATAACTTACAGAAATGATTTTTTTATTTATTGAATGGAAAAGGAACTAATAGAAATTTAAATAACTTACTAGGAAAATGGAAAACATAACATGGGTTTCCTCCCTTACACTTAAACTGAGCATTGTCCTCAATACGACAAATAAAGTGAGAAAAGAAAATGAACAGGAAACTTAAGAAATAATGATAAAAATGCAAGGAATGGAGAAAACATAGATCACTCCTTGTTGTCGTCTCTGACGTTTCTGCTGGTGGATGCTTCACCTTGTGCCCTTCCTCCTCGTGTTCTTACTCCACCGCTTCTGTGTCTAGGAGTTTCTTCACCAGTGTTGTAAACATAAGCATGCAGCCCTTCAACATGGAATGACAAGTGCCGCATTTCATCATTCAGGTTAGAAATGTCGCGATGGTTCTAGTAAGCATTATTGCGTTGATCGCTGCAGCTCTTGCATCATTTGCATTAGTTCTTGTTGACGCTGATCTTGAAGTAAAAGCGATGCATAGATAGCTTCAATGGTGGCTGGATGAGTATCATTTCCTGCTTGTTCTTGTTGTGGCCCTTGTTGATTCATTTCTGGTACAACATTTTCTACACCTGCTTGATTTTCCTGCATGTGCTCTCCAGAACCTGGTGCCTACAAATCATAAATCCAATTTACGGTGATGTCGATTCTTGTTACATTCGGATTCGGTAGAATAACACTTGGGACGACCTTGTGCTGCACCATCAGGTTTTACCTTCCATCCCTTCTTGCTTTAACAAGATGACCAAATTGGCAATAATCAATATCGAGAAACTCAGTCTGCCAAAAAGGTAGTTGAACCAACCTATTTTGCAAATTCAAATAGTTGGCAATAGCAATGACTATACCTCCTATACAAAAAGGTGATGCGCTTGCACTCCTTGTTAATAGAGACTGGATGTGGTTGAGGAGGAATGGAGAAGCATTAATTCTAAGATCGGGATCGAGGGCGCAGTGTAGAAAATACATTTCCCTAACATTCACCTTATTGTTGTTTGCTCGCCCGAACACTGTATTGGCTAGAACACGGTGGAAATAGAGGATGCATGGGTGTGTATGTGAGTGGATAAAAGCTCAGCCCAGTCGTTTACCTGAGTATTAGTTAAATGTTCCCAAATTTCAAATGATCTTGCCTTCCAATCTTCTTCAGGAGGAATTCTATATTCCACACCTTCACCGTGGTTGCAGTGGAGTATCTGACTCAGAGTCTCTTGATTCATGGTGTACTCAGTGTTGAATAATCTGAAAGTTGTTATGCCGATTAGATACTGATTGGCTTCTGGAGTGGATGGTGTTTGGTAGGAAAAAGAACTCAAGAATTCCAACGCGAGGGATTCATAAGTTGGAAGATTCATGATAGCAATGTAGTAAAGACCAGATCCATTGAGTATAAATTGCACACTTTCAAGCAACCCCAAGTCACGTAAGAAATCTTTGTCGATATACCTTGTTGGAAGTATACCTCTCTGATGAAACCTTTAGTAAAGTTGCTCTTGTCAATGTCCATCGACTCCATTTCTGAATACCATATCAGTGAGGTCTGGCTCCTCTCTTTCTTCTTGAACTCTTTTGGCCATTTGGGAAAGGTGTTGGAAATGATAGAGTTTACAGGGTAAAGGAGATGTTGAAGAAGGTTGGTGTGATAGTAGAATTCTCTTCAAGAGTTTATATAGAAGCGAGGTTTTAATGGTGAAGAGAAAATTAGTGGGGGGTATTGAGTGGTGGTTAGGGGGTATTTATTTGTATGGAATAGAAATGAAATGGATAGGAAGTTTGAAAAAAAATGTTTGAATTCAAAGAGAGGGTGTAACGATCGGCATGCAACGGCTTGGCTGAAGGAGAGAGAGAGGGTGTAACGGTCGTTACACCATGCTACAAGTTGCAAGGCAACCTTGTAATGGTCGTTACAAGGGCTTGATTCCCAAGGGAGTCTTGTGCCTGCAACGGTCGGTTTTCCATCCATACATGAGGGACTTTGCTTGTTGACCGAGGCATGGCATGGATGTGTCAATTTATTGTCTAGTGGGAATAATAAATTTAAAAATGCTAGGAGAGAATGAAGTGACAATTATAATATTTGGTCTACTAGATCAAAATGCATTTTATTATTTTTTAGGGGAAAATAATAACATAGTAGCATCATAATATATAATAGCACAACAAGGAGTAAATTTAAAACTAAATGAATAATTCTGAAAAATAAATAAATGAATAAAAATAAATAAATAAATAAATAAATAAGAATAAATAAATCTAACTAGAAAATAAAAATAAAAATAATGTTGTTAATGAAAAACTAAACTAAAGACTGAATAAACACTCCTCCCCTACACTTAGAGGAAATAGTGCCCTCAATATTCTAAAGTCATAAATTAGCCACCTCTAGAATGAAACAAGTGATCTATATTTGCCGTAAAAAGATCCATGAAACCATATAAATCTCTGTGGAGGATAGTAATATCAGAATGAATATCAACAAGCTCCAACGTGATAGCATCCATAGCAACAGCAACGTCAGTCTGAGGAATATGGACAGCGACGGCAACAAGAGCTGATGGTGGGTCCTAAGCTAGATGGCAGTCAAGTATATAAGGTGTCACAGGATCAGTCTCTTCCATCTCAGGATCAAACTCGCTCAATCCTACTAGAGGGTCATAATAATAGGGTGGTGTCAAAGGATCAGATTCTTCTTCTTCCATGGCATTCTCAGCTATACCCTCCAGGTCATAAATCTAATTCTTCCTGTCATGCACACTGGAGCGTGTAATGTCAGGAAGTGTGAAGTGGTATACTGACTCATGATGTATCAACAACTGAAACTGATTCGACTCTAAATATCTAATCATCCCAACATTAAAAAAAAGAGTAAGGTCTAACGGGGTATAGTTACCAGCAGGGGTTAGACAGGACAGTGGCTCTATCAAAAATAGAGCTTTAGCGATCATAGTCACTAAACTACCAACACAAATCGGGCCATGAGGAGCCTGGGCTATATTTAGGAGACGAGTAATCATAAAAGATGCACCAACTACTGGTCTGGACTGAAACACACAGAACATGATAAACAGCTCTTCCTTAAACACTAAGGTATCATTCTGAGGTTTTCCAAATAGGGTAAACGCCATAATCATGTAGAAATACCTAATAGCGAGGTTATGAATCTCTAAATAGTGCCTAGGAATAGAGCTCTCCTGTCTCATATCAGATATCGCTCCCCAAAAGTGGTCAAGCTGGTTATCCACATACTTGTCATCTGGAATCTCAATGACAGCATCAACACTAACCGGGAAATCCAATAAAGTAGCAAATTCACAAATGGTGAAACTGTGGGTAAAACCAAACAATATAAACGAAACCATTCCTCTGGCAAACCCTAAACCAATATCAGGGTTGTAATGCAATGAACTGAGGAACTCTAGTGTCAGGTTGCGGTAGGTAGGTTGCTGATGATGAATAAAATAATCCCAACCAATCTGGTTAAACATGAAGTGAACACTTTCCTTGATGCCCAATGCGGACAATATGGGGTCGTGCACAAAGATGGTGGGATACATATCTCTCGGAGCAAGCATATCATAACGCTTCTGCTGAGCATCACCCACGAAGGTGACA
This sequence comes from Vicia faba, assembly GCA_948472305.1. NCBI lineage: Eukaryota > Viridiplantae > Streptophyta > Magnoliopsida > Fabales > Fabaceae > Vicia > Vicia faba. Next base: position 490,996,125 of record OX451736.1, read on the forward strand.
GGCATAGTGTCAGAAAAGTCCATAGCGAAATTCAGTGAAGAAAAAGAAGTGTGGATCCTGTTGGTTAATATGAAAATAGTTTTAAATCAGCATCGGCCTAATGCCTAAAAATAGAAAAGTAAAGAACAAAAAAATTTTGTAAAATTTTTAAGAGAAAGATAAAAAAAACTTTTAGTAAATAAAATTTTAATAAAAAAAGGTGGGTTGCCTCCCACAAAGCGCTTTGTTTAACGTCGGAAGCTCGGGCTACATTGAAAATCAAAAATCTATTTTGGTGACTCAGCCGACAGCTGTATAAATCTCAAACTAGCCGAGTAGTCCCTATTCTCGATGCAGTGGTAGTGCTTCAAATGCTGCCCGTTTACAATAAATGGATCTCTAGTTTTTCCTTTGATTTCTACAGCGCCACTTGGGAGTATTTTAATAACTTCAAAAGATCCTAACCATCTATAGCAAAGTTTCCCTGGAAATAGTTTAAGTCTGGAGTTAAATAGGAGTACTACATCGCCCTCATTAAATTATTTCCTAGAGATGCGTTTGTCGTGCCATTTCTTAGTTCGCTCCTTGTAGATTTTGGCATTCTCGTATGCATCTAGCCTAAGCTCTTCCAATTCATGGATGTCTAGAATTCTCTTTTCTCCAGCGGCTTTGTAACTTAGATTCAGGGTTTTGATGGCCCAATAGGCTTTGTGTTCCAGTTCTACGGGTAGATGGTATGATTTACCATAGACCAATTTGAAAGGTGTGGTTCCAATAGGTGTCTTGTACGATGTTATGTATGCCCATAATGCTTCATGTAGTTTGGGCGACCAATCTTTCCTAGATGTGGCAATAGTTTTCTCAAGTATTTTCTTAATCTCTGTGTTGGAGATTTCCATTTGCCCGCTTGTTTGTGGGTGGTAAGGTGTTGCTACGTGGTGTCGGACTCCATACTTTGCTAAGAGTTTATTAAAAAAATTGGAAATGAAATGCGAGCCACCATCACTGACGACTAATCTCAGAACACCGAATCTTGGAAAAATTATGTTTTTGAATAACCTAATCACTACTTGTGCATCATTTGTTGGAGAGGCTACAGCCTCTACCCATTTGGATACGTAATCTACGGCCACTAATATGTAACTATTGCCAGAAGACGATGGGAAAGGTCCCATAAAGTTAATTCCCTATACGTAAAATATCTCTACTTCTAGGATACCCTTTTGCGACATATCATCGCGCCTAGATATGTTACCAGTGTGTTGACACCAGTCACATTTTGTAATTGCAACATGAACATCTTTCCATAGACTGGGCCAATAAAGGCCAGTTTGTAGGATTTTTGCGTAAGTTTTTGAGGTTCTAGCGTGTCCACCATAAGGGGCTTCGTGACAATGAGATATTACGCTCTCTATTTCACTCTCACAAACACATCGACAGAAAATACCATTGGGACCTCGCTTGAATAATAAGGGTTCATCCTAATAATAGTGTTTGAGATCGTGAAATAATTTCTTCTTCTGCTGATAAGTTAAATCAGGTGGAAGGACTTTTCCTGCTAAGTAGTTGACATAGTCAGCATACCAGGGCAGTGAAGTTTGAGTAGATATTGTTTCCAATACTTCAATTGTCTTGTCATTATTGCAAAATTCAGGGCATTCTTCAGCTAAGTTTTCAAACTTCATTTGGGCCACCAAGTGTTCATATGGAAAATCGTCATTGATGGGTATCTCTTCAGGTTTAAGATTTTCTATCCTAGATAGATGGTCGGAAACAAGATTTTCAGATCCTGGTTTATCTTTGATTTCCAAATCAAACTCTTGTAAGAGTAAGATCCATCTTAGTAATCTTGGCTTGGCATCCTATTTAGCTAATAGGTATCTAATAGTTGTGTGGTCAGTGTATCAGATGATAATCTTTGTGCCTACTAGATAGGAACATAATTTATCTAATGCAAAAACAACTGCCAGGAGTTCCTTTTCTGTAGTGGCGTAGTTTATCTGTGCAGAATCCAAATTCCTACTTGCATAGTATATTGCATGGAGTTTTTTTGTCTCTTCTTTGTCCTAGGACTGCACCTACTGCATAATCGCTTGTGTCGCACATTATCTCGAATGGTAGACTCCAATCAGGTGGTTGTATGATAGATGCGAATATGAGAGCTGCTTTTAACTGTTCAAACGCCTTTAGTAAGTCATCATCAAAGATGAAATCAGCTTCTTTCATTAAGAGGTTGGTCAGAGGTTTAGAAATTTTTGAGAAATCTTTTATGAAGCGTCGGTAGAAACCGGCATGGCCTAATAAACTCTGTATTTCTTTTACGGTTGTTGGGTGGTTGGAGGCTTTCTATTACTTCAATCTTAGCTTTGTCTACTTCGATCCCCTTTTCAGAAACTATGTGTCCAAGTACAATTCCTTGTTTTACCATAAAATGGCATTTCTCCCAGTTCAACACTAGGTTTACCTGTACACATCTTTCCAGTACCCTTTGCAAGTTTAACATGCATCCTTCAAAACTTTTCCCGCATACAGAGAAGTCATCCATAAACACTTCAATGATATCATCTATAAAATCGGCAAAGATGGACATCATACATCTTTGGAATGTTGCAGGCGCATTACATAGTCCGAATGGCATTTGCCGATAAGCAAACGTACCATAAGGACACGTGAATATTATCTTCTCTTGGTCATCAGGGTGGATAGCAATTTAAAAGAATCTTGAATAACCATCTAAATAGCAGTAGTAAGAATGCTTAGCCAATCGCTCAAGTATTTGGTCAATAAAAGGTAGAGGGAAATGGTCTTTTCGAGTCACTTTATTTAGTTTTCTGTAGTCAATGCACATTATGGCTCCACTCACGACTCTTTCTGCTATTTTTTCTCCCGCTTTGTTTGTCGTGACTGTGATTCCTTCTTTCTTGGGTACACAGTGGACTGGACTTACCCATTGGCTATCTGAGATTGGATAAATGATACCTGCATTTAGAAGTTTAGTTACTTCATCCTTGACTACAGTGCCCAAGACCGAGTTAATTCTTCTTTGATTTTCTCTAGAGGATTTACATTCATCTTCCAGCATAATGCGATGCATGAAGATGGAAGGACTTATTCCTTTAAGATCAGCAATGTTATATCCTAAAGCGGAGGGATATTTCCTTAAGACATGCAATAGTTTTTTCGTCTTAATTTTTCCTAAGTCTGCGTTGACTATCATAGGTCATTTAAGTTCGGAATCTAGGACTTCGTATCTTAGGGTTTTGGGTAAAACTTTAAGTTCCAAGTGGGGTTTCTTCGGACAAGGCATATGATTTGGTGTCAGTGCTAGGCACTCGCTTAAATCGTCATCTCGATATTTGGGACACCAATCATCATCTTCAAAAATTAGGGGCATCAGAATCTTCATAGTTTCGGAATGAGCTTCTTCTTTTGACTCCATATCTTTGATGCATTCGTATATTACATCTAACAGATAGCATGTATCATCTATAGCTGGGGCATGTAGGAACTGTGTCGGGATAAACTCAACTTTCTCTTCTCCAACTTCAAAAGTTAGCTTTCCTCTCTTAACATCTATAATAGCTCCAGCAGTGGCTAAAAATGTTCTTCCCAATATTATAGGGGTTACGATGTCTTATTTAATGTCCATAATGATGAAATCTGTAGGGATGTAGAATTGACCTATGCGTACCGGAATGTTTTCTAGAATTCCCACGGGGTATTTGACAGAGCGATCCACTAGTTATACTAACATCTTGGTTGGTCTTAATTCTCCCATGTCAAGCTTTTTGGATATGGATAGGGTCATAACAATTATACTAGCGCCTAAGTCGCATTGAGCTTTGTCTATGACATACTTACCTATATTACAGGGTATACAGAAACTTTCGGGATCCTTCAGTTTCTGAGGCATTTTGTTCTGAATGATTGCGCTACACTCACAGTGAGTCTAATTCTCTCATTATCCTCTATCTTTTTCTTGTTCGATAAGATTTATTTGAGAAACTTATCGTACGAGGGCATTTGAGTAATAACTTCTATGAATGGTATCATGATGTTTAATTGTTTCAGAAGTTCAACAAATTTCTTAAATTGCCCCGCACTTATAGATTGAGTAAGTCTTTGAGGATACGTGATTGGTGGTTTGTAAGGCGGTGGAGGAACATAAGGTTTTTCCTTTTCTTCTGTCTCTCCATCACCTACCTTCTCCTTCTCTTTTGGTTCACTTTCCTCCTCGGTTGTTTTTCTAGAACTTTGAGACATGGTTGGGTTTTCAGCTCTAGGGTCAATTGGTCCATCGTATTCAGTTCCACTTTGCAATATAATAGCATGAGCATGTCCTTTTGGATTCGGTTGAGGTTGACCTGGAAATGTACTAGCAGGTGCAGCAGTAGGTGTTTGTTATTGTGCCACTTGCGAAATCTAGGTTTCAAGCATTTTGTTATGGGTGGCTAAAGCATCCACTTTGTTCACTAACTGTTTGATTTGATCACTAGTGTGAATATTTTGGTTTAGAAATTCCTTGTTAGTTTGAGCTTGGGTAGCTATAAATTTTCCATTAGAATTTCGAGGTTAGACTTCCTAGGCGTATTATGGGCATTTGCAGGTGCTTTTTGATATCCTGGTGGTACAACAGGTGCTTGGCCAGGAGCATACAACGTGTTGTACCCCAAAATTTTCCCTCTCATTTTACTCAACACATGCCCATTGAGGTCCTCAACTTGCTCAAGGATGCCCAAGAGTTGACCAAACAAACTCTCTCCTAAGACAATGTACCTCAAACTAGGGTTTCCATTTTCATAAAGGTTTGGGAACTCCAAAGGTCCCAAATGCCTTCCATGGTCCCAATATGTTCTCAAGATCATCCATGTCAAGTTCCATGCCTTGCACAAGAAGTTTGCTCAGTCAATTGCCCAGATGCCTGAAAATCAATTATACTAGGTCAAAAGTCAACTGTGGCCCACATACAGTCAAACTTCAAGATTTTTGGTCAACATCAAAAATTTTAAGAGATATACATCATTTGATCAAGTTTTTATCATGATTCCTCAAGGAATGCCCCCAAATTCGTCAAAACCCAAAAGTTGCTAAATTAGGGTTTCACAAGAAAAGTCAACCAAACTTTAACCAAGCATAACTTCTTCATATATTATCAGATATTTTCCATCCAAGGCTCATTTTGAAGAGGATTAAATTCCCTACAACTCAACTTCATTCCAAAAGTTCAAAATATACACTCATCAAAAGATATGAATTTCTACATTATAGGTCCTTTTGAAAAGTCAACAAAAACACCTTTTGGGTCAAAGCTTCTTACATGAAAATGGATGTCCCAATTGAGATGAAACCAAAAGGGTTGTTTAGGGGACATCCTAAGCTTTCTAAAAAGTCATAGAAAACCTATCTAGGGTTAAAATTGGAGGAGATATGCCTTGTCAAAGTTGAACATTTTTGCAAAATTGCCAAAAGTCAAATGTGCTCAAAAATACATTTTTTGTCAAATGGGCCTAGCATTTTATGATTGTATCTTGTTTGTGACATGGTCCATGACCCAAATCAGCCTCCATATATTATTTTCTTATTTATTTTATTTTATTTTAATTTTTATTTATTAAAAGTTTGATTAAATCAAATAAATTGCAAAAAATATAAAAGATTAATTTTTGATCTGATTTTTTGTAGGAATCAAATCCAATTAGGCTGGCATATCATATCAAATCGTGCAAGGGATGATTGAAGCAAAATTGGCATGACTATGCTTGTTTTGGAAAGATATAATACAAGAGCAAAATCAAATCCAATTTCCATGATTCACAAAGATTTAATTTGTTTTTGTTAACCTAATCAGTTCTACTACATATATAGAACATACCCAAGCTAAAAGGAGAAGGATTGCAGGTCGTGAAAGCTGAGAACAAAACTCAAATTTTGGCAAAAAAGTAGTGGATCGTTCTCCAACCTAGAGGTCAATTCAAAGCATTTTAAAGCTACCAATCGATTCCTGGACATCTCCAGAACATTCTCCAATCATTTGCCAGTTCTCCCAAGCCCAGAAACAGGACATATGGTCGTCACAGTTTGCTTCTTTTTCAAAATCTGATTACTATGATTCTTGCATCATGAACATGTTTTAATGGTATATCTGTGTTGGTTCTCATTTTTGCAATATGTTGGATTGGTTTAATTGATGTTTTGATGCATATACTGATGAATGCCATGGCTAGGATTTGAAGTCACGTTTTAGGGCTTCTTGATACAGGTGAAATTGGCCCAAGAAAAGGTTACCATGATGCTCTTGGCATCAAGACAAGTTGAACCATGGTCTTTAATTTCATTTATCATATGTTTTTCTTGATTTTTAAAGTGTACTGATTATGGCTACAGACGCTTGTCTGTAGGTAAAAGTGTTTAACCTAAGGCAACGGATCTGCAAAGAAGACAACAACGTGTCTAACCACTATTGGCTTATTTGAATTTTGCGCGCTTATTGGAGTCATTCACATTTTTTATGTATTACTTATTGTTGTTATTATATTGATAACTAAACATGATAGCCCAGATGGCAAGGCGTACGTTGTTTAAGTAGGAGGACCTGGGTTCGATCCCAGGTCCCAGCATTTTCTTTATTTTCCTAACATTTAAACGTAGGTTCTATACATTACCTTACCAAGCATCCACCATGCGCTACCACCATCCAGCCAATGGATCATTGTTTATCCAGATCCAGCGCTCAATCAAGGAAAGACCATGATACACCCTCCAAGCATGGCTGCACAGAATCAGCGTGTTGATTGGGCTGACCAGCTATTGGGCCTTACAAATTCAACAATATACCCCCCCCCCCTTTCAGCTTCCATACAGGCATATCTCTTTACTTTTCTATTTTATTTCTTGTTTCAATTGTTTTATTAATTATTTTCTTTTACAAAAATAACACAAAAATCAGTTTTTTATATTAAATCAAAAATCACAAAAACATCAAAAATTATTTTTTTCATAAAATATTATATTTCTTTAATTAATTAGTTTAATTAAAATTAGGGCAATTTAATTCTTTTCATAATTAAAAATAATTAGAATTAGGGTTTAATTTTGTACATAATCTAATTTTTCTCAAAAAATAACATAAATATTTTTCAATTAGATTTCTTAGGGTTCTCCACTTATTCTCGCATTTAATTTGCCGCGCGCATTTTTTAATTTCCTTTTTATTATCATTGTAACTGCTCCGAGTTTGTAATAGATTTAATTAGGATTTTAAATTTCCGCATTTTATTTTCAGTCAAAATAATTATGTATCTGCAAAAGCCCTGTAATAGCTAGCACTTTAACTTTCTCGCTTTAATTTCCGCAAACTATAAACTGCTTAGATGTATGTTAATAGGATTGTATGGAAAGACAAACTGAAAATTAATACGGTAGAAAACCCTAAATGTGCAAAGATAAATTAATTGAAAATTACACTCGCATATGCTCACTCCTAGGGTTTACTCCACTCCGGTTGCCTTCGCTAAATGGTCATGAAGTATAGGGTTTATTAGTGGTTGTCCTCTAGCCCCGAAAGATCTAAAATGACCCATTCGGATGTTGCCTCGGAAAAAGATCTTTAAGGCTTTAGGATAATTACTAACATTTCATAACATTGCTTTTGTGATCGTATTTGTCCCTTCGAATGTCCCTAAAAAACTCCAACAACGATGTACCTATTTCTCAATAATGGGATAGCATTGTCTAAAAGGAAAACGAACAGACCTTTTTCGAGTAGGTAGATTAGTTCCTAGGTACTTGCTCAAACAAACAAAAACTTTTTCACACCAACACTTTTCAAACAAAGTTTTCAAAAATAACTTCGTAACACTCTTGAGGATAGAAACAAGGTTTAACACGAAGTAAAACAAAACTTTTCAAAACAAAGCACACACAAGCAGTTTCCAAAATGAGCAAGTACCCAAGAGCCCATGAAAAACCATGGATAGAAAGGGTGCTAACACCTTCCCTTTCTATAATCTACCCCCCGTACTCAGAAACATCTCGAAAAAGGTTTTTTCTGTTCTTTTTCCTTTTCCTGATTGGATAAAATAAAAGTCGGTGGCGACTCTTGCTTACCGCGACATTTGTGAACAAAAAACACAAACCAGTATTAACAGTGGGTTCTGCCACCGTATCACAGAACTAGCGACTCTGCTGGGGAATAAAATATAAAGTGGGGTAAACCTTAGGATCTAGGTCATATTTAATTGCTTTCTCTTGATTGTCTTGCTTGCTTTATATTTATGGGAACTGTTTGGGTTATTTGATCCTACACCCGGATCGGGAAACACCCTTTAGGTAAGTAGCAATAAACTGTGAGGGAGTTGTGCTGGGGTATACCGACACGGTTGAAGCAGTAGCTACATTGATGTGGCACTTTGGTTGGTACCCGTAACCCTTGAGTCAATCAGGGAGATGTACGGGGCCACCCCGTGGTGTCATAAAGCATCAACTGACCTTAGAACCTTTAATTGCATAACTTGGCCAGTAGGACGTAGCGAGATGGTCGTCTTTGGTGTATGCCAAAGGTCGACAGATACTCGATGCTACACTCATTGAGGTTTGACTTCTGAGTTTTGTTTGATTACGAGTTAATCGTCGATTGAACAAGGCTTGGTGGAAAGATCGATGATATTGAGATCTTTTTAGAACCTGGTTACATATTTATAGGACAGGTTGAACCAATCTAGCTTCAAGAGGGTATGACCTTAAAACTCAAGCAGGCCTTAAACCTAAGGACTTGGTGTGATTTGTCTGTGTTTGTTATACCTGTGATTTATCATTACATCATAAACATCATACCATATCATATCATACTAACTATTTCAAGGGTTTCTAGGGCTCATCTTTGCTCTATTTTGTAGGATATGGCATCCGCCCGCAGGAACACTATTCAGATGAACCTAGTGAAAGTATCTCCCCAATTAAGGGACTTGGCAGTAAGGATTCCCGAAAGCTCTTCTTTCACTGAAAAGCATGGTTGGTTGCTCAACTTTGTCACTGCAAAACCTGACGAAGAAATGTTGAAAGTGCTGTTTTAGTTCTTCGATCCTCTGCATCACTGTTTCACATTCCCGGATTACCAGTTAGTGCCTACTATGGAGGAATTCTCTCAGTTATTATGGATACCCATTCTTGACCAGCTACCTTTCAGCGGTACATAAAGATATCCCAAACCTGAAGAAATTGCTAAAGCTCTATCCTTACAACGGTACGACATAGTGACAAATTGGGAAACCAGAAGAAGTGTTCAAGGAATTCTGGTTAAATTTCTGTTCGAGAAGGCTTACTATTTTTGGGATACCCTGGATCTACAAGCTTTTGAAGAGGTTTTGGCGCTCCTTGTGAAGATGTGAAAAACACAAGAAGGGGGGTTGAATTGTAAAACTTAAAACAAATGCTTAGACAACACAGTATTTTTATCCTGGTTCGTTTGATCTCAAACTACTCCAGTCCACCCGTCAAGGTGATTTCGCCTCTCTCCAACGAGGTCTTAATCCACTATATTCAAAGGATTACAACAGCTACTTTAACAACTGTTAAAGCCTTCTTGAGTATAACCACAAACCGGTTTATCTCAAGGAAATCTTTTACAAATTATGAACAAGAATGTGTTTAACATTTTCTAATAAAACAATATATCACAACTGTGATAATTACACAATTTAAGCTTGGAGTAAAACTGAATTTGCTAAAGCTTTTGAGTAAGCGTGGTTTGAAGGCTTGGCAAATTATGTGAGTGCATGCGTGCGTCTTTTCTCACACAGACTTGTTTATATAGACAAGGCAGAGATACGTTGTCCATAAAGCCATTTTAATGATAATAACACACTTTCCTTTTTGAGAAGATCTTGTCTGAATAAAGCCGTTAGCAATTAATTCTGTCTTGAATACTTAATAAAGCTTCAGAGTCTTCTTTGCTTATAATAACGCTTCAGAGTGTTCTTTGCTTTAACTTATGATGACGCTTCTGAGTGTTGATGACTTGGTAAAGATATTTGATCAGAGTCAGAGTGTATATGTTTATGCGCAGATTCTGGTCATCAAGCTTCAGCGTATGATCTGGTAGCTTCAGTGTGTAGCACATGTTACTGATCTTCTGATGCTTCTGATGCTGATGCTGATTCCATCAGAACTTCTGTATATACAAAACATAATTTTAAGAAGCATATTTGTCTTATATATAAATCTTACAATTTATTTATTCTTTGTATTTTGTTATCATCAAAACTCTAATTAAGGGTTGTAGAATCAAACTATGTTCTAACAATCTCCCCTTTTTTGATGATGACAAAAACCAGATTTTTCAATTAAAAATAAAGAATAAAAAGTATAGAATTAAGAAGAGAAAACCCCCCCTGAGTTGTTTACTTCCCTTTAATTCCATGAGTCCTTGAGCATCAGAACTTTACTGTATCTTTCATTTGTATCTTTCATCAAAGTTTAGTACCTGTAAGCTTTTCAGAAGAGCGAAATTTAAATGGATCAGAATGTTTGAGACTTATGTCTCAGTAATCCGTTATTGAAAAATATCATTCTTTCTCCCCCTTTTTGTCAGTTATCAAAAAGAACAAATAATCAGAGTCAAAATGCATTTATATTGAAAATCAAAAGCAATGATAAGTTCAAAACAATGTAAAAATATTACAGATAAACATGTTATAAAAACGAGGAAATTCTAAGAGGGAGGAGGAAGACGTGTGAACAAAGCTTCCAATATGCTCTTGATCTGGGTGTTGGTTTCCTGTTGCTAGGTTAACATGCTGGTGATTGCATCAATTTTGTCGTCCTGTTTATCCATTCTTTCCTTCATCAACATATCAGATCTTTTCAGGTCTTCTAGAGTTTGCCTATCAAAGGATGAAGCTTGAGGATCTTCAGTAACAGGATGCTTCTCAGAGCTTTCTGCAATATCCTTTTCTTGACCCAGTGCTTCAGCAGGAATCATCTGCTCTGGAGTAACAGTCAGATTGAGATCTTTGGATGATGGACGATGTTCAGACCAGGGAGCAATGTCCAGAGGGAGAACTTCTTCCTTAAGCAGCTGGCTTAGAACTGGACCTTCAATTTCTTTTAGTAGATTACTGAAGTTCTGTTGAACTTGTCCGTAGCTTTGTTCTTGCATTTTATGAGTTTCAGAAGATACCCATCTTCTGAACCTTGTCCAAAGGTAGTCTGATGCAGTAGGATCAACCAACTCAAGACTATCTTGTTTCAGAGAAGTGATCCACTTCTGTACTTCTGTTTCAAACATCAATAAGCTGGTACCAACATCTGGATGTTTTGGTTTTAGGATAGCTGTTTTGTGGGTTATGGCAGCAATACGTTCAAAAACTGTTAAGTCAATGACAGTCTTGACGTTGTCTTCTAGATTGTTCTTTGGTGAGGGAGTGGGAGAGTCATGAATTATGATTGGACTTGATGGGGAGTTTGGTGGAGTTTATTCTAGTGAGGAGGGAATTTGGGGAATATTCAGAATGGTACCAAGGGGCATACGTATGGCCAGAGGTTCTGTGATTCCAGGAATGAGAATGGTATCAGAATCAACAGTTTGGTTTGATTGATCGTTATGAGGTTATGGTTCACAGGATTCAGAAGGTTGAGCCTCAGAGGTTTGAACTTCTGGGTGAGATAGTTCAGTTTGTGGAGAAGGTGGATTAATTTCTGGTTGAGGAGATGGAGGTAGTGGGGTTTCTGGTTGTGGAGAGAGGGGAATATCTGGTTGTGGTGAGAGGGGAATTTCTGGTTGTGCTTCTATGGTGGTTTGAGGGTTTGGATTTTCTGGCATGGGAGCAGAAGTATGTTGGTCAAAGGTATCTATATCAGATAGAACTTTTGCAAGTTCTTGTTGGGTTGCTTCAATATTTGGATTTGGAGGTTGGGAGCGAGATCTTCTAAGAGTTAAGGATTCAGAGGGGTCAAAATCAATGTCAAAGTCATCAAAAGTTTGTGGTGTGGGGTTTTCTGGTTGAGTGGGAATTGGTATAGATGTTGATACAGAAGTTGAATCTAAAACAGTTACAAAAGAAGGATTACCTTTCTTTTTAGGAGTCTGCTGGGATGATCCTTCTGCTACAGCTTTCCTTTTCTTGGTTTTCTTCAGCACAACTTCTGGAGCCTTCTGCTGCAGATCCTGGATGTTCAAATTTGGTGTTGTACCATCCGCCTTGCAAGCATCCAGATATCTGACTATTATATCAGGTTTAGAATCAATCTCTGAGAACAGAGGAAAGTTATCCAGAGGGACTCTTCTGTTGGAGATTGCTGCAAAAGGAGTGACGTTGGGTTCTTTCTTGATGTTCTCAATCAACTTCATTTTCTTCAGATACTTTGCATTCAGCTGTTTGCCAACAGTAGCTTCCAAAGAGCTGATTTCCTGAGCCTCTGTAAGATGATCAATCATCTTATTCTCTGTTAGAATATCTGATATAAGTCTTCCTAGGGGTATCCATTCCCTTTTTGTGCGCTCCTCTTCTCTGGTTTCCTTAACACTGGTCTTTAGATGGTTAAACAGCAGATGAGCCAGATTTACCTTAATCTTCTGAGAGATGAAGTAGATCAGAAATTGCTGATCAATATTGATGTAGTCAGGAGAGCTGGTAGGCTTCCTGTGGTTTATGCATCCCAGAATGATCTTGGCCCATATTCTGTGATGGTCTTTTAAATCCCTTATCTTGCTGGAGGGAAGACCCAGAGTGAAGATTTCTCTTGCAATTAGGGCAACATCAACGCATCTTTCAGCCATGTCAATGCAACGTACACCACCACCATTGTAGCCTATTAATATTGCAATGAGGTCCTCAGTAATAACTATCTTCTTCCCCATAATGTATGAAGTAACTTGATGGTTGGAAGATGAAGCATGAATCCAAAATTCCTTTACCAGAATTGGGAATGTTGGACCCACCAGTCTGTCAAAATATCTTTCCCAGCCTTGAGCTTTAACTTCTTCAGAGAGATTAAACCCATTCTCCTGAGGACTGTTGAAATCCACGATCAATTCTGAAAGAACTTCTAGATTTTTGATGGGTGTAAGAAGAGTTCTGTAGGGTTCTTCATATTGTTCAGAGGAATCTGTTTTCTGAGAACTGGAGGTAGGAATGCTTGAAGAAGCCATGTTCACATGAAGGTTTAAGAAGAAAATTGAAAGGGTTTTGAGAAAGGATGCAAACTGAAAACAATAAGTTTGTAGAGAAAATGAAAGTGAAGGTAAAAGAGTGTAAATGGTGAGAAAAGTGTTTAAATAGATTTCTAAAAAAATTTGAAAACATAAACGGTAAGAGAGAGAAATTAAATATAATGATTATTAGCATTTAATGATAGCTGATTTTGGGGGATTCAGAAAGATATTGGAACGGTTACCCATGACATGTGTCCCAATGCATCCAATCAGCGCTTTTGACCTTTCAGAAACGTGAACGCGTGTTCAGCCTCAGAAAGTAGCTGATGACTGGATGAAACTTGTTTGCTTGAGTGAACTGCACATTTCTATCCTTGATTCTGATACAATCTGTACTTCTAAAGATCTGATGAAATATTGATCAGTAGTTCACAGAAAAAATAAAGTTCTGAAGGTTAAGATATGGAATCAAAACAGTTTTATTCTGGGCAGAGCTTCATGCTGAGATGATTTAGAATGAAGTTGAACCTATCTTCAGAAAGAGGTTTTGTAAATATATCAGCCTATTGATGGTCTGTGTTAATAAATTTTAAATTTAGAATCCCTTTCTGAATATAGTCCCTAATAAAATTATGTTTTATTTCTATATGCTTAGCCCTAGAATGCAAAATAGGATTTTTACTGAGACAAATAGTAGAAGTATTGTCACAGAACCTAGGAATGTTACTCTCAAATATCTGGAAGTCCTCAAGTTGACTTTTCATCCAGAGAATTTGTGTGCTGCATCCAGCTGCTGCTATGTATTCAGCTTCTACTGTTGATAGAGCTATTGTGGATTGTCTTTTGCTGGACCATGAGATCAGATTTTCTCCCAGAAACTGGCAGCTTCCAGAAGTGCTTTTACGTTCTACTCTGTCTCCAGCGAAATCAGCATCACAATATCCTATCAAACTGTAATCACTTGATTTTCTATAAAACAAACCCAGATTAGTAGTACCTTTCAGATACTTGAAAAGTCGCTTAACTGTTGTTAAGTGAGATTCTCTAGGATCTGATTGGAATCTAGCACAAATGCAGACACTGGATAAAATTTCAGGCCTTGAGGCCGTCAGATAGAGAAGAGAACCAATCATACCTCTATAGACCTTCTGTTCTACCTTTTTACTTACCTCTTCTCTTTCCAGAATGCACGTGGGATGCATTGGAATCTTTGATGGCTTACATTCTGAGAGATCAAATTTCTTCAGAAGTTCTCTGACATATTTGCTCTGATGAATGTAAGTTCCTTCTGGGGTTTGATTAATCTGAATGCCCAGAAAGAATTTTAGTTCCCCCATTAGGCTCATCTCAAATTCTGCCTGCATACATTTAGCAAACTTTCTTCCCAGAGAGGGTTTAGTGGATCCAAATATGATGTCATCAACATAAATCTGACATACTAAAATGTCATTCTTAACTGTCTTACAGAACAAGGTTGTGTCCACTTTCCCTCTGGTGAATTCCTTTTCTAACAGGAAGTTACTTAGTCTTTCATACCAAGCTCTGGGAGCTTGTTTCAGACCATATAGTGACTTCTTTAGTTTGAAAACATATTCTGGATTTTTGGAACTTTCAAAACCAGGGGGTTGGTACACATATACCTCTTCTTCTATATAGCCATTTAAGAATGCACTCTTAACATCCATCTGATACAGAGTGATGCCTTTATTAACAGCAAATGAGATTAAGAGTCTGATAGATTCTAACCTGGCGACTGGAGCAAAGGTTTCTGTATAGTTTATCCCCTCTTGCTAACTATAACCTTGTGCTACCAGTCGTGCTTTGTTTCTGATGACTTCACCTTGTTCGTTCAGTTTGTTTCTGAACACCCATTTTGTTCCAATAACGTTGAATCCTTTTGGTTTGGGAACTAGATCCCATACATCATTTCTTGTGAATTGATTTAGCTCCTCTTGCATTGCTAAAATCCAGTCATTGTCCAGAAGTGCTTCATCAATTGTTGTTGGTTCAATTAGAGAAACCAGTCCCATGAGGGATTCTTCAGAGTTTCTGAAGCTAGATCTTGTTCTGATTGGATCTCCCTTTCTTCTTAAGATTATTTCTTCTGGGTGATCCATGCTGCTTCTGGATGGTCTTTTCTGGAGTTGATCAACAGAAGGTGTTGGATTACTTGCAGTGCCTCTTTCTGATGTTGAGGGAGTGTCTCTGTTGAGAGCTTCAGATGATTTGTCTTCAGTACCTGTGAGTTCAACTTCCATACCTGCAAGGAATTCATTCTACTTTGACTTTTGAGAGTCAAGCTTATCATCAAAACGAACACTGATTGACTCTTCCACAATTTGTGTTTCTGTATTGTATACTCTCTACCCTCTTGAGCGTTCAGAATATCCTAACATAATACACTTTTGTGCTTTAGAGTCAAACTTGTTCAAATAATTTTTTGTATTCAGAATAAAACATGTACATCCAAATGGGTGAAAATAGGAAATGTTGTGCTTTCTGTTCTTCCACAATTCATATGGAGTCTTTTCCAGAATAGGTCTTATGGAGATTCTATTCTGAATGTAACACGCTGTGTTTATTGCCTCTTCCCAGAAGATCTTAGCAACGTTAGTCTCGTTGATCATGGTTCTGGCCATTTCTTGCAATGTTCTGTTCTTTCGTTCTACAACTCCATTTTGTTGGGGAGTTCTAGGACAAAAGAAATCATGCAGAATGCCTTTGTCATTAAAGAATAACTCAAAATCTTTGTTTTCAATCACTTCTAACTTTGATGATTCTAAGATCCTTTTCATTCTGAACTTGGTTGCAGAAGGTAACAAACACAGAGTGTGACTCGTCCTTGTGCCTTAAGAACTTTACCCATGTCCATCTGCTATAGTCATCTACGATTACTAACCCATACTTCTTGCCACTGACTGAAGCAGTTTTAACTGATCCAAATAAGTCAATGTGCAGAAGTTCTAATGGCTTGGAGGTGGAAACAACGTTTTTGGATTTGAAAGCTGGTTTTGCAAACTTGCCTTTCTGACATGCTTCACACAGAGCATCTGAATTGAACTTCAGGTTAGGAAGTCCTCTGACCAGATTGAGTTTGTTAATCTGAGATATTCTTCTCATACTAACATGTCTCAATCTTCTGTGCCAGATCCATTGCTCGTTGTTAAAAGACAGTAGACATTTTACATTCTGACTTTTTAGTTCAGAAAGTTTTATTTTATAAATGTTGTTTTTCCTCTTTCCATTAAATAGGATAGTCCCATCTTTCTGACTAACAGCTTTGCATGAATTTTGATTGAAGATTATATCATAACCGTTATCACTTAATTAACTTATGGATAACAGATTATGCATTAATCCATCAACTAGTAAAACATTACTTATAGAGGGAAGATTTCCATTACCTACTGTTCCAGAGCCAATGATCTTTCCTCTCTGATTGCCTCCAAAACCTACGTGGCCTCCAGGCTTAAGTTCCATGCTTTAGAACATATGCCTTCTTCCCGTCATGTGTCGTGAGCAGCCAGAGTCCAGGTACCATGATTGGTGTTTTTGCTTTGCTGCTAAAGATATCTGCCACATGTATTATTTTATCCTTAGGTACCCACATTTTCTTGGGTCCTAATTTGTTAGTTTTACCAAAACTCTGGTTGAATTTTGGTTTGACAGAGTAATCACTACTTGTATATTTTATGTCATGTGTGTGCCCATATATAAAGTGTGAATCAAGTGGAGTACGTTTTATAACTAAATCCATGGCATTTTTTGGTGTAGGTACCTTACCTTGATATCCTATCCCTTTTCTGCCATTTTTGCTAACTCCATAGATCATTGAAGCCATTTTGCTTCTGTCTATGTTTTTAGCTAGAAACTTCTGAAAGTTGTGATCATACTCCTTGATGATCTCATCAGCATTGCTGGGAGTTTCAGGGATTGTTTCCTTCTGAGAGTTTTGCAATTGGTTTTCTAATTTTGAAATTTTATCTTTTAACTCATAATTCTCCAATTTGAGACTCTCAGTCTTATCAGAGTCAGAAGCAAGATTCCTTTTCAGGTTTCTGAATTTGACTCTGATCTGCTGATATCTTTCCAGAATTTCATTAAGGCTTTCAGCTAGTTCAGCCTTAGTAAAGTTTATAGTAAAGTCAGGGAATACCTCTTTTGTATCTGATTTAGATTCTGACTCAGAAGCTTCACTGTCTTCTGTTATGTTTGCCATGAGAGCTATGTTTGCTCTTTCATCATCTGATTCTGAGTCAGCTTCAGATGTGTCAGAATCATCCCATGTAGCCATGAGACTTTTCTTCTTTTCCTTGCCAAACTTCTTTTTGGGCTTTTCCTTCTGAAGCTTTGGGCAATCACTTTTGTAGTGCCCTGGCTCGTTACATTCATAGCAAATGATGTCTTTGTTGTTTGGCTTTCTGTTTCCTGAAGAACCTTTAGATCTTCTGTGTCCAGAGGAGGATTCTGACCTTATGTATCTGGAGAAAGATTCATTCTGATTTTCTGATCTTTTGGGATTCCTGAACTTTCTTTGCCTCTGCTTCCACAATTGGTTCACCCTTATGGAGAGGAGAGATAGTTCATCTTCTTCTGATGAGGACCCATCAGAGGTTTCTTCCACAGCCTACAAAACTTTGGAGTCAGATTTTCTGTTAGATTTTAAAGCTAATGGCTTACCTTGCTTTTGAGGTTCATCTGCTTCTAGCTCTATCTCGTGACTTCTGAGGGAGCTGACAAGTTTCTCCAGAGAGATTTTGTTGAGATCCTTGGCTAGCTTAAGCGCTGTGACCATTGGCCTCCATTGTTTTGGCAAGATTCTGATGATCTTCTTAACGTGATCAGCAGTAGAATACCCTTTGTCAAGAACTTTTAGACCAACAACAAGAATTTTAAATCTTGAAAACATAGTTTCTATTGATTCACTCTCTTCCATCTTGAATGCCTCATACTTCTGAATGAGTGCAAGGGCTTTGGTTTCTTTGACTTGAATGTTGCCTTCATGCATCATTCTCAGAGAGTCAAACATATTCCTTGCAGTGTCTTTGTTTGATATTGTGATACGGTGGGAGAACTGACTTGGGTTTTGTGTTTGTATTCGCACTTGTTCGGTTTAGCAAGAGTCACCACCGACTTTTTATTTTATCCTAAATGAAAGGTTAAAAAGCACAGGAAAAACCTTTTTGAGATGTTTCGTGGGTTCAGGGGGTAGATTATGAAAAGGGAAGGTATTAGCACCCTTTTCATCCATGGTTATCCATGGGCTCTTAGTTACTTGTTTTAGATCACTTGCCTTGATTTTTGATTTCTTGAAATTGTGGTATGTGTGTGTGTTTTGAAAATGTTTTTGAAATAGACGCCTTTGTTTCGGCAACCGTTGTAATGACTCGTGTTTGAGTATATACAACGGTGTGTATCTTTTCGAAAAGATGTTTCAAAATGTTTTTGGAAGTTTGTTTGAAAGTGTGTATGAAGTGTGGTTTTTGAAAAGGAGGCAAGTGTTTTTGCAAGTTGGTTTCAAGTAACTAAGATTTTTGTCTACCCCTATTGTACTCAAAGGTTTTCTCTATGTTTTCAACCCTTTTTAACAATTTTGTTCCACCATTGAATTTGGTGGACAATCTTGCGTTTAGGATGTTATCGGGACAGGCACGGGTCATCGTGTGGACCATGAATGCAATGGTGCCAAGTGTCTTTGGCAATTTTTCTTGAAGGGACTATGATCATTTTGATAGGCAACTTTCGAAAGCGTCATCGAGGGACTTATGATCATTTGAATTGTTTTTGCCAAGGTGTTTACCTTGGGTTTTGGTAAACAACCGCTGATCCTCCAAATGGTTACTTATTTGGTTACTCGCAGGATCGATCAGATTGATCCTAGGACATAGGTTGATTTTGAAGTTTGATTGAATTGGATAAGGCTTTAAATAAATTGGTTTTAAATGAATTGCATAAAGGAAAGACTTGGTGAAATAAACAAGGCTTAAAGTAAAGGGTTTCGACAGGAAATGTAAAGAGAAAAGCAAGTAAAATTCTGGAAAAGTAAATGACTTTAATTGATAAAATTGGTGTTTCACACATACATTTCTCAACAATTCTTTCTCACACGCTGGGTACTCGAATCTAAATGAGTGACTTTGTATAGAATTGTGAACACACGCGAGAAACTACATGTCTACTCCTATTTATACTAAAACATCCCAAGTAACCGTCGGGCAGTTACACTGCTTCGAGATCAATCCACTTGGCACGTTCTCCATGCTCGACGCTCCAGATCCTTGCACGTTTGCACGTGGTAACTGCTGGAAACCGTTTTCCCTCCAAAAACTTGAATTTCAAAACTGCTCCACTCTGGACCATCGAACACTTTCGTCAAGAGACATCTTCGACGAGAAACTCCTTCGACGTCGAAGGCAACCAGCCTTCTTCCTTGGAAGAAATCTTCTAAGTACTTTGCCATCTTTCGACGGGCACTTCGACAGACTCAACCAATCGAAGGCATCTTTCAGCTTTTGATGGCTGACATCAACAAAACAAAGGTGTCGAATTTAGGAGCCAACAAATTGCCCCCCAAGAATGCCTTATTTCGACTCTGACAGAAAAAGGCATTCTTTGAAACGCCATTCGACACTTGTCCTTCCACGCTTAGTCACAAATTAACTTGTGCACTTTTTGTTGCTTTTTACCAACTATTGGCAATCCCAAGAGAACCATCATTGATTTGATCCTAGGACGTCACTTTCAGTACGGCGTGCAGTACCAAACGTCATTTCAGAATTTGTCATTATGACAATTCTCAAAAACGAGGACGCACGCTGCGTCCCTCTATTTCTGCAGAAACGGCCAAAGCAACAGGGGGCTGCCACGCGTCGCACTAACTCCTACAGCATTAAATGGCATTAAATGGCATTTAATGTCCTCGTTATTGGGGATTATTCCCACTACTATAAATAGCAGTGAATATCCCATTGTGGGACTTTTTATGCCAACTAGCCTTCAAACTTCCTTGCTATCTTTGCAGAAACTCTTCCTCTTTCACTTCATCTTCAACCTCATTTCAACTCAACATCAAACCATGGCCTCTGGTTCTACTGCCCCTAGTGCTAACGCACCAACTGAACATGTTAAACCCAAGGTTTTCGTCACTGCCCCGGTAGTAAACTCTACAGGCAAATGAAGGGTTCCTGAACCTTCTGACATCTCCGTTCGCGATGCTTACTCGCGCCACTTGATGATCCCGGTTGGATACTCCAACCAGATCTTCGCAATGTCTGGCCCCATGAACCCAAGTATCTCTGAAGCTCTGAAGATCAAGAGCTATTTCCCAATAGTCGAGAAACTCAAGCCAGTAGCATGCGCCAAGAAAGACGCAGAAGACAATGAAGACCCTACACGTGAAAAAATCGACCTCCGCTTCTTCAACAGAGGTGTTAGGGTCTTCAGGTCTTGCCCTAACCTTACCTCCGATTATGTTGCTTGGCTAACAAAGTTAGAGAAGCATCAAACTCCAATCTGGAAGGATATGGGAATCTTCGACCTAGTGATGCTGTCGAAGACAGGCTTAAACTACTCCCCGGAGATGCTTATAGCTTCACTGTTGTTCTGGGACTACTCCCACTTTACTTTTCATCTTCCATGTGGGATGCTAACCCCCACACTCTTCGATGTGGCCGCTATTACTGGCCTTCGACCCACCGGAGATTACTTCGATCCGGAGGAGATGTCGGAGGACCAAATTGGCTTCTCTGAGACCAAACCAACATACACCACTTTCATCAACCATTATCACGACAGGTCGACAGATACTGTGTCGGATGTCGAACACATAGCATTTCTAGCCTTATGGCTAACTCGCTTTGTGTTTTGCTCGAAGTCTCTACAGGTGACCAAAAAGATGGTCACTCTTGCTACCCAACTGCATCACCGCCAAAACATCTGTTTGGCAGAACTGATTCTGGCTAGCCTCTATGACTCGATCAGCAATGGGGCAACTCTTCTGAAACATATCGAGGACAGGGCCAGTTTGCTACTCGCTGGGCCTTTTTGGCTACTTCAACTGTGGCTCAATGCCACTTTCGAATCTTTCTTGCCCAAGAAGGTTCAGATAAATGAACAGGCTCCGGCGATAGCGAATAGACGCATCGAAGGAATCAGGTTGGCTCTGCTGACACCTGTGGAAGATGGCCTGGAGTTTCAACAAACCTTTACCAACTTCGTTCTCATGTTCGCTCGAAGGAAGGAATTTGTTTCAACTATGGCTCCATTTGCTCAACGGCGGGTGGGGCCAGCATGGTTCACAAGGCCACATCCAAAGGAGTCGAGTGGTCCCAATGTTGATGAACACACAATACTGTGGGAGGCGTTCCTTACACCAAGGATCATGCCTCTTCGATTTAAGAGTTCTAAGACTCATTTGAGTCTGCTTGCCTACCAACCAAATCTGGTATCTCGCCAGTTTGGGATTATCCAAACCCTACCTTCTCCGATTTTTCAAAGAGAGAAGTCCATGCTGTACTTCTGCAATGACTACACAGAAGAAGCGGCCATCAAACATATCGGAAGATATGCTGGTCGAACAATCCTCTCGCTGTTTGACTACCAGCTTAATTTCCTTTGCTCACCATCCTTCGAGGAGTGGTGGAGAAGCTATTATGCTGAGTACTTCTTCGACGAGAAGGACTTCATGGATGAGTTGCAGAAGTCTTTTGTCCTTGTGTTGGACAAAGTAAAGAAATGTAAGTTCATGCTCTCACATTACTTTTTGTCTTTCTCTTCGACTGCTAGCCTGTTAACTTTTTCTTTGCTTTCAGTTGTTCGAAAGCCTGTAGCCAAGAAGGCTACAGAAGGCCAACAAGGAGGAGGCCCTTCAACAAAACTTCCACCGCCGGCGAAGACTACAGCGCCGGCGAAGACCATAAGCAACCAACAGGGGGAAGGCCCTTCGAAGAAGCCTTCTATATCGGTAACCAGACTTTCAACATTTTTTCTGGCTTTCGACTTTTCACTTTCGATGCAATTATTAAATCGAATTCCTATTGGTTTTCTAGGCACCTTCGCCCAAGAAACGGCCAGGACTGGTGGTCGAATCTGGGAGTGATGACGAAAGTGATTCCCCTCCTGCCCCCTTAAAAAGGCGAAAGTTGACGAAGGATGCTTCTGTTCCTGCTCCCGCTCCTGAAGGTCGAACCGTCAGAATAAAGGTTGCTGTGAGAAAGCCTAGGCCACCTCCAGTGATCATCGAGGAGCCAACTGAGGAGGAACTGAACGTTCTTCTTAACAAGCCTGTCGAAAGTGACAATTCCAGCCCTGGGGCTGAAGTTAATCCACAGGTAATCTATTAGACCCTTTTATAATTTAGGCATAGATACCCATATTCGATTGTATCTCTTTCGACATCTGAAGATTCGTCTTCTTTCCCTTTTCAGGATACTACTGAAAGTTCTCCGCCAAGGACTTCAGAAACACTGGAATCTGCTGAACTTAGCAGGCCTCAGGAAAAAGGCTTGGGCAATGACGAAGCCCATACTGAGAATGAGGCCAATGCTGAAACAGTAGAGAAACCAACAGAGGAACCTATGGTGGAGGAACAACAGCCAGAAACGGTTCAGGTGGTGGATTTGTCAGAAGAGAATCATGAAGAAAGGGACCAAGGCAATGATGTCGAAGAAAATCAAAATGCTGTTGACGAAGAGCACCAGGGTGGCACTGGCGAAGGACACCAGGGTGACGCTAGCGAAGAACACCAAGATGACACTGGCGAAGGGCTCCAGGGTGATGCTAGCGAAGAACCACAAGTCGACGCTGGTACTGCCTCAATCCGAGTCGAAGAGCAACCAGTCGAGGCACTCAGCATTCAACAACCTCAAACTCAAGATAATATTGTTGCAAGGGTTACCTCCTCGAAGCACAGGTCAAAAGAGGACTTGGAACTCTTGAAACAAACTGACCCTGTCAGCTACCTCAATGCAATCATCGAGAGTAAGAGTTCATCTGACACTAGTCAGGAAATTCCTACCCTGTCGGGGAAGTCTACTGAAACTTCTCCTCTTGATGATGCTTTGGCGAAGATTAAGGCCCAGTTCTTCAAGAGGGACTTGATGAAGACTTTAGAGGGGGACCCCACTGCTCCATCATGCTTAAAGGAGGTCTTGAATGTTGTCGACTTTGAAGCTGTAGCACCAGAAATCTCAGACTTGATCATGGAGTTACACTCTATGATTGATCAAGTTTCAGCAGATTACAGGCGCCAAAGAGGGTTTAACAGTCAGCTTGAGGTGTTGTATGGCAAAAGCTCCTCTGCGTGGACTGCTGTCTCAGATTCGACTTCTCGAATTGCTGAGTTGTCGAAACAAAAAGCGTCTGCGCAGGAAAGAGTCGATGCCATTGATCGAGAGAATGCTTCCTTCCGGGCGCAAATCGCAGAAATAGAGGCGAAGATAAACGCCAACACTGTACTCAAGGAGGAACTTCTTTCGACCATCTCAGACACCGAGAGCCAGACTGAGATCAAACAGGGCCTGGAATTTGTTGAGAGGGCCCAAAGCCTCGACGCTCAAATTGCCAAACTAGTGCAGGAAAACTCCTGGTGCAAGAAGAGGTTGGAGCTGCAGCAAGCCAAGTATCTTCGACTCAGGAACTCTCTTACCTTTTGATTGATTCTCTTTGTAACCATATTCTGTAATCGTTATTCGACAACAATTGCCATCTTGGCTGAAATTTATACAATTTCTATTTTGGCATTTTTATGGTTAATTTAGTCTTTTTCTTTTATTATTTTATTTTTATCTCTTGAAGTATAGGTTTGTATTTTTTCAAATATTTACCATTTACTCTCAAGAGCCTTTTATCTCCACTTAACTCTTCGACTTCATAGGCTCCACCAGAAAAAGTTTGGATAACTCTGAAGGGTCCTTCCCATTTGGGTGACCATTTCCCCATGCTTCGATCCCTTCGATCCATGGGAAGAATTACTTTCCAAACTAGTTCTTCAGGCAGAAATACCTTAGGTTTTACCTTTCTATTATAAGAGTCTTCTACTCTTTTCTTCTGAAGCCTGAGTAGGTCGAGAGCGTGTAATCTCTCTTCGTCTAAATCCACCAGTTCATCTAACATCATGTTCCAATAAACTTCAGAAGGAATATCATAATGCCTCTGAACCCTTGCAGATTGAAGACAAATTTCTGCTGGCAACACTGCATCATGGCCAAAAGTTAGCCTATACGGCGTTGTACCAGTGGCTTCTTTTGGGGACGTTCGACAAGCCCATAAAATCTGGTCTAACGTCTTATGCCAATTCTTTGGTTTCTTCCCAACATGTTTCTTTATCAAGCCAATCACCACTTTGTTAGCTGCTTCGACTTGACCATTCGCCTGTGCATAATAAGGCGTGGATGTTAGGAGTTTGAAACCTGTTTCCTGAGCAAATTCCTGCATCTTTCGACCAGTGAAAACTGACCCTTGATCAGTTGTTATTGTCTCAGGGATTCCATACCTAAATATAATGTTCTTTTGAATAAATTCAATGACATTTTCTTGGTCTACATTGACTAAAGGGACAGCTTCGATCCACTTAGTAAAATAATCAATGCCTACCAATATGTATTTCTGACTCTTTGATGATGCTGGTCGAATCTCTCCAATGAGATCCAACGCCCATCCTCTAAAGGGCCAAGGCTTCACTATCGAGTGAAGTTCGCTTGCTGGTACATGTTGGATGCCTGTATGAACTTGACACTCTTGACAACCCTTGGCGAACTCAACACAATCTTTCAGCATAGTGGGCCAATATAGTCCTTGTCGAAACAACAACCATTTCATCTTATGGCCTGCTTGGTGAGCCCCACATGCCCCAGCATGCGTCGTCGAAAGGGCTATGTATGCTTCAGTTTCACTTAAACATTTCAGCAACACCCCTTCAGGCGTCTTCTTGAATAACTCATTACCCATGAGTACAAAACTCAACGCCCTGTATTTTGTTTTTCGTTCTGTCGAAGCTCCTGGATTTTGAAGATAGTCCACAATGGGTTTCCTCCAATCTTGCTCTGACAAATTATCAATGAACGAAATCTCGAAGTTACTGTGATCAGCATATCCTAATCTCGTCGATTCCAAGTCTGTTGGTGATAGACAAGTTGCTTTTATCTTCTCTCGAACTTCGATTGCTCTTTGTAACTTCGTTTTTGAAATCTTATACCCAGATGCAATCTGTGCCAAGTCGTTGGCTATTTGATTTTCGACTCTGGGTATGTGTCGAATATTGACCGTTTCAAATTGTTTCAATAAACGATTAGTTATCACAAAGTACATAATGAGATTCTCTCTTATGCATTTATATTCCTTTGTGACTTGCTTAATGACTAACTCTGAGTCTCCCATTATTTCGACTCGAGTTGCCCCCAATTCCAACAATATCTCAAGGCCAGTAATTAGAGCTTCATACTCAGCCTCATTATTCGAACAAGAACCTGCTATTTTGTACTTGAATGTTGTTGGAATTTTATCTGGAGAAATAATCAAGACTCCTACCCCTGTTCCATCTTTATGGCTGGAACCATCGAAGTAGAATTTCCAAGGTTCTATCTCCACATAATTAATATCCTCGACTTGAATTGAGTGGTCGACTATGAAATCTGCAACCACTTGTCCTTTTACTGCCTTAAGAGGCATAAAGGTCAAGGAATATTCAGTTAATGCTAATGCCCACTTGCCAATTCGACTATGCAAGATAGGTTTCGACAACATATATTTGAAAACATCAAAATGAGACGAAACATAAACATCAACTGGTTTTATATATTTCTTGAGTTTTGTACAAGAAAAATACAGACATAGACACAATTTTTCAACTTCGCTATATCTAGTTTCTGCATCATTCAAAACTCGACTGAGATAGTAAATGGGTCTTTCGACTCCATTATCATCCTCTTGGGCTAACATACTTCCCAGAGTTTTGTCAGATGCAGCTATGTACAATCTCATACTCCTATTGCTACAAGGAGGCACCAAAATAGGTGGCTTAGTGAGGTACCCTTTGATTTTGTCGAAGGCTTCTTGTTGCTCTTGCCCCCATTCGAACCCCTCCTTATTCAGTCGAAGTAAGGGTGAAAAGGCCTGAGCTTTCCCACTTAGATTAGATAT
This sequence comes from Vicia faba, assembly GCA_948472305.1. NCBI lineage: Eukaryota > Viridiplantae > Streptophyta > Magnoliopsida > Fabales > Fabaceae > Vicia > Vicia faba. The sequence continues at coordinate 491,022,391 of OX451736.1, forward strand.
AAACCTCCTTAAGAAATTTATCTTGCCTAAGAGAGATTGCAATTCCTTCTTATTCGATGGCGCTTTCGCTTCCAGAATTGCCTTCGTCTTGTTCTGGTTGATTTCGATTCCTTTTTTGTGGACAACGAAGCCCAAGAAATCTCCAGCTTTCACACAGAACGCATACTTCAAAGGGTTCATCTTCAGACCATGTTCTCTCATTCTTTCGAATGATTGTCGAAGGTGGTCAATGTGATTCTTCCTGGAAACAGATTTTATAACAATATCATCAATATAAACTTGCATAAAAGTGTTAATAAAATCATGGAAGATAGTATTCATTGCTCGCTGGTACGTTGCCCCAGCGTTTTTTAGGCCAAAAGGCATCACTACCCATTCGTAAGTGCCTAAGGCCCCAGGGCATCGAAAAGCTGTCTTCGACACATCCTCTTCAGCAATGAATATTTGATTATATCATGAATAACCATCGAGCATACTCAGGTATTCATAGCCAGCGGCAGAATCGACTAGCATTTCCGCCACAGGCATAGGATATTCATCTTTGGGGGTGGCAGCATTCAAATCTCTGAAATCTATGCACACCCTTAATGTACCATTCTTCTTAATTACTGGCACAATATTTGCAATCCATTCGACATACCTTGTAACACGGATGAATTTGCATTTCAGAAGTCTTTCGACCTCCGTTTTGATCTTCGACAGTATTTCTGGAGCGAAGCGCCTTGGATTTTGCTTGATTGGCTTCTTTCCAGGTTTGATTGGCAACTGGAGTTCTACCAATCCTCTGTCGAGACCAGGCATTTCGTCATAATCCCATGCGAAACAGTCTTTAAACTCTTTCAGCAATTGGATTACTTCCAACCTAAGTTCTGGATCGATTTTGGCGCTGATGTAAGTGGGCCTTTTCTCTGATCCTTCGCCTAAATTGATTTCTTCTAAAGGGTCTTGTGCTAACATTTTAATGTTGTTCGCCAAGGGATCCTTTTCGAAGCCCAAAGGCTCATCGTCATAAATGGCGTCGAGCCTCTGTTCCTGCATTTCGTCTGGCATGATATCAGGAGGTTTTGGATCGAAATCCTTTCCTGGGCCTACAGCAGATAATTGTTGATCGTTGGCCTGTGTGGCCATGTACTTTACTTCGGCTTCGAGAGCCGTTATCATCTTGGTTTCGGCTACATAAGCCGAAATTCGCTTCAAAGATAGTGACTCAGTCATTATCACTGAATTCACTTCCCCAACCAGTTGGTTGGATATCAGTTAACCCACTGAAGTCTATGTGGGACAAGTCTTCTCTGTCCCATTGGAAACCATGCTCAGGATGCAGGTATAGGGAACAAAAGGTGTTTGGCGCTGGTGCCATGTCGAAGTCAGGAGTTGGACACGGCCCTATGTGAGCCAAGTTTTTGTCGAAATCTGCCACACCCAAGTGATTCACTTCGCCAAGGTAGTAGCTTTGATCTGCCTCTATGTTTTCGACCATCCCATCTGGACGCCATAGCAGCAGTCTTTGGTGCATCGATGAAGGCACAACGCCTACACCATGAATCCATTCTCGGCCTAACAAAAGATTGTAGTTAGGTTTGGCCGATATGACCATGAACATCGTTGGTCGAAGGATCGACCCTACTTTGATGTCTAGCTGGATCACTCCCATGGTGGTCCCTATGCCGCCCTCATAGTTCGACAGGACCATGTTGTGAGGCTTAATTTCCTCATCCCTTTTGCCAATTTTCCTTAGCATAGAGTGAGGGATAATATTGATGGTTGCCCCACAATCGACCAATATTTTATTCACATTGGTTTCCTCGAGTTTAGCCCTTATGAATAAAGGCTTGAGGTGATTTTTCATCGCCTCAGTAGGTGGCTCGAAGAAGCCATTTTGTTCCTCAGTAGTGCCATTGTCCATGACAAAATAGCACACTGGCCTATGTTTGGCCATTTCTTGTTCCACTTCCCAGTCACTTGCTTCGACTTCTACCTGTCGATTGAATTCCCTGGGCAGCACTGAAACAATATTCACCATTATATCCAAAGTATCATCAGACTCAGCATCATCTTCGTCTTCGACTTCACTTTGGTTAGGCCAAACTAGCCTGTTGGTAACTGGCTCTCTCTCTAGAGGCTTCCTTTGTTTCCTTTGAGGAACATTCGAACTAGTTTCTGCCTTAGGTTCGTTGGCAGCCTCCCTTTCAGCTTTTCGTCTCCTTTGATATCTCCTCCATTGAGATCGAGACATAGGATTTTTACCCTTGTAGTTGCTGGACACTTGTGTAACCTTAGGTGCAGCAACTTGAGGTTCTTTCTTTTGAGTCAAAGAGGAACCTCTTGGCACATCGAAGGAATGCCATTTCTCCTCACTTGGCCTTTTCCGGCCAGAGGTTTTGTACCAAGTGTCCACTGGCACATTTGTTGGAGGCCTAAAAGTTAATGGCCTCTTGTCTTGGTTAGAACCCCTTCTGGGATCATGTCGAAGGTCAGCATTCTCCCTTCTCTTATTCGCCGCTCTCACGCCTTGAATGTGCTCAGCAGCTTTTTTATCAAAGATCGAACTGCATCTTGGACACAGCATCACCTCTGATTTCTTCTTCTGGCATCTTTGTAAAAAATCTGCCAAGTTTTCGTTTTCCCGAGGGAAAGCCGTCTTATTAGCCTGCTCTTGCCTTATGGCCTCTTCTGATGCTTTTGGGTCAGAAAGTTCAACCATGTTGATATTCATCGTATCTTTGCTAGCAAGAGTTAACTGCTTCATTTGTATCTCCAGATTCTCCGTCTGGCCTTGAACAGTGGCCAAGTGGGAACTGGGTTTTGATCCAGTTTTTTGTGCTTCAGCGGCCTCCGACTTCGGGTTTTCGACCGCTTTCTGGACAGCTTCAATTGTCTTCCTGTATAAATTTCCAGAAAAACTGCCAAAGATTGGCATGTTAATGTGGTCCTTTGAGACTTCGACCATGGTAATTCCTGGCTTCTTCGACTGGATCCTGGTTGCCTCTATCATGTTCACCTCAGAGGGTTCAGCATAGTGGGCTTCAGCCTTCAATGGATTGGAGTCGATGGCCATGGGGGATTTGTCTGCAAACTTTAATCTCCCTTCCTCAATAGCGTCTTGCACAAGATTCCTGAAAAGAAAACATTGAGAAGTTTTATGGCCCAAAAAACTATGATATTTGCAAAAACCTCTCTTCTTTCTTTGATCAAGAGGAGGCACTTTTACCCCAGGGGGTACTATCATTTGGCCATCTTTAACTAGCAAGTCGAATATTTCATCACACTTTGTGATGTCAAAACTATAAGTCTTTTTTGGGAACCTATCGTTGGTCCTTTCTGGACCAATGGGATTTTTCCCATTTGAGGGGACTAACAGTTTACAAGAGTATGGTGGCCCTTGTTTTAGTTCTGCTAAATCGACTTCTCCTTCTTCGACAGTTAAAGTATCGTCGAAGGATTCTAGATCTTCGTCATCCATCTCAACGTACGCTATCCTCTCTCTCTTGTGAGTTTTCGTTGCCTTAGCTTTTTCAGCTTTGAGGCGTTCGACCTGTCGAACTCTATCGGCCAGTTGAGCCATGTCTCTTAGGTACTGGGTGTCTAGCTTCTTCCTAATGGAATAGTCTAAACCGCCCGCGGCTATTTCGACCAACTCATGTTCTGGCACTTGTGTAAAACATCTTGCCTTGAGCAACCTAAACCTATTCAGATATTCGTCTATAGGTTCAGTGAAACGTCTCTTCACACTGGCCAGTTCTTTCAGGCTTATCTTGGTTTGCCCCATGTAAAATTGTTCATGGAACAATCTTTCCAACTGGGTCCAATGATGGATCGAATTGGGGGGGAGAGTTGTAAACCAAGTAAAAGCATTCTTGGTTAAAGAACTTGGGAAGTACTTGATCCTTAGGTTTTCGTTATTCGAAATGTCTCCTGCTTCGATCAAATATCTCGCCACATGCTCGACAGTAGATTCTATCGTGTCCCCAGAGAACTTAGTAAATTTGGGGACTTTGCATCTAGGAGGTAAGTCCGTTTGTAACACGTATTCTGACAATGGAGATGTAAAGTTGGGCCTCCGAAAGCCCATGTTCATCCCATTCTGAGTCATGATCCTTTCGATCATGGTTGCCAGATTGTTTTCCAAACCCATGTTTTGGTATTGGATATGCTGAACCACTTCGTCAGCATTTTGGTTTCTGTTAACTAACCTTACCTCTGGGGTTATTACCCTAGGTTCTTCGACAGGTTGTTCCAATCGCGCCCTAAGGTTTTCTTCGACAGGCTGTTGAGCCTGGTTAATGGTGGTTTCTTCCTCTACAAATATCCCCTGATTTCCCCTTATTTGCGCCCTTTGAGGCTGTCGAACGGGTGGGGGTACTCCAAAGAAGTCAGCCAAACGCGTCATTTGCGCTGTAACTTGCTGATTCGATTGAGTAGTGTTTTGTATTAGAGGGTTTAGCACTGTACTCAAAGTTTGTGCCAACATTTGCACCATATCATGGTTGCTTTCGTCCATTTGTTGCCTCAAGACTGCTGTCGAGGCATTTGTAAGGCCATGGGCTACTTGGGACGTTCCTCCTAAGAGTTGGGTCCTATTTCTATTCCCCATGCCTACTCCAGAGCCTTGGAGTGGCGAAGAGGCACTCACAAAAGGGTCTGAAAAAGTGGACGCAGCATTCGTCAGGCTTGCCACTTCAGAAGTTGGCATACCATAGAGAGGAATGAATCCTGGGGGAACGAAAGGCCTTGTGCCTAAATTTCCCCTTGGTGGGGGAGTTCCCAAAGGTATTCTGGGGCCTGTTAACGAAGTTATTGGCCCCGTGGTTGTGACCGATACTGCTGGTGTCGAACCAACATTCGTCGCTTCACTTACGGTCATATTAACCGTTGCTCCCACACTCGTTTGTGGGATTTCGTTATTGTTTGGCGGATTCGCCATCTCTTCCCTTCTTCTGGCAGTATTGTTATCGTTAGTGTATATTCTACCACTTCTCAATAACATACAACTCGAAAAGATGAGATTATTTTCAACAATCAACACACAGTCCCACCAGGTGTGCCAATTTGTTTACCTTGGGTTTTGGTAAACAACCGCTGATCCTCCAAATGGTTACTTATTTGGTTACTCGCAGGATCGATCAGATTGATCCTAGGACATAGGTTGATTTTGAAGTTTGATTGAATTGGATAAGGCTTTAAATAAATTGGTTTTAAATGAATTGCATAAAGGAAAGACTTGGTGAAATAAACAAGGCTTAAAGTAAAGGGTTTCGACAGGAAATGTAAAGAGAAAAGCAAGTAAAATTCTGGAAAAGTAAATGACTTTAATTGATAAAATTGGTGTTTCACACATACATTTCTCAACAATTCTTTCTCACACGCTGGGTACTCGAATCTAAATGAGTGACTTTGTATAGAATTGTGAACACACGCGAGAAACTACATGTCTACTCCTATTTATACTAAAACATCCCAAGTAACCGTCGGGCAGTTACACTGCTTCGAGATCAATCCACTTGGCACGTTCTCCATGCTCGACGCTCCAGATCCTTGCACGTTTGCACGTGGTAACTGCTGGAAACCGTTTTCCCTCCAAAAACTTGAATTTCAAAACTGCTCCACTCTGGACCATCGAACACTTTCGTCAAGAGACATCTTCGACGAGAAACTCCTTCGACGTCGAAGGCAACCAGCCTTCTTCCTTGGAAGAAATCTTCTAAGTACTTTGCCATCTTTCGACGGGCACTTCGACAGACTCAACCAATCGAAGGCATCTTTCAGCTTTTGATGGCTGACATCAACAAAACAAAGGTGTCGAATTTAGGAGCCAACACAAGGAAACTCGACGTGCAAGCATGGCCCATTTTAGAAGGCAACATGTGGGATTACCCTAGGGGGTGCAAGTGTGATTGTGTATTGATTTCATGTATTTGTCTTGTATTAGGTTATCTAGCGTTTGATTTTATGTACATACAAACCCTAGGTCTAATCATGGTATAATTCGAAAGCGGTAAATTGCGGGAATTTTAAAGTCTACGCTATTACAAATAGTATCCGGGAGTGGGGGTACAAATTCACAAAGGGGGATGAGACTTAAATAATTACAACCAAATCGAATCGCGATCAAATGTAAACGTATCGAATATACAAAAATAAGCAAATGTATAATGTATCAATGTAAAATGTATTGTGTAGGTGTAAGTGTAATTTATTTACAAGTTAAGAAATGTGAATTTAATGAGACAATTAAATATTGTTTATTCGTCAAGTATTATTATCTATGTTTGATTTAAATTTGTATTTTTATATCTTTTTGTAAAGTATGTACAAATCGAAAGTTTTAATTTTAAGGAAAGAAAAATATTAACTTTTAAAGGAAAAATTATGTAATTATGTACAAAGTAAGAAAATTTAATTAAAGAAAGGAAAATGTTTTTAAATTCTATTCTTTTATGTATTTTTTTAGTATTAATGTACAAAGGAGAAAATTTAATTAAAAAGAAGAAAATGTTTTAAGTTTTTAATTATATTATGCAATATCATTTTATGTACAAATTAACGTTTTTTAAATAATCTTTTTTTATGAAAATTCTAATTAAAAGAAAACATTTTAAATTTGAGAGAATTATTATATTCATGTTTGTTTTAGTTAATATCTTTATACAAAATTATAAGTATATTATATTAAAAAGTATATAAAGAAAAAGTGTAAAGAAAACAAAAGTTAATGTATTGGATTATGAAAGATGATGGGGTAATAAGATAAAAAAAAATGTTTTTAGTCTTAAAATAAACAAAGAATGGGCTTTAGGCGTTTTTTAGAAGCGAGCCAGGCCCAGGTTTTGAACAAAACGTTTTGCAAGGGTTTAATTATTTGTTTCATTTGGGAAGATTAGGGTTTCAGAGAAACAGAGGCGCCGTCGTTCATTTCGTTCGTCTTCTCCGGCCAGCTTCTGATAAAACTTCTTCATCCAAGGCCACCAGCGCCACCGTTCCCCTTTTCCCTTCAGTGGACCGTTCAGGCGACGCTTATAAGGTTCGATCTCTGTCCATCGCGTTAGGGCTTTCGTTATTTCTTTTGATTTCTCGTTTGGATTTCATATTCTGATATTATGTGTTTTCGTTTGTCATTTTGAAATGCATGCAAAGGGTATGAGAAGACTACCTCTTGGAGACGGAGGAGGAGGGAACTATGAGGCGTTCGGAGGCTTGACGGCAAGGTGATGATGTTGATGAGCGTTAGCTTGGAACCGGTACTCTGTACTTCTTTGCCTTTTTGTTGCTTGTGTTTCCTTGGATGATGTTGCCCAGTGATGAACCCTAGGTTCTGAGGGCCTGAATGCTTTTTCCTCTTCTTCTTGCTGGCTTCTGTATGCTTCGAATGCTTCTTTATCCTCTTCCTCTTGCTACCTTTGTTGCCTTGTTTCTGTTTGCTTCGTATGCTTCTTTATTCTCTTCCTCTTGCTATCTTTGTTGCCTAGCTTGGTGCCTTGGATATATTTACTTGATGCCTGGTATATTTTCCCTATGATGAGGCTTCCTCTGAGGGTTTGTAGCCTTACCCTGTATTGCCTTGAAATGCTTCTTTTTGTTTGATTGTCTTGATGCCTTGTACGCTGGATAATTTTAGTTTGAAATACTTGATATTTGGTATGCTTTGGATGGCCCAATGATGAACTTTTCTGACGGCTTGTGTGGGTTGCCTTGAATGCTTAGGCTCCAATCTTGTGGCTATGGCTATTGGTGAACTTACAGGCTTGAGCTTATCAGTTTGAACATACTGGTTTGGCTTATCAGTTGGTGCAGGTTTTGATATTGAATGGTTATTGCAAGTAAGGCTTAAGTGTTGATGCAGGTAAGGCTTGACAGGGTTTTTGGCTTTTTGGTTAGGCTTGATGTTGTTTGAGAACAGGTTATATGGTTTAAGGCTTATGTTGCAGGTATCTTTCCAGCAGGCTTGACAGGTTTACAAGATGTTGAAAGCTGTTTTAGGCTTACTGGTTGTTTTTTATATCAGTTTAGGCTTTTGCTGTTTGATGGTTTAGGTTTGTGTTGACAGTTTGGTGTTTTTGTTAAGGCTTGTGAGGCTTGACCGTTTGTGGTTATGTGGACCGGTTTAAGGCTTGTGCTGTCTTGGTCCTTTGTGCTTTTGGCGCCTATGGTTTTGAATGCTTCAGGTTTGATATATTTTCTTGGTCAAACTGGTGGGCAGGTTTGCAAGGCTTGAGACTTTCACTCTTTGTGATCACCTCTGCTGCATATGTTCTGTCTCCTTTTGAATAGCTCTGATACATGCCTTTTTTAGCCTTTAACCTGCTGTAACATAATCCGTTTTCCTCTCTCTTTCTCTCTCTTGACAAATTTTAAACATTTAATATTGTTTACATTTGTCTTTTCTGAAAAAACAAATGGCTGAAAATGATGAGATGGAACTTGCTTGCATATGTAGTTTTGCCTCTGCATATTTTATGTACTGCTTCCATATTTTCCTGCATCTTTGTGACAGTTTTTTGATGCTTTGGCATCTTGAGGTATCTTTTGGGCAGCTGTGCACCTTTTGGCAGCTTTTTGACTTAGTTGCTTTGACATTGGAACTCAGTTTGCCTTTGGATTTATACTTGCATATGCTGTTTGGTTTTGAACTATGCAGGTTTTGAATTTGTGCATTTTACAACTTTGTGCATTTCATGTTTAGCAAGCAATATTCATCCCTCTTTGTGAACCGGGAGAAATCCCGTGATTTGCAGAGAGGGTAAAACTGATTCCAGCCATTTGTTTTTAATGACGAACCTTTTTGACTGTTTATCTTTAACTATTTTTCTCTGCTTTGATTTTTCTTCTTTTCTTTGTTTTGCAGGTGAATAATAAGCATCAAGGGAGCATTGGATAGAAGATGAAGATTTAGAATTTTTAGGACATTGTTTTATTTCAATTTAAATTACTGTAACATTATTATTGTAAATATTTTTATAAACAATAACAATTATACAAATAATTTAAAGATAAATAAAAGTCCTTTTATTGACCAATCAACTCTTTTTATTTCCTTTCAATTATTGTAATCATCATTAGAATACTTTGTAAAATACTGTATTCAAATAACAATTGTAACGAATAATTAAAGGTAAATAAAAAGTCCAACTTGATCAATTAATTCTTCTTTCGATTCAAAGTTCATTTAATTATTTGGATTTCTTAAAATTAAAATAACTGGAAGTATCCAATTATTCTGACTTTAGAAAAATAATTAACAAACATTGTGGCCTTATCATTGAATCGGTAATAAACCTGGCGCTTCAAGTATCTGATGCACAGTTAATTAAACCAATATCCAGATATTTATCCTTTTACTGATCAAATCAATCACTGTAGATTCTCAATTTAAGCGCCTCAACTTTTATCTCATCTCAAATCAAATGCTTTAGCCTTTACTGATTAAACAATAATCTGCAATTTTCTTGATTTAAACGCCTCAATCCAAATTTCAGAGTAAACTGAAAAGAAACTGTAAAGATAATCTTTTCTGAGAAATACGCGCATAAAACCCTAGTTCTTGATTAAAAGCCAAAGAAACGTCCGCCTGATCAAAACTTGAGCTAAAATCAACCAAACCTTAAGCCAAAGGTTTGAACTGTTCCAGAGCCATGAAAATCAATGAAAACCCTAATTTTGTCTGACTGACGAGAAAAGTCTATTTGACCGATTCTTGAGCCAGTCTGAAAAATCAGGAAAAGCCTGAAGCTGTGATTTCTTGTGGAAAGATACGAGGGAAAATTTTGGGGTACAACAGTTGCCCCTGTTCAATCTTCTTGGACCTGAAGAGTTAGATTGGCAAGTTTGCCATTCGCGACTCAAGGGTAAAAGGAGATTGGACACTAGAGTGCCCAGAAAATTTGCACTCGGCGATGTGATGGTAGAGGGAATGGGCTTACAGATGCCATTTGGAGATGGGCTTAACGATGCCATCTAGGGATGTGATAGAATCTTGTCGGGGGATGGGCTTAGAGATGCCATCTGGAAATGGGCTTAAAGATGCCATTTGGAAGGTTTGTTGAACTGCAGTGGTGCGGGTCCGAAGAACGAGGATCAAAGGGGGTATCCGTGTCTAGAATGTATTTGAACTGTATCTAAAGACTGAGTTTGTATGAGCAGAAGAATGGCCTCTGTGTCTGGGGCGTATCTGAGCTGTAACTGTGTTTGAAGTGTAGAATGAATATCAGAATGACTGCCGTGTCTGGAGTGTATCTGTATTGTATCTGGGTAATAGAGAAACATTTGTATGGAGCAAACGCGTGCTGGGGATAAATTCTGAATGAGTGACAGAATGGCAACCATGTTTGGAGCGTATCTGGACTGTATCTGAAGTTGAAAGTTGTATGAGTAGCAGAATGACTTCCGTGTTTGCAGTGTATCTGAAACTGTAACTAGGATCTAGGTAAATGACAGAATGACTTCCGTGGCGAACGCACTGGGGAGAATCAAGCTGCTGTTGTAAGGGTCAGAATGGTATCCGTGTTTGGAATGTGTTGAACCTTGAGGTGGACAAATGAATCTGAATGAGAGATAGAATGACTGCCGTGTCTGGAGCGTATCTAGTCCGTATCTGATTGCTATAGTCCGAATGAGTAGTAGAATAACCGTCATGTCTGAGGTGTATCCATATTGTATCTGACTTGAGATTCTAAATGAGTAATAGAGTGACTGCCGTGTCTGGAGTGCATCCATATTGTATCTGAATAATTGTTAATGATAGCCTTCTAATTTTATCCTGAAAAGGGTGAAACGTTAGCTAAAACACAAAGTTATGTTGCATGATATGTATGATGCAAAATATGTTATATCAATGTTTATGATATGAATGTAGATGAATGCATATGTAAGCCGACGAGCTGTCTCACTGAGGACAGATGAATCCTGGAGATAAAGAATCCTGATTGCTGCCAGGGAAAGTGGATCCTTGACTGCTGCAAGGGAAGACAAAAATCTTGATTGCTGAGGATGAGACATCCTTGTTGACTACTGCTGGAGAAACAGGAGCTTCGGTTGTATACCAATCTACTGGGGGTTCCTGTCCCGAGGAGATCTTCACTGGGGAACATCTGAATATCCTGTGAGGAACTGAGAATGAGAGTCTTCACTCTGCTTGGGAAATGCAAGATCTTCATTTGTTGAGGGATCCTAGGACCACTACTGGGGATTGGAATTCCTTGGTGACTTGCGGGGAATAAGAATTTCTGATGATCTCTACTGGGGAGTTCAGAACCTGATAGACTCATGCTGGAGAGGTATGACTGAGAATCTTCAGTTTAGAGGGAACTATCTCTGTGGGGAGAAGGTTCACTAGTTTGGTTCCGCTGGGGATTGATAGTTGGAATGTTTAGCTCCACTGGGGATTGGATTTTCAGATTTTTAAGGCTCTACTGGGGATTTCGTAACTTGACTCTGAGGGGAATCGAGTTCTGGAAGGACCTCTGGTTGGGGAATTTGGATTTTAACTCTGCTGAGGATTCCTTCTGAAAGGGCATCAAGATATCTACTTGTACCTTCAACCTATCAGTAATCATCTTTCCTGATTCATAAGGAAATGATTATGTTCAAATGCATATGCCTATTTAACAAAACATTGGACGTTTCTCAAATAAAACATAAGTGCAAAAGAACAGAGAAAAGGAAAACAACGCAAATTTCTGTATTTGGAAAAGTATCTGTATTAACTTTCTATAAGTGTATTGGTACAAAGGAGACGGTCATCCTAGTAGGAGGATGCCGTCGTAAAAAAAATTGAAAAATTTATACAAAAGAAAGATGGCTATGTGAAACAATTCCATGGGATTCTATTCTGCTATAGCCTCCACAACTCTGAATATTTGTCCATTCAATGCTTCGTCTGCCGATGACTGGGTTGATTAGAAGCTTGGAGCTGGTTGATGAAGAGATTGTCCTTAAAGTGATCCGACAAGACATAGTCATACGCTTTAATTCCCTAATTTTTGCCTGAATCGCCCTTTCGGGTTTTCGATCCACCGGGAAACCCCTTTTTGCCCAAGCCGCCCTTTCGGGTTTTCAACTTGCCGGGTGTACAGATTTTTGTTTTATCCCTAATTTTTGCCTGAACCGCCCTTTTGGGTTTTCGATCCACCGGGATGCCCATTTTTGCCCAAGCCGCCCTTTCGGGTTTTCGACTTGTCGGGTTATTTTATGTGTAGTATCTTTTGACTATGTCTACGTTCGCAGGGTGCGGCAAATCGTCGCCGTCCATGGTGGTCAGAATCATTGCACCACCAGAAAATATGCTCTTGATCACAAATGGTCCCTCGTATGTAGGAGTCCATTTGCCCCTGGGATCACTTTGCGGCAGGATAATCCGCTTGATTATGAGATCTCCGACTTGATATACTTGACGTCTGACTTTCTTGTTAAAAGCCTTGATCATCCGCTTTTGATACGTCTGACCATGGCACACAGCAGCGAGTCGCTTCTCGTCGATCAAATTGAGTTGATCAAGTCGGGTCTGAATCCAATCATCTTCGCTCAAACCAGAGTCCTTCATAATCCTTAAAGAAGGAATCTGAACTTCCATGGGCAGGACAGCCTCCATGCCATATACCAAAGAAAATGGGGTGGCCCCGGTTGAAGTACATGCCGTCGTACGGTATCCATGCAGAGAAAACAGTAACATCTCATGCCAGTCCTTGTAAGTGACTGTCATTTTCTGAATGATCTTATTAATGTTTTTGTTCGCAGCTTCAACAGCACCGTTCATCTTCGGTTGATAGGGAGATGAACTGTGATGATAAATCTTGAACTGTTCGCACAATGCGGTGATCATAGTATTATTCAGATTTGTACCGTTGTCCGTGATGATCCTGTCTGGAACACCATACCGGCATATGAGGTTTTGCTTGATGAAGCGGGCAACCACATTTTTAGTGACAGAGGCGAAAGAAGCTGCTTCGACCCATTTGGTGAAGTAGTCAATGGCAACCAAGATGAAGCGATGTCCGTTGGAAGCCGTGGGCTTGATCTCTCCAATCATGTCAATGCCCCACATTGTGAATGGCCAAGGAGTTGTCAGCACATTGAGAGGAACCGGAGGAATATGAATCTTGTCAGCATAGACTTGACACTTGTGGCAAGTACGGGAGTGCTGATGGCAATCTGCTTCCATGGTAGACCAATAATAGCCTGCCCTTAGGATTGTTTTAGCCATAGTATGCCCGCTCAAATGGGTGCCAAATGTACGGCTGTGCATCTTTGTCATGATTAAATCTGCTTCAGCTTTGTCGACACATCGGAGTAAAACACAATCATGGTTGCGCTTATAGAGGATGCCATTGCTCAGGAAGAACTTGGCAGCAAATTTCCTTAGGAACTTCTTGTCATTTACGGAAGCTCCTTCGGGATATTCTCTAGTCTGGAGATACCTTTTGATTTCGTGAAACCAGGGTTGTTCCACTACTTCTTCGGTATTAATCTCGTGACAATGCGTAGGTTCATCCATTCGCTCGATGGTGATTTGGGGAGCCTCGTTATCCCAGTTGAGTTTAAACATAGAGGACATAGTTTCCAGAGCATCTGCTAGCTGATTCTCTTCTCGCGGGAAATGCTCGAAGGTAATTTGCTCGAAATGAGGCAACAATGTCAGGACATGTTCTTTGTATGGGATAAGATTAGGATGTTTGGTATCCCACTCTCCTTTGATTTGACTGACAACCAAAGCCGAGTCCCCAAATACGATCAAAGATTTGATCCCCAAATCTATAGCAGCCTTGAGACCAAAGATGCAAGCTTCATATTCCGCCATGTTGTTTGTGCAGCTGAAGCAGAGTCGAGCCGTGAAAGGAGTGTGACAACCTTCTGGGGAAATGAGTACCGCACCGATACCGTTTCCAAGTGCATTTGAAGCACCATCAAAGTACAGGGTCCATCGGGATCCCTTTTCAGGTCTGTCATACGGTCCGTTACCTTCAATGTTATCCAAATTCATAATGTCCTCGTCTGGGAAGTCAAATCTCATGGATTCATAATCTTCGATAGCTTGATGAGCTAGATGATCAGCTAGTACACTCCCTTTTATAGCTTTTTGAGTGGTGTACTGGATGTCATACTCTGTTAGGATCATTTGCCATCTAGCTGTTCTTCCAGATAAAGCAGGCTTCTCGAAGATATACTTGATAGGATCCATTTTGGAAATCAACAAGGTGGTATGAGTCAGCATATACTGCCTCAGTCGGCAAGCAGCCCATACCAAAGCGCATCAAGTTTTCTCGAGCAGTGAGTAGCGAGTCTCACAGTCGGTAAACTTTTTGCTAAGGTAATAAATAGCATGCTCTTTTCGACCAGACTCGTCATGCTGGCCCAAAACACACCCCATTGAGTTATCCAAGATGGTCAGATACATGATCAATGGTCTTCCTTCGACGGGAGGCATCAGAATAGGAGGTTCTAGCAAATACTCCTTGATCTTATCAAAAGCAGCTTGGCAATCGTCGTTCCACTCGACTACCTGATCCTTCTTTAATAATTTGAAAATTGGCTCACAGGTAGAAGTTAGATGAGAGATGAATCTGGAAATATAGTTCAAGCGCCCCAAGAACCCTCTGACCTCCTTTTCAGTGCGGGGAGCAGGCATCTCTTGTATTGCTTTCACTTTGGCTGGATCGACCTCAATGCCCTTGTTGCTGACAATAAACCCTAGAAGTTTACCAGACCTAACTCCAAAAGTACACTTACTTGGATTCAGCCTGAGTTTGTACTCTTTCAACCTGGCAAACAGCTTTCTAGATGCTCAAGGTGCTCCTCCTCTGTTTGTGACCTAGCTATCATATCTTCTACGTAAACTTCGATCTCATGATGTATCATATCATGAAATAAAGCTACCATGGCGCGTTGATAAGTTGCCCCTGCGTTCTTCAGTCCAAACGGCATCACCTTGTAACAGAAAGTACCCCATTGTGTAACAAAGGTTGTTTTCTCCATGTCCTCGGGGGCCATTTTAATTTGATTGTAGCCCGAGAATCCATCCATGAAGGAAAACACTTTGTGCTGAGCTGTGTTGTCAATCAGAATGTCAATGTGCGGTAGCGGAAAATCATCCTTGGGGCTGGCCCTATTCAAATCCCGGTAGTCTACACACATCCTGACTTTGCCATCTTTTTTAGGTACTGGCACGATGTTGGCAACCCATTGTGGATAGGATGTAACAGCCAGAAAGCCAGCGTCGAATTGCTTCATCACTTCTGCTTTAATCTTCTCAGACATGTCGGGCCTCATTCGGCGGACTTTTTGCTTGATCGGTGGACAATCCTCTCTGGTGGGGAGACGGTGAACCATGATGTCTGTGTCTAAACCCGGCATGTCTTCATAAGACCAGGCGAAGATTTCAACGTATTCATTTAACAGCTGTATCAGGTGCTCCTTGACACTTGGCTCCATATTGGCACCCACTTGTACTTCCTTCTGGTCTTCCTCTGTTCCTAAGTTGACGGTTTCCAACAACTCTTCGTGAGGCAAGATGGCCCTTTCTTCTTGCTGTAGAAGTCTGGCTAGCTCTCCCGATACTTCACAATCTTCATCATCTTCATACTCAGCCTGATTGACCAGATCTTCAGAGTTATTGAAGGACATAGCAGAATAGTCACCCATAGAATCCAGAGTGGACGGGTACCTGCATTTGTGAGTGTGGGTGTGTGTAAGGGATAGCCATCCTTAAACAAACAAAAATGCAAAAAGGAAAGAAAATGAACACAGCAGTTTATCAATGAAAAACGTCCAATGAATCATTAAACATGGCATATGGATATGAAGATAATTAAAACCCTTACAAATGGACCTACATGCCCCGGGCAAGGCATGAGGTGAAAAAGTAGTGTACGGATTGTTCAAAAGTAATTATTACAGACCAAAGGAAATGTTTGACAGATAATTACTGATTAATAAAAGTAATAGGGACAAAGTCCTTTGCCTCCCAGTTGCGTAATCCCCCTTCGATGGTTGGGTAGATCCAATCCTCAATGTTGGCATCTTCGTCTTTACCTTCCAAAGCATTAATCCCGTAAGGAGAGATCTTGATGGGTGCTCTTTCAACCTTTGAATGGCGCATAGATTTCTGCCCCGCAGCAGTGAATCCTAAACCAAACTTGTCTGTTTTATGAGGAATATCCGGCAACTGCCCCCATGTTGAGCTCTTCCCTTCCTTCATTGCGGCCTTCGCGTCTTTTAGAGATGCCATCCTGGCCATCTGCTTTGGTACCTCCGCTACCACTTTTGCTACTTCCACCTCAGGAGAGACTTCCTCAAAGTGCTGGAACGGCGTCTCAATGAATTCACCTTCTACCTCTACATATCGGAAAGAGTTCAGGTGGCTGATCATATACTCCTCTTCACCGTGGACGGTTATGATCTTTCCCTTGATAGGGTACTTCAGCATTTGATGTAGGGAAGAGGTGACTGCCCCAGCATTGTGTATCCATGGTCTCCCCAATAAGCAAGAGTATGACGGACGAATGTCCATCACATAGAAAGTTGATGGGAAAACCTCTGTACCAACCTTAATGGGAATGTCTACCTCCCCATGTACCATTCGCTTTGACCCGTCAAATGCCCTTACAATGATATTACTTGGCCTTAACTCCAAGCCTTCACAGTCTAAATGGTCGAGGGCCTTCTTAGGTAGCACGTTCAGAGAAGAACCAGTGTCGACCAGAACATGGGCCAGAGTAGTTCCTTGGCATTCTACTGACACGTGTAACGCGTCGTTGTGTTTCCTTCCTTTTGAGGTTAGGTCAGCATCAGAGAAACCTAAACCGTTGTCTGCTGTAAGACTGGCTACACAGTTTTGGAATTGGTCGGCAGAGGTTTCCTGAGGGACATGGGCTGTCTTTAGGAATTTGATCAATGCTTTGGCATGCGCCTCAGAACAAAGCAGTAATGCCAACATGGAGATCTTCGAGGGGGTTTGCCCCAGTTGCTCTACCACGTCATAATCACTCTTTTTAATTATCTTCAGGATCTCCTCCATCTCTTTCTTAGAGGTCTCCGGGATGACCAAAGGTTGAGCCCTCGTCTGGACGAGCTCATCTTGGGTCCCTTTACCTTTATCAGCAGAAGTAGGAGGGACAATAACAGTTTCTTCAATCAACGGAGTTTCGGCGGAAAGTCTTATTGGTGCAGGATTAACTTTGGCAGCAGCTGAGGGTCCAAAGGTTGCCTTTGGGGGGGCAATCTCTGGAGAAAATATTCTCCCGCTTCGGGTGATCTTGCTTGTACCAGCAATGTTTCCAATGCTGGCCTCTTCTTCATCAGAGCTTTCTTCGGTCACTTCGATTTGTTTAACACTGTGGTAATAGATGTCTCCACCGTAATTCCATGGTATTGACTTGTCAGAACTATAGGGGACTGGCCCAGGCATAGTTATTTTCAATGGAACAATCTTTGTGGCTGATGTAATCTTAACGGGCTTTCTGACGGCCTTGGAAAGATTGGCGTGAATGGTGATAATTGAGACATCTTCAGTAGGGGTTGGAATAGCAGGAACCTTTTCAAACAGAATTTGTTGATTGTCCATCAGGCCTTGGATGCCTTTCTTCAGTGATGGGAAGTCAAACGGCAGAGAGTAACAAGCAGTCTTCTTTGCATCCCTGGAAAATCCCGGCCTTTAACAGATTTAACTTGATGGTTAACAGCGGAGTTATCAGGTCATTGACATCAGAAACATACAAATCTTCTTCGATAGCATGGACATTTCGACCGTGCTTCGACATCGGAGCAAATATCACGTTTGGTTTCTATGGAGCATCGAACTCCACTTCCTTTGCATCTATTAGGTCTTGAATTTTATTTTTCAACGCCCAACAATTATTTGTGTCATGTCCGACGCTATCGGAATGGTAGGCGCATTTGGCATTGGTATTGTAGGCTGGTGAGGTTGTATTCACATTTTTCGGCGCTTCTTTGATATTTGTGAGATTCAGCTTTAACAAGTGTGGAAGAACTTGCGCGGGCGTCATATTAATGCGGGTGAACTGTCGTGGTGGCCGTTCTCCCCATTGCTGTTTAGGTCTGGACGGGTTATTGTGAGGCTGATCACTTGGTGGATTTTGGATCATTACGGCCCCCATAGTCGGCCTGCGATCGCTTCTTCCTGCTCCCCTTTGAGAATACACAACAGCTGTTTCTTTCTTCGCTGGAAATGGTCTCTTAGAAATTGTAGATGCAGAGGCATCCTTCTGAATCTTCCCATTCTTGATACCGGCTTCTACCCGCTCGCCAGTCAGAATTAATTCAGTAAACCCCGAGGAAGAGCTACCGATCAGATGATTAAAGAATGGACCAGACAGGGTCCCAAGGAACATATCAACAAGTTCTCTATCAGAAATAGGCGACTGCACCCTTCCAGCCAGATCACGCCACTTCTGGGCGTATTCCTTAAATCCTTCACCTGAGGCCATTCCCATACTCTGCAGCTAAGTGCGAGTTGGTGCCAGGTCAGAGTTATACTGATATTGGCGATAAAAAGTAGCTGCCAGATCCTCCCAACTACGTATCTCCGACCTTTCCAGCTTGTAAAACCAATCTAGCTGAGTGCCAGACGGGCTATCTTGAAAGAAATGTACCCAAAGGTTTCTGTCAGATGTGTGAGGTTGGATTCTTCGAACATATGACCTTAAGTGCATTTTTGGGCAGGACAGCCCGTCATATCTTGCAAAAATAGGCACTTTGAACTTCGGGGGGATCACAACTCCGGCAATTAATCCCAAATCTTCGAAATCCAAGCCTGGAACTCTCTGCAGCTCCATAGCTGCTAAACGATCCTCCAAATTCTTGTACTTGTCATCAGCCGGCGGGTATTGTTGTTCTGAGTAGTCTTCGTCTTCTTCAGCCTCTTCTTCTTTAGCTTCGGATTCGGAAGGTACCGCAGCCCCTTTTCCTTTACTATTTTCTTCTTCGGATGCGGAAGGAAATTCAAGAACCCTTCTGGCTTCACCTTCAAACCTTCTCCCCAAGGTAGCCACCCCGACTCTCTTCTTCTTCTTCTTTACTTGATCTTTGTTCCCAAGCAGGGTTTTCAGATCCTCCTAACCCTTAGCCAAGGTCATCAGGAGTTGTTGAAACTGTGCGTTCTGAGACTGCAAGTCCTTGACCGTCTGTTCGAGATCCATCTTACTGAAATAAACAGCAGAAAGATAAGGAAACCTGGGGTGGAGACCTGCTTATGCACATGATGAATGGTATGCTTATGTATGCAATGCATTCAAGGATTTAGAAAGTTCAAAATTGTTGCAAACAAAAAGAACGCACGTCATATTAATAAGAAGAGATTTGTCAGTACATAAATGCCCCATGGGCCAAATATTACAAAAACTTCTCAAGGTAAAAAGACGTTGCGCATCCTCTTTGGTGCGATGTAGGTGTTGAGGGTCTCTTCCTCATGGAGTCGGCGGGTGAGCTCCAAAACCTTCTTCTCACTAGCGTAGAAGTTGGCTTCAAAAGTATTTCGTTTCTCCTTGAGTTGGATCCAACTCTTCTGCATCTCCTCCCACGATGTAGGCATGTCAGGATATAGGATGGTATAGGGAACCTCTCCTTCCGTAACGGGCTCTTTAATCACAGGGAGAACATGAGGATAAGACATCATTAGACTCTGGGCCCGGGTTCGTACCCACTTGAGATAAGGCTCAAGAGGGATGGAGTTCTTGTGCCACAGCGTCTTGCTATCAACCTTATTAGGCATCCTCCAAGCTCTGATGAATCTTTGGCGAAGTCCTTGCGCATCGTTGTCGAAGTCAAAAACCATGTCAGGAATCAACATGTCATGAGGGCCATCCCTCCGTGCATATCCAAATTGTCTTAAAGCTAGACAAGGGTTGTAAGTAATGCCTCCCCTAATGCCAAGTAAAGGAACATTAGGGAACTCTCCACAACAATCGACGATGATGACATTTTCTCTGGACCGAGAACACTAATGTACATCAGAGTGAGTAAGGGTCATCAACCGTTGTGACCACCTTAGGCCTTGGTCATTCTTCAAGACAAATTGTGGAAGGTGCGAAATAAACCACCTTGCAAGGAGAGCAGTACAGCACATGAGAACACCCCTCTTTCTCATTGTTCAAGTGTAAAATGAGTGAAGAATGTCCCCAAGCAATATTGGTATTGGATAAGAAGATTTTGACGGCGTTGACATCTACAAGTTGGTCAGGATTTGGGAACAAGACCAGCCCATAGATAAGAAGGGCCACAATTTCTTCAAAGGCTTGTAGGTCCAATGAATTCCAACATTCTTGTGCCTTCTCAAATAAGAATTTTGCTAAGAAGCCTTTGACACCGCTTCTAGTTTCCCAATGCCCCTTAATGTCAGATGGTTGTAGATGTAGTGCTCGAGCAACATCTTTAGGCTTTGGTTCCTGTTCCGTACCGTTGAAAGGTAGTTGATTAAGGATAGTAATTCTCAGGAGTTGAGAAAATTCCTCCAAAGTGGGCACCAACTGGTAGTCGGGGAAAGTGAAACAGTGATGAAGAGGGTCAAAGAACTGGAACAGCACCTTCATCATGTCCTCTTCAATGTTGGTGTTGACTAGGCTGAGCAGTCTACCATTTCTTTCACTGAAGGGTGAGCTTTCCGGAATCCTTGAGGTGAGCTCCTTGAGTTGAGGAGGGATTCTCACAAGGTTGACTTGGATGGTTTTCCTGCGAGGAATTTCCATGACCTACAAAACAAGAACAAAGATGAAGATCCAAACCTTTGAAATGGTTAGTATATGCATATGATGCTTTATGATGTTTATGATGTATGCACAAACATATGTGTTGTACCCCAAAACTTTCCCTCCCATATTCTTCAAGAAATTGCCAAGCCAAGCTACAAAGTTCCCCAAGGGTTGCACAGTGCAAAGGTCTCCTATACAGTCAAGACTAGGGTTTGTGTTCTGATCAAGAAAATGAAGTTTTCAAAGGCCCAATCAAGTCCCACATGCCTATAAACATGGTCAAGCATCCTCATATCAAGTTTCAAGGCATTCAGCTCAAAATTGCACAGTCAAAACCCTGAATTGCACTACAGTCAACTGTAGGGGCAAAATGGTCATTTGGCAGTCAAAAGTTCAAATTTTTGATCAACATATCATTTTTAAGCCACAAACATCATTTGATCAATGCTTGATCATGATTCTCAAAATTTGGCTCAGAAATCATCAAAGATGCAAAAGTTTCCTTATTTGGACAGTTGAAAAAGTCAACTGAAATTGACCAGGGCATAACTTTCACATGGATTATCAGAAAAATTCCATCAAAAGCTCATTTTGAATAGAAAGACATTTCCTACAACTCATATTCATACTTCAAGTCCAAGGAATGCTCTCACAAAAAGTTATCAATTTCAACATTATAGGTCATTTTTAAAAGTCAACAAAAAGGGACTTTAAGTCAAAGGCCATAACTTGAGATTGGTAAATCAAAATGACATGGGACCAAAGGCATTGGTTAGAGGACTCAAAGACCTTTCCAAAATGTCCAAGAACATGAGAAAAGCTTAAAAATTGAGCAAGTTATGCCTTGTGGAAGTTGGGAAATTTTTGGATATTTTGAAAAGTCAACTTTGATCCAAATGACCTAAAATTGCTAATGGGCCCATTTTTCCTCCATGATTCATCATTCCAAGCATATGCACGACCACTTGGCCCAAAGGGAAGTATTTTCTCATTTTTTATTTATTTATTTGAATTATTTATTTATATTAATTCATTTAAATCATTTAAATATGTGGAAAATATATAACTTGACCTAAAAAATCTTTTTCATGCATGTTTTGCCATCAAGATTTCGTGCATAGGCTAATTAGGAAAGAATTGGACTGATTGGCATGATTGAGAACAAAGAGCACTTGAAAAAAGATTGAAAAAAAGATCCTTAACAAATCAAATCTTCAATCCATGATTACAAGAGATTTGGTTGAATTTTGTTAACCTAATACATTCACTACATAAGCATGAATCAAAACCTAATCCTAGGAGACAAAAAGCTGCGCAGAAAAGTCCTTTACAAACTTGAAATTTTCTCCATAAAACTCAATTCTGAAAACAGCTTTTGAGGGGGTTTCAAAGCATAAAAACGATTCCATTAGCTTCCTTGAAGGTCCCTGATCACGTTCCAATCAAGCACAGCCATCAAAACCTCAAGAATTGGTATATTGAACTTAAACTGTACAGCAAAAAACTCATAATCGTATATCATGTTCTAGGCATTTTTTATGAAATTTAATTGTTGATTCATGTTTATCATCTTGTCCTGAAACTAACCAATGCATTCAATTTGATTTTTGTGCCGTATATGCGATTGTACCATGTCTGAGTTCTAGGGTTTTCAGAGTTTTGAATTGGGGTTTTTCACCCAAGGAAAAATTAGGACTCCAGACCACCACCATTCAATTTAGCAAGCTTGGACGAGGAAGAATCCATAGTCGCGATTAATTTATGAGTTGCATAGGCCTAATCGCTATTTTTTGGTAGCATGCCTAAGAGAACGTCTAAAAAACCGTTGCCTCATATTTTATGATACAAGGATGGTGAAGACGATGATGTGGTGGCAACACATGATACGTTGGTTTGAATTTTCGCGCGCTGAACCACTAATGCCTTGGTTTTTCTTTTTATTATTTATTTGTTATAATATGTTAACATGCGTGATTTAGTTCAGTTGGCAAGCGAAGAGAGTATTAACGTCCAAGACCTGGGTTCGAACCCCAGGTCTGTATTATGTCCATATTATTTTTCCCATCATCTTCCTATGCAGGCACAACCTTAAGGCACACCATGCATCCTCAATAATCAAACATACACACATCCAAGAGATTCAAATCAAAGGCAGGGGTTCAAAGAACACAATAAACCCTAGTCAACGTTGCCACACGTGACATGCAAAAGGTCAGAAGGGACATGCTTTACTGGGCCAGATTGCTAAGGCCTAATACCTCCATATTGGGACTTCCACCCCCCTGGTTTGCCAATTCTATATTTTCTTTGTGTTTTATTTTCAATAATTATTTTATTTTCTTTATTGCTTTGATTTAATTAATTATTTTTTTTACAAAACATAAAACACATAAAAAACTCAGAAAAAGATAAAAAATATAATGATTATTTATTTTGGTATTTTCTTGTAAATAAATTAGCATGTAATTAATTAGCTTTAAATTAGGTTACAATTTTAAGTCTTTTCATAATAAAATCTAAAAAATGTAGAATTAGGTTTAGTTAATTTTTATTCCTTTTAATTTTTCTTTTTACCATAATATTATTTATTTATTTATTTTTATAATTAAATTGTACATAAATAACTTAGGTTTCATTTAGGTCAAAAAACTTTAATATTTTTCTTAACAACTTAAAAACCATTAGAATTAGGGTTAGTTAATTTTAATTAATTCTTTTTTCTAGTAAATCTTAAAAAACATAAAAATACCAAAAAACATTTTCTTTTAATTTTAATTTTAATTCCTTATTAATTTAATTTTGCAAAAGGGTCCAACGCCCATGTTCTTAATTGTTTAATTTCGCATATTTATTTCTTTTTCCGCTTAAATAATTATGTATCTCTCCCGAAGCTTTGTAACATTTACTTCTCGCACTTTCTAATTCTTTTAATTGCTTTATTTTTTTTTTCTGTCAAATCGGGTCCGGTTTAATTTTGGCGATGTGGACCCGCGCCATTTGTAATAGCTTTAGATTTACTTTTCCCGCAAACTTTTAACTGTTAAACAAAGCATGCAAGAATGAATGGCCATAATAAAATCAAGCGTAGAACATCAATAAACATGACAAGACAAATATCTGAATCTGACACACGAATCGCACACACCACCCCTAGGGTACGCCTCACTGTTGCCTTGCCTCGAAAGGTGATCGTCGAGTAGAGGATGTCTTAGTAAGTCCTCATGATCTGGGAACCTGGCATGAGGGTAGCTTCTAAGGTGTCTTCCCATTGCTCTGGTGATCACCATGTCCCTAAACTCGAATTGACCCGAACACCTCCAACGGTGGTGCTACCTACCTCTCAATGGTGGGATGGCACTACTTTAAAGGACCTTTACACAGACGAATTCCTTAGGGTAGGTAGACGACTCATGGATACTTGCTCTCTTCAAAAACAAACAAAAATCTTTTCACACCGACACTTTTCAAAAGCTTTCAAAGCAATTTTTCAAACACTCTGACACAAGAGTCGAACTGAAACTTTCAAAGAAACTTTTTAAAACCCACAGTTGAAAAGCAAACAAACCATTTTTGAAAACACAATGAGCAAGTATCTAAGAGCCCATGGATAACCATGGATAGAAAGGGTGCTAGCACCTTCCCTTTCTATAACCTACCTCCCGAACCGAGAGCAATCTCTATAAGGAATTTTTCTGTGCTTTTGTCCTTTCCATTTGGAGAAAATAAAAGACGGTGGCGACTCTTGCTTACCGCGACATTTCGCGAACCAGCGTTAAACAGTCAGTTCCAGATCCACCGATCACAGAACTGGCGACTCTGTTGGGGATAAACTTAAAGTGAGGTGTACCTTAGGGCTAGCTCATAACTATGTTTTCAATTGCTTTCCTTGTTTGCTTTAAATTATGGGACTGTCTTGGGAGTTCTATAGATCCTAAACCGGATCTGGGGGATACCTTCTTAGAAAGTAGCAACAAGGCTGTGAGGGAACTGTGCGGGGTATACCGACATGGTTGAAACAGTCTGCTACGTTGATGTGGCACTTTGGTGTGTACCGGTAACCCTTGAGTTCAGTCAAGGAGAGTACGGGGCCTCCGCGTGGTGTCGTGAAGCATCAACAGACCTTAGGAACCTTAATTGAACTATCTTGGCCTCTTTAGGGTAGTGAGATAACTGACTTTGGTGCAGTCCGAGGTTGGTTGATACTCGATACTACGCTCAATTGAGGGTTGCTTTCCTGGAATATTTCGGTCGCCAGTTCAGTGGCTAAATCGAAACGATGAACAATGAAAGCAATCCCGTGATATTGGGAACCTTAGAACCCGGTTACTTTGATTAGGACAGGTTGAACCCACCAACTTCAAGAGGGTACTACCCAGACCCCATGCTGGCCTTAAACCTTAAGGGCTTGTCTTGTGTGCCTTGTGTGCCTTACATGTTTGTCTTTGTAAATATCTGTGGTGTTTTTAATCATAGCATCATGACATCATCCCGCATCATATGCATTGACTGACCATTTCAGGGGTTCGGAGTTTCATCTTTGTTTTTGTTTTGTAGGACATGGAAACTGTTCGTAGAAAGACAATTCAAATCAATCTTGTAAGGATCCCTCCTCAGCTTAAGGAGCTTATATCCAGGATTCCCGAGAACTCTTCATTCAGTGAAAGACATGGAAGCCTCATCAACTTGGTCAACACCAACATTGAGGAAGATATGATAAAGGTCCTGTTCCAATTCTTTGACCCTCTGCATCATTGTTTCACCTTCTTGGACTATCAGTTGGTACCTACATTGGAGGAGTTCTCCCGGCTCCTGAAGATCCCTATCCTTGATCAGCTACCCTTCAACGGTACAGAAAAGGAACCTAAGCTTGAAGAGATTGCTAAAGCCTTGCACCTACAGTCATCTGACCTCAAGGGACATTGGGAAGTTAGAAGTGGTATCAAAGGGTTCTTAGCCAGGTTTCTGTTTGAAAAGGCCCTTGAATGTTGGAACTCCATTGACTTGCAAGCTTTTGAAGAGGTTGTGGCCCTCCTTGTTTATGGTTTGGTGTTGTTCCCTAACCCAGATCAGCTTATTGATATCAGTGCTGTTCAGATCTTTATGTCCAGGAATCCTATACCTACGTTGTTGGGGGACATCCTTCACTCATGTTACACTCGAACCATGAGAAAAAAAGGTGTCCTTATGTGTTGCACTCCCCTCCTGGGAAGGTGGTTTATTTCGCACCTTCCACAATCAGTCTTGAAGAATGAGCGGGGTTTGAGATGGTCACAACGGTTAATGACTCTTACACATGCAGATATACATTGGTGCCCTAGGTCCAAAGAAGATGTCACTATCATTGATCGTTGCGGGGAGTACCCTAATGTTCCTTTACTTGGAATCAGAGGAGGTATTACTTATAGCCCATGCCTGGCTTGGAGACAGTTTGGTTATGCTCGGAGGGATGGTCCTCATGACATGTTGATTCCTGACATAGTTTTTGACTTCGACAACGATACTCAAGGACTTCGCCAGAGATTTATCAGAGCCTGGAGGATGCCAAGTAGGATAGACAGCAAGACCTTGGGGCACAGGAATTCCATCCCGTTGGAACCTTATCTCAAGTGGGTACGAGCCCGCTCCCAGAAGCTAGTGATGCCTTATCCTCATATGCTCCCGGTAATCAAAGAGCCTGTCTTGGAAGGGGAAGTGTCCTACACTATTCAGCATCCTGATATGCCCACATCCTGGGAAGAGATGCAGAAGAGCTGGATCCAGCTTAAGGAAGAGCGGAATTCTCTTGAGACTAGTCTACATGCCAGTGAAAAGAAGGTCTTGGAGCTCACCCGCCTGTTGCATGAGGAGAGGAATCTCAATACCTACATAGCTCCAAAGAGGATGCGCAGTGTATTCTGGGATTGATTTGATTTTTGTACTTTTGCCCATGAGGCCTTGATGTATTAAACAATGATTTCCTTAATGATAACGTGTGTTCCTTTTTTGTCTACAACAAAGTTGAATTTTCGAACCCTTGAATGCATTGCATACGCATTTCATACATCATGTGCATAGCAGGTTTTTCCTCTTTTCAGGTTGCTTACAGTTCTTCGCTGTTTATTTCAGCATCATGAATCCCGAATCTGCATCAACTGAGACATCAATCAAGGCTCTTCAGGCGCAGAATGCGCAATTTCAGGAATTAATCAAGGGTCTGGCTCAAGGCCAAGAAGAACTGAAGGCCATGCTCCTGAAGAAGGAGAAAAAGAAGAAGAGAAGAATTGTTCTGTTCAACTCAGGCCGAAGGTTTGGCAATACTCTGCAGCATGAATAGGCTGGTTCTTCTGTGGGCAAGAGTCCTTCTCAGGCAGAAGTAAAGGTCCCTAGTCCGGTAGTCTCCGACAACGAGACAGATTTTGATGAAGAGCAGTACCCTCCTGCAGATGACAGATATAAGCAACTGGAGGATAGGTTGAAGGCTATGGAGGTTCAACAGGTACCTGGGCTGGATTTCGGAGATCTGGGTTTGTCAACTGGTGTGATCATCCCGCATAAGTTCAAAGCACCATCCTTCTCCAAATATGATGGGGCGTCTTGTCCCAAGCTGCATTTAAGGTCCTATGTTCAGAAAATTCAGCCGTACTCCGCGGATAAGAATTTATGGATCCACTTCTTCCAGGAGAGTCTTTCAGGGACTCATCTCGAATGGTTCTATCAGCTGGATGGGACCAAAGTTCGTAACTGGGAGGAGTTGGCTACTGCTTTCTACAAGCAGTATCAATATAATGCCGACCTTGCCCCCACACGTACCCAACTCCAGGGTATGTCGTTAGGTGCAAGCGAAGGTTTTAAGGAGTACGCTCAGAAGTGGAGAGACCTGGCTGGCAGGGTGCAGCCACCATTGACTGATCGGGAGTTGGTAGACATGTTCTTGGGGACCCTATCTGGGCCGTTTTTCAACCATCTCATTGGGAATTCTTCTGCTGGGTTCACTGATTTGATTCTAACTGGAGAGAGAATTGAAGCTGGGTTGAAGTCTGGAAAGATTGCGAAGGGTGCATCGTCTAGTTCGGAAAAGAAACCCTTCAAGAAGGAGTCTAGTGCCGTATATGGTTCCAGGAAATCAGAGAGACATGAGCACCGCCAATCTGTCAGTGCGGTAATGATTGCTAAGCCTGCCGCCGCTCCCCGGCCAAACAATCCTCAGAAGGTTGAAAGACCCTGGAGAGAATTCACCCGCTTAAGCATGACTTTGTCGCAGATCCTGCCACAGTTGCTATCCACCAATTTAGTGACTGTCAGGGAGGCGCCAAAGTTCCCCAATACTGCATCTCCCAAGTACAACCCGAATGCTCGTTGTGCCTACCATTCAGATAGCCCAGGGCACTCTACTGATGACTGTTGGGCGTTAAAGAATAAGGTGCAAGACCTTATCGATGTAAAGGAGATACAGTTCGAAGCGCCTGCAAAGCCGAATGTAGTTACTGCCCCTATGCCTCAACATGGGGTAAATGCTGTTGATGAAGACGTTTATGCTGTTTCTGTGGATGATCTAGCCACTCCTCTAAAGATTGTCAAGAAGAACCTACTGCAGGCCGGTTTATTTCCGGGTTGTAGTGAGGGTTGCCTGTTCTGTGCTGTGTCCCCATCTGGTTGTCCCTTGCTAAAGTTAGGCATCCAAAGCTTAATGGATAGCAAGGAGATTCTATTCAAGAAGTCTGTTGTTCGGTTGGTTCCAGTGGAAGAAGTTTCTGTGGTGACTATCTTCAATAATCCGATCCCGGCTCTCCCGAAGAAGCCCGTCCAAATCATGACCGTTGCACCTGTTATTATCACTGTTCCAGGGCCCCTGCCCTATGTATCTGATAAAGCTGTCCCTTGGCACTATGGGGCAGACGTATATGTAAATGGGATTAAACAAGAGCTCAACACCGGCGCCAGCATTTGTGACATCACTGGCCCAGCCAAAGTTACCCACAGTGGCAGGCTCTTCTCGTCTGACATTGCACCGCCTGCTGCCCGAGGACCACTTCTCATAACCCCTGCAAATGTACCTGTTCCTGCTGCTGATCCAATTGTTTCCCCTGCTGCCGAGTCATCCAATGCTCGGGGCAAAGGAGTTGAGGTTGAGCCTGCCCAGATGGATGTAGGATCAAGCGCCTACCACTGCGCTAAAAGCAATTGCTTGTAGCCAAGGTGCTACTCTATTTCCTTATAGCGAATCCAACAAGGGGCCTACCTGGCCCACCTAACACACCTGTGTAGGCGCCCATGGGGGGATGTTAAGCCCTTCGAATCCCTAAGGTTGACGCTGGATATTTTAATCCAACAATCTTCCCCCCAGTGTCAGCCGGGGGGATTCGAACCCATGACCTTGCTCTGATACCACTTGTAGGATCAAGCGCCTACCACTGCGCTAAAAGCAATTGCTTGTAGCCAAGGTGCTACTCTATTTCCTTATAGCGAATCCAACAAGGGGCCTACCTGGCCCACCTAACACACCTGTGTAGGCGCCCATGGGGGGATGTTAAGCCCTTCGAATCCCTAAGGTTGACGCTGGATATTTTAATCCAACAATGGAGGCACCCGTATCCATAGCCGCTGAGGCCTCCCCACAAGAGATGGAGGAGATTCTGAAGATCATAAAGAAGAGCGATTTTAATGTTGTGGAACAGCTGGGGAATACGCCCTCCAAGATCTCCATGCTCTCTCTATTGCTGTGCTCCGAGGCCCATGCTAAGGCCCTAATCTCGTTCCTCAAGACGGCCCATGTGCCACATGAAACCTCTGCAGTCCAGTTCACTGATTGCGTGGCAAGTCTAACGGCAGACAATGGCCTGGGTTTCTCAGACGCTGACTTGACCGCAAAGGGAAGAGACCATAATGATGCTCTGCATGTCTCTATTGAATGCAGGGGCACTACCTTGGCACATGTGTTAGTGGATACTGGTTCATCTTTGAATGTGCTACCCAAGAAGGCTTTGGACCGTCTAGATTGTGAAGGACTGGAATTAAAACCCAGCAACATCATCGTCAGGGCCTTTGATAGTTCAAAGAGGATGGTTCATGGAGAGGTTGACATTCCGATTCGTGTGGGCTCTCAGGTGTTCGACTCCACTTTTTATGTGATGGATATCCGTCCATCTTACTCTTGTCTATTGGGTCGACCGTGGATACATAAGGCTGGGGCAGTGACCTCTACCTTGCATCAGAAGCTGAAGTACCCCGTCAGAGGGAAGATTGTCACTGTGCAAGGAGAGGAAGAATATATGGTGAGTCACCTAAACTCTTTCAGATACATTGAGATGGATGGGGAGTTTATCGAAACCCCCTTTCAGCATTTCGAGGAGGTGTTTCCGATTGCAGCTGAAACAGCAACAGAAGAAGGTGGTCCTTTGAAGATGGCTTCCCTGAAGGATGCCCGGGCTGTGGTTCAGAAGGGTGAATGTGCCGACTGGGGCAGACTTCCAGACTTTACTCAGAAGACTGATAAACTTGGGTTGGGTTTTACCACAGAAGGTCAGAGAGCTATGAGGAAAGCGAAGATCGGAAGACCTCCGGTATTTATTAAAAGTTCAGAAGTGAATGCTGTTGGGGAAGACCATGAAGTGGACGAAGCTGAATTCAACAGCTGGATCTATCCGACGGCCGAAGGCGGATTGAACAACTGGATTGCTAAAGACCATACCCCTGTTACCTTTGTGACGCAGTAATAAATTTCTTTGTTTTGTTATTTTGTAATAAACAATAATAAACTCTTTGGCCCGGTGTCTTACCCGAGGCACCGTGGTTCTATTTGTGAGGGCATACAAACTGTCATTTCATATATCATGAATGAAAATCTTGGACGTATTTTTCGCATTGCAAATATTGTGCTCCTTTTCTGTCTTTCTTTTCCTTTACATAATTTTCAAAACAGCTGTATTTACACACACACTCACTCATACAGGTTTCAATCCACTCTGGATCTTACTGATAACAACTCTGCTACTGCCAATTATGACTTCGAAAATCCGATCAACTTAGCCGAAGACGAAGGTGAAGATGATTGCGAAGTGCCTGGCGAGCTTGCAAGACTGTTGCTTCAGGAAGAGAGGGCAATTCAACCCCATGAAGAGCCAGTGGAAACCATAAACTTGGGTACGGAAGCAGACAGGAAAGAGGTAAAGATTGGTGCCAACCTAGAGCTCAGCGTGAAGCAACGGTTAACCAAGATGTTACATGACTATATGGAGATCTTTGCCTGGTCCTACGAAGACATGCCCGGGTTGGATACCGATATTGTGGTCCATCATTTGCCAACTAAGGAAGACTGCCCTCCAGTTAAGCAAAAGGTCCGTCGGATGCGTCCAAAGATGTCTGAGAAGATTAAGGCCGAAGTTATGAAACAGTTTGACGCTGGGTTCCTTGCAGTGACTTCTTACCCTCAGTGGGTTGCTAATGTGGTGCCGGTACCTAAGAAGGATGGAAAGGTCAGAATGTGTGTCGATTACAGGGATCTGAACAGGGCCAGCCCCAAGGATGACTTCCCTTTACCTCACATTGATGTCCTTGTTGATAATACGGCTCAACACAAGGTATTCTCTTTCATGGATGGCTTTTCAGGTTACAATCAGATCAAGATGGCACCTGAAGACATGGAAAAGACTACATTTGTTACTCAGTGGGGCACCTTCTGTTACAAGGTCATGCCGTTTGGATTAAAGAACGCTGGGGCAACCTACCAACGTGCCATGGTTGCCTTATTTCATGACATGATCCATCACGAGATAGAGGTGTATGTGGACGACATGATCGCTAGGTCCCAGACTGAGGAAGAGCACCTAGATCATCTGCAGAAGTTGTTTGACCGGTTGAAACTATACAAGTTGAGATTGAACCCGAACAAGTGCACCTTCGGGGTAAGATCTGGAAAATTACTAGGCTTCGTGGTCAGTGATAAAGGTATTCAAGTGGACCCTGCTAAGGTCAAAGCTATTCAAGAGATGCTGGTTCCTAAGACAGAGAAGGAAGTTAGAGGCTTTTTAGGACGCCTGAATTACATTGCTCGCTTCATCTCACATCTGACTGCTACCTGTGAGCCAATCTTCAAGCTGCTGAAGAAAGATCAGGTAGTACGTTGGAATGATGAATGTCAGGCTGCTTTCGACAAAATCAAAGAGTATCTCCAAGAACCACCTATCCTTATGCCACCGGTTGAAGGGAGACCTCTGATACTATACCTGACAGTGCTTGACAACTCAATGGGGTGTGTGCTGGGGCAGCATGACGAGTCTGGCCGAAAAGAGCATGCCATTTATTACCTTAGCAAAAAGTTTACCGACTGTGAGACCCGATACTCACTGCTTGAGAAAACTTGCTGCGCTTTGGTATGGGCTGCTCGCCGGCTGAGACAGTATATGCTGACTCACACTACCTTGTTGATCTCAAAAATGGATCCGATAAAGTACATATTCGAAAAGCCTGCTCTGTCTGGGAGAATTGCAAGATGGCAAATGATCTTGACGGAATACGACATTCAGTACACAACCCAGAAAGCCATCAAGGGAAGTGTATTGGCAGACCACCTGGCACATCAAGCTGTAGATGACTATCAGTCAATGAACTTCGAGTTTCCGGATGAAAGCATCATGATAGTGACTGATTGTGAAGTGCCCGGACCGGATGAAGGACCTGAACCAGGATCCCGATGGTCTATGCACTTTAACGGAGCCTCCAACGCTTTGGGTAACGGTATCGGCGCCATCATCATATCTCCTCAAGGTACTCATACTCCACTCACTGCCCGGCTATGTTTCAACTATACCAACAACATGGCGGAGTATGAGGCGTGCATCATGGGTCTTCAAGCTGCGATTGACCTAAGGATCAAGTTTCTGAGTGTCTTTGGAGATTCCACTCTTGTGATCAATCAGATCAAAGGAGAGTGGGATACGAAACATCCAAACTTGATTCCTTACAGAGAATGTGTGTTGACCTTGATCCCCCACTTCACAGAGATAACCTTTGAGCACTTTCCAAGAGAAGAGAATCAGCTAGCGGACGCGTTAGCTACAATGTCTTCAATGTTCAAGGTCAAATGGGATAATGAGGCTCCCCGGATCATCATCTGGAAACTGGACGAACCGGCATACTGTTGTGATCTCGAAACTGAATTGGTGACTGAGAAGCCTTGGTACCATGAGGTGAAGAGATATCTGGAAGCTCAGGAATAACCTGAAGGTGCATCTGTCAATGATAAGAAATTCCTGAGGAGGTTCGCAGCCAAATTCTTCCTTAGCAACGACATCTTGTA
This sequence comes from Vicia faba, assembly GCA_948472305.1. Taxonomy (NCBI): domain Eukaryota; kingdom Viridiplantae; phylum Streptophyta; class Magnoliopsida; order Fabales; family Fabaceae; genus Vicia; species Vicia faba. The sequence continues at coordinate 491,055,358 of OX451736.1, forward strand.
CAAGAGAAACCATGATTCAACCTTACTGCGTTGTATGGATAAAACTGAAGCAGAAAGAATCATGGAAGAGCTACATGAAGGGACCTTTGGTACACATTCCAGTGGACACACTATGGCTAAGAAAATCCTACGGGCAGGATATTACTGGTCCACCATGGAAGCTGACTGTTACCAACATTCCAGAACATGCCACAAGTGCCAGATTTATGCAGACAAGGTGCATGTTCCTCCAGTTCCCCTGAATGTTCTGACTGCGCCTTGGCCGTTTGCAATGTGGGGCATAGACATGATCGGCGAGATTAAACCTACGGCATCCAATGGACATCGCTTCATCCTAGTGGCGATTGATTATTTTACGAAGTGGGTTGAGGCAGCATCCTATGCTACGGTAACCAAGACTGTTGTGGCGCGGTTCATTCGGCACAACCTGATATGTCGGTACGGCGTCCCTGAGCGGATTATTACAGACAACGGTACCAATCTGAACAATAAGATGATTGCTGAGCTCTGCGAATAGTTCAAGATACAGCATCACAATTCTTCTCCTTACAGGCCGAAGATGAATGGGGTTGTAGAGGCAGCAAATAAGAACATCAAGAAGATCGTGCAGAAAATGACAGTGACTTATAAAGACTGGCACGAGATGTTACCGTTCGCTCTACATGGGTACCGAACCTCAGTTAGGACGTCAACCGGGGCAACTCCGTTCTCTCTGGTTTATGGCATGGAGGCAGTCTTGCCAATCGAAGTGCAAATTCCCTCTCTCCGGATAATGAGGGATGCAAATCTGAACGAAGATGATTGGATCCAGACACGACTTGATCAACTCAACCTCATTGACGAAAAGAGACTTGCTGCTATCTGTCATGGTCAGACGTATCAGAAACGGATGATCAGGGCATTTAACAAAAAGGTCAGACCACAGGAATATCAAGTAGGGGATCTGGTAATCAAGAGAATCATCCTTCCTCAGAGTGATCCAAGGGGCAAATGGACCCCTACGTACGAAGGGCCATTTGTGGTTAAGCATGTGTTCTCAGGAGGAGCAATGATATTAACCAATATGGATGGTGACGACCTTCCTCACCCCGCCAATGCAGACATAGTAAAAAGATACTACGCATGAAAAAAGACCTGCTAGGCTGACATGCCTAGGCAAAAATTAGGGCTTCCCGTCGAACCAAAAGGGTTCGGGCAAAATGAAGGGATGAAAATGAAAAAATCTGTACACCCGGCAAGTCGAAAACCTGAAAAGGCGGCTTGGGCAAAAATGGGTATCCCGGTGGACTGAAAACCCGAAAGGGCGGTCCAGGCAAAAATTAGGGATAAAAGCGTAATACTATGTCTCATTGATCACTTTGCATCCAGAATCCGGTATCTACATCAAGTTCAGACGGCATCGATCAGTCAGCTTCACCTTCAACCAAGGTCATCAAGTGATGAGACGCTCAGAGTTATAAAGGCAATAGCAGAGTTGAAACCCAGTGGGATCATTCATTTCACACAGCTGTTTTATTTTCTCTTGTACAAAACTTGTATAAACTCTCTTGTTCAGCGGCGTACCTCTTACTAGGACGTCAGCCTCTTGTATACAAAACGCCTATTCAGGCCGTTCAAAATCAATACAAATATATTTTCAGTTAAACGTGCCAAGTGTTTTTCTTTTTCTGTTTTGTTTTGCGAAGAACGTCCAAGGTTCAATTTGTGATATATGCATTGACAATAATTTGCTAACTCATAAATATTTGCATACGAAACAAAGGAATTAATTGCAGGTGACACTAGAAACAGGGGCAATAAAAGAGTTGTCTGAGCAGTCTAATTGTTCTATCCTCCAAGGTACCAAGGTAGGTTCAGCTAAAGAACACGACCAAGTACATATTAAATCCCCAGAGAGTGGTTCAGCAAAACAGTACATTCTTCTCCAAGCAAAATTATCAAATCTCAAGGAAATTGAGTATCCTCCAGCCGATCTCAATACTTCCCCAGCAGCACATATTCTCAACAAGCATCCCCGGCAGTCTTGATCTAAAGATTGTTCCCCGGCGGTATATCAACATTCAAAGGGATCACTTCCCCAGCATATCAAAACTCCCCCAGAAGAGTCCAATCCAGTTTCCCCAGGAAAATTGGAATTCATATCCCCAAGCAGTAAGCTTATCCCCAGTAGATTCTGGAAGCTTATCCCCTCGCAAAACACGAACGCGTCTCCCGACTTTATTCAAAGAGTTATTTCCTTAACAGGATATAACTGGGTTATCCTCAGCCAAAATCCACGGAAAGAGCGTCGTCGACGAAGTCTTCTTACCCCAGCGAAGTCCATCAACACTTCCAAACAAGGGTATCCCCAGCAAACTATTATCAACATTCAGCAAAGCATCTCTATTCCCCACAGAGTATTGCTTCCCAGCATGGTCGCTAGAGTATCTTTTCTCCCCGCAGAATTTTCCATTCACCAAGTTTATTCCTCAACGGAGTCATCTTCTCCTACCGGTATTCTTGCAGCTATCATCCCCAGCGGAAGCAAAATCTATTCTTCAACATCAGCCCAGGATACGACTTCCCGGCACCCGTCAAGGATTCACTTTCCTAGACAAAAACATACATAAAACATCACATACATCATTATAACATGCATAAACACATCATATCATACAAGTCTCATTTATATTGAGAATATCATTGCTTGATCCATATCATGCATTGCATATGACTGACCTTTACCTTTCAGGAAAGACCCAGTTAAATTCTCAAGCTACATTTCAAGACCTAGACCGGTTCAGTTAAATCGACCCTAAGATTTTCCTGATGCTTATCCAGTCAAAGGCCTTCTCTGGTTCAGTCAGATCGACCCTAAGATCTCCCTGATGCTTATCCAGTTGAAGATATTTCAAGACCTAGACCGGTTCAGTTAAATCGACCCTAAGATTTTCCTGATGCTTATCCAGTCAAAGGCCTTCTCTGGCTCAGTCAGATCGACCCCAAGATCTCCCTGATGCTTATCCAGTTGAAGGTATTTCAAGACCTAGCCTGGTTCAGTTAAATCGACCCAAAGATTTTCCTGATGCTTATCCAGTCAAAGGCTTTCTCTGGTTCAGTCAGATCGACCCTAAGATCTCCCTGATGCTTATCCAGTTGAAGATATTTCAAGACCCAGACCGGTTCAGTTAAATCGACCCTAAGATTTTCCTGATGCTTATCCAGTCAAAGGCCTTCCCTGGTTCAGTCAGATCGACCCTAAGATCTCCCTGATTCTTATCCCAGTAGAAGACACCCAAGATTTTTCTCAACGAGCGTTGTTGAAGTTAAAGTCGCCCAAGGTTCTCTTACCATTCATGCTAAGACAGTAACCATCCCTGGTTCATTCATCGCCGTTTGAAGCTCCAGACTCAGCTCCTGTAACCAGTCAGGACATATCTATACCAAGCATCTGAAGACCAGCTCCTGCAACGTGTCAGGTACTCATTTTCTTTTGCAGGTATGCAGGTTCTCGCTAAGGAATCTCCTACGCGATCAACATCCAGATGGCATCTATAAGCCCATCATCCTATCCATCAATCTCTAAATGGCATCTATAAGCCCATTCCCACCACACTGCCAACATGTGAGCGCAAATTTCTGGGCACTTTAGTGTTCAATCATCTTCCACCTTCGGATTACGAAAGGCACGTCAGCCAATCTGCATCCTCAGGTATAAGAAGATTGAACAGGGGCAACTGTTGTACCCCAAAACTTTCCCTCCCATATTCTTCAAGAAATTGCCAAGCCAAGCTACAAAGTTCCCCAAGGGTTGCACAGTGCAAAGGTCTCCTATACAGTCAAGACTAGGGTTTGTGTTCTGATCAAGAAAATGAAGTTTTCAAAGGCCCAATCAAGTCCCACATGCCTATAAACATGGTCAAGCATCCTCATATCAAGTTTCAAGGCATTCAGCTCAAAATTGCACAGTCAAAACCCTGAATTGCACTACAGTCAACTGTAGGGGCAAAATGGTCATTTGGCAGTCAAAAGTTCAAATTTTTGATCAACATATCATTTTGAAGCCACAAACATCATTTGATCAATGCTTGATCATGATTCTCAAAATTTGGCTCAGAAATCATCAAAGATGCAAAAGTTTCCTTATTTGGACAGTTGAAAAAGTCAACTGAAATTGACCAGGGCATAACTTTCACATTGATTATCAGAAAAATTCCATCCAAAGCTCATTTTGAAGAGAAAGACATTTCCTACAACTAATCTTCATACTTCAAGTCCAAGGAATTCTCTCACAAAAAGTTATCAATTTCAACATTATAGGTCATTTTTAAAAGTCAACAAAAAGGGACTTTAAGTCAAAGGCCATAACTTGAGATTGGTAAATCAAAATGACATGGGACCAAAGGAATTGGTTAGAGGACTCAAAGACCTTTCCAAAATGTCCAAGAACATGAGAAAAGCTTAAAAATTGAGCAAGTTATGCCTTGTGGAAGTTGGGAAATTTTTGGATATTTTGAAAAGTCAACTTTGATCCAAATGACCTAAAATTGCTAATGGGCCCATTTTTCCTCCATGATTCATCATTCCAAGCATATGCACGACCACTTGGCCCAAAGGGAAGTATTTTCTCATTTTTTATTTATTTATTTGAATTATTTATTTATATTAATTCATTTAAATCATTTAAATATGTGGAAAATATATAACTTGACCTAAAAAATCTTTTTCATGCATGTTTTGCCATCAAGATTTCGTGCATAGGCTAATTAGGAAAGAATTGGACTGATTGGCATGATTGAGAACAAAGAGCACTTGAAAAAAGATTGAAAAAAAGATCCTTAACAAATCAAATCTTCAATCCATGATTACAAGAGATTTGGTTGAATTTTGTTAACCTAATACATTCACTACATAAGCATGAATCAAAACCTAATCCTAGGAGACAAAAAGCTGCGCAGAAAAGTCCTTTACAAACTTGAAATTTTCTCCATAAAACTCAATTCTGAAAACAGCTTTTGAGGGGGTTTCAAAGCATAAAAACGATTCCATTAGCTTCCTTGAAGGTCCCTGATCACGTTCCAATCAAGCACAGCCATCAAAACCTCAAGAATTGGTATATTGAACTTAAACTGTACAGCAAAAAACTCATAATCGTATATCATGTTCTAGGCATTTTTTATGAAATTTAATTGTTGATTCATGTTTATCATCTTGTCCTGAAACTAACTAATGCATTCAATTTGATTTTTGTGCCGTATATGCGATTGTACCATGTCTGAGTTCTAGGGTTTTCAGAGTTTTGAATTGGGGTTTTTCACCCAAGGAAAAATTAGGACTCCAGACCACCACCATTCAATTTAGCAAGCTTGGACGAGGAAGAATCCATAGTCGCGATTAATTTATGAGTTGCATAGGCCTAATCGCTATTTTTTGGTAGCATGCCTAAGAGAACGTCCAAAAAACCGTTGCCTCATATTTTATGATACAGGGATGGTGAAGACGATGATGTGGTGGCAACACATGATACGTTGGTTTGAATTTTCGCGCGCTGAACCACTAATGCCTTGGTTTTTCTTTTTATTATTTATTTGTTATAATATGTTAACATGCGTGATTTAGTTCAGTTGGCAAGCGAAGAGAGTATTAACGTCCAAGACCTGGGTTCGAACCCCAGGTCTGTATTATGTCCATATTATTTTTCCCATCATCTTCCTATGCAGGCACAACCTTAAGGCACACCATGCATCCTCAATAATCAAACATACACGCATCCAAGAGATTCAAATCAAAGGCAGGGGTTCAAAGAACACAATAAACCCTAGTCAACGTTGCCACACGTGACATGCAAAAGGTCAGAAGGGCCATGCTTTACTGGGCCAGATTGCTAAGGCCTAATACCTCCATATTGGGACTTCCACCCCCCTGGTTTGCCAATTCTATATTTTCTTTGTGTTTTATTTTCAATAATTATTTTATTTTCTTTATTGCTTTGATTTAATTAATTATTTTTTTTACAAAACATAAAACACATAAAAAACTCAGAAAAAGATAAAAAATATAATGATTATTTATTTTGGTATTTTCTTGTAAATAAATTAGCATGTAATTAATTAGCTTTAAATTAGGTTACAATTTTAAGTCTTTTCATAATAAAATCTAAAAAATGTAGAATTAGGTTTAGTTAATTTTTATTCCTTTTAATTTTTCTTTTTACCATAATATTATTTATTTATTTATTTTTATAATTAAATTGTACATAAATAACTTAGGTTTCATTTAGGTCAAAAAACTTTAATATTTTTCTTAACAACTTAAAAACCATTAGAATTAGGGTTAGTTAATTTTAATTAATTCTTTTTTCTAGTAAATCTTAAAAAACATAAAAATACCAAAAAACATTTTCTTTTAATTTTAATTTTAATTCCTTATTAATTTAATTTTGCAAAAGGGTCCAACGCCCATGTTCTTAATTGTTTAATTTCGCATATTTATTTCTTTTTCCGCTTAAATAATTATGTATCTCTCCCGAAGCTTTGTAACATTTACTTCTCGCACTTTCTAATTCTTTTAATTGCTTTATTTTTTTTTTTCTGTCAAATCGGGTCCGGTTTAATTTTGGCGATGTGGACCCGCGCCATTTGTAATAGCTTTAGATTTACTTTTCCCGCAAACTTTTAACTGTTAAACAAAGCATGCAAGAATGAATGGCCATAATAAAATCAAGCGTAGAACATCAATAAACATGACAAGACAAATATCTGAATCTGACACACGAATCGCACACACCACCCCTAGGGTACGCCTCACTGTTGCCTTGCCTCGAAAGGTGATCGTCGAGTAGAGGATGTCTTAGTAAGTCCTCATGATCCGGGAACCTGGCATGAGGGTAGCTTCTAAGGTGTCTTCCCATTGCTCTGGTGATCACCATGTCCCTAAACTCGAATTGACCCGAACACCTCCAACGGTGGTGCTACCTACCTCTCAATGGTGGGATGGCACTACTTTAAAGGACCTTTACACAGACGAATTCCTTAGGGTAGGTAGACGACTCATGGATACTTGCTCTCTTCAAAAACAAACAAAAATCTTTTCACACCGACACTTTTCAAAAGCTTTCAAAGCAATTTTTCAAACACTCTGACACAAGATTCGAACTGAAACTTTCAAAGAAACTTTTTAAAACCCACAGTTGAAAAGCAAACAAACCATTTTTGAAAACACAATGAGCAAGTATCTAAGAGCCCATGGATAACCATGGATAGAAAGGGTGCTAGCACCTTCCCTTTCTATAACCTACCTCCCGAACCGAGAGCAATCTCTATAAGGAATTTTTCTGTGCTTTTGTCCTTTCCATTTGGAGAAAATAAAAGACGGTGGCGACTCTTGCTTACCGCGACATTTCGCGAACCAGCGTTAAACAGTCAGTTCCAGATCCACCGATCACAATATGTACAGGCAAATCACACAAAACCCTAGTTTCAGGCTTGCATGGGTTTCATAGGTAAGTACCCTCTTGAGTGTAGTTGGCTTAAAACCTGTCCTATAAATAGTAACCGGGTTCTAAGGAGCTCAATATCATTGGATTGTTTTCAATGTTCATTGTTTTGGTTTAGCCACTTAACTAGCGACCAAAATATTCCAAGAAAACAACCCTCAATGAGTGTAGTATCGAGTATCTACCAACTTCGGACTGCACCAAAGCCGGTCATCTCACTACCCCTAATAAAAGGCCAAGATGGTCAAGTAAGGTTCTAGGTCATTAGTGCTTAGTGACATCACTCAGCAGCCCCGTACTCTCCTTGATTGAACTCAAGGGTTACCAGTACTCACAAATATGTCGCACTAATATAGCTATTGCTTCAACCGTGTCGGTATACCCTGCACAGTTTCCACAACGTATTGCTATCTATGAATGTTTCCCAAATCCGGGTGTAGGATTTCAAGCCCAGACAAGAGAACTACAAAGGTAAAGCAAACAAAGCAAACAATTAATCATGCAAGAGGGTGATCTAAAAACCCTAAGGTAACCCCACTTTCTTAATAATCCCCAGCAGAGTCGCCAGTTCTGTGATACGGTGGGAGAACTAACTTGGGTTTTGCGTTTGTATTCGCACTTGTTCGGTTTAGCAAGAGTCGCCACCTACTTTTTATTTTATCCTAAAGGAAAGGTTAAAAAGCACAGGAAAAACCTTTTTGAGATGTTTCGTGGGTTTGGGGGGTAGATTATGAAAAGGGAAGGTATTAGCACCCTTTTCATCCATGGTTATCCATGGGCTCTTAGTTACTTGGTTTTAGATCACTTGCCTTGATTTTTGATTGCTTGAAATTATGGTATGTGTGTGTGTTTTGAAAATGTTTTTGAAATAGACGCCTTTGTTTCGGCAACCGTTGTAATGACTCGTGTTTGAGTATATACAACGGTGTGTATCTTTTCGAAAAGATGTTTCAAAATGTTTTTGGAAGTTTGTTTTAAAGTGTGTATGAAGTGTGGTTTTTGAAAAGGAGGCAAGTGTTTTTGCAAGTTGGTTTCAAGTAACTAAGAGTTTTGTCTACCCATATTGTACTCAAAGATTTTCTCTATGTTTTCAACCCTTTTTAACAATTTTGTTCCACCATTGAATTTGGTGGACAATCTTGCATTTAGGATGTTATCGGGACAGGCGCGGGTCATCGTGTGGACCATGAATGCAATGGTGCCAAGTGTCTTTGGCAATTTTGCTTGAAGGGACTATGATCATTTTGATAGGCAACTTTCGAAAGCGTCATCGAGGGACTTATGATCATTTGAATTGTTTTTGCCAAGGAAACTCGACGTGCAAGCATGACCCATTTTAGAAGGCAACATGTGGGATTACCCTAGGGGGTGCAAGTGTGATTGTGTATTGATTTCATGTATTTGTCTTGTATTAGGTTATCTAGCGTTTGATTTTATGTACATACAAACCCTAGGTCTAATCATGGTATAATTCGAAAGCGGTAAATTGCGGGAATTTTAAAGTCTACGCTATTACAAATAGTATCCGGGAGTGGGGGTACAAATTCACAAAGGGGGATGAGACTTAAATAATTACAACCAAATTGAATCGCGATCAAATGTAAATGTATCGAATATACAAAAATAAGCAAATGTATAATGTATCAATGTAAAATGTATTGTGTAGGTGTAAGTGTAATTTATTTACAAGTTAAGAAATGTGAATTTAATGAGACAATTAAATATTGTTTATTCGTCAAGTATTATTATCTATGTTTGATTTAAATTTGTATTTTTATATCTTTTTGTAAAGTATGTACAAATCGAAAGTTTTAATTTTAAGGAAAGAAAAATATTAACTTTTAAAGGAAAAATTATGTAATTATGTACAAAGTAAGAAAATTTAATTAAAGAAAGGAAAATGTTTTTAAATTCTATTCTTTTATGTATTTTTTTAGTATTAATGTACAAAGGAGAAAATTTAATTAAAAAGAAGAAAATGTTTTAAGTTTTTAATTATATTATGCAATATCATTTTATGTACAAATTAACGTTTTTTAAATAATCTTTTTTTATGAAAATTCTAATTAAAAGAAAACATTTTAAATTTGAGAGAATTATTATATTCATGTTTGTTTTAGTTAATATCTTTATACAAAATTATAAGTATATTATATAAAAAAGTATATAAAGAAAAAGTGTAAAGAAAACAAAAGTTAATGTATTGGATTATGAAAGATGTTGGGGTAATAAGATAAAAAAAATGTTTTTAGTCTTAAAATAAACAAAGAATGAGCTTTAGGCGTTTTTTAGAAGCGAGCCAGGCCCAGGTTCTGAACAAAACATTTTGCAAGGGTTTAATTATTTGTTTCATTTGGGAAGATTAGGGTTTTAGAGAAACAGAGGCGTCGTCGTTCATTTCGTTCATCTTCTCTGGCCAGCTTCTGATAAAACTTCTTCATCCAAGGCCACCAGCGCCACCATTCCCCCTTCTCCCTTCAGTGGACCGTTCAGGCGACGCTTATAAGGTTCGATCTCTGTCCATCGCGTTAGGGCTTTCGTTATTTCTTTTGATTTCTCGTTTGGATTTCATATTCTGATATTATGTGTTTTCGTTTGTCATTTTGAAATGCATGCAAAGGGTATGAGAAGACTACCTCTTGGAGACGGAGGAGGAGGGAACTAGGAGGCGTTCGGAGGCTTGACGGCGAGGTGATGATGCTGATGAGCGTTAGCTTGGAACCGGTACTCTGTACTTCTTTGCCTTTTTGTTGCTTGTGTTGCCTTGGATGATGTTGCCCAGTGATGAACCCTAGGTTCTGAAGGCCTGAATGCTTTTTCCTCTTCTTCTTGCTAGCTTCTGTATGCTTCGAATGCTTCTTTATCCTCTTCCTCTTGCTACCTTTGTTGCCTTGTTTCTGTTAGCTTCGTATGCTTCTTTATCCTCTTCCTCTTGCTATCTTTGTTGTCTAGATTGGTGCCTTGGATATATTTACTTGATGCCTGGTATATTTGCCCTATGATGAGGCTTCCTCTGAGGGTTTGTAGCCTTACCCTGTATTGCCTTGAAATGCTTCTTTTTGTTGGATTGTCTTGATGCCTTGTACGCTTGATAATTTTGGTTTGAAATACTTGATATTTGGTATGCTTTGGATGGCCCAATGATGAACTTTTCTGAGGGCTTGTGTGGGTTGCCTTGAATGCTTAGGCTCCAATCTTATGGCTATGGCTATTGGTGAACTTACAGGCTTGAGCTTATCAGTTTGAACATACTGGTTTGGCTTATCAGTTGGTGCAGGTTTTGATATTGAATGGTTATTGCAAGTAAGGCTTAAGTGTTGATGCAGGTAAGGCTTGACAGGGTTTTTGGCTTTTTGGTTAGGCTTTATGTTGTTTGAGAACAGGTTATATGGTTTAAGGCTTATGCTGCAGGTATCTTTCCAGCAGGCTTGACAGGTTTGCAAGATGTTGAAAGCTGTTTTAGGCTTACTGGTTGTTTTTTATATCAGTTTAGGTTTTTGCTGTTTGATGGTTTAGGTTTGTGTTGATAGTTTGGTGTTTCTGTTAAGGCTTGTGAGGCTTGACCGTTTGTGGTTATGTGGACCGGTTTAAGGCTTGTGCTGTCTTGGTCCTTTGTGCTTTTGGCGCCTATGGTTTTTAATGCTTCAGGTTTGATATATTTTCTTGGTCAAACTGGTGGACAGGTTTGCAAGGCTTGAGACTTTCACTCTTTGTGATGACCTCTGCTGCATATGTTCTGTCTCCTTTTGAATAGCTCTGATACATGCCTTTTTTAGCCTTTAACCTGCTGTAACATAATCCGCTTTCCTCTCTCTTTCTCTCTCTTGACAAATTTTAAACATTTAATATTGTTTACATTTGTCTTTTCTGAAAAAACAAATGACCGAAAATGATGAGATGGAACTTGCTTGCATATGTAGTTTTGCCTCTGCATATTTTATGTACTGCTTCCATATTTTCCTGCATCTTTGTGGCAGTTTTTTGATGCTTTGGCATCTTGAGGTATCTTTTGGGCAGTTGTGCACCTTTTGGCAGCTTTTTGACTTAGTTGCTTTGACATTGGAACTCAGTTTGCCTTTGGATTTATACTTGCATATGCTGATTGGTTTTGAACTATGCAGGTTTTGAATTTGTGCATTTTACAACTTTGTGCATTTCATGTTTAGCAAGCAATATTCATCCCTCTTTGTGAATCGGGAGAAATCCCGTGAATTGCAGAGAGGGTAAAACTGATTACGGCCATTTGTTTTTAATGATGAACCTTTTTGACTGTTTATCTTTAACTATTTTTCTCTACTTTGATTTTTCTTCTTTTCTTTGTTTTGCAGGTGAATAATAAGCATCAAGGGAGCATTGGATAGAAGATGAAGATTTAGAATTTTTAGGACATTGTTTTATTTCAATTTAAATTACTGTAACATTATTATTGTAAATATTTTTATAAACAATAACAATTATACAAATAATTTAAAGATAAATAAAATTCCTTTTATTGACCAGTCAACTCTTTTTATTTCCTTTCAATTATTGTAATCATCATTAGAATACTTTGTAAAATACTGTATTCAAATAACAATTGTAACGAATAATTAAAGGTAAATAAAAAAGTCCAACTTGATCAATTAATTCTTCTTTCGATTCAAAGTTCATTTAATTATTTGGATTTCTTAAAATTAAAATAACTGGAAGTATCCAATTATTCTGACTTTAGAAAAATAATTAACAAACACTGTGGCCTTATCATTGAATCGGTAATAAACCTGGCGCTTCAAGTATCCGATGCACAGTTAATTAAACCAATATCCAGATATTTATCCTTTTACTGATCAAATCAATCACTGTAGATTCTCAATTTAAGCGCCTCAACTTTTATCTCATCTCAAATCAAATGCTTTAGCCTTTACTGATTAAACAACAATCTGTAATTTTCTTGATTCAAACGCCTCAATCCAAATTTCAGAGTAAACTGAAAAGAAACTGTAAAGATAATCTTTTCTGAGAAATACGCGCACAAAACCCTAGTTCTTGATTAAAAGCCAAAGAAACGTCCGCCTGATCAAAACTTGAGCTAAAATCAACCAAACCCTAAGCCAAAGGTTTGAACTGTTCCAGAGCCATGAAAATCAATGAAAACCCTAATTTTGTCTGACTGACGAGAAAAGTCTGTTTGACCGATTCTTGAGCCAGTCTGAAAAATCAGGAAAAGCCTGAAGCTGTGATTTCTTGTGGAAAGATACGAGGGAAAATTTTGGGGTACAACAGTTGCCCCTGTTCAATCTTCTTGGACCTGAAGAGTTAGATTGGCAAGTTTGCCATTCGCGACTCGAGGGTAAAAGGAGATTGGACACTAGAGTGCCCAGAAAATTTGCTGATCAGACATCGTTTTCCTGTCAATCTTCTGACCACTTCCATCCATTGGGTGCGTGTATCCATCAGTCACCATGTCCCACAGATCAGCATCATGAGCCAGAAAGAAACTCTCAATTCTGTCTTTCCATTAGTCAAAGTTCTCTCCATCAAATATTGGAGTTTTGCCACTGAATTTGTCTCTTTCTTCATTGTTGTCTGTGATCGGTGGATCTGGAACTGACTGTTTAACGCTGGTTCGCGAAATGTCGCGGAAGCAAGAGTCGCCACCGTCTTTTATTTTCTCCAAATGGAAAGGACAAAAGCACAGAAAAATTCCTTAAAGAGATTGCTCTCGGTTCGGGAGGTAGATTATAGAAAGGGAAGGTGTTAGCACCCTTTCTATCCATGGTTATCCATGGGCTCTTAGATACTTGCTCTTATGTTTTCAAAAGTGGTTTGTTTGCTTTTCAACTGTGGGTTTTAAAAAGTTTCTTTGAAAATTCCAGTTCGACTCTTGTATCAGTCCTCAAGAGTGTTTGAAAAATTGCTTTCGAAAGCTTTTTGAAAAGGTGTCGGTGTGAAAAGTATTTTTGAATTTGTTTTGAAATTAGAGCAAGTATCTAGAGTCGTCTACCTACCCTAAGGAATTCGTTTGTGTAAATGTCCTTAAAGTAGTGCCATCCCACCATTGAGAGGTAGGTAGCACCACCGTTGGAGGTGTTCGGGTCAATTCGAGGTTCGGGACATGGTGATCACCAGAGCAATAGGAAGACACCTTAGAAGCTACCCTCATGCCAGGTTCCCGGATCATGAGGACTTACTAAGACATCCTCAACTCGACGATCACCTTTCGAGGCAAGGCAACAGTGAGGCGTACCCTAGGGGTGGTGTGTGATTTGTGTGTCGTTTTCATTTGCATTTATCTTGCTCATGTCAAGGTGATCTACGTGTTTGTTTTTATTTTGTCATTCATTCTTGCATGCGATTTAATTAACAGTTAAAAAGGATGCGGAAATTAAAAGTTCTAAACTATTACAAAGGCGCGGGTCCACATCGCCAAATTAAAATCCAGGACCCGATTTGACAGAAAAATAAATAAAGTGCGAGAAATAAAATGTCCGAGTTTACAAGGCTTTGGGGGAATTACATTAATATTTACAAGAAATAAAATAAAATGCGCGAATATGAATTAAAATTGGAAACGAGGGCGTTGGACCCTTTTTAATAAAATTAAATTATTATTATTAAATTAATTAAATAAAAATGAAAAAAAGAAATTATTTTGAGATTTTTATTTGGTATTTATGATTTTTTATGAGAATTAAATGGAATTAAAATATTAATTAACCCTAATTCTAGCTATTTTTTAATTATTAAGAAAATGTGTTAAAATTAAACCTAAAATTAAACCTAATTAATTAATTGCAAGTATTTACAAGAAAATATAATTAATTATTAATATGGTGAAAAAAGAAAAAAAAAAGGATAAAAATGCTTGAAACCCTAATTCTACCAATTTTTAAGTTTATTAAGAAAAGATATTAAAATTACCCTAAATTTAAACCTAATTAATTAGTGAGATTTATTTACAAAAATACTAATTAAATAAATATATTTTGATATTTTGTCTTTTCTGATTTTTTTGTTATTTTTATATTTGATGAAAATAAATTAATTGAAGAATTTAAAGGAAATTAATTAAATCAAATAAAAATAGAAAATATAAAAGAATAGCAAACCTTGGGGGGTTCTGTCCCCAATTGGAGGTGTAATTGTGGTAATTAGGCCCACTTGTTTAAGGCCTCAGTTGACCTTTCCTGGAAGCGTGTCACTTCTTTGACTCATGCCCATGGTATTCACCAAATCTAGGCCTTCAGATTGTCTCCATTGGCCAAGTGGCATGGTTGGATCAGGGCGTATGATAGGCCTTCAGGGAGCCAGCTGCACAGGATAACGTTAGAAAAACTTTTAGGGAAAGGGAGGGGGACCTGGGATCGAACCCAGGTCCTAGAAGTTATGAGACAATGCCTTTACCATTCGTACCAAACACGCGTTCTGACTATGTAATGACAAACAAAATAAATAAGAGAAAATTGGGTTAATGGCCTAAAAAATGGAAAAAAAAAAACACGCGTGGAATTCAAATGGTCCAACCACCATTCGCCACCTAGCCTTCTTCTTCCCTGTTGTATTTTTTCCTGAAACGAAACAAGCAAGATTGCGGGGGTTTTCAACCCCCACTATATGATATATGCCAAAATAGCGAATAGCACATGGTAGCTCATAAATTGAGCGTGAGGTGTGTGTCCAAATCGTCCAAGCACGCTGAGTTGAATGGTCTGGGTCTCACGTTCTAATTTTTCCTTAACTGGGAAACCCCAATTCAAAGCTTTGAAAACCCTAAAAGACAACAATGGCAACTTCACATATGGTGTATAAAAACTCAATCAAACTATGTGGTTAGCTTCAGAATCAATTAGTTAGTGTGAATCCATAAAAAAATGCAATGAACATGCTTAAATATTGCAATACGAATATGCATAAAAGTGGAAACAGTTTGAGTTTTATTCACCAATTCTGGGCGTGTAAGGGTTGGAAAACTATTCAGTTAGCTTCAGTAATACACGAGGAAGCTTTTGCAATTGGTCTCTTGCTCTGAATCGTGCTAGAATATTGTTTTCAGTTTCCAATTTTTTGGCAAAAACTCAAACTTTTCTATGCTTTTCTGGCGCAGCTTTGTGGTCATGAACATTAGGGTTGGCATTAGTATATATGTGTGAATGATTAGGGTTGGAAATTTGGTCCAAAGAATCCTTGAATTGATGAGAAAATATTTGATTTTCCATGCCATAATTTTCCAATCTTTTCATGCATATTTGCTACCAAATCATGTTCAATCACATGGATTCTTTCCCTATCTAATAATGCATGAAAATCTGAAGTTATCCTATGCACAAAAAGATTTGATTGACTTGCTTTGATATTTTTCACATATTTATTTTAATTAAATGAATTATTAATAATTAAAAATCCAAATAAATAAATAAAAATGATAAAAAACTTCCCTTTGGGCCAAATGGTCGTGCACATGTTTTGGATGATGGATTTTGGAAGAAAAAGAGGCCCATTAGCATTTTTAAGACTTTTGAAGCAATGTTGACTTTTCAAAATATCCAAAAATTTCCCAACTTCCACAAGTCATAACTTGCTCAATTTTTAAGCTTTGCTCATGTTCTTGGACATTTTGGAAAGGTATGTGAGTCCTCTAACCAATGTCTTTGGTCCCATGTCATTTTGATTTACCAATCTCAAGTTATGGCCTTTGACTTAAAGTCCCTTTTTGTTGACTTTTGAAAATGACCTATAATGTTGAAATTGATAACTTTTTGTGAGAGCATTTCTTGGACTTGAAGTGTGAAGAGGAGTTGTAGGAAATGTCTTTCTCTTCAAAATGAGATTTGGATGGAATTTTTCTGATAATCCATGTGGAAGTTATGCCTTGGTCAAGTTACAGTTGACTTTTTCAACTGTCCAAATATGGAAACTTTTGCATCTTGAGACTTTTTGAGCCAAGCTTTGAGAATCATGATCAAGCATTGATCAAATGATGTTTGTGGCTTCAAAATGAGATGTTGACCAAAATTTTGAACTTTTGACTATCAAATGACCATTTTGCCCCTACAGTTGACTGTAGTGCAACTAGGGTTTTTGACTGTGCAATTTTGTGCTGTAAGTCTTGAAACTTGGTATGAGGATTCTTGACCATGTTTATAGGCATGTGGGACTTGATTGGACCCTTGGAAACTTCAATTTCTTTGTCAGAACCAAAACCCTAGTTTTTGACTGTTAGGAGGCCCTTGAACTGTGCAACCCTTGGGGAGATTTTGAAGCTTTGACTTGGCAAATCTTGAAGAATATGGGAGGGCAAATTTTAGGGTACAACAGCTGCCCCTGTTCAATCTTCTTAGACCTGAGGATGCAGATTGGCTGACGTGCCTTTCGTAATCCGAAGGTGGAAGATGATTGAACACTAGAGTGCCCAGAAATTTGCGCTCACATAGTAGTGTGATGGTGGGAATGGGCTTACGGATGCCATTTGGAGATTGATGGACAGGATGATGGGCTTATAGATGCCATGCTAAGAGATGATGGAAGGTGGATGGGCTTATAGATGCCATCTGGGTGTTGATCGCGTAAGAGATTCCTTAGCGAGAACTTGCGTACCTACAAAAGAAAAGGATTACCTGACCCGTTACTGGAGCTGGTCTTCAGATTCTTTGTATAGATGTGTCCTGACTGGTTACAGGAGTTGGATCTGGATCTTCAAAAGGTGATGAATGAACCAGAGATAGTTACTACCTCAACAGGAACGGTGAGAGAACCTTGGATGACTACTACCTCAACAGGAACGCTGAGAGAATCTGGGGACGATTACTACCTCCGCAGTAACGGGGAGAGAACCATAGGCGACTTCAACCTAAACAGTAATCATTGAGAGAATCTTGGGCGACTTCAACTTCAACAGTAACGCTGAGCGAATCTTGGATGACTTCAACTTCAACAGTAACGCTGAGCGAATCTTGGGCGACTTCAACTTCAACAGTAATCATTGAGAGAATCTTGGGCGACTTCAACCTCAACAGTAATCATTGAGAGAATCTTGGGCGACTTCAACCTCAACAGTATCATTGAGAGAATCTGGGGACGATTACTACCTCCGCAGTAACGGGGAGAGAACCACAGGCGACTACAACCTCAACAGTAATCATTGAGAGAATCTTGGATATCTTCTACTGAGTCTTTATCAGGAAAATCTGTTAGGGGTCGATTTAGCTGGACTAGAGAAGGCCTTGGACTGGATAAGAAACAGAGAAATCTTAGGGTCGATTTAACTGAACCGGTCTAGGTCTTGAAATCTTCAACTGGATAAGCAACAGGGAGATCTTAGGGTCGATCTGACTGAACCAGAGAAGGCCTTGGACTGGATAAGAAACAGAAAAATCTTAGGGTCGATTTAACTGAACCGGTCTAGGTCTTGAAATGTAGCTGAGAACTCAACTGGATCTTTCCTGAAAGGTAAAGGTCAGTCATATGCAATGCATGATATGGATCAAGCAATGATGTTCTCAACATAAATGATATTTGTAAGATATGATGCGTATATGCATGCTATAATGATGTATGTGATGTTTATGAATGTACGTTTTCGTCTTAGGAAAATAAATCCTTGACGGGTGCCTGGAAGTCACTCCTGGGCTGATGTTGAAGAATAGATCTTTGTTTCCGCTGGGGAGTGATGGTTGCAAGAATACCGGTAGGAGAGGATAACTCCGTTGGGGAATAAACTTGGCGAATGGATTACTCTTCGGGGAGAAAATTATTCTAGTGATCTTGCTGGGGAGCAATACTCTGTGGGGAGGGAGATACTTCGCTGAAATGTTGATAATAACTTGCTGGGGATACCCTTGTTCTGTTGGAAGTGTTAATAGACTTCGCTGGGGATAAGAAGACTTCGTCGAGGACGCTCTTTCCGGGGCTTTTGGCTGAGGATAACCCAGTTATATCCTGGTAAGGAAATAACTCTTTGAATAAAGCCGGGAGACGCGTTCGTGCTCTGCGAGGATAAGCTTCCAGAATCTACTGGGGATAAGCTTACTTTTTGGGGAGATGGATTCCACTTTCCTGGGGAAACTTTTGGACTCTCCTGGGGAAGTTTTGAACTGTATCGGGGAAGGGACTCCACTGAAATGCTTGATATACCGCCGGGGAACAATCTTTAGACCAAGATTGCCGGGGATGCTTGTTAAGAATACGTGCATTGCTGGGGAATGTTGTGATCTGCTGGAGGATACCCAACTTCCTTAAGGTTGGTAATAGTTTTACTTGGGGAGAGTGTACTGACTTGCTGGCTCACTCTCTGTGGGATTAAGATATCTGGTTATGTTCTTCAGCCGAACCTACCTTGGTACTTTGGAGGATAGAACAATTAGATTGCTTAGACAACTCTTTATTGCCCCTGTTTCTAATGTTACCTGTGATTAATCCTTTGTTTCGTATGCAAATATTCATGAGTTAGCAAATTATCGTCAATGCATATATCACAAATTGAACCTTGGACGTTCTTCGCAAAACAAAACAGAAAAGGAAAACAATTGGCAATTTTAACTGAAAAGTGATTTTTTATTGATTTGGAATTTTCCTGTAAATAGGCGTTTATGTACAAGAGGCTGACGTCCTAGTAAGAGGACGCCGCTGAACAAAAGAGTTTATACAAATTTGTACAAGAGAAAATAAAACAGTTGTGTGAAATGAATGATCCACTGGGTTTCAACTCTGCTATCGCCTTTATGTCTTGAGCGTCTCATCACTTGATGACCTTGGTTGAAGATGAAGCTAACTGATCGATGTCGTCTGAACTTGATGTAGATATCGGATTCTGGATGCAAAGTGACCCAATGAGACATAGTATTACGCTTTATCCCTAACTTTTTCCTGGACCGCCCTTTCGGGTTTTCAGTCCACCGGGATACCCATTTTTGCCCAAGCCGCCTTTTCAGGTTTTCGACTTGCCGGGTGTGCAGATTTTTTCATTTCATCCCTTCATTTTGCCCGAACCCTTTTAGTTCGCCGGGAAGCCCTAATTTTTGCCTAGGCATGTCAGCCTAGCGGGTCTTTTTTCATGCGTAGTATCTTTTTACTATGTCTGCATTAGCGGGGTGAGGAAGGTCGTCACCATCCATGTTGGTTAGAATCATGGCTCCTCCTGAGAACACATGCTTAACCACAAATGGCCCTTCGTACGTAGGGGTCCATTTTCCCCTTGGATCACTCTGAGGAAGGATGATTCGCTTGATTACCAGATCCCCAACTCGATATTCTTGTGGTCTGACCTTTTTGTTAAATGCCCTGATCATCCGTTTTTGGTACGTCTGACCATGACAGATAGCAGCAAGTCTCTTTTCATCAATAAGGTTTAACTGATCAAGTCGTGTCTGGATCCAATCATCTTCGTTCAGATTTGCATCCTTCATTATCCGGAGAGAGGGTATTTGCACTTCGATCGGTAAGACTGCCTCCATGCCATAAACCAAGGAGAAAGGAGTTGCCCTGGTTGACGTCCTGGCTGAGGTACGGTACCCATGTAGAGCGAACGGTAACATCTCGTGCCAATCTTTATAAGTCACTGTCATCTTCTGCACGATTTTCTTGATATTCTTATTTGCTGCTTCTACAGCCCCATTCATCTTCGGTCTGTAAGGAGAAGAGTTGTGGTGCTGTATCTTAAACTGCTCGCAGAGCTCAGTGATCATCTTGTTATTAAGATTGGTACCATTGTCTGTAATAATTCTTTCTGGGACGCTGTATCGACAGATCAGGTTATGCCGAATGAACCGTGCCACAACAGTCTTGGTTACCGTAGCATAGGATGCTGCTTCGACCCACTTTGTAAAGTAATCAATCGCCACTAGGATGAAGCGATGCCCATTGGATGTCGTAGGTTTAATCTCACCGATCATATCTATGCCCCACATTGCAAACGGCCAAGGTGCAGTCAGAACATTCAGAGAAACTGGAGGAACATGCACCTTGTATGCATATATCTGACATTTATGGCATGTCCGAGAATGTTGGTAGCAGTCAGCTTCCATTGTGGACCAGAAATACCCTGCCCGAAGGATTTTCTTCGCCATAGTGTGTCCACTGGAATGTGTACCAAAGGTCCCTTCATGTAGCTCTTCCATGATCCTTTCTACTTCAGTCTTGTCCACACAACGCAGTAAGGTCGAATCATGGTTTCGCTTGTACAAGATGTCGTTGCTAAGGAAGAACTTCGCTGCGAACCTTCTCAGAAACTTCTTATCATTGACAGACGCACCTTCAGGGTATTCCTGAGCTTCCAGATATCTCTTCACCTCATGGTACCAAGGCTTCTCAGTCACCAATTTAGTCTCGAGATCACAACAGTATGCCGGTTCGTCCAATTTCCAGATGATGATCCGGGGAGCCTCATTGTCCCATTTGACCTTGAACATAGAAGACATTGTAGCTAACGCGTCCGCCAGCTGATTCTCCTCTCTTGGGAAATGTTCAAAAGTTATCTTCGTGAAGTGGGGGATCTGGGTCAACACACATTCTTTGTAAGGAATAAGATTCAGATATTTCGTATCCCACTCTCCTTTGATCTGATTGATCACGAGAGCGGAATCTCCGAAGACACTCAGAAACTTGATCCTTAGGTCGATCGCAGCTTGAAGACCCATGATGCACGCCTCATACTCTGCCATGTTGTTGGTACACTTAAAACATAGCCGGGCAGTGAGTGGAGTATGAGTGCCTTGAGGGGATATGATTACAGCGCCGATACCGTTACCCAAAGCATTGGAGGCTCCATCAAAGTGCATAGACCATCGGGATCCTTCCTCAGGTCCTTCATCCGGTCCAGGTACTTCACAATCAGTCACAATCATGATGCTCTCGTCCGGAAACTCGAAGTTCATTGACTGATAGTCGTCTACGGCCTGATGTGCCAAGTGGTCTGCCAATACACTTCCCTTGATGGCTTTCTGGGTCGTGTACTGAATGTCATATTCCGTCAAGATCATTTGCCATCTTGCTATTCTCCCAGACAGAGCAGGCTTTTCAAATATGTACTTTATAGGATCCATCTTTGAGATCAACAAGGTAGTGTGAGTCAGCATATACTGTCTCAGCCGGCGAGCAGCCCATACCAAAGCGCAGCAAGTTTTCTCGAGCAGTGAGTATCGGTTCTCACAGTCGGTAAACTTTTTGCTAAGGTAATAAATGGCATGCTCTTTTCGGCCAGACTCGTCATGCTGCCCCAGCACACACCCCATTGAGTTGTCAAGTACTGTCAGGTATAATATCAGAGGTCTCCCTTCAACCGGTGGCATAAGGATGGGTGGTTCTTGGAGATATTCTTTAATTCTGTCAAAAGCAGCCTGACATTCATCATTCCAACGTACTACCTGATCTTTCTTCAGCAGCTTGAAGATTGGTTCACAGGTGGCAGTCAGGTGTGAGATGAACCGAGCAATGTAATTCAGGCGTCCTAGAAAGCCTCTGACCTCTTTCTCTGTCTTAGGAACTGGCATCTCTTGAATAGCTTTAACCTTGGCAGGATCCACTTGAATACCCTTATCGCTTACAACGAAGCCTAGCAACTTCCCAGATCTTACTCCGAAGGTGCACTTGTTCGGGTTCAATCTCAGCTTGTACATCTTCAACCGGTCAAACAACTTCTGCAGATGATCTAGGTGCTCTTCCTCAGTCTGAGACCTTGCGATCATGTCGTCAACATACACTTCTATCTCATGATGGATCATGTCATGAAATAAAGCAACCATGGCACGTTGGTAGGTTGCCCCAGCGTTCTTCAGTCCGAAAGGCATGACCTTGTAGCAGAAAGTGCCCCACTGAGTAACGAAGGTAGTCTTTTCCATGTCTTCAGGTGCCATCTTGATCTGATTGTAACCTGAAAATCCATCCATGAAAGAGAACACCTTATGCTGAGCTGTATTGTCAACAAGGACATCAATGTGAGGTAGGGGGAAGTCATCTTTGGGGCTGGCCCTGTTCAGATCCCTGTAGTCGACACACATTCTGACCTTACCGTCCTTTTTTGGTACCGGCACCACATTAGCAACCCACTGAGGGTAAGAAGTCACTGCAAGGAACCCAGCATCAAACTGTTTCATAACCTCGGCTTTGATCTTCTCAGACATCTCTGGACGCATACGGCGGACCTTTTGCTTAACCGGAGGGCAGTCTTCTTTAGTAGGCAAGTGATGGACCACAATATCGGTATCCAACCCGGGCATGTCTTCGTAGGACCAGGCAAAGATCTCCATATAATCATGTAGCATCTTAGTCAACCGTTGCTTCACGCTGAGCTCTAGGTTGGCACCAATCTTTACCTCCCTTCTGTCTACCTCAGTACCCAGGTTTATCGTTTCCACTGGCTCTTCGTGTGGTTGAATTGCCCTCTCTTCCTGAAGTAACAGTCTTGCAAGCTCGCCAGGCACTTCACAATCATCTTCACCTTCGTCTTCGGCTAAGTTGATCGGATTTTCGAAGTCATAATTGGCAGTAGCAGAGTCGTTACCAGTGAGATCCAGAGTGGATTGAAACCTGTATGAGTGAGTGTGTGTAAATACAGCTGTTTTGAAATATATAAAGGAAAGAAAGACAGAAAAGGAGCATAAGATTTGAAATGCGAGAAAACGTCCAAGATCTTTATTTATGATATATGAAATGACAATTTATATGCCCTCACAAATGAAGCCACGGTGCCCCGGGTAAGACACCGGGCCATAGAGTTCAATTTATTGTTTATTACAAATAAAAAAACAAAGAAGTTTATTACTGCGTAACAAAAGTAACAGGAGTATGGTCTTTGGCAATCCAATTGGTCAATCCGCCATCAGTTGTCGGGTAGATCCAGCCATTGAACTCAGCTTCATCCACTTCATTATCCTCCCCAACAGCATTCACTCCTGGATTGGTAATGAGCACAGGAGGTCTTCTGGTCTTTGCCTTCCGCATAGCTTTCTGTCCCTCTGCAGTAAAACCCAGTCCGAACTTGTCAGTTTTCTGTTTAAAATCAGGAAGCCTGCCCCAGTTAGCACATTCACCCTTCTGAACCACAGCCCGGGCATCCTTTAGGGAAGCCATCTTCAAAGGAATATCCTCTTCGACCGCTGTTTCTGCTGCTGCTGAAATTGGAAGTACCTCCTCGAAATGCTGAAAGGGGGTTTCAATAAACTCCCCGTCCATCTCAATGTATCTGAAGGAATTTAAGTGGCTCACCATATACTCCTCCTCTCCCTGCACAGTGACAATCTTCCCTCTGACCGGGTATTTTAGCTTCTGGTGCAAGGTAGAGGTCACTGCCCCAGCTTTGTGGATCCAAGGTCGACCCAGTAGACAAGAATAAGATGGACGGATATCCATCACATAGAAAGTAGAGTCGAATACTTGAGAGCCCACACGGATAGGAATGTCAACCTCTCCATGAACCATCCTCTTGGAACCGTCAAAGGCTCTGACGATAATATTGCTAGGCTTCAGCTCCAGGCCTTCACAATCCAAACGGTCTAAGGCTTTCTTGGGTAGAACATTTAAGGAAGAACCAGTGTCCACCAACACGTGCGCCAGATTAGTGCCCCTGCATTCGATAGAGACATGCAGGGCATCATTGTGGTCTCTTCCTTTAGTAGTAAGGTCAGCATCTGAGAAACCCAAGCCATTGTCTGCTGTCAGATTTGCTACGCAATCAGTGAACTGGATGGCAGATGTCTCCTGTGGCACATGGGTCATCTTGAGAAATGAAATTAAGGCCTTATCATGGGCCTCTGAGCACAATAGCAAGGAGAGCATGGAGATCTTGAAGGGCGTATGCCCCAGCTGCTCGACAACATTAAAGTCACTTTTCTTGATTATTTTTAGAATTTCCTCCATTTCTTGTTGGGAGGCCTCAGCATTTACCGGTCTTGGTGCCTCCATCCGGGCAGGCTCATCTTCAATCTCTTTGCCCCGAGCATTGGATGACTCGGCAGCAGGGGAAACAACTTGATCAGAAACAGGAACATGTACACTTGTAGGTGTTATAAGGAGGGGTCTTCGAATAGCGGGTGGTGCAATGTCAGGCGAGAAGAGCCTGCCACTGCGGGTAACCTTGGCTGGACCAGTAATATGTTGATACTGGTGCCAGTGTTGAACTCTTGCTTGATTCCATTCACATACACATCTGCCCCATAGTGCCAGGGGATAGCCTTATCGGATTCGTAGGGGAGAGGCCCCGGAACAGTAATAACAACAGGTGCGACGGTCATGATTTGAACAGGCTTCCTCGGGAGAGCCTTGATTGGATTATTGAAGATTGTAACCACAGAAACTTCTTCTACCGGAACCAACTGAACAGCGGACTTCTTTAATAGAATCTCCTTGCTATCCATTAGGCTTTGGATGCCCAACTTCAGCAAAGGACAACCAGATAGGGAAACAGCACAGAACAGGCAACCCTCACTGCAACCCGGAAATAAACCGGCCAGCAGTAGGTTCCTCTTGACAGTCATTAAGGGAGTAACCACATCATCCACAGAAACGGCGTATACATCTTCATCGACAGCATTTACTCCATGCTGGGGCATAGGAGCAGTCACCACATTCGGCCTCTCAGGCGCTTCAAACTGTATCTCTTTTGCATCGATAAGGTCTTGCACCTTATTCCTCAAGGCCCAACAGTCATCGGTGGAATGCCCCGGGCTATCGGAGTGATAAGCACAGCGGGCATTTGGGTTGTATTTGGGAGAGGCAGTGTTCACAACTTTTGGCGCCTCTCTGACAGTCACTAAATTGGTGGATAGAAACTGTGGCAAGATCTGCGACAAAGTCATGCTCAAACGGGTAAACTCTCTCCGGGGTCTTTCAGCCCTTGGTGGATTGGTTTGCCGAGGAGCGGCAGCAGGCTTGGCAATCATCACCGCGTTGACAGATTGGCGGCGCTCAGGTTTTTCTTGTCTTCTAGAGCCATATACAGCACTAGCCTCCTTCTTGAAGGGTTTCTTCTCAGAACCTGACGATGCACCCTTTTGAATTTTACCAGACTTCAACCCAGCCTCAATTCTCTCTCCAGTTAGAATAAGATCAGTAAACCCTACAGACGAGTTACCGATAAGATGGTTGAAAAATGGCCCAGATAGGGTCCCCAAGAACATGTCTACCAACTCCCGATCAGTCAACGGAGGCTGCACCCTGCCAGCCAGATCCCTCCACTTCTGAGCATACTCTTTAAAACCTTCACTTGAACCTAACGACATACCCTGGAGTTGGGTACGTGTAGGGGCAAGGTCGGCATTATATTGATACTGCTTATAGAAAGCAGTAGCCAACTCCTCCCAGTTACGAACCTTGGTCCCATCCAGCTGATAGAACCATTCGAGGTGAGTCCCTGAAAGACTCTCCTGGAAGAAGTGGATCCACAAATTCTTGTCCACTGAGTACGGTTGAATCTTCCGCACATAAGACCTGAGGTGTAGCTTGGGACAAGACGCCCCGTCATACTTGGTGAAGGATGGTGCTTTGAACTTATGAGGAATGATCACACCAGTAGACAAACCCAAGTCTCCGAAATCTAGCCCAGGCACCTGTTGTATCTCCATAGCATTCAACCTGTCCTCCAACTGCTTATATCTGTCTTCTGCGGGAGGATACTGTTCCTCATCAAAATCAGTCTCGTTGTCGGAGACTACCGGACTAGGACCTTTTCCTTCTTGAGGACCACCCTTGCCTATAGAAGAACCAGCCTCTTTATTCTGCAGAGTATTACCAAACCTTTGGCCCGAGTTGAAAAGAACAGTTCTCCTCTTCTTCTTCTTCTCCTTCTTCAGGAGCAGAGCCTTCAGCTCTTCTTGGCCCTGAGCCAAACCCATGATTAGTTCCTGAATTTGCGCGTTCTGCGCCTGAAGAGCCTTGATGGACATCTCAGTTGATGATGAGTCAGGATTCATGATGCTGAAATAAACAGCGAAGAACGGTAAGCAACCTGAAAAGAAGAAAACCCGCTATGCACATGATGAATGGAATGCGTATGATTTATGTTTTCAAAGACAATCGGGAATCAACTTTGTAAACAAAAGGAACACACTTCATTAGATTCAACTTTGAAACTTAAATTGTTTAACAGGTTGCCCTTAGGCGTTACATAAAAGGAAATACTGAAAAGGGAAATAAAACTGTAAAAGAACATCCAGAGCTCCTTATTGATCCCATGGTCTCCTCTTCTCAGTACGGATGTAAGCATTCAGAGCTCGCTCATTCTCCAACTGCTTTGTCAGCTTCTGGATCTTCAACTCCTGCTCGTTGAACTTTTCCCGGTAAGAATCCCGCTCTTCTCGCAGTTGCGACCAAGACCTCTTTAATGTCTCATAATCAGTAGGTATCTGAGGAGGGAGGACAGTTGGAGGAACCCCATCTTTGTCAGGACACTCAAGAATGACGGGTCTGACAGCTTCGTATGGCATACCTAACTTCTGAGCACGGACGCGAACCCATTTGTAGTAGGCTTCCATAGGTAAAGAAGTCTTTGGCCCTAACTCCCGTGGGTCAGCTTTATGAACTTTGTCCCAAGCCTTGATGAACCTACGACGCAGCTCGTCACTATCCACCTGAAACTCAAAACTGATGTGAGGCACCAACATCTCATGGGGGCCTGCCCTTCTGGCTCTTCCAAACTGACGGAGTGCTAGACATGGATTGTAAGAGATCCCTCCTTGGGTACCAATCAGAGGGACATTAGGGTATTCCCCGCATCGATCAATAATAGCTATCTCATCCAAACCTCTGCAAGTCCAAATGATGTCTTTATCGGTGAGAGACATTAACCTATGAGCCCAACCTCTTCCTTCTTGGTTCTTCAGTACGAACTTAGGGAGGTGCGAAATAAACCACCTCACCAACAAAGGGATACAACACCATAGAGTCCCTCGTCTTCGGGTAGTACGAGCATGAAGTTGTTGCAAGATGTCACCCAAGAGAGTGGGTACAGGATTCTGAGACATAAAGATCCTTATGGCAGTGACATTGATGAAGTTGTCAGGATTAGGAAACAAGACTAACCCATAGATTAAGAGAGCCAAGATGTCTTCATATGCCCTAAAGTCCAGGTCATTCCAGAAACTGTTAGCTTTACCAATCAGAAATTTGGCCAAGAAACCCTTAACTCCGCTTCTAGTTACCCAGTTGTCCATTACCTCTTGATGTGTCAAGGGAAGAGCTGCAGCAACATCCTCAAGCCTGAGGGTCTTTTCCCAACCAGTAAAGGGAGTCTGATCCAAGATAGGGATACCAAGAAAATCAGAGAACTCTTCCAGGGTAGGGACCAGCTGGAAGTCTTGAAAGGTGAAGCATTGGTACAGAGGGTCATAGAACTGGGTCAGAACACTCATCAACTGTTGATCCCGCTTTGCAGTGACTAAACTGAGAAGAGAACCATGCCTCTGAATGAAGGAAGTGGTATTTGGAATTCTGCTAACCAACTCTTCAAGCAACTCAGGTGAGTGAACAAAGTTGAACCGGATAGTATTCCTTCGCACAGGCATCATGATGTCCTACAAAACAGAGCAAAGGTGAAACCCTCTTGTCTTTGAAATGGTCAGTCCTTATGCAGGATGCATGCAATGCTCATGATTTTATGATGTTATGATAAAGCACACCACAAATAGATACAAAGGCAAACATGGTAAGGCACACAAGTCACACAAGACAAGCCCTTAAAGTTTAGGCCAGCATGAGGTCTAGGTATTACCCTCTTTCAGTTTGTTGGTTCATACCTGTCCTATCAAAGTAACCGGGTTCTTAGAGGATCCCAATATCATTGACTACCCTCAATCGGTCATAACTCCAGCATCGCAATCTTTTCTTGCGGCCAGAACCATCACGAGAGTTTAGCCTCAATGGGCGTAGCATACTGCTACTGTTCTAATGGCCAAGTTGGGTCATTTAAGGTTCTAAGGTCGGTTAGTGCTTAATGACTCCTCAGAAGACCCATATTCTCCTCGTTGCGATACAAGGGATATCGGTACAGACCAAGGTGCCACACCAACGTAGCCACTGTTTCACCTGTGTCGGTCTACGCCGGACAGGTCCCTCACAGCTTATGCTACCTAAACAGGGTATCCCCAGATCCGGGTTAGGATCTATGTAACTCCCAAGACAGTCCCACAATTTAAAGCAAGCAAAGAAAGCAATTGAAAACACAGTGATCTTAGTCCTAAGGTACACCTCACTTTAAGTTATCCCCAGCAGAGTCGCCAGTTCTGTGATCGGTGGATCTGGAACTGACTGTTTAACGCTGGTTCGCGAAATGTCGCGGAAGCAAGAGTCGCCACCGTCTTTTATTTTCTCCAAATGGAAAGGACAAAAGCACAGAAAAATTCCTTAAAAAGATTGCTCTCGGTTCGGGAGGTAGATTATAGAAAGGGAAGGTGTTAGCACCCTTTCTATCCATGGTTATCCATGGGCTCTTAGATACTTGCTCTTATGTTTTCAAAAATGGTTTGTTTGCTTTTCAACTGTGGGTTTTAAAAAGTTTCTTTGAAAATTCCAGTTCGACTCTTGTATCAGTCCTCAAGAGTGTTTGAAAAATTGCTTTCGAAAGCTTTTTGAAAAGGTGTCGGTGTGAAAAGTATTTTTGAATTTGTTTTGAAATTAGAGCAAGTATCTAGAGTCGTCTACCTACCCTAAGGAATTCGTCTGTGTAAATGTCCTTAAAGTAGTGCCATCCCACCATTGAGAGGTAGGTAGCACCACCGTTGGAGGTGTTCGGGTCAATTCGAGGTTCGGGACATGGTGATCACCAGAGCAATAGGAAGACACCTTAGAAGCTACCCTCATGCCAGGTTCCCGGATCATAAGGACTTACTAAGACATCCTCTACTCGACGATCACCTTTCGAGGCAAGGCAACAGTGAGGCGTACCCTAGGGGTGGTGTGTGATTTGTGTGTCGTTTTCATTTGCATTTATCTTGCTCATGTCAAGGTGATCTACGCGTTTGTTTTTATTTTGTCATTCATTCTTGCATGCGATTTAATTAACAGTTAAAAAGGATGCGGAAATTAAAAGTTCTAAACTATTACAAAGGCGCGGGTCCACATCGCCAAATTAAAATCCAGGACCCGATTTGACAGAAAAATAAATAAAGTGCGAGAAATAAAATGTCCGAGTTTACAAGGCTTTAGGGGGAATTACATTAATATTTACAAGAAATAAAATAAAATGCGCGAATATGAATTAAAATTGGAAACGAGGGCGTTGGACCCTTTTTAATAAAATTAAATTATTATTATTAAATTAATTAAATAAAAATGAAAAAAAGAAATTATTTTGAGATTTTTATTTGGTATTTATGATTTTTTATGAGAATTAAATGGAATTAAAATATTAATTAACCCTAATTCTAGCTATTTTTTAATTATTAAGAAAATGTGTTAAAATTAAACCTAAAATTAAACCTAATTAATTAATTGCAAGTATTTACAAGAAAATATAATTAATTATTAATATGGTGAAAAAAGAAAAAAAAAGGATAAAAATGCTTGAAACCCTAATTCTACCAATTTTTAAGTTTATTAAGAAAAGATATTAAAATTACCCTAAATTTAAACCTAATTAATTAGTGAGATTTATTTACAAAAATACTAATTAAATAAATATATTTTGATATTTTGTCTTTTCTGATTTTTTTTGTTATTTTTATATTTGATGAAAATAAATTAATTGAAGAATTTAAAGGAAATTAATTAAATCAAATAAAAATAGAAAATATAAAAGAATAGCAAACCTTGGGGGGTTCTGTCCCCAATTGGAGGTGTAATTGTGGTAATTAGGCCCACTTGTTTAAGGCCTCAGTTGACCTTTCCTGGAAGCGTGTCACTTCTTTGACTCATGCCCATGGTATTCACCAAATCTAGGCCTTCAGATTGTCTCCATTGGCCAAGTGGCATGGTTGGATCAGGGCGTATGATAGGCCTTCAGGGAGCCAGCTGCACAGGATAACGTTAGAAAAATTTTTAGGGATAGGGAGGGGGACCTGGGATCGAACCCAGGTCCTAGAAGTTATGAGACAATGCCTTTACCATTCGTACCAAACGCGCGTTCTGACTATGTAATGACAAACAAAATAAATAAGAGAAAATTGGGTTAATGGCCTAAAAAATGAAAAAAAACGCGCGTGGAATTCAAATGGTCCAACCACCATTCGCCACCTAGCCTTCTTCTTCCCTGTTGTATTTTTTCCTGAAACGAAACAAGCAAGATTGCGGGGGTTTTCAACCCCCACTATATGATATATGCCAAAATAGCGAATAGCACATGGTAGCTCATAAATTGAGCGCGAGGTGTGTGTCCAAATCGTCCAAGCACGCTGAGTTGAATGGTCTGGGTCTCACGTTCTAATTTTTCCTTAACTGGGAAACCCCAATTCAAAGCTTTGAAAACCCTAAAAGACAACAATGGCAACTTCGCGTATGGTGTATAAAAACTCAATCAACCTATGTGGTTAGCTTCAGAATCAATTAATTAGTGTGAATCCATAAAAAAATGCAATGAACATGCTTAAATATTGCAATACGAATATGCATAAAAGTGGAAACAGTTTGAGTTTTATTCACCAATTCTGGGCGTGTAAGGGTTGGAAAACTATTCAATTAGCTTCAGTAATACACGAGGAAGCTTTTGCAATTGGTCTCTTGCTCTGAATCGTGCTAGAATATTGTTTTCAGTTTCCAATTTTTTGGCAAAAACTCAAACTTTTCTATGCTTTTCTGGCGCAGCTTTGTGGTCATGAACATTAGGATTGGCATTAGTTTATATGTGTGAATGATTAGGGTTGGAAATTTGGTCCAAAGAATCCTTGAATTGATGAGAAAATATTTGATTTTCCATGCCATAATTTTCCAATCTTTTCATGCATATTTGCTACCAAATCATGTTCAATCACATGGATTCTTTCCCTATCTAATAATGCACGAAAATCTGAAGTTATCCTATGCACAAAAAGATTTGATTGACTTGCTTTAATATTTTTCACATATTTATTTTAATTAAATGAATTATTAATAATTAAAAATCCAAATAAATAAATAAAAATGATAAAAAACTTCCCTTTGGGCCAAATGGTCGTGCACATGTTTTGGATGATGGATTTTGGAAGAGAAAGAGGCCCATTAGCATTTTTAAGACTTTTGAAGCAATGTTGACTTTTCAAAATATCCAAAAATTTCCCAACTTCCACAAGTCATAACTTGCTCAATTTTTAAGCTTTGCTCATGTTCTTGGACATTTTGGAAAGGTATGTGAGTCCTCTAACCAATGTCTTTGGTCCCATGTCATTTTGATTTACCAATCTCAAGTTATGGCCTTTGACTTAAAGTCCCTTTTTGTTGACTTTTGAAAATGACCTATAATGTTGAAATTGATAACTTTTTGTGAGAGCATTTCTTGGACTTGAAGTGTGAAGAGGAGTTGTAGGAAATGTCTTTCTATTCAAAATGAGCTTTGGATGGAATTTTTCTGATAATCCATGTGGAAGTTATGCCTTGGTCAAGTTACAGTTGACTTTTTCAACTGTCCAAATATGGAAACTTTTGCATCTTGAGACTTTTTGATCCAAGCTTTGAGAATCATGATCAAGAATTGATCAAATGATGTTTGTGGCTTCAAAATGAGATGTTGACCAAAATTTTGAACTTTTGACTGTCAAATGACCATTTTGCCCCTACAGTTGACTGTAGTGCAACTAGGGTTTTTGACTGTGCAATTTTGTGCTGTAAGTCTTGAAACTTGGTATGAGGATGCTTGACCATGTTTATAGGCATGTGGGACTTGATTGGACCCTTGGAAACTTCAATTTCTTTGTCAGAACCAAAACCCTAGTTTTTGACTGTTAGGAGGCCCTTGAACTGTGCAACCCTTGGGGAGATTTTGAAGCTTTGACTTGGCAAATCTTGAAGAATATGGGAGGGCAAATTTTGGGGTACAACATTGTCATTGCTGATGTTTTGATTTGGTCCTGGCATTGTGTTTTTCTGACGCTGGATGTTGTACTGACACGGTTAAGTGTTATAAGCTCAGAATCAGGCGCTCTGATGCCAATTGAAGATGTGAAAAACACAATAAGGGGGGTTGAATTGTAAAACTTAAAACAAATGCTTAAACAACACAGTATATTTATCCTGGTTCGTTTGATCTCAAACTACTCCAGTCCACCCGTCAAGGTGATTTCGCCTCTCTCCAACGAGGTCTTAATCGACTATATTCAAAGGATTACAATAGCTACTTTAACAACTGTTAAAGCCTTCTTGAGTATAACCACAAACCGGTTTATCTCAAGGAAATCTTTTACAAATTATGAACAAGAATGTGTTTAACGTTTTCTAATAAAACAATATATCACAACTGTGATAATTACACAATTTAAGCTTGGAGTAAAACTGAATTTGCTAAAGCTTTTGAGTAAGCGTGGTTTGAAGGCTTGGCAAATTATGTGAGTGCATGCATGCGTCTTTTCTCAAACAGACTTGTTTATATAGACAAGGCAGAGATATGTTGTCCATAAAGCCATTTTAATGATAATAACGCACTTTTCTTTTTGAGAAGATCTTGTTTGAATAAATTCGTTAGCAATTAATTCTGTCTTGAATACTTAATAAAGCTTCAGAGTCTTCTTTTCTTATGATAACGCTTCAGAGTGTTCTTTGCTTTAACTTATGATGACGCTTCTGAGTGCTGATGACTTGGTAAAGATCTTTGATCAGAGTCAGAGTGTATATGTTTATGCGCAGATTCTGGTCATCAAGCTTCAGCGTATGATCTGGTAGCTTCAGCGTGTAGCACATGTTACTGATCTTCTGATGCTTCTGATGCTGATGTTGATTCCATCAGAACTTCTGTATATACAAAACATAATTTTAAGAAGCATATTTGTCTTATATATAAATCTTACAATTTATTTATTCTTTGTATTTTGTTATCATCAAAACTCTAATTAAGGGTTATAGAATCAAACTATGTTCTAACACCTTGTCTACGAGATGGTATCATTCCCTAATGCAGATCAATTCGTAGATGTGAGCACAATCCAGGTTTTTTCTGTCTCGGAATCCGGTACCTACATTACTCGGGGATATTCTACACTCTCTACATGCTCGCGCTCTAAAAAGAAAGGGGACCCTCCAGTGTTGCACTCCTCTATTGGCTAGGTGGTTTATTTCACACCTACCCAGATCTACTTTGAAGAATGAAGAGAGGAACATCAACGCCTACATCACGCCAAAGAGGATGCGCTCATGGGAAACCTAGTCTTCTTTTTGTTTTATTTTTCTTAATTGTACTCTCAAAATACATTCTTTGTAACAATTCAAGTTTACTAATACAATTCACGTTTGTTCCTTTTTGTTTAAGCAAATTTGAGCCTTTAAGAATCCTTGAAAACATTGCATACATATCATACATATCATTGCATAATAGGATTCATAACAGGTTTCTCATCTCCTCTGCTGTTTATTTCAGCAATGGCTCTTGAACAAACTGTGAAAGATCTTCAGACTCAGAACACGTAGTTCCAGCAAATGATTGTGGCTCTGGCCAAAGGACAGGAAGAGCTGAAGGCTTTGATTGTTAAGAAGAACACTAAGAAGACCAAGAGGACAACCGGTGTGTCACATATGAGTAGAAGGTTCAGAGGGCCGCCAAGACGGGTTGTTGATTTAGCTTCTTCATCTAAAGAGGGAGAGAATCAAGAGGGTGAATCCAGAGAAGAGGACCCTAGTCCTAAAGAGTCTGACAATGAAACTGATTATAACAAGGAGCAGTACCCTCCGACTGATGAAAAGTATAAGCAGTTAGAAGAGCGTCTGAGTGCTATGGAAATCCAGAAGGTTCCTGGGCTGGATTTTGAAGAGTTGGGTCTGGTCTCCGGGGTTGTCATCCCCCCAAAATTCAAGGCACCAATATTTGCTAAGTATGATGGGTTCTCTTGTCCTAAAATGCACCTTCGTCCCTATGTGAGGAAGATACAGCCTCATACTGCTGACAAAGACTTGTGGGTACACTTCTTCCAAGATGGTCTGTCTGGAACACAACTGGATTGGTTCTATCAGTTGGAAAGAGCCAATGTTCGTAAATGGGAAGACCTTGCTGCTGCATTTTATAAGCAATATCAGTATAATGCAGACCTCGCTCCCATCCGTACACAACTCCAAAATTTGTCTATGGGTTCGAACGAGGGTTTCAAGGATTATGCTCAGAAGTGGAGAGATTTGGCTGGAAGATTTCAACCTCCCTTGGCTGATAGGGAGCTCATGGATATGTTTCTGGGAACTTTGACTGGGCCATTCTTCAACCATCTGATTGGAAGTTCATCGATGGGTTTTACTGAATTGATCTTAACAGGAGAAAGAGTGGAAGCTGGAATCTGAAGTGGAAAAATTCAGAAGGATGCCTCTTCTAGTGCTGCAAGGAAGCCGTTTGCAGGTAAAAAGGAAGTCAGTGTCGTCTATAACCAAAAGAATCAGAATCGAACCGAGCGCCGTCCGGCGGTAGGGGCTGTTATGATTCCCAAACCCGCACCTGCTCAGCAAAGAAACAATCAGCCAAGAGCAGAAAGACCAGCTAGACAATTCACTCAGATCAACATGACGTTGTCTCAAGTTTTACCTCATTTGCGGAAGTCTAATCTGGTTACTCTGAGGGAAGCTCCGAAGAATCCGAATACCACCTCTCCCTACTATAAACTGAATTCTCGTTGTTCTTACCATTCAGAAATTCCAGGCCATGATACCAATGATTGTTGGGCTTTGAGGAACAAAGTACAGGATCTGATTGATGTTAAGGAGATTGAATTTAATCCCCCGAAGACTCCCAACGTTATCACTGCCCCTATGCTGAAACATGGTTGGGGTGTTAATATCGTTGAAGAAGATGTGTTTGTGACTTATGTGGAAGAATTGGTGACCCCACTCATGAATATCAAAGGGAATTTGCTGAAGGATGGTTTATTTCCGGGATGTGATGAAGGTTGCCACCTTTGTTCATTTCTACCGACTGGTTGCCCTTTGTTGAAGACAGGTGTTCAGCGCCTGATGGATGACAAAGAGATTATGTTTGAGAAGACTCCTAATCCGACTGTTTCCTGTAAAGACATTGATATCATAACCATTTCCGCCAATCCTCCTAGGGCCTCCGCTAAGAGACCCGTCGGGATTACATCAATTCCGAAGGTGACTCTGTTGATCATAACCATGCCAAGGCCAATCCCATAGTCCTCGGACAAAGTTGTTCCTTGGAACTATGGGGCCGACGTCTATTACCACGACATCAAGCAGGACATGCTGGCCATTGAAGACAAGATTGCTGAAAGTGTCGATTCTGACATCGCCAATATTGCCGGAACCAGTAAAATAACAAGAAGTGGAAGAGTGTTCTCCCCTGAGATTTCTCCTCCAAAGACTGCTACTGGACCTGTGACCATTCCTGTTGTGGTTCTACCCAAGACTACTACTGCAATTCCAGTAATCACTCCTGTTGACCCTCCCATCACCGAGTCGGCCGAGACTCGAGGCAAAGACATACTGATTGAGCATGTCCTGACAAAGGCCAATTCAATAACCATGCCAGAAGCTTCCAAAAAAGAAATGGAAGAAATTTTGAAGATAATAAATAAGAGCGACTACAACGTGGTCGAGCAGCTGGGGCAGACCCCATCCAAAATTTCTATGTTAGATTTGTTGTTGTGTTTCGAGGCCCATGCAAAGGCTTTGGTTAAGTTTCTGAAGACGGATCACGTGCCACAAGAGACATCTGCTGATCAGTTTGAAGATAATGTGGCTAGTCTAACTGCCG
This sequence comes from Vicia faba, assembly GCA_948472305.1. NCBI lineage: Eukaryota > Viridiplantae > Streptophyta > Magnoliopsida > Fabales > Fabaceae > Vicia > Vicia faba. The sequence continues at coordinate 491,091,600 of OX451736.1, forward strand.
ATAATGGTTTGGGTTTTTCCAATGCGGATCTGACACCAAAGGGGAGGAAGCATAATGATGCTCTTCATGTTTCCGTTGAATGCAGGGGCACGACTCTGGCCCATGTTTTGGTAGATACTGGATCCTCGTTGAATGTGCTACCTAAAAAAGCTCTGGATAGATTGGACTGCGAAGGCTTGACCTTGAAGCCTAGCAATATAGTAGTGAGAGCTTTTGATGGTTCGAAGAGGATAGTGCACGAGGAAGTGGATGTCCCTATAAAAGTTGGTTCCCAGACCTTCGACTCCACTTTCTACGTAATGGATATCAAACCATCATATTTTTGCTTGTTGGGACGCCCTTGGATACATGGGGTTGGGGCTGTTACTTCTACCCTCCACCAAATGATGAAGTATCCAGTAAGAGGAAAGATTGTCACTGTGCATGGTGAAGAGGAGTATATGGTCAGTCACTTGAACTTCTTCAGGTATGTGGAAATAGATGGCGAGTTCATCGAGACTCCTTTCCAGAACTTTGAAGAGGTACCTCAAATTATGGCTACAACAGAAACTACCGACAGTACTCTAAAGGTCACCAAATCTCCCTCGAAGATGGCTTCTCTCAAGGATGCACGAGTTGTGGTTGAAGAAAGGGGGTCTATCATTTAGGGTAAGCTCCCGATTATTCATTACAAGTCTGACAAATCTGGTTTGGGCTTCACTACAGGTGCTCAAAGGTTTGTTCGTCGTGCTCGGGCTGGAGGACCTCTCCTACGCATCAGCAATCCTGGGGTCAATGCGCTTGAAGACAGTGATGGTGATTCTGACATTTACAGCTGGATCTTCCCGACTACCAACGACGAACTCAGTAACTGGACTGCCAAGGACTTTGTACTGATTACTTTTGTTTAGGAGTAATTGTCTTTCTGATTTTTCGGATATGTAATTTAAAAACAATATAAACTCTATAGCCATGTGTCTTACTCGGGGAACAATGGTTCTATTTGTGAGGGTTATCATGTTTCATTCTCATATGACATCAATAAAGCATTGGACGTTTGCATACAAATTTTGCGCTCTCTGTCTTTCTTTTCTTTTATTCTGTCTATACAGCTATGCTCTTACACACACTCATGTATCCAAATGCATATCCATATGCACTCTGGATCCCATTGATAACAGTTCTGATACTGCTTATTATGACTTTGAAAAATCCGATCAACCAAGCCGAGGACGAAGGTGAGGAAGATTGTGAGGTACCTGGAGAACTTGCTAGACTATTACAGCAGGAAGAAAGGGCCATACAGCCTTATGAAGAGCCGGTTGAGACAGTGAACTTGGGTACAAAGGAAGACAGAAAAGAGGTTAAGATAAGTGCAAATCTGGAGCTTAATGTCAAACAGTGGTTGGTACAGATGTTGCATGAGTATGTTGAAATCTTCGCATGGTCATATGAAGACATGTCGGGACTAGACACGGATATAGTGGTTCATCGTCTGCCGACTAAAGAAAACTTCCCTCCGGTAAAGAAAAAGGCTCGTCGTATGCGCCCTGAGATTTCATAGAAGATTAAAGCAGAGGTTATGAAGCAGTTCAACACATGGTTCTTAGCTGTCACCTCCTATCCGTAATGGGTTGTTAATGTGGTTCTAGTACCTAAGAAAGATGGTAAAGTATGAATGTGTATGGATTACAGAGACCTGAACAGGGTAAGCCTCAAGGATGACTTCCCGCTTCCCCATATTGATGTTCTGGTTGACAACACCGCATAACATAAAGTATTTTCCTTCATGGACGGTGTCTCTGGCTACAATCAGATCAAGATGGAAACCTGAAGACATGGAGAAGACAACCTTTGTTACACAGTGGGGCACTTTCTTCTACAAGGTGATTCCGTTTGGGTTGAAGAATGCTGGGGCAACTTATCAGCGAGCTATGGTAGCTCTGTTCCATGACATGATTCACCATTAGATAGAGGTTTACGTTGATGACATGATAGTCAGGTCTCAAACTGAGGAAGAACATCTTAATCATCCACAAAAGTTGTTTGATAGGTTGAAGACGTACAAGCCGAGGTGAAATCCAAGTGCATCTTTTGGGTAAGTTCTGGTAAGCTTCTGGGATTCATCGTCAGTGACAAAGGTATTCAAGTAGACCCTGCAAAGGTGAAGGCCATACAAGATATGTTGGCTCCCCGTAAGAAGGAAATTAGAGGTTTCTTGGGATGCCTAAATTACATTTCCCGATTCATTTCACATTTGACTGCTACTTGTGATCCAATCTTCAATCTTCTGAAGAAAGATCAAGTGGTAAAGTGGAACGAAGAATTTCAGGTAGCCTTTGACAAAATCAAGCAATACCTCCAAGAACCTCCTATTCTGATGCCTCCGACTAAAGGAATACCTTTGATAATGTACTTAATAGTGATAGATAATTCAATGGGGTGTGTGCTGGGGAAGCATGACGAGTCTGGTCAAAAAGAGCATGCAATATACTACCTTAGCAAAAAGTTTACTGACTGTGAAACATGATACTCACTGCTCGAGAAAACTTGTTGCGCTTTGGCATGGGCTGCTCGCCGATTGAGACAGTATATGTTGACCCACACTACTTTATTGATATCTAAGATGAATCCGATCAAGTACATTTTCGAGAGGCCCGCTCTCTCCGGAAGAATAGCAAGATGGAAAATGATCTTAATCGAGTACAACATCCAATACACAACCCAAAAAGCAATCACGGGAAGTGTGTTAGCTAATCATTTGGCACATCAAGCCGTGGATGACTACCAGTCCATGAATTTTGAGTTCCCAGATGAGAACATCATGTTAGTAACCAACTGTGAAGAACCTGGACCGGATGAAGGACCTGATGAAGGATCCTGATGGTCTATGTTTTTTGATGGAGCCTCAAACGCACTGGGTAACGGCATTGGCGCTGTAATCATATCTCTCGAGGGCTGTCATACTCTGTTCACTGGCCGATTATGTTTCAACTATACCAGCAACATGGCAGAGTATGAAGCGTGTATCGTGGGTCTTAGAGCTGCTATTGACCTTAGGATCAAGTTCTTGAGTGTATTCGGGGATTCCGCTTTGGTGATAATTCAGATCAAAGGTGAGTGGGATACAAAACACTCTAACCTTATCCCTTACAGAGAACATGTACTGACACTGTTGTCGCATTTTGAAGAGATCACCTTTGAACATTTCCCACGAGAAGAGAATCAGTTAGCGGACGCGCTAGCTATTATGTCGTCAATGTTCAAGGTCAAGTGGGACAATGAAGCTCCCTGAATCACTATTGAGAGGTTGGATGAACCGGCATACTACTGTGAGATCGATACTAAGGAGGTAGCTGACAAACCTTGGTTTCATGAGGTGAAAAGGTATCTCGAGGCTCAAGAATACCCCGAGGAGGCATGTGTCAATGACAAGAATATTCTGAGAAGGTTTGCTACAAAGTTCTTCCTCAACAATGGAATCCTCTATAAGCGCAATCATGACTCTACCTTACTGCGGTGCGTAGACAAGAGCGAAGCAGGGAGGATCATGGAAAACCTACACGAAGGTACCTTTGGAACTCATTCCAGTGGACATAACATGGGGAAGAAGATCATACGGGCAAGATACTGTAGCGATAAAAAATGTAGTGGGGTAAATCGGAGATCGAATTATCGATTAATTCGTCTCGCAAAAGCAAGAGTCGCCACCGCGCTTTATTGTTTCCAAAGGAAAAGGGAAAAGAGCGAAATAAAACCCTAAATATGCAATGTAAATAAAAATACAAATACAAAGCGTTTTTGAAAAGAGATCGAGAGTTCGGGGGTTGGTTATACAATGGGAAGGTATTAGCACCCAATGCATCTATAGTACTCTATAGGAACCTTTTGAAATATCTGTTTTATTTAAAATTGATCGCTTGATTGAAAATAAATCGTTTTGGCCGAAAAAGGGATACGGACGGGTTTTTGAAAATACGACGACCTAATGTCGAAGTTTTGGCTTAAAAGGTATAAGTCTTGAAAAGGTTGAAATTTTGAAGAAAGGTGAATTTTTGAGGAAAATTAACCTAAGTTTTTAATGAATGAGAGTATTCGCTCGATCGTTTTTGAGGACATGAAGTCAACAAAAATTAGACAATTCCCTTTGGATTGGCACAAACAGAATAATCAAGTAAATGCGAGATATTTAAACAGAAAATTATGAGATAAATGATATACAACAAATTAAATAAAAGACTGAGTGTGTGAACATGCATTTTTTAGATTTTTGTTTAATATATGAAGAGAAAAATGTTTTTAATTGTTACGCATTTTAACATAGATAAAAAGTAACGAGAATTAACAGAAATGTTTTTTAGGTTTTATATGTTTCTATTTTTTATGTCTTTTTTTTAATATAAATAAAAAGTATTACTTTTAAGAATTCTTTAAATTAAATTAAAACTTAATGCTACTAACTTAAGTCTAATTTAAAAAATATACTAAGATTACTAAATTAAATCCTAAGAGTTTAAATTAATAAAATTAGTCGATGATTAAAAAATATTTTAAATCACATCTCTTATTTTGATTTACTAAATTAAAACTTAAACTAATAAGATTTAGATAAAAAATTGTTTAATTAAAACTATATGTTTATTCCTAAGAAAACTAATTAGTCTAAATTAATTAAGTTAGGAAATGAATAGAAATTAATTAAAGACCAAATAAAAGATGGGGTATGAATTAGCAAAGAGAAATGGGCTTAAGCTAAAAAGGAATTGAGATGGGTTGAGGGGAGCGGGTCGGGTCGTGGGAGGACCCAAGAAGAAGAACACAGTGTTGTACGAAAAAAACCCTTGGAACGCTGTGTGTTGGCCGCCGCCGTTGGATTTCTTTGCTTCCTTCTTGTTCCGATCTCCTCCAATCTCACCCTGCACGTTTCTAATCTTCACCAACAGCGTCAACTCTCTCTGAGTTTTTCTGCAACATCACACAACAATGATTTCATCCCATAATTTTCTTCAATTTTGTTTTGCGTCATTTCTACATCCTCGCAATAACATCTTCCACCTTCGTATTGTTGAATTTCTTTGGATCTTTGGCTACGCTCTTCATCGCTTTAAAGAGCCACCAGAGCTCCTCCGGCAGGTAAAACTCTGATTCTCTCATTTCGTCATCTTCTTTTATATATTCTTTATACATTGATATAGATTAGGTTCTTCCGAATCTTTCCCCCAAGGACTCACGGCCCGAACCTCTACCAAAGCGATTTCATCGGATTCTCAGGGTTTTAGGTCATGTTGAGTTTTTTTCAGATTAGAAAGTGATAGTTACGATATGATGAAATGAAGCTGGGATATGGAGAAAGGAAGACGAGACGAGGAGGAGGATGAAAGATTTTTAAAGATCAGTGGAGTTCCGCAGCCTCTGGCGCGTCGAAGTGATTTCCGGTGAGTTTTAGTTTAAGGAGACGGATTGATATGGAGAGAGAGATGATGTTAGAATGGTTTATGTTGGATTCGCAGAAAAAGTGGTCGTTCACAAAGATGCAAACGCGATGATGTTGTTGAAGAAGAGTTTTAACATGGTGGTTATGGAAACAGAGGTTAAAGGTATGCCTTCTTAATCTCTTTTATGAAAAGTTCTGTGTCTGAATTGTTTCTAATGTTGCGCGTATGTTGATTGAAGTAGAGGAGCAGCTCGATGAAAATGTGGTGATGCTGTGATGAAGATGATAGAAATGTGATGAAAGTATCGGAAGGAGGATATCGTTGTTAGATCGATGAAATCAAAGGTAAATCAGTCATGCTTGTTTTGTGGGTTTTGCCATTTTGATTGAATTAACGAGAAATTGATTAAAGAGAAGAAGCAGATTTGTGAACTTGTTTATTATTTCGAGTTGACTTTAAAAGTAACAGTGTTTATAATTGCATTGGTCTTGCGACATTATTGAATTTTTGAAATTTATCAATCGAGCTATTGTCGGTGTTAAATAGGGATTAATGTGTTGATGATTCGCAATGATATTAAATGGCCATTTTACATGATTTCAGGAAATTAAAGAGAGTATTATTATTCAGTGAGACAAAGGCAACGCAGCGGTATAAAGCTTTATGCGAAAAACTGAAGAAACTCACATGGTCGGAGCTAGTCCGACGGTACGATTCCGGCGAAGTCGGGTAAGCTCCGAAGACTCCTCGCTCTTTGCTTTCTGCTACTAATTCTTCTCTTCTTCTTCGTCTAAGAACTGGTTGAAATATTGAAAAATTGGTTTTTTGGTGGTTTTGGATTATACTGCTTTGTCTATGGTTTTGATACCGTATGCAGATTATGTGATTAGCAATATGGTATGCAAAAGGATTTAGCAGTATGCAGGTTTAGCAATATGCCGGAAAATGGTTTTATGCAATATGAAAATTATGTGGTATGATGCAATATGCAAGATGGTTATGCTATGCAGAAAGGTTATGCTATGCAGAAAGGTTTCATGCAATATGCAGGAAAAATGATTTTATGCAATATGCTTGAAAAATCCTTTGATGCAGTATGCTTGAAAAATGGTTTGAGGCAGTATGCAAGTTATGCCATGGCCTATGGTTTTGAATAGTTTTGATGCAGGTTATGTGATTTTGCCTTGTGTTACGGTTTTGAATGGTTTTGATTGTAGGTTCTGTTTGAAAATGGTTTTTGCAGATACACTTGGAAAAATGGTTTTTATGCTATGTAACAATGATTTTGCAGTAGGTTCTCTCATGGACCATGGTTTTTTGAAAGGTTTTGTAGTGATGTCTTGGTGTTTTGTTGTTATGGTTTTTAATAGCTTTTTATGCAGTATGCAAGCAGGCTATGTATTTTAAGGTTTTTGGTGGGGGAGGTCTCTCTTCTTTACAGGTTGTGAACTCTGCTTATATTTGAAGGGGTTTGGTAATATTATAACCGTTGCCTCCTTTGATGGCTCAGGTTTGAGTATATTAATATATTTTCTGATGCTGCACATATGGTTGACTTTATTCCCATTTCATGCTTAAATCAAAACCTGCAAAACTGAACCTCTTCTCTCTTCTCTCTCAAGTACATAAATGATACATAAAAATGATATCTTGTACTGCTGTCTGAAAAAGCAAACAGGCTGGAATATGATGAATGAGGAAATATAGGTTGCTTGCATACATTGTTTAATACTGCACATGTTTGAAATTGCATATTGTTGGAATTGCATATTCTTTTGTCTTGCATTAGCCTATGTTATCTCCCATGTGGCTGCAGGTTAACGTTGCTTGTTGTTATGCATATGTTTGTTTGAAATTATGTATGCTGTTGATTTATGCTTATGCAGTTTTGACCAAAATTGAATTTATGCATATGTGAAATATGCAGTGGGCCTTTTTTTGATAAAAATGCAATTGATTTTGAAATGTGCTATTTTTTAATTATGCATTCATAAAAATTCCTCCCTTTTTGTGAACCGGGAGAAATCCCGCGATTTGCAAAAAGGGCAAACTGATTCCGGCCGTTTGCTTTTAATGATGAACATTAAATTTATTTTCTGCATTTTAATTATTTATTCAATTCTGACTTTTCTTTTAATCGTTTTTGCAGGTAAAATTAAATGAGCAAACAAGAGCATTGGATGGAAGATTTAGAATTAGAATTTAAAAAAATAGCTTTTTATTTTACTTTAAGCATTTGTGTAATTGCCTTTATAAATATTTTGTAATAACACAAATATTTAAATGACAATTGTAATAAATAGAATAAAGTGAATAAAAATTCTATTATTTCTCAATTAATTCTTTTTCTTTCCAATTATTTATTTATTGTTTATAATTCTTTAAATTATATAATGACTAAAAATCAAATCTAATCATTTAAATTCAGAATGATAAACAAATAAATAAATATCATTGATCAATTAATAACTTCAATCATTTACTTTATTATTATTTTTAATTCTTCTAAATTATAATAACTTGAAAAAATAGAATTTCAGCTATTTAAATTTAGAACAATAAATAATCAAATAAACATTGCTTGATCAATTAATATACTCATTTTCAAATGTTTATTTCATTATTCATAAGCCTTCAAATTATATAATAACGGAAAACAGGTTCCCATTATTTAAATTTAGGATAATGAATAATTAATAAACATTATTTGATCAATTAATAAACCTTTTCTCAAATAATCTTTTTATTATTTATAAATCTTTAAATTACGTAATAATCGAAAATAAATTCCAATTATTTGAATTTAAGATAATAAATAATCAATGAACATTGTTTAAGTCTTGATCAGTTAATAAATTTAGCGTTCAACAAATAAACAGCTCCCGACTCGAAAAAGTTATGAATTTTTAAACTGCTTTGAAAATTTGATAAAATATGTGAAAACCCTTGCAATGCGAATAATGCAGATGGAAGACGGTATCTTAGGTCAAAATTTGGGGTACAACAGCTGCCCCTATTTAAGTTCCTTCTATCCGGAGATATGAAGATTAAAGTCTTCGTCTCGACGAGATTGAAGGTACTTAAATACATAATTACGCAAATTTTGTCCTAAGATGCCGTCATCATGCAGTGATATGAATGTAGTGCTTGAATTCACAGAGAAAGATATTGTATGAAACAAGACAAATGTTGGAGGAATCGAACACCAACAAAACACATAGACATGAATTATACGCTACTGGGGAAACAAACTATCGACTTCAAACGACAGACTCCTGACAGCGAATAAAAACTGAGGGAATACGACCCCTAACCCTAACAAAGAGAGCATCTTGCATAGGCCATAACAGATTATTGATCCAAAACAGTGAGTTCGCAACTCAAGGTCGATGGTTGACAGAGTATCAAATGGCTGATAATCGATCACTGAATTCTGGAGGTATAGATTCGTACCAGACTTCTCTGCGAGGTTTTCAGAGATATACTCATTAATGCTGAGGTAATGAGACTGTAGATACGAAAGTTGTTCAAATAAAGAAAACTGCCATTTGTTGTTGTCCAGAGAAAATACCGATAACAAACAAGTTGCTCAAATAAAGAGGCTGCCGCTTGCTGTCGTCCGAAGAAAATACCGATAACATACAAGTTGCTCAAATAAAGAGGCTGCCGCTTGCTGTCGTCCGAAGAAAATACCGATAACATACAAGTTGCTCAAATAAAGAGGCTGCCGCTTGCTGTCGTCCGAAGAAAATACCGATAACATACAAGTTGCTCAAATAAAGAGGCTGCCGCTTGCTGTCGTCCGAAGAAAATACCGATAACATACAAGCTGCTCAAATAAAGAGGCTACCACTTGCTGTATTCCAGAAAAGTAATAACGTACCGGTAACTCATGAAGAGTTTGCTGCTTGTCGCTTTCAGAAAAATAAAAATGACGCACTAGTAGCTCATGAAGAACTGCTGCTCGGCGCTTCAGAAAATAAATAACGCACTAGTAGCTCATGAAGAACTGCTGCTCGGCGCTTTCGAAAAGATAAAAATGACGCACTAGTAGCTCATGAAGAACTGCTGCTCGGCGCTTTCGAAAAGATAAAAATGACGCACTAGTAGCTCATGAAGAACTGCTGCTCGGCGCTTTCGAAAAGATAAAATGACGCACTAGTAGCTCATGAAGAACTGCTGCTCGGCGCTTTCAAAAGAAGTAAATGACGCACTAGTAGCTCATGAAGAACTGCTGCTCGGCGCTTCAGAAAGTAAATGACGCACTAGTAGCTCATGAAGAACTGCTGCTCGGCGCTTTCGAAAATAAATGACGCACTAGTAGCTCATGAAGAACTGCTGCTCGGCGCTTTCGAAAAAGTAATGTACAAGTTGCTCGTGAAGAGCTACCGCTTGTCGTTTTCCAACATAATTCAGAAGGAAACTGCGATGATATTGGCAGAGAATAAAATCTTCATCAAAGAGAACCCTGAATCAATCCTTCCCGAGGAGATCATATACTTAAATGTGCAAAATAAATGCACCAGTCGTCTTGGTCGCAAACTCACTGGGGAAAATCAAAGAGTATAGCCTATGCAAGAGGCAGCCACTTCATCCAGGAATAACCAGAGAGAAAACAGTCAAACAAGACTCTTCCCAATGAGAAAGTAAATCGATTGGGGAAATTATCCTATCCAGAAATGGACAAGGTAAGCTAAATCAAAAATCATCCACGAGGATTAGCTCAATTGGGGAATTAGAAAGGAGGCACATTTTATGCTTAAGTTGACACTCTATTTGGAAAGATCAAATGTGCTATTTGAAAAGACACAACCAAGGTGTACGAACTCAATGACATAAACAAATACAATTGTGCGTGCATGATGCAAGTGTAAATGAATAAATGAATGCCATGTATATGCTGACAAAAACCGACGGGGGAGATGGACAGAAGATGATAAGACATCACAGTACAACCCGATGCTCGGCTAATCTCAAAAGGAGGGGAACATCATTGGAGATAGAAGACAAAAGCCAACAATGCTGTAAAATCCTTCTACAAGGCTTAAATCTCTTGGAGAGGAAGATATTTTCAGGTAGAAAACCCAAAGTCTAGTCTTCTAACGTCGACAATCCATTGAAAGGATAACAACACGAACAAAGCTTCAGCTGGAAGGAGTCATGCTTAGCGGGAGGTACTGGGAACACCAACCTCTGATAAAGTGTGCGATACATAACACACATTCTAACAAGTCTAGATTGCCCCTGGGACCAAATTGGATGCCCCAAACTCACTGCTGATGAGCTGCATGTTGCACGACAATTCTTACAAATAACTTCACTTCTAAAATGCCCCAAGCTAAAAGGTTGATGAGGAGAAAGCGTCTCAAGAGGGTTTACAAAAGACCTGGCATTCACCATGCTCTGGTGTCTTCAAACTCTTAGAGGAATTTATCAAATCTCGACGTGATTGCCCCGGATTGACTGTAGTTGGCACAACAAAGTCTTCGAATTTTTGCCCCAATCGAGCAAACAAGTTGGGAAAAGCAAAACTGGGAGAAGCAACATGCTCGTGCTTAAGGTCTTCAGCTGACATGCCCCTGGATATGGTTTTCTTGACGTGATCCGCCAATTACTCAACATAGTTTTAAGCCTTAAAAGGGTAAACTCATCACTGGTGTTTATGTGAGCTTCCTTGATATCAAGCAAATGTTTTGCAGTTAGAAAAAAAAAGTTTACAATGAGAATGAAAATTCTAATGCAACAGTTATGTAAGTCTTGAAGATTTTGAAAAGATATCGCACAAATTTTGCGAGTTAAAGCACCATTTATTTTTGTATAGGAAAAACATATGATACCAACATAACTATTTATAACATTCATGGGAGTCAGGAACACTGTCTCATTGAAATATGCTTTCAAAATAACCTTGCTTCAATTAGGACTTTTGAAGGTTGTAATGTGGTCTGATTCGTGGGTTTTTTAGAAAAAGATTTTAAGGCTCAAAATATTTGGTGCCCACCCATTCTTCATGATGTTCTCCAACTCTATGTTCGGTTAATTCACCATGAGTGTTCATCTCTCAAAGGATTTTGTGACGGTAACATTTTCCTTGCGAATTTTGAACACTCAATCAAATTAACTGAAAACTACCCTGCCCCAGGTTAAAATTCAAGGTTTTTTCGTATAGAAAAGAAACTTCTGCTTCAACGGCTCAAAAGGGGTTAGCAAGGGATTATCTTCCTTATATCTCCGGTGTTTAGGAATTTGAAACAATGCATGTACATCATCAACAAGATCTTATTCAAAAGCAAACAACCAGAGATTTTGTGTTCTTTAGATCATCATCCTCCCTCAATCTCTGCCTAGGCAAGAGAATGGGCAACATGTTGGTATCATATTGCAAAAAGAAATTTAAAATTTGAAAGCGAATATGAGTGAAACGAATGAATTTCTTCAAGACAAACATACTCATTGTATTAAAATGATCATTCAGACGCAAACAAGTTCTTACATGCAAACAATGTTTCGATAAATAAGAAAAACTACAAAAGCAGAAACAAGTTAATAATCTGGGAAGACTTTCCACTTGAACTAACGAAAATGTCTTCAAAACTCAAAGTCACCCTCAGTCGTGTTTACTCTTCGGCACCTGTTTGATTTGAACTTCAAAACCAACGTCCTTGAATGACAAGATACCACTTCGGACCAACTTCTGAACCTCAATCTTCAAAGAAAAGCAACCCTCCAAGTCATGCCCAGGAGCACCTTGATGAAAAGTACAAGCCAAATCAGCTTTGTAGTACCAGTGTATCTTCTTAGGGACCTTCGGTGGAAGTCGGGTCCGAACCAAATTCCTCTGCAACAGGATAGGGAACAACTCTGTATAGGTGATTGGAATTGAATCAAACTGGGTTTTCCTCTGATTAGGAACTCGCTGATTCTGTTGATGAACGTGATGATTCTGATGATGATTATCTCTTCCTCTGGTTCTCTTCTTGGAAAAGTCATTATCAAACTTCTTCACACCATTAACTGAGCTACCCACTTCATATAAACATCCCTTTCCGACATCTTCTTCTAGACGCACTCCCACATTCACCTTGTCAGGAAAGTCATCAGGTGCATTAACCGTCACCTTTTCATGAGAAAAAGATTTTAGAGTCTCCGTGAAGACTTTTATCCTTGCTTCCTCCCTCTTAGAAGGATTGACTTGGGCGGCAAGCAGAATTTCCACCAAACCAGTTAAGTGATCCAAACCAGCTTTCAGAATAGTCACCTCTCTGCGGAGTTCAGAAACCTCTTGCTTGATATTCTCCATTGTTCTCTTAGCGCGAGTGTTGTACTAGTGAGACCAAGGGAAAAAATAAGACTCGGAAAAAGACCTTTGAAAGTGAGACAAAGAAAATGTAGAATGATGTATGATATGCAAAAGAGAGTTTTATTTGACTTTCAAGGAACTCAAGATATCAAGTTATAAACATCCAAGTATGAAGATAACAGATGAATTTTAAATTGGCTCCAAACATTGATCAAGTTATCGTCAAGATCAATCATCCATTTTGGTGGATTAGGGTTTTCGCCCTATCGACACCCAAGATCCATTGAGTTTGACGAAACTAGTGATGTTTACAAAGAAAGACCTCCAAATTCCTTCAAGGTCAAGCGAAAAGAGTTTTATGGATGCATGAATGCATGGCTATGCAACAACCACAAGCAAGGTCATAAATAAAGTTGAAAGGTTCAACGTCACGAGCATGGAGTCAAAGGTAAGGAACACCCCCACGGTATGTACTAAGGGTTTACTCACACCTGTAGAACAAAGTTCTAAGAGTTCCCAGAGTCTACATTCCTCCTTTGGATATTGCAAACGTCTTGATTACTCGATAATTAGCAATATTCTCAAGAGAAACTCGTCCGAGCGTAGCGTCGCGTAACAACTACTTCCGAATTACTCCGTTATAGTCTCCGCGCTACACCTAAAAAGGCCAGGATGGGTTAGGGTTCTATGGTCCTCAACTTCTCGGGCTCCTAGGTCGAAAATAATAACGTCTTCCCGATTACTCGGTAAACAAATATTAAGTTCAAGAGGGCCTTCCATTGAGTGGGGGATCTCATGCCTCCTTCTTCGGGATTACTCCCTCAAAGTTAACATGACTGTACCGCCCGTCCTATTCCTTAAGTGTTACTTAATCCGGGTATAGGATTCGTCCTTTGCAAAAAACCCAAACACCCCAAATTTAAACACGTAATCAAGCAAATCACATAATAGTAAAACAGATAAGCCAAGTTAGGCTTAACCCACTTAGGGATGGACCAGCAAGAGGTCAATCTCTCCCCAGCAGAGTCGCCAATTCTGTAGCGATAAAAAATGTAGCGGGGTAAATCGGAGATCGAATTATCGATTAATTCGTCTCGCAAAAGCAAGAGTCGCCACCGCGCTTTATTGTTTCCAAAGGAAAAGGGAAAAGAGCGAAATAAAACCCTAAATATGCAATGTAAATAAAAATACAAATACAAAGCGTTTTTGAAAAGAGATCGAGAGTTCGGGGGTTGGTTATACAATGGGAAGGTATTAGCACCCAATGCATCTATAGTACTCTATAGGAACCTTTTGAAATATCTGTTTTATTTAAAATTGATCGCTTGATTGAAAATAAATCGTTTTGGCCGAAAAAGGGATACGGACGGGTTTTTGAAAATACGACGACCTAATGTCGAAGTTTTGGCTTAAAAGGTATAAGTCTTGAAAAGGTTGAAATTTTGAAGAAAGGTGGATTTTTGAGGAAAATTAACCTAAGTTTTTAATGAATGAGAGTATTCGCTCGATCGTTTTTGAGGACATGAAGTCAACAAAAATTAGACAATTCCCTTTGGATTGGCACAAACAGAATAATCAAGTAAATGCGAGATATTTAAACAGAAAATTATGAGATAAATGATATACAACAAATTAAATAAAAGACTGAGTGTGTGAACATGCATTTTTTAGATTTTTGTTTAATATATGAAGAGAAAAATGTTTTTAATTGTTACGCATTTTAACATAGATAAAAAGTAACGAGAATTAATAGAAATGTTTTTTAGGTTTTATATGTTTCTATTTTTTATGTCTTTTTTTTAATATAAATAAAAAGTATTACTTTTAAGAATTCTTTAAATTAAATTAAAACTTAATGCTACTAACTTAAGTCTAATTTAAAAAATATACTAAGATTACTAAATTAAATCCTAAGAGTTTAAATTAATAAAATTAGTCGATGATTAAAAAATATTTTAAATCACATCTCTTATTTTGATTTACTAAATTAAAACTTAAACTAATAAGATTTAGATAAAAAATTGTTTAATTAAAACTATATGTTTATTCCTAAGAAAACTAATTAGTCTAAATTAATTAAGTTAGGAAATGAATAGAAATTAATTAAAGACCAAATAAAAGATGGGGTATGAATTAGCAAAGAGAAATGGGCTTAAGCTAAAAAGGAATTGAGATGGGTTGAGGGGAGCGGGTCGGGTCGTGGGAGGACCCAAGAAGAAGAACACAATGTTGTACGAAAAAAACCCTTGGAACGCTGTGTGTTGGCCGCCGCCGTTGGATTTCTTTGCTTCCTTCTTGTTCCGATCTCCTCCAATCTCACCCTGCACGTTTCTAATCTTCACCAACAGCGTCAACTCTCTCTGAGTTTTTCTGCAACATCACACAACAATGATTTCATCCCATAATTTTCTTCAATTTTGTTTTGCGTCATTTCTACATCCTCGCAATAACATCTTCCACCTTCGTATTGTTGAATTTCTTTGGATCTTTGGCTACGCTCTTCATCGCTTTAAAGAGCCACCAGAGCTCCTCCGGCAGGTAAAACTCTGATTCTCTCATTTCGTCATCTTCTTTTATATATTCTTCATACATTGATATAGATTAGGTTCTTCCGAATCTTTCCCCCAAGGACTCACGGCCCGAACCTCTACCAAAGCGATTTCATCGGATTCTCAGGGTTTTAGGTCATGTTGAGTTTTTTTCAGATTAGAAAGTGATAGTTACGATATGATGAAATGAAGCTGGGATATGGAGAAAGGAAGACGAGACGAGGAGGAGGATGAAAGATTTTTAAAGATCAGTGGAGTTCCGCAGCCTCTGGCGCGTCGAAGTGATTTCCGGTGAGTTTTAGTTTAAGGAGACGGATTGATATGGAGAGAGAGATGATGTTAGAATGGTTTATGTTGGATTCGCAGAAAAAGTGGTCGTTCACAAAGATGCAAACGCGATGATGTTGTTGAAGAAGAGTTTTAACATGGTGGTTATGGAAACAGAGGTTAAAGGTATGCCTTCTTAATCTCTTTTATGAAAAGTTCTGTGTCTGAATTGTTTCTAATGTTGCGCGTATGTTGATTGAAGTAGAGGAGCAGCTCGATGAAAATGTGGTGATGCTGTGATGAAGATGATAGAAATGTGATGAAAGTATCGGAAGGAGGATATCGTTGTTAGATCGATGAAATCAAAGGTAAATCAGTCATGCTTGTTTTGTGGGTTTTGCCATTTTGATTGAATTAACGAGAAATTGATTAAAGAGAAGAAGCAGATTTGTGAACTTGTTTATTATTTCGAGTTGACTTTAAAAGTAACAGTGTTTATAATTGCATTGGTCTTGCGACATTATTGAATTTTTGAAATTTATCAATCGAGCTATTGTCGGTGTTAAATAGGGATTAATGTGTTGATGATTCGCAATGATATTAAATGGTCATTTTACATGATTTCAGGAAATTAAAGAGAGTATTATTATTCAGTGAGACAAAGGCAACGCAACGGTATAAAGCTTTATGCGAAAAACTGAAGAAACTCACATGGTCGGAGCTAGTCCGACGGTACGATTCCGGCGAAGTCAGGTAAGCTCCGAAGACTCCTCGCTCTTTGCTTTCTGCTACTAATTCTTCTCTTCTTCTTCGTCTAAGAACTGGTTGAAATATTGAAAAATTGGTTTTTTGGTGGTTTTGGATTATACTGCTTTGTCTATGGTTTTGATACCGTATGCAGATTATGTGATTAGCAATATGGTATGCAAAAGGATTTAGCAGTATGCAGGTTTAGCAATATGCCGGAAAATGGTTTTATGCAATATGCAAATTATGTGGTATGATGCAATATGCAAGATGGTTATGCTATGCAGAAAGGTTATGCTATGCAGAAAGGTTTCATGCAATATGCAGGAAAAATGATTTTATGCAATATGCTTGAAAAATCCTTTGATGCAGTATGCTTGAAAAATGGTTTGAGGCAGTATGCAAGTTATGCCATGGCCTATGGTTTTGAATAGTTTTGATGCAGGTTATGTGATTTTGCCTTGTGTTACGGTTTTGAATGGTTTTGATTGTAGGTTCTGTTTGAAAATGGTTTTTGCAGATACACTTGGAAAAATGGTTTTTATGCTATGTAACAATGATTTTGCAGTAGGTTCTCTCATGGACCATGGTTTTTTGAAAGGTTTTGTAGTGATGTCTTGGTGTTTTGTTGTTATGGTTTTTAATAGCTTTTTATGCAGTATGCAAGCAGGCTATGTATTTTAAGGTTTTTGGTGGGGGAGGTCTCTCTTCTTTACAGGTTGTGAACTCTGCTTATATTTGAAGGGGTTTGGTAATATTATAACCGTTGCCTCCTTTGATGGCTCAGGTTTGAGTATATTAATATATTTTCTGATGCTGCACATATGGTTGACTTTATTCCCATTTCATGCTTAAATCAAAACCTGCAAAACTGAACCTCTTCTCTCTTCTCTCTCAAGTACATAAATGATACATAAAAATGATATCTTGTACTGCTGTCTGAAAAAGCAAACAGGCTGGAATATGATGAATGAGGAAATATAGGTTGCTTGCATACATTGTTTAATACTGCACATGTTTGAAATTGCATATTGTTGGAATTGCATATTCTTTTGTCTTGCATTAGCCTATGTTATCTCCCATGTGGCTGCAGGTTAACGTTGCTTGTTGTTATGCATATGTTTGTTTGAAATTATGTATGCTGTTGATTTATGCTTATGCAGTTTTGACCAAAATTGAATTTATGCATATGTGAAATATGCAGTGGGCCTTTTTTTGATAAAAATGCAATTGATTTTGAAATGTGCTATTTTTTAATTATGCATTCATAAAAATTCCTCCCTTTTTGTGAACCGGGAGAAATCCCGCGATTTGCAAAAAGGGCAAACTGATTCCGGCCGTTTGCTTTTAATGATGAACATTAAATTTATTTTCTGCATTTTAATTATTTATTCAATTCTGACTTTTCTTTTAATCGTTTTTGCAGGTAAAATTAAATGAGCAAACAAGAGCATTGGATGGAAGATTTAGAATTAGAATTTAAAAAAATAGCTTTTTATTTTACTTTAAGCATTTGTGTAATTGCCTTTATAAATATTTTGTAATAACACAAATATTTAAATGACAATTGTAATAAATAGAATAAAGTGAATAAAAATTCTATTATTTCTCAATTAATTCTTTTTCTTTCCAATTATTTATTTATTGTTTATAATTCTTTAAATTATATAATGACTAAAAATCAAATCTAATCATTTAAATTCAGAATGATAAACAAATAAATAAATATCATTGATCAATTAATAACTTCAATCATTTACTTTATTATTATTTTTAATTCTTCTAAATTATAATAACTTGAAAAAATAGAATTTCAGCTATTTAAATTTAGAACAATAAATAATCAAATAAACATTGCTTGATCAATTAATATACTCATTTTCAAATGTTTATTTCATTATTCATAAGCCTTCAAATTATATAATAACGGAAAACAGGTTCCCATTATTTAAATTTAGGATAATGAATAATTAATAAACATTATTTGATCAATTAATAAACCTTTTCTCAAATAATCTTTTTATTATTTATAAATCTTTAAATTACGTAATAATCGAAAATAAATTCCAATTATTTGAATTTAAGATAATAAATAATCAATGAACATTGTTTAAGTCTTGATCAGTTAATAAATTTAGCGTTCAACAAATAAACAGCTCCCGACTCGAAAAAGTTATGAATTTTTAAACTGCTTTGAAAATTTGATAAAATATGTGAAAACCCTTGCAATGCGAATAATGCAGATGGAAGACGGTATCTTAGGTCAAAATTTGGGGTACAACAGCTGCCCCTATTTAAGTTCCTTCTATCCGGAGATATGAAGATTAAAGTCTTCGTCTCGACGAGATTGAAGGTACTTAAATACATAATTACGCAAATTTTGTCCTAAGATGCCGTCATCATGCAGTGATATGAATGTAGTGCTTGAATTCACAGAGAAAGATATTGTATGAAACAAGACAAATGTTGGAGGAATCGAACACCAACAAAACACATAGACATGAATTATACGCTACTGGGGAAACAAACTATCGACTTCAAACGACAGACTCCTGACAGCGAATAAAAACTGAGGGAATACGACCCCTAACCCTAACAAAGAGAGCATCTTGCATAGGCCATAACAGATTATTGATCCAAAACAGTGAGTTCGCAACTCAAGGTCGATGGTTGACAGAGTATCAAATGGCTGATAATCGATCACTGAATTCTGGAGGTATAGATTCGTACCAGACTTCTCTGCGAGGTTTTCAGAGATATACTCATTAATGCTGAGGTAATGAGACTGTAGATACGAAAGTTGTTCAAATAAAGAAAACTGCCATTTGTTGTTGTCCAGAGAAAATACCGATAACAAACAAGTTGCTCAAATAAAGAGGCTGCCGCTTGCTGTCGTCCGAAGAAAATACCGATAACATACAAGTTGCTCAAATAAAGAGGCTGCCGCTTGCTGTCGTCCGAAGAAAATACCGATAACATACAAGTTGCTCAAATAAAGAGGCTGCCGCTTGCTGTCGTCCGAAGAAAATACCGATAACATACAAGTTGCTCAAATAAAGAGGCTGCCGCTTGCTGTCGTCCGAAGAAAATACCGATAACATACAAGCTGCTCAAATAAAGAGGCTACCACTTGCTGTATTCCAGAAAAGTAATAACGTACCGGTAACTCATGAAGAGTTTGCTGCTTGTCGCTTTCAGAAAAATAAAAATGACGCACTAGTAGCTCATGAAGAACTGCTGCTCGGCGCTTCAGAAAATAAATAACGCACTAGTAGCTCATGAAGAACTGCTGCTCGGCGCTTTCGAAAAGATAAAAATGACGCACTAGTAGCTCATGAAGAACTGCTGCTCGGCGCTTTCGAAAAGATAAAAATGACGCACTAGTAGCTCATGAAGAACTGCTGCTCGGCGCTTTCGAAAAGATAAAATGATGCACTAGTAGCTCATGAAGAACTGCTGCTCGGCGCTTTCAAAAGAAGTAAATGACGCACTAGTAGCTCATGAAGAACTGCTGCTCGGCGCTTCAGAAAGTAAATGACGCACTAGTAGCTCATGAAGAACTGCTGCTCGGCGCTTTCGAAAATAAATGACGCACTAGTAGCTCATGAAGAACTGCTGCTCGGCGCTTTCGAAAAAGTAATGTACAAGTTGCTCGTGAAGAGCTACCGCTTGTCGTTTTCCAACATAATTCAGAAGGAAACTGCGATGATATTGGCAGAGAATAAAATCTTCATCAAAGAGAACCCTGAATCAATCCTTCCCGAGGAGATCATATACTTAAATGTGCAAAATAAATGCACCAGTCGTCTTGGTCGCAAACTCACTGGGGAAAATCAAAGAGTATAGCCTATGCAAGAGGCAGCCACTTCATCCAGGAATAACCAGAGAGAAAACAGTCAAACAAGACTCTTCCCAATGAGAAAGTAAATCGATTGGGGAAATTATCCTATCCAGAAATGGACAAGGTAAGCTAAATCAAAAATCATCCACGAGGATTAGCTCAATTGGGGAATTAGAAAGGAGGCACATTTTATGCTTAAGTTGACACTCTATTTGGAAAGATCAAATGTGCTATTTGAAAAGACACAACCAAGGTGTACGAACTCAATGACATAAACAAATACAATTGTGCGTGCATGATGCAAGTGTAAATGAATAAATGAATGCCATGTATATGCTGACAAAAACCGACGGGGGAGATGGACAGAAGATGATAAGACATCACAGTACAACCCGATGCTCGGCTAATCTCAAAAGGAGGGGAACATCATTGGAGATAGAAGACAAAAGCCAACAATGCTGTAAAATCCTTCTACAAGGCTTAAATCTCTTGGAGAGGAAGATATTTTCAGGTAGAAAACCCAAAGTCTAGTCTTCTAACGTCGACAATCCATTGAAAGGATAACAACACGAACAAAGCTTCAGCTGGAAGGAGTCATGCTTAGCGGGAGGTACTGGGAACACCAACCTCTGATAAAGTGTGCGATACATAACACACATTCTAACAAGTCTAGATTGCCCCTGGGACCAAATTGGATGCCCCAAACTCACTGCTGATGAGCTGCATGTTGCACGACAATTCTTACAAATAACTTCACTTCTAAAATGCCCCAAGCTAAAAGGTTGATGAGGAGAAAGCGTCTCAAGAGGGTTTACAAAAGACCTGGCATTCACCATGCTCTGGTGTCTTCAAACTCTTAGAGGAATTTATCAAATCTCGACGTGATTGCCCCGGATTGACTGTAGTTGGCACAACAAAGTCTTCGAATTTTTGCCCCAATCGAGCAAACAAGTTGGGAAAAGCAAAACTGGGAGA
Organism: Vicia faba; assembly: GCA_948472305.1. Taxonomy (NCBI): domain Eukaryota; kingdom Viridiplantae; phylum Streptophyta; class Magnoliopsida; order Fabales; family Fabaceae; genus Vicia; species Vicia faba. Next base: position 491,112,693 of record OX451736.1, read on the forward strand.
AGCAACATGCTCGTGCTTAAGGTCTTCAGCTGACATGCCCCTGGATATGGTTTTCTTGACGTGATCCGCCAATTACTCAACATAGTTTTAAGCCTTAAAAGGGTAAACTCATCACTGGTGTTTATGTGAGCTTCCTTGATATCAAGCAAATGTTTTGCAGTTAGAAAAAAAAAGTTTACAATGAGAATGAAAATTCTAATGCAACAGTTATGTAAGTCTTGAAGATTTTGAAAAGATATCGCACAAATTTTGCGAGTTAAAGCACCATTTATTTTTGTATAGGAAAAACATATGATACCAACATAACTATTTATAACATTCATGGGAGTCAGGAACACTGTCTCATTGAAATATGCTTTCAAAATAACCTTGCTTCAATTAGGACTTTTGAAGGTTGTAATGTGGTCTGATTCGTGGGTTTTTTAGAAAAAGATTTTAAGGCTCAAAATATTTGGTGCCCACCCATTCTTCATGATGTTCTACAACTCTATGTTCGGTTAATTCACCATGAGTGTTCATCTCTCAAAGGATTTTGTGACGGTAACATTTTCCTTGCGAATTTTGAACACTCAATCAAATTAACTGAAAACTACCCTGCCCCAGGTTAAAATTCAAGGTTTTTTCATATAGAAAAGAAACTTCTGCTTCAACGGCTCAAAAGGGGTTAGCAAGGGATTATCTTCCTTATATCTTCGGTGTTTAGGAATTTGAAACAATGCATGTACATCATCAACAAGATCTTATTCAAAAGCAAACAACCAGAGATTTTGTGTTCTTTAGATCATCATCCTCCCTCAATCTCTGCCTAGGCAAGAGAATGGGCAACATGTTGGTATCATATTGCAAAAAGAAATTTAAAATTTGAAAGCGAATATGAGTGAAACGAATGAATTTCTTCAAGACAAACATACTCATTGTATTAAAATGATCATTCAGACGCAAACAAGTTCTTACATGCAAACAATGTTTCGATAAATAAGAAAAACTACAAAAGCAGAAACAAGTTAATAATCTGGGAAGACTTTCCACTTGAACTAACGAAAATGTCTTCAAAACTCAAAGTCACCCTCAGTCGTGTTTACTCTTCGGCACCTGTTTGATTTGAACTTCAAAACCAACGTCCTTGAATGACAAGATACCACTTCGGACCAACTTCTGAACCTCAATCTTCAAAGAAAAGCAACCCTCCAAGTCATGCCCAGGAGCACCTTGATGAAAAGTACAAGCCAAATCAGCTTTGTAGTACCAGTGTATCTTCTTAGGGACCTTCGGTGGAAGTCGGGTCCGAACCAAATTCCTCTGCAACAGGATAGGGAACAACTCTGTATAGGTGATTGGAATTGAATCAAACTGGGTTTTCCTCTGATTAGGAACTCGCTGATTCTGTTGATGAACGTGATGATTCTGATGATGATTATCTCTTCCTCTGGTTCTCTTCTTGGAAAAGTCATTATCAAACTTCTTCACACCATTAACTGAGCTACCCACTTCATATAAACATCCCTTTCCGACATCTTCTTCTAGACGTACTCCCACATTCACCTTGTCAGGAAAGTCATCAGGTGCATTAACCGTCACCTTTTCATGAGAAAAAGATTTTAGAGTCTCCGTGAAGACTTTTATCCTTGCTTCCTCCCTCTTAGAAGGATTGACTTGGGCGGCAAGCAGAATTTCCACCAAACCAGTTAAGTGATCCAAACCAGCTTTCAGAATAGTCACCTCTCTGCGGAGTTCAGAAACCTCTTGCTTGATATTCTCCATTGTTCTCTTAGCGCGAGTGTTGTACTAGTGAGACCAAGGGAAAAAATAAGACTCGGAAAAAGACCTTTGAAAGTGAGACAAAGAAAATGTAGAATGATGTATGATATGCAAAAGAGAGTTTTATTTGACTTTCAAGGAACTCAAGATATCAAGTTATAAACATCCAAGTATGAAGATAACAGATGAATTTTAAATTGGCTCCAAACATTGATCAAGTTATCGTCAAGATCAATCATCCATTTTGGTGGATTAGGGTTTTCGCCCTATCGACACCCAAGATCCATTGAGTTTGACGAAACTAGTGATGTTTACAAAGAAAGACCTCCAAATTCCTTCAAGGTCAAGCGAAAAGAGTTTTATGGATGCATGAATGCATGGCTATGCAACAACCACAAGCAAGGTCATAAATAAAGTTGAAAGGTTCAACGTCACGAGCATGGAGTCAAAGGTAAGGAACACCCCCACGGTATGTACTAAGGGTTTACTCACACCTGTAGAACAAAGTTCTAAGAGTTCCCAGAGTCTACATTCCTCCTTTGGATATTGCAAACGTCTTGATTACTCGATAATTAGCAATATTCTCAAGAGAAACTCGTCTGAGCGTAGCGTCGCGTAACAACTACTTCCGAATTACTCCGTTATAGTCTCCGCGCTACACCTAAAAAGGCCAGGATGGGTTAGGGTTCTATGGTCCTCAACTTCTCGGGCTCCTAGGTCGAAAATAATAACGTCTTCCCGATTACTCGGTAAACAAATATTAAGTTCAAGAGGGCCTTCCATTGAGTGGGGGATCTCATGCCTCCTTCTTCGGGATTACTCCCTCAAAGTTAACATGACTGTACCGCCCGTCCTATTCCTTAAGTGTTACTTAATCCGGGTATAGGATTCGTCCTTTGCAAAAAACCCAAACACCCCAAATTTAAACACGTAATCAAGCAAATCACATAATAGTAAAACAGATAAGCCAAGTTAGGCTTAACCCACTTAGGGATGGACCAGCAAGAGGTCAATCTCTCCCCAGCAGAGTCGCCAATTCTGTAGCGATAAAAAATGTAGCGGGGTAAATCGGAGATCGAATTATCGATTAATTCGTCTCGCAAAAGCAAGAGTCGCCACCGCGCTTTATTGTTTCCAAAGGAAAAGGGAAAAGAGCGAAATAAAACCCTAAATATGCAATGTAAATAAAAATACAAATACAAAGCGTTTTTGAAAAGAGATCGAGAGTTCGGGGGTTGGTTATACAATGGGAAGGTATTAGCACCCAATGCATCTATAGTACTCTATAGGAACCTTTTGAAATATCTGTTTTATTTAAAATTGATCGCTTGATTGAAAATAAATCGTTTTGGCCGAAAAAGGGATACGGACGGGTTTTTGAAAATACGACGACCTAATGTCGAAGTTTTGGCTTAAAAGGTATAAGTCTTGAAAAGGTTGAAATTTTGAAGAAAGGTGGATTTTTGAGGAAAATTAACCTAAGTTTTTAATGAATGAGAGTATTCGCTCGATCGTTTTTGAGGACATGAAGTCAACAAAAATTAGACAATTCCCTTTGGATTGGCACAAACAGAATAATCAAGTAAATGCGAGATATTTAAACAGAAAATTATGAGATAAATGATATACAACAAATTAAATAAAAGACTGAGTGTGTGAACATGCATTTTTTAGATTTTTGTTTAATATATGAAGAGAAAAATGTTTTTAATTGTTACGCATTTTAACATAGATAAAAAGTAACGAGAATTAATAGAAATGTTTTTTAGGTTTTATATGTTTCTATTTTTTATGTCTTTTTTTTAATATAAATAAAAAGTATTACTTTTAAGAATTCTTTAAATTAAATTAAAACTTAATGCTACTAACTTAAGTCTAATTTAAAAAATATACTAAGATTACTAAATTAAATCCTAAGAGTTTAAATTAATAAAATTAGTCGATGATTAAAAAATATTTTAAATCACATCTCTTATTTTGATTTACTAAATTAAAACTTAAACTAATAAGATTTAGATAAAAAATTGTTTAATTAAAACTATATGTTTATTCCTAAGAAAACTAATTAGTCTAAATTAATTAAGTTAGGAAATGAATAGAAATTAATTAAAGACCAAATAAAAGATGGGGTATGAATTAGCAAAGAGAAATGGGCTTAAGCTAAAAAGGAATTGAGATGGGTTGAGGGGAGCGGGTCGGGTCGTGGGAGGACCCAAGAAGAAGAACACAATGTTGTACGAAAAAAACCCTTGGAACGCTGTGTGTTGGCCGCCGCCGTTGGATTTCTTTGCTTCCTTCTTGTTCCGATCTCCTCCAATCTCACCCTGCACGTTTCTAATCTTCACCAACAGCGTCAACTCTCTCTGAGTTTTTCTGCAACATCACACAACAATGATTTCATCCCATAATTTTCTTCAATTTTGTTTTGCGTCATTTCTACATCCTCGCAATAACATCTTCCACCTTCGTATTGTTGAATTTCTTTGGATCTTTGGCTACGCTCTTCATCGCTTTAAAGAGCCACCAGAGCTCCTCCGGCAGGTAAAACTCTGATTCTCTCATTTCGTCATCTTCTTTTATATATTCTTCATACATTGATATAGATTAGGTTCTTCCGAATCTTTCCCCCAAGGACTCACGGCCCGAACCTCTACCAAAGCGATTTCATCGGATTCTCAGGGTTTTAGGTCATGTTGAGTTTTTTTCAGATTAGAAAGTGATAGTTACGATATGATGAAATGAAGCTGGGATATGGAGAAAGGAAGACGAGACGAGGAGGAGGATGAAAGATTTTTAAAGATCAGTGGAGTTCCGCAGCCTCTGGCGCGTCGAAGTGATTTCCGGTGAGTTTTAGTTTAAGGAGACGGATTGATATGGAGAGAGAGATGATGTTAGAATGGTTTATGTTGGATTCGCAGAAAAAGTGGTCGTTCACAAAGATGCAAACGCGATGATGTTGTTGAAGAAGAGTTTTAACATGGTGGTTATGGAAACAGAGGTTAAAGGTATGCCTTCTTAATCTCTTTTATGAAAAGTTCTGTGTCTGAATTGTTTCTAATGTTGCGCGTATGTTGATTGAAGTAGAGGAGCAGCTCGATGAAAATGTGGTGATGCTGTGATGAAGATGATAGAAATGTGATGAAAGTATCGGAAGGAGGATATCGTTGTTAGATCGATGAAATCAAAGGTAAATCAGTCATGCTTGTTTTGTGGGTTTTGCCATTTTGATTGAATTAACGAGAAATTGATTAAAGAGAAGAAGCAGATTTGTGAACTTGTTTATTATTTCGAGTTGACTTTAAAAGTAACAGTGTTTATAATTGCATTGGTCTTGCGACATTATTGAATTTTTGAAATTTATCAATCGAGCTATTGTCGGTGTTAAATAGGGATTAATGTGTTGATGATTCGCAATGATATTAAATGGTCATTTTACATGATTTCAGGAAATTAAAGAGAGTATTATTATTCAGTGAGACAAAGGCAACGCAACGGTATAAAGCTTTATGCGAAAAACTGAAGAAACTCACATGGTCGGAGCTAGTCCGACGGTACGATTCCGGCGAAGTCAGGTAAGCTCCGAAGACTCCTCGCTCTTTGCTTTCTGCTACTAATTCTTCTCTTCTTCTTCGTCTAAGAACTGGTTGAAATATTGAAAAATTGGTTTTTTGGTGGTTTTGGATTATACTGCTTTGTCTATGGTTTTGATACCGTATGCAGATTATGTGATTAGCAATATGGTATGCAAAAGGATTTAGCAGTATGCAGGTTTAGCAATATGCCGGAAAATGGTTTTATGCAATATGCAAATTATGTGGTATGATGCAATATGCAAGATGGTTATGCTATGCAGAAAGGTTATGCTATGCAGAAAGGTTTCATGCAATATGCAGGAAAAATGATTTTATGCAATATGCTTGAAAAATCCTTTGATGCAGTATGCTTGAAAAATGGTTTGAGGCAGTATGCAAGTTATGCCATGGCCTATGGTTTTGAATAGTTTTGATGCAGGTTATGTGATTTTGCCTTGTGTTACGGTTTTGAATGGTTTTGATTGTAGGTTCTGTTTGAAAATGGTTTTTGCAGATACACTTGGAAAAATGGTTTTTATGCTATGTAACAATGATTTTGCAGTAGGTTCTCTCATGGACCATGGTTTTTTGAAAGGTTTTGTAGTGATGTCTTGGTGTTTTGTTGTTATGGTTTTTAATAGCTTTTTATGCAGTATGCAAGCAGGCTATGTATTTTAAGGTTTTTGGTGGGGGAGGTCTCTCTTCTTTACAGGTTGTGAACTCTGCTTATATTTGAAGGGGTTTGGTAATATTATAACCGTTGCCTCCTTTGATGGCTCAGGTTTGAGTATATTAATATATTTTCTGATGCTGCACATATGGTTGACTTTATTCCCATTTCATGCTTAAATCAAAACCTGCAAAACTGAACCTCTTCTCTCTTCTCTCTCAAGTACATAAATGATACATAAAAATGATATCTTGTACTGCTGTCTGAAAAAGCAAACAGGCTGGAATATGATGAATGAGGAAATATAGGTTGCTTGCATACATTGTTTAATACTGCACATGTTTGAAATTGCATATTGTTGGAATTGCATATTCTTTTGTCTTGCATTAGCCTATGTTATCTCCCATGTGGCTGCAGGTTAACGTTGCTTGTTGTTATGCATATGTTTGTTTGAAATTATGTATGCTGTTGATTTATGCTTATGCAGTTTTGACCAAAATTGAATTTATGCATATGTGAAATATGCAGTGGGCCTTTTTTTGATAAAAATGCAATTGATTTTGAAATGTGCTATTTTTTAATTATGCATTCATAAAAATTCCTCCCTTTTTGTGAACCGGGAGAAATCCCGCGATTTGCAAAAAGAGCAAACTGATTCCGACCGTTTGCTTTTAATGATGAACATTAAATTTATTTTCTGCATTTTAATTATTTATTCAATTCTGACTTTTCTTTTAATCGTTTTTGCAGGTAAAATTAAATGAGCAAACAAGAGCATTGGATGGAAGATTTAGAATTAGAATTTAAAAAAATAGCTTTTTATTTTACTTTAAGCATTTGTGTAATTGCCTTTATAAATATTTTGTAATAACACAAATATTTAAATGACAATTGTAATAAATAGAATAAAGTGAATAAAAATTCTATTATTTCTCAATTAATTCTTTTTCTTTCCAATTATTTATTTATTGTTTATAATTCTTTAAATTATATAATGACTAAAAATCAAATCTAATCATTTAAATTCAGAATGATAAACAAATAAATAAATATCATTGATCAATTAATAACTTCAATCATTTACTTTATTATTATTTTTAATTCTTCTAAATTATAATAACTTGAAAAAATAGAATTTCAGCTATTTAAATTTAGAACAATAAATAATCAAATAAACATTGCTTGATCAATTAATATACTCATTTTCAAATGTTTATTTCATTATTCATAAGCCTTCAAATTATATAATAACGGAAAACAGGTTCCCATTATTTAAATTTAGGATAATGAATAATTAATAAACATTATTTGATCAATTAATAAACCTTTTCTCAAATAATCTTTTTATTATTTATAAATCTTTAAATTACGTAATAATCGAAAATAAATTCCAATTATTTGAATTTAAGATAATAAATAATCAATGAACATTGTTTAAGTCTTGATCAGTTAATAAATTTAGCGTTCAACAAATAAACAGCTCCCGACTCGAAAAAGTTATGAATTTTTAAATTGCTTTGAAAATTTGATAAAATATGTGAAAACCCTTGCAATGCGAATAATGCAGATGGAAGACGGTATCTTAGGTCAAAATTTGGGGTACAACAGATACTACTGGTCCACTATGGAAGCCAACTGTTATCAGCATTCTCGAACCTGTCACAAATGCCAAATCTATGTTGATAAGGTGCGTGTACCTCCAGTTCCCTTGAACGTCTTGACAGCTCCCTGGCCCTTTGCAATGTGGGGCATTGACATGATCGGCGAGATCAGACCTACCGCGTCCAATGGGCATCGCTTCATCCTAGTGGCCATTGATTACTTCACGAAGTGGGTTGAGGCTGCCTCCTTTGCTACGGTTACCAAGAATATGGTGGCACGATTCATCAAGCATAACTTGGTTTGTCGTTATGGTATCCCTGAGAGAATCATCACAGATAATGGTACTAATCTCAACAATTCGATGATCAGTGAACTCTGTAAACAGTTCAAGATTCAGCATCACAACTCTTCTCCTTACCGGCCGAAGATGAATGGGGTTGTCGAAGCTGCTAATAAGAATATTAAAAAGATCATACAGAAGATGATAGTGACATACAAAGACTGGCACGAGATGTTACCGTTTGCTCTTCACGGGTACCGTACTTCAGCATGTACGTCGACAGGGGAAACACCTTATTCTTTGGTATATAGCATGGAGGTTGTCCTACCTATTGAGGTCCAGATCCCTTCTCTATGGATTATGAAGGATGCGGGTTTGAGCAAAGATGATTGGATCCAGACCCGACTTGATCAACTGAATCTAATCGACGAGAAAAGACTTACTGTTGTCTGCCATGGTCAAATGTATCAAAAACGAATGATCAAGGCCTTCAACAAGAAAGTTAGACAACAAGTGTATCAAGTAGAGGATCTGGTAATTAAGTGCATCATACTGTCGCAAGGTGATCCCAGGGGCAAATGGACTCCCACCTATGAGGGACCATTTGTAATTAAGAATATATTTTCGGGTGGAGCCATGATTCTGACCATCATGGATGGTGACGACCTTCCAAACCCTGTTAATGCGGACATAGTGAAAAAATACTATACATAATAAAGACCCGCTAGGTTCACATACCTTGGCAAAAATAAGGTCATCCCGGCGAACCAAAAGGGTTCGGGAAAAAATTAGGGATAAAAATGAAAAAAAATCTGTACACCCGACAAGTCGAAAACCTGAAAAGGCAGCTTGGGCAAAAAACGGTATCCCGGTGGACTGAAAACCCGAAAGGGCGGTCCAGGCAAAAATTAGGGATTAAAGCGTATCACTATATCCAATTGGATCACCTTGCAATCAGACCTCAGTAATCAGATATCAAGCTCAAACGGTACCGATCAATCCAGTTAGCTTTGAACAAGCAGTAAAGTGATGAGATGCTCGAAGACATAGGGGCAATAGCAGAATTGAAACCCAATGGGATCACTACACATAGCTGTTTTCTTTTTGTACACAATTTCTGTAATAATTTCCATTTTTACAGCGGCGTTCTCTTACTAGAGTGTCAGTCTCCTTGTAAAAACGCATGTTATATGCAAATTTCAAATCAATAAAAAGCGTCTTTTGAGTACAAAACTTTGTGTTTGTTTTTTCCGTTTTCTATTTTGTTTTGCAAAAAAAAACGTTCAATGTTTTATTCTTGACATATGCATTTAAATATGATTGCTGCTCACAAATATCTGCATATAAAACAGAAAGACAATTACTAAGAACTCAAAGAAACTGGTACAAAACCTAAATACCGACAGTTACCCTGTTCATCGTGGTACAAGGGGCAGAGACAGTTGGAAGCAAAGTCACTATCACATAAAAGCCATTGATACCTATATTCCCCACAAAGCCGAGACAACCAAGGTCCGACCACCGTATCCCCAAGCAGGAATTCCTTCCCCAGCAGGTTCCTTCAGAAAGCTGATATTTGCATTCCCCAGCCGAGTTTTATAACCATGAGTAGTTTATAAAGCCATCTCCCGAGTAGAGTTTATTTCTCTGACAGCGGAAGCTCAATTCCCAACATAGCTCTTCTCTCCAGCAATGTAAGTTCACCCCCAGTTGAGTTTATTTCTCCAAATCAGCAGATCTTCCAACAGAGTATCTCTCTTCCTCATAGAGTCATTCCCCCGCAGGATTATTCTCAGACAGAGTCTCCTCCGGCAGAATGTTCTCAAGAAGAATGGATGTAAATCCCCATCTAATCATCTTCGGTCACTATCCCCAGCAGAAATGAAGAACTCAACTCCTTATACTCTCCAGCAGCAGTCTAGGATTTATTTTCCCCAGCTAGAGAATATCACAATAGCATTGCATATCCATACATCATGGCATGTGCATACATATTATACAGTACAATCTCATTTATTTTGAGAACATTATTACTCAATACATTTCATACATCATGAAATTACATACGACTAACTCTTTACCTTTCAAGGAAAGATGTAATCAAGTTCTCTCTGGTTCAGTCAAACCGACACCAAGGTTTCTATTCCAGTTGAAGATATTCCAACACTTTTCAAGATTTTCTCTGGTTCAGTCAAACCTACACTAAGGTTTCTATTCTAGTTGAAGATGTTCTAAGACTTTCGTTTGGGTCATCTGAATCGCCACTAAGATTCCCCTGATTTCTATGCCAGTCAAAGTTAATCTGAGACCTCTCCCGGGTTCAGTCAAATCGATACTAAGATTTATCTCCCAGTTGAAGACTGTGATCGGTGGGAATGAGAACTGACTGTTTTGGAATGCTGGTTCGTGTTTGCGTTTGTTTTCGCAAAATGTCGCGGTAAGCAAGAGTCGCCACCGTCTTTTATTTTATCCAATAAGGAAAGGACAAAAGCACAGAAAAATTCCTTTTCGAGATTGTTTCTCGGGTTCGGGAGGTAGATTATAGAAAGGGAAGGTGTTAGCACCCTTTCTATCTGTGGTTATCCATGGGATCTTAGGTACTTGCTCACTCACTATGTTTTCAAAAGTTTGCTTTTCTTTGTGTTTGTGGGTTTTGAAAAGAGTTTTGTTTTTGAAGAGAGTGTAAGTGCGAAAAGTTTGTTTTTGTTTTAAAAGGAGCAAGTACTTAAGAACATCTACCTACTCAAAAAGGAATTAAACTGTGCAAATGTCCTTTAGACAGTGCTATCCCACTATTGAGGAGTAGGTAGCACCGTCGTTGGAGTTTTTGGGTCAATTTGATTTAAGGGACATGTGGTCACTAAAGCAATGTTAGGACGCCTTAGCGGTAACTCTAATGTCTTAGATCATTTTTCCGAGGCAACCGTTTCGAGGCAACTTATGATCTTTGGACAAGAGAGCAACCTCTAAAACATCCTATACATAATGACCACGTTCGAGGCAACCAAGTGAGGCGTACCCTAAGAGTGGCATGTGCAAGTGTGTCAATTTTCAGTTATATTATCTTTGCATGTCATGGTGAGCTACTGTTGATTTTAAGTTAATATAGATCTTGCCATGCAATCCTAGTTAGCATACATCTAAACAGTTAATATATGTACAGGAATTTAAAGTGCGGGAATTGTAAATCCTACGCTATTACAAAGCTTCGGGGAGGGGGATTATTTACATGTCCAAAAATTGGGGAAATAAAAGCAGTAAAGTAAAAGTCTTAATTTAAGCTACCACAAACCAGTAAGCAGTTACAATAAAATAAACGCGTGCGAATCTGAAAATAAAACTCTAAAAATCCTAAGAATAAAATATTTCTGTTGTTTTATTTTATTTTGGGAAAATGATCTAAATCTATTTAATTTTAGTTTTGAGAAAATGTTAAGATAATTAAGAGATTAATTAACAAAGTTAATTTTAATAGAAAAAACTAGCCTAATGTTTTTTGTGATTTTTTTATTTTAATGTTAATTAAAAAAGATAAAAAGATGTCAATGAAAACAAAAAATAAAATACAAGGGGGGATCCTTCGATCCAGGGAAAAAAAGGAGTTTCGATCCAGGGAGGGAATGGAAGCTTCGATCCAAACAGGGTCATGGTTCTCTCGATTGGGTCAGGAAGTGGGCGTGAACAGCCTTCGATCCAGGGAAGGGGATTTCCCTTCGATCCTGGGAAAAATGCCTTCTTTGATCCAGGAGGACTATGGGAAGCTTCGATCCAGAGAAAGTGTCTCCTTCGATCTGGGATGCTATACCTGCAAAAGTATGTTAGCAAAATAAAGCTCAGGGCTTGGGTATTGAACCCCAGGCCCTTCGATCCTGCGCTTGCTGGGTCTCTTCAGGCTATGTCTGCAGCAAGTGTTGGCAAACGAATAACATGACCTGGGCGCCAAACCCAGGCCTTTCGATCCTGTCTAGGATGGCAAATCAAAGGTAACAACAAGTAATAATGTGTTATGCAAATGTAAAGTTGGACAATTTACCCTTTCTTACCTGCAGATTGAGTCTTCGGTTTGGGCTCTGGCTGGATAGGAGCACTTTCAATCAGGGATTTCTGGGCGTGGATGCTTTTGTTAAAGGGTTGCTTTGGCCTGGATCACTTCTGAAAATGTTGACAACTTTTGGCAGCGTAACCCCAATGTTTTTTTGTTCTCCTGTTGTGTGTTTTTTTTTCGCGTGTTCTGTTTTCCTGCAGAGTTTTTGTGTGTTGGATATGTATGTTGGCCTCTGTATTTATAGGGGTGTGAGGGTGCAGTAATGGCAAGAGACGGCCATTAAACAGGCCATTAAACGCCATGAGACAAGAAACGAACACATTAAAAGTTTTCCTTTTTTGAAATATTCATGTCTCTTGAATGAACCTGGACACTTTTGATTTGAGTGCCCTCTTGATGACCTCCTTCGAATGGCCCTTGCCCAAAGATCAATCGAAGGGTACTAATTAAAATTTCAATCGAAAGGCTTTGTTAACAGGCCAATCGAAAGGTGTTGTTTCATGCTAATCGAAGTGCTCCTTTAGAATACCAATCGAAGGGCCTTTCAGAATGCCAATCGAAGTGCTCCTTCAGAATACCAATCGAAGGGCCTTTCAGAATGCCAATCGAAGTGCTCCTTTAGAATACCAATCGAAGGGTCTTTCAGAATGCCAATCGAAGTGCTTGTCCAAAATGCCAATCGAAAGGCTCATTCAGAATACCAATCGAAATTCTCCTTCAGAATGCCAATCGAAATGCTCCTTCAGAATTCCAATCGAAATGCTCCTTCAGAATGCCAATCGAAATGACTTAAAGCACCACTCAAAAATTTTCTTTTTCCTTAGGCAAGGGTTTGTGATCAACCATGCAGGGGAAAGACTTTGGAAAACATGAGAGGGAAAATTTTAGGGTGCAACAAAGACAACTCGAGACCTTTCCCTGGTTCAGCCAAATCGATATTAAGATTTCTATTCCAGTTAAAAAAAGCTATGAAGCTCAGAAACTGACCGGATAACAGCTTAATTTCCCAAAATTACTGAAGCATGGAGCACGACCAGATAACAGTATAAGACGCTGTGAAGTCTAGAGCACGACCAGATAGTGACAAGAGACACTGTAAAACCTGAAGCATGACCAGATAACAGTATGAGGTTCTACGAAGCTTAGAATATGACCAGATAGCAGTTTACTCGGCCAATTACTATTGAAGCCTGGAAATGACCGGATGTTAGTATGCCTTAAATTCAAGTTGAAACCCGGATGTGACCGGATAACCACTTAATTCCTTTTGAAGCCTGGAGCACGACCAGATAACAGTTTTTGAGATTGCAAAGCCTGGAGCACGACCAGATAGAAAGTTTAATCTCATCTCCCCAGCAAGTCACTGTAAAACCTGGAGCACGACCAGATAGCAGTCAGTCTTATTATCCTTAGCAAATCACTGTAAGGCCTGGAGCACGACCAGATAGCAGTTCATTTTCATTTCCTCGACTAAGAGATGATTCCCCAGTAGAGTAACAGACAAATGAAGTTCCTAAAATTCAATTTCTCCCAAGACAGAGACCAACATTCCTCAGCAGATTCCTCCTCAACGACAGGAATAGGAATTCTCATCAAAGTAATATCTCGGGAAATCAACATCCTCTAGATGGCATCTTTAAGCCCATCTCCGACGATTCTTCGTCATATCTTCCGGATGGCATCTTTAAGCCCATCTCCGGTGACCTTCCGTCATCTTCTCCAAATGGCATTTATAATCCCATTCCCGATACTACCTACACAGTCCAACACCATCTCCGACGAGTGCAAATTTCTGGGCACTCTAGTGTTCAATCATCTTCCACCTTCAGATTACGAAAGGCAGACATCCAATCTACATCCTCAGGTTTAAGAATATTGAACAGAGGCATCTATTGTACCACAAAATTTTCCCTCTCATTTTAATTAACACATGCCCGTTGAGGTCCTTAACTTGCTCAAGGATGCCCAAGAGTTGACCAGACAAACTCTCTCCTAAGGCAATGTACCTCAAACTAGGGTTTCCATTTTCATCAGGGTGTGGGAACTCAAAAGGTCCCAAATGCCTTCCATGGTCCAAATATGTTCTCAAGATCATCCATGTCAAGTTTCATGCCTTGCACAAGAAGTTTGCTCAGTCAATTATCCAGATGCCTGAAAATCAACTGTACTAGGTCAAAAGTCAACTGTGACCCACATACAGTCAAACTTCAAGATTTTTTGTCAAAATCAACACTTTGAAGAGATATCCATAATTTTATCAAGGTTTGATCATGATTCCTCAAGGAATGCCCCCAAATTCATCAAAACCCAAAAGTTGCTAAATTAGGGTTTCACAGGAAAATTCAACCAAACTTTGACCAGGCATAACTTCTTCATACTTTATCAGAAATTTTCCATCCAAGGCTCATTTTTAAGAGAATGTAATTATATACAACTCTTCTTCATCCCACAAGTTCAAAATATGCACTCATCAAAAGATATGAATTTCTACATTATAGATCCTTTTGAAAAGTCAACAAAAACACCTTTTGGGTCAAAGTTTCTTACATGAACATGGAAGACCCAATTGAGATAAAACCAAAAGGGTTTTTTAGGTGAAACCCTAAGCTTTCTAAAAAGTCCAAGAAAATCTCTCTAGGGTTAAAATTGGAGGAGATATGCCTTGTCAAAGTTGACCATTTTTGCAAAATTGCCAAAAGTCAAATGTGCTCAAAAATACATTTTTTGTCAAATGGGCCTAGCATTTTATGATATTATCTTGTTTGTGACATGGTCTACGACCCAAATCAGCCTCCATATATTATTTTCTTATTTATTTATTTTGATTTTGATTTTTATTTATTAAAAGTTAGATTAAATCAAATAAATTGCAAAAATATAAAAGATTGATTTTTATGTGATTGTTTGTAGGAATCAAATCCAATTAGGCTGGCATATCATATCAAATCATGCAAGGTATGATTGAAGCAAAATTGGCATGATTATGCTTGTTTTGGAAAGATATAATACAAGAGCAAAATCAAATCCAATTTCCATGATTCACAAAGATTTAATTTGTTTTTGTTAACCTAATCAGTTCTACTACATATATAGAACATACCCAAGCCAAAAGGAGAAGGATGCAGGTCGTGAAAGCTGAGAACAAAACTGAAATTTTTGCAAAAAAGTAGTGGATTGTTCTCCAACCTAGAGGGCAATTTAAAGTATTTCAAAGCTACCAATCTATTCCTGGACATCTCCAGAATGTTCTCCAATCATTTTCCAATTCTCCCAAGCCCAGAAACAGGACATACGATCGTTAGGGTTTGCTTCTTTTTCAAAATCCTATTACTATGATTCTTGCATCATGAACATGTTTTAATGGTATATCTGTGTTGGTTATAATGTTTACAACGTGTTGGATTGGTTTAATTGATGTTTTAATGCATATACTGATGAATGCCATGGCTAGGGTTTGAAGTCACGTTTTAGGGCTTCTTGATACAGGTAAAATTGGCCCAAGAAAAGGGTACCATGATGCTCGTGGAATCAAGACAAGTTGAACCATGGTCTTTAATTTCATTTATCATGCGTTTTTCTTTATTTTTGAAGTGTACAAGTTATGGCTATAGACACTTGTCTGTAGGTAAAAGTGTTTAGCCTAAGGCGACGGATCTGCGAAGAAGGCAACAACGTGTCTAACCACTATTGAATTATTTGAATTTCGCGCGCTTATTGGAGTCATTCACGTTTTTTATATATTACTTATTGTTGTTATTATATTGATAACTAAACATGATAACCCAGATGGTAAGGCATGGGTTGTTTAAGTAGGAGGACCTGGGTTCGATCCCAGGTCCCAGTATTTTCTTTATTTTCCTAACATTTAAATGTAGGTTCTATACATTATCTTGCCAAGCATCCACCATGTGCTACCACCATCCAGCCAATGGATCATTGTGTATCCAGATCCAACGCTCAACCAAGGAAAGACCATGATACACCCTCCAAGCATGGCTGCACAGAATCAACTTGTTGACTGGGCTGACCAGCTATTGGTCCTTACAAATTCAACAATATACGCCCTTTTCAGCTTCCATACAGGCCCATCTCTTTACTTTTCTATTTCATTTCTTGTTTTAATTGTTTTATTAATTATTTTCTTTTACAAAAATAACACAAAAATCATTTTTTTTATTAAATCACAAAAACATCAAAAATTATTTTTTCATAAAATATTCTATTTCTTTAATTAATTAGTTTAATTAAAATTAGGGCAATTTAATTCTTTTCATAATTAAAAATAATTAGAATTAGGGTTTAATTTTGTACATAATCTAATTTTTCTCAAAAAATAACCTAAATCTTTTTCAATTAGATTTCTTAGGGTTCTCCAATTATTCTCGCATTTAATTCGCCGCGCGCATTTTTTAATTTCCTTTTTATTATCATTGTAACTACTCCGAGTTTGTAATAGATTTAATTAGGATTTTAAATTTCCGCATTTTATTTTCAGTCAAAATAATTATGTATCTGCAAAAAGCCCTGTAATAGCTAGGACTTTAACTTTCTCGCTTTAATTTCCGTAAACTATAAACTGCTTACATGTATGTTAATAGGATTGTATGGAAAGACAAACTGAAAATTAATACGGTAGAAAACCCTAAATGTGCAAAGATAAATTAATTGAAAATTACACTCGCACATGCTTACTCCTAGGGTTTACTCCACTCTGGTTGCCTTTGCTAAACGGTCATAAAGTATAGGGTTTGTTAGTGGTTGTCCTCTAGCCCCGAAAGATCTAAAATGACCCATTTGGATGTTGCCTCGGAAAAAGATCTTTAAGGATTTAGGATGATTACTAACATTTCCTAACATTGCTTTTGTGATTGTATTTGTCCCTTCAATGTCCCTAAAAAACTCCAATGATGATGCTACCTATTTCTCAATAATTGGATAGCATTATCTAAAAGGAAAACGAACAGACCTTTTTCGAGTAGGTAGATTAGTTCCTAGGTACTTGCTCAAACAAATAAAAACTTTTTCACACCAACACTTTTCAAACAAAGTTTTCAAAAACAACTTCGTAACACTCTTGAGGACAGAAACAAGGGTTAACACGAAGTAAAACAAAACTTTTCAAAACAAAGCACACACAAACAGTTTTCAAAATGAGCAAGTACCTAAGAGCCCATGAAAAACCATGGATAGAAAGGGTGTTAACATCTTCCCTTTCTATAATCTACCCCCGTACTCAGAAACATCTCGAAAAAGGTTTTTTCTGTTCTTTTTCCTTTTCCTGATTGGATAAAATAAAAGCCGGTGGCGACTCTTGCTTACCGCGATATTTGCAAACAAAAAATGCAAACCAGTATTAACAGTCGGTTCTGCCACCGTATCACACAACACATTGGTGTTTTTATATGAGAAATTTGGATGATTTTTCCATCCAGGGTTGTAAGTGTTTGAGTAAGGATTTCCTTGAGCATAATGTACTTGGTCGGGGGGGTTCCTGCTAAGGTTTGGAATTCAGCAGCAACATGTTCAGGTACTCTGCATATCTCGCCATTCGGAGTTATAGCAGCCACGGTGGCTGGAGGTACTGCGGTTAAGTTATCTATCTTCTGGACGAGAGCGTCTACCTTAGCATGGATGCTATCAAGACTGCTAATCTCATACATACCGACTTTTGTCGGTGCTTTCTCTGCGGGAGCTTTGTCTGCTTGACCTCTTTCACTCCCCCATTGATAGTGATTTTGAGCCATACTTTCTATGAGAGCATAAGCAGCAACGTAGGATTTATCCATAAGTGTGCCACCTGAGGCGACGTCTATCGTTAGTCTTGTATTATAGAGGAGAATATTGTAGAAGGTATGGATGATTAACCATTCTTATAGGCCATGATGTGGACAGAGCCTCAACATGTCTTTGTATCTTTCCCAAGCTTCAAAAAGAGACTCGTTGTCCTTTTGTCGAGAATCGCTTATTCGGGATCTTAGCATAACTGTCTTACTTGGTGGGAAATATCTTGCAAGAAAGACTTTCTTCAACTGTTCCCAAGAGGTAACCGAGTTAGATGGTAGAGACTGGAGCCAGGCACGGGCTCTGTCTCTTAGGGAAAAAGGGAAAAGACGAAGCCTTATTGCCTCTTAACTGACTCCATTGTTCTTAACTGTATCTATGTATTGCAGAAACATCGATAAATGTATATTAGGGTCGTCCATTGACCCTTCAGAAAAATGATTTTATTGTACAGCAGACAATAAAGAAGGTTTGAGTTCGAAGTTATTAGCCTCAATCGGAGGGGCAATAATGTTGTTATGTGGTTCTTCCTGCGAAGGAATAGCATAAGACTTGAGAGGACGTGGCTGATCACCCATGCCTAGTTCTTCAACTGGTTCGGTAGGAATAGAAGATTGAGAGAGGGATTGATCTGTACGAGATACTCGTACTCGGCGTCTTCTAGTAATAGAGCGCTCAGGTTCGGAAATTGGTAGCACTAAGCCTTCACCTTTAGAGCGAGTGCTTGGCATACAATTGGGAATGGTGCCTTAGTCTCTATAGCGTAACTAAAAGAGTTATGATATCGACTTGTTGTTCCACGGCAACAGCGCCAAAAACTTGATCGCGACTTTGTGAGTCTTACAGAATGTAGACCACAAGTATACAGTCCTATTGCGTGTAGCTTTCAATATTATTGAATCCCAAGGGACTAAATGTCGAACTACCGTTATCTTAGGTTACTACGTAAATCTAAGGCCAATAATGTAATTAATAGGGGGTTTAGGGAACCTAACTGATTATAATCTAGTTTAGATTCAAGGGATAATATCGGTATATAATGGTCGGACTTCGAGGATTTAGCAACTCATTGACCTAGCTCGGATTAACAAAACAGTTTTTAGTAGGAAGCATTTGTTTGATAACCCTCTTCTCACACTCTCATGTTTATTGATTCAGATCCTACGATCAAACCTAAGTGAGTGCTCTCGATGTTTCAATTAGAGTTTAAAAATAGTTTTTGGAAACAAACAAAACCTAATCAAATTAAAAGCGCTCTTGCTGTATTTTAAGTTGATGCACAATTACCACTGTCTAGTTATTATCTCAAACTCTCGTTTTATTGATCCTAACTTCTATCTGTATTTTACTCTCGTAATAAAACAGTTAATATTTAGAAATAGTAATTGAAACCAAAAAATTATTCTTTTTAAAAGGAATTGATCAATTGGCGTTGCTAAAACCCCGTTGGCTATATGACCTTACATACCGGTAAATAAATTTAGCCTAGAATATTAAACAACTCAATAACAGCGCAACATAAATAATTATCATCAAACAATTTAAATAGACAAAACATTTTGGATGATCCTGGTATAAATAAATAAAGTACTTGAATTAAACCTGAAAATAATATGGCAGAATATTTGGCTCACTTCAGGTATCTCCCACCGATTGGTAAAAATAATAAGCGAAACAAAATAATGCGGAGAATAATTTTGGCAGAGTAACAGTAAAAATAGAGAAAAGAAAAGCGTTCTTAAAATGGAGATTTGAGGTCCTATTTATAACCTTAGGTACGCGCGGGAGTTGAGATATTTTCTTCTCCGGAATTTCCTCCGTAGCGACCGCTACGGACTGAAGAACTCTCAGTGTAACGGTTGTTACACTCCTGAACTTGGGGTAGGGCTTGCGTGGCAGGGTGTAACGGTCGTTACACTCCTGCTTTTGAGGAAAGGCTTTGCGTGGTAGGGTGTAACGGTTGTTACACTCCTTTGGGCCAATGTGTAACAGTCGTTACACTCCCTTAGTGGATTGGGCCAGTGCTTCTTTCTTAGGCTTTTTGCTATTAGTGCACCCTATTCTACCACATATCCCTCAATGCATAATTGCTCTTGATTAGCTTGAATTTTCTTGACTTTCTTTGCACATGCCTTGCAAACATCAAATTCCTGAAAACATAGAAAATACCAGCATAATACGAATAAAGAGTAATTTAATTAATTAAAATGCAGATAAAATTCATGTAAAATGATCCAAATATTCGATACATTTTTGGGTTATCAGACCACTTAATAAAGTAGCAGACACATGAAACAGATGAAACAAACAAAATAAAAATTGAGGTTTATAAGTTTATCCCTCTCGGCACACTATGTGCCCCTCGACACACAGTTTG
The DNA here is from genome assembly GCA_948472305.1 of Vicia faba. Lineage (NCBI taxonomy): Eukaryota > Viridiplantae > Streptophyta > Magnoliopsida > Fabales > Fabaceae > Vicia > Vicia faba. The sequence continues at coordinate 491,132,778 of OX451736.1, forward strand.
TGCCACTCGGCACACCCTTCTCTCCAAATGGTGCCAGTCGACACCCTTCTTTCCCCTGCCCGACACACTCTTCCATTGTGTGCCCTTCGGTACACCCTGTGCCCTTTGGCACCGTAGATTTTTGACGTAGTTTCAACATGGGACCTCGAATAATTTTCCTCCGGTTACCGGTTGTGATACAGTGGGAGAACTGACTTGGGATTTTGCATTTGTGTTCGCAAATGTTTTGGTTTTGCAAGAGTCTCCACCGAATTTTTATTTTATCCTAAGGAAAGGTCAAAAAGCATAGGAAAGACCTTTGAGATGTTTTCTTGGGTTCGGGGAGTAGATTATAGAAAGGGAAGGTATTAGCACCCTTTCTATCCATGGTTATCCATGGGCTCTTAGTTACTTGCTTAGATCACTTGCTTTGCATTTCTATTGTTTGAAATGGTGCTTTGTGTGTGATTTTGGAAAATGTTTTGAAAAGAGGCCATCTTCGTGGCAACCTTTGTAATGATTCTTGTTTGAATGTATACAAAGTTGTTTTTTTGTCTTTTGAAAGGTTTTCAATGTTTGAAAGTAGGGTTTTGAAATTGTGTTTGTGAAGTGTGTTTTGAAAAGTAGCAAGTATGTTTTTGCAAGCTTGATCAAGTAACTAAGAGCTATCTACCCTATTTACTCAAAGATATTTCTTATGTTTTTAACCCTTTTAACAGTGTTGTTTCACCATTGTATTTGGTGAACAACCTTGTGTTAGGATGTTAACGGGACAGGCGCGGGTCATCGTATAGACCATGATAACAATAGTGTCAAGTATCTTTGGCAATTTTCTTGAGGGACTTGATCATTTTGTTTAGGCAACTTCAGATAGCGTCATCGAGGGACTATGATCTTTTGTTTTGTTTTTTTTTTTTGCCAAAGTACTCAACATGCAACCATGGCCCATTTTTTAAGGCAACAAGTGGATGAAACCCTAGGGGTGCAAGTGTGTATTGTGTTTGTTTTTCATGCATGTTATCTTGGATTAGGTCAAACTAATTGTTGATTTTATTTGCATACAAACCCTAGGTCTAAGCATGGCATAATTGAAAGCTTTTAAATGTACGGGAATTTAAATGTTACACTATTACAACATGATATAGGGAGGGGGTACAAATTTGAATTGGGGATATTTTGACAAGAAAATAAATTCTAAGTTATTACAACCATATCGAATGTACAAGATACAATATTTAACTGTACAGTAATTGAAATAAATACAATAAATAAAGGTAAATAAAATGTATTATGCCCAAAATGTTTTTAGTATGTAAAAAGTATTTTTTTTCAATGTGAAAAGTATATAAATAAAAATGTCAATTTTAATTATTTTCTATTTAGGGCTAAAAACCCTAATTCTTAATAAATAATATTATTTATTAATTTTATACAAATATATATTAACAAAATAAAAGTATATTGTAAAAAATGTTTTTTAGTGTAAAATATTAATAAAAATGAAAATGTGATATTTTTGTATTTTTTTAACCTAAGATAAAAATTAATTATTTACAAAAATGGATATTTTCAAGAAAATGTTTTCAAATGTAAATAAAAATAATAAATGAAAATAAGTATATTTTTTGTATTATTTTTTAGTTTTATTAAAAAAGAAAATAGTTTATTTACATATATATACTTAGTAAAATAAAATAAATATCAAATAAATATGAAAAAAAATGGAAAATTATTTTTGGAATTTTTTATACTTATACAAAAAATAATAAAGTCAGGATAAAAAATAAAATGTCAAAAATGATAAATATTAAACAAATGGGCCATGGGGGTGTAAACAGAAAATAGGGGTGTTAGAAGTGAAAACACAACAGGCCCAGCACACCAGACTTCTTCTTCTTCCTCTTGCTCACAAAACGCGCGCTTCTGTGTATCAATGGCCAACTCCTGATTCTTTGATTTTTTTTACAAAACTCATAACATGAACATTGTAGAGAATTAAACAACGAATTCAACCATATAAAAAACTTGGATTAACTCTCAAAGACCAGAGAGAATTTCTCTGGCCCTAATTTTTAACCTAGTTTTTTCAAAAAGTTCATGAGTGAAATTCTCTCAGCACGATTAATGTAAATGAAAACTAAGCATATGTATGGCTTCAGGGCTATGAGTATAGCATTTTTCATTCACAAACCTAAGCCTAACCATTCCTAGATAGGGAGATAGAAGTCCATGAAATACCTGTTTCAGTTGACTTTGAACTGGACAATGTAGCAACCTTCAATGGTGTTTGAGCTTCTGTTGAGCTTGCCTGAGGTCCAAGGAAGCTTCTCCAATGTTTGGCTTGCTTTGAAACAACTTGAATCGTGTTGTAGAAATCAAACTGCAGAGCTTTGAAATGAAAATGGAAAAGTGAGTTAGAGGTGTTACAGCTTGCAATGGGGGCCTGGGATAGGTCAGGTGAGTTGGTTGGAAGGTGTTGGAACTATCTTGGGACAAAACGCACGATGGAATTTTGTTGTGGCTTCCAAAATGCAGAACCTATCCTGTTTTGTAGAAAAACAGTGATTCTGAGTATGACGAGCTATTAGGGGTGAAAGGGTCGTGCTTTAGGCTTGTTGGGAGGTATGGAATTTGTTCACAAAGTTCTTGTAAGCTTGTGTTAACAGATATGAGATCTTCCTTATGTTTTGCCACTTTTCTTCTACTTGAAGCAAGAGAATGGAAATGATGTTATAGCCCTGTACAAACCCTCCTATCATGCTGCAACTTTTGTTCTTGGTTACTGGAATTAGTGGACTTGATCTTGCCTCAAAGATCTGGCCCCCATGTCTCAAGGATTTGGTTTTGACATAAAGTGAAATTAGGCAAAAATGGCAATTTGCCTTTTTCTACTTAAGGCTTAATCTTGTGTATAATGTCCAAGTGAACAAAACAAATGCTTAGACTGATGGATTGGCATTAAATTATGGAGTACAAATTGGTTTTGAGGCCTGTAATGTTGAACCAAGCTAGCTAGATCAGAATTGCAAGTTGTTATGAACATGTATTGGCCATGGACAAAAGTGAGTTTTTGCCAACTTCAAGAATTCAATTCTCTCTAACCACAAGGGTGTTTGAGGAGTTCTTGGACAATTTGGAAAGCTTGGAACATGTAATACAATCCATCTTTGTAATGCAACTTGAAACTCCAAGTGGAACTATGTGAAAAATGGCCAAGAAGATGGGTCAAAATCCTGCCTAGATTAGGGCAAATTTTCTCTAAGTTAAAAGTTTTAGGTACCCTTGTTCCAAAAATCATAACTTGAGATACAAGCTTCTTTTGAGAAAACTTTGTGAATAAAAGTTGTAGACTTTGTGATGGACTACAACTTTCATGTTGCAAGTTTTGTTTGAATCCATTTGCATTTTGGTGAAAAAATGGGACAAAGTTAAGAAAAAATAAGAAAATTTCATAACTTAGAAAATTTCTAAGTTATGAAATTTTTCCATTTTAAACCCTAATTTGCATTTTTGGGTTTCTTGATGAACAAGTTTCATAATTTGACATGTCTTGATGAAAAATAACTCTGGGCACTTGATTTTGACCAAAAAGTCAAAGTTTGACTTTTCAGTATATAATTAAATTTTGATCAGTTGACTGAAAAATTCATCTGTCAATCCTATGCATTTGAGATCTTTTGAACTTGTTGAATGGGTAAAGATGATTTCATTGAGTCCTTGAGTCCATGGTTGAGCTTGATTTTCCATTGGTTAGGTCAAACAGTCAAAAATTTCCTTTGTGCAGTCAAAACCCTAAAAATGACCATTTTGCCCTTTTGATGATCTGATCAAATTTCTTGTGGAATTGTGATCCAAAATTGATCAAATGGTTCATATGAGTTCATAATGTTGATGTGGGTCAAAGTTCATGAGGTTTGACTGTCAATTGGCCACAACTGACTTTTTCCCTAATACAGTTGATTTCTAGGTCAACTGTCCAATTGACTGGGCAAAGATTTGATTCAAGGCTTGAAACTTGGTATGGACAAACTTGTGAGTCCAACATGAAGTATGAAAGTCACTTTGGGCATTGTGGGTCAAAATATCCCTGTGCAAACTCAAAGCCTAATTTGGGTTAACAGTGCAAGGAGGGGTCTTGAGCCGAGCAAACCCTAGCTTGATCTTGAGTCCCAAGGGCTTTGTGATGAGAAATGTTGATAAAAGGAGAGGGGAAATTTTGGGGTACAACAGTTTCCCCCGTTAAATCTTCTTGAACCTGAAGAGTTAGATTGGAAAGTTTTGCCTTTCGCGACTCGAAGGTAAAGGAAGATTGGACACTAGAGTGCCCGTAAATTTGCACTCGCCAAAATATTATTGAGGGAATGGGATTAAAGATTCCATTTGGAGATGGTAGAATCTTGCTGGAGATGGGCTTAAAGATGCCATCCGAGTGTTTGTTGAACTGTAATGTTGTAGGTTAGGAGAATGAGCATCAAAATGGTATCCGCGTCTGGAATGCACTTGAACTGTATCTGGAGACTGAGTTTGTATGAGCAAAATAATGGCGTCTGTGTCCGGGGCGTATCTGAGCTGTAATTGTGTTTGAATGTTGAATGAATATCAGAATGACTGCCGTGTCTGGAGTGTATCTGTATTGTATCCAGGTAATAGAGAAATATCTGTGTATGGAGCAACTGTGTGCTGGGGATAAACTCTGAATGAGTGACAGAATGGCAACCGCGTCTGGAGCGTATCTGGACTGTATCTGAAGTTGAGATCTGTATGAGTAGTAGAATGACTTCCGTGTCTGGAGTGTATCTGTACTGTAATCGGGATCTGAATGAATGACATAATGACTTCCGGGGCGACTGCACTAAGGGAATCAAACCGCTGGTGTAAGGGTTAGAATGGCATCCGTGTCTAGAGTATATCTGAACTTGAGGTTGATAATTGAATCTGAATGAGAGATAGAATGGACGCCGTGTCTGGAGCGTATCTAGTCTGTATCGGATTGCTGAAGTCTGAATGAGTAGTAGAATGATCGTCGTGTCTGAGGTGTATCTATATTGTATTTGACTTGAAACTCCGAATGAGTAATAGAATGACCGCCGTATCTGGGGTGTATCCATACTGTATTTGAATAATTGTTAATGATGGCCTTTTAATCTTATCCTGAAAAGGATAAAATGTTAGCTAAAACACAAAATTATGCTGCATGATATGTATGATGCAATGAACTATATTTCATCAACGTTTATGACATATGAATGTAATGGTTATGCATGTAAGCTGAGTAGCCGTCTTGTTAAGGAAGATAAAATCCGGATAGCTGAAATAATGAATTCTTTTACTACTGTCGGGGAAAATAAATCCTTGACCGATGCTGAGGATTTGAAGATGAGAAACCCTTGCTGACTGCTTGGGGAATAAGGGAAACTCTGAAAAATATCTACTGGGGAGTTAAAACCTGGGAGACCTCTGCTGGAGACATGAGACTGAGAATCTTCAATCTACTGGGAAATAAATCTGTGGGGAAATGCTCATTATTCTGGCTCCGTCGGGGATAGGATTTTCAGGGTTTTTGGGCTCCACTAGGGATCTTGAAACTTGACTCTGATGGGAATTTTGAAATTCAGCTTAGCTGGGGAATCAAGCTTTAGAAAGCAATGGCTCTGTCGAGGATCTTGAAGCTTAACCCCGCTGGGGAAATATATTCCAAATTTTTTAGCTTTGTTGAGGATCCGAATGATGTATCGTAGGGGATTTCTTCTGAAATGGCATAAAGATATCTTCCTACACCTTCAACCTATCAGTAGTTATCTTTTTTCAATTTCGTTTTATTTGTAAGCAGTGATTATGTTCAAATGCATATGCCTTTTTAACAAAACATTGGACGTTTTCAAATAAAACATAAGTGTAAAAAGCAAGCAAATTTCTGCACTTCGAAGTATATTTGTATTTAACTTTTGTGAGTATCTTTATACAAAGGAGACAGACATCCTAGTAAGATAATGTTGTCGTAAAAATTGAAAAAAAATTTATACAAAAGAAAGATGGTTATGTGTAACAATTCCATGGGATTCCCATTCTGCTATAGCCTTCACAACTCTGAATATCTTGTCCATTCACTGCTTCGTCCGCCGATGGTTAGATTGATCAAAACTTTGGAGCTTGTTGATGAAAAGATTGTTCTTTAAAGTGATCCGACGAGACACAGTCATACGCTTTAATTCCCTAATTTTTGCCTGAATCTCCCTTTCGGGTTTTCGATCCACCGGGAAACCCTTTTTTTCCCAAGTCGCCCTTTCGGGTTTTCAACTTGCCGGGTGTACAGATTTTTTTTTATCCCTAATTTTTGCCTGAACCGCCCTTTCAGGTTTTCGGTTCACCGGGATGCCCATTTTTGCCCAAGTCGCCCTTTCGGGTTTTCAACTTGCCGGGTCATTTTATGTGTAGTATCTTTTGACTATGTCTGTGTTCGCAGGGTGTGGCAAGTCATCACCGTCCGTGGTGGTCAGAATCATTGCCCCACCAGAAAATATGCTCTTGATTACAAATGGCCCTTCGTAAGTAGGAGTCCACTTGCCCATGGGATCACTTTGCAGTAGTATGATCCGCTTGATTACAAGATCTCCGACTTGATATACTTGGTGCCTGACTTTCTTGTTGAAAGCCTTGATCATGCGTTTTTGATACGCCTGACCATGACAAACAGAAGTAAGTCGCTTCTCGTCGATCAAATTGAGTTGATCAAGTCGGGTCTGAATCTAATCGTCTTCACTCAAACTGGCATCCTTCATAATCCTTAAGGAAGGAATCTGAACCTCGATAGGCAAAACAGCCTCCATGCCATATACTAAAGAAAATGGGGTTTCCCCTGTTGAAGTACGTGTCGTGGTACGATATCCATGCAGAGCAAACGGTAACATCTCATGCCAGTCTTTGTAGGTGACTGTCATCTTTTGAATGATCTTCTTGATATTTATGTTCGCGGCTTCAACATCACCGTTCATCTTCGGCCGATAGGGAGATGAATTGTGATGATAAATCTTGAACTGTTCGCATAGAGCGGTGATCATAGTATTGTTCACATTTGTACCGTTGTCTGTGATGATCCTGTCGGGGATACCATACCGGCATATGAGATTCTGCTTGATGAAGCGGGCAACCACATTCTTTGTAACTGAGGCATAAGAAGCTGCTTCGACCCATTTGGTGAAGTAATCAATAGCCACTAGGATGAAGCGATGTCCATTAGACGCCGTGGGCTTGATCTCTCTGATCATGTCAATGCCCCACATTGCGAATGGCCAAGGAGCTGTCATAACGTTGAGAGGAACAGGGGGAATATGTACCTTGTCGGTGTAGACTTGGCATTTTTCACAGGTACGGGAATGTTGATGACAATCAGTTTCCATGGTAGACCAGTAGTAGCCTGCCCTTAGAATCTTCTTTGCCATTGTATGTTCGCTCAAGTGGGTGCCAAATGTGCCACTGTGTATCTCAGTCATGATCAACTCTGCTTCAGCTTTGTCCATGCATCGGAGTAAAACATAATCATGACTGCGTTTATAAAGGATGCCATTGCTTAGGAAGAACTTGGCAGCAAATCTCCTTAAGAACTTTTTGTCATTGACGGAAGCTCCTTCAGGGTATTCTCTAGTCTGGAGATACCTTTTGATTTCATGAAACCAGGGTTGTTCCACTACTTCTTTGGTATTAATCTCATGACAGTGCGTAGGTTCGTCCATTCGCTCGATGGTAATTTGGGGAGCCCCGTTATCCCAGTTGAGTTTAAACATGGAAGACATTGTAGCCAGAGCATCTGCTAGCTGATTCTCTTCTCGCGGGAAATGCTCGAAAGTAATCTGCTCGAAATGAGGCAACAAAGTCAGGACATGTTCTTTGTATGGGATAAGATTAGGATGTTTGGTGTCCCACTCTCCTTTGACTTGACTGATAACCAAAGCCGAGTCCCCAAATACGATCAAAGATTTGATCCCCAGGTCTATAGCAGCCTTGAGACCAAAGATGCAAGCTTCATATTCGTCCATGTTGTTGGTACAGCTGAAACAAAGTCGGGCAGTGAAGGGTGTATGGCAACCTTCCGGAGAGATGACTACCGCACCGATACCGTTTCCAAGTGCATTTGAAGCACCATCAAAGTACAGGGTCCATCGGGATCCTTGTTCAGGTCCGTCATACGGTTCATTACCTTTGATGTTGTCTAATGTCATGATGTCCTCGTCTGGGAAGTCGAATCTCATAGATTGATAATCTTCGACGACTTGATGAGCTAGATGGTCAGCTAGTACACTCCCTTTTATAGCTTTTTGGGTAGTATACTGAATGTCATACTCAGTCAGGATCATCTGCCATCTAGCGATTCTTCCAGATAAAGCAGGCTTCTCGAAGATATACTTGATCGGATCCATCTTGGAAATCAGCAAAGTGGTATGAGTCAACATATACTGCCTTAGTCGGCGAGCAGCCCATACCAAAGCGCAGCAAGTTTTCTCGAGCAGTGAGTAGCGAGTCTCACAGTCGGTAAACTTTTTGCTAAGGTAATAAATGGCATGCTCTTTTCGACCAGACTCGTCATGTTGGCCCAGCACGCACCCCATTGAGTTATCCGAAATAGTCAGATACATGATCAACGGTCTTCCTTCGACGGGTGGCATCAGAATAGGAGGTTCTAGTAAGTACTCATTGATCTTATCAAAAGAAACTTGACAATCATCATTCCATTCAACTACCTGATCTTTCTTCAACAGTTTGAAAATTGGCTCGCAGGTAGATGTTAGGTGAGAGATGAACCTTGCAATATAGTTCAAGCGTCCCAAGAATCCTCTGACCTCCTTTTCAGTACGGGGAGCAGGCATTTCTTGTATAGCCTTTACTTTAGCTGGATCAACTTCTATACCTTTGTTGCTGACAATAAATCCCAAAAGTTTACCAGACCTAACCCCAAAAGTGCACTTGCTTGGGTTCAGCCTGAGCTTATACTCCTTCAACCTGGCAAACAGCTTTTGCAAATGTTCAAGGTGCTCTTCTTCTGTCTGTGATCGAGCTATCATGTCGTCTATGTAAACTTCTATCTCATGATGTATCATATCATGAAACAAAGCCACCATGGCGCGTTGATAGGTTGCCCCTGCGTTCTTCAGTCTGAACGGCATCACTTTGTAGCAGAAGGTACCCCATTGCGTGACAAAGGTAGTTTTCTCCATGTCCTCGGGGGCCATTTTGATTTGGTTGTATCCCGATAACCCATCCATGAAGGAGAACACCTTGTGCTGAGCTGTGTTGTCAACCAAGATGTCGATATGTGGTAGTGGAAAATCATCTTTAGGGCTAGCCCTGTTCAAATCCCGATAATCCACACACATCCTGACTTTGCCGTTTTTTTGGGTACGGGCACAATGTTAGCAACCCATTATGGATAGGTTGTAACAGCCAGAAAACCAGCGTTGAATTGCTTCATTACTTCAGCCTTAATCTTCTCAGACATGTCAGGCCTCATTCGGCGAACCTTTTGCTTGATCGGTGGACAATCTTCTCTTGTGGGGAGACGGTGAACCACAATGTCGGTGTCTAGCCCTGGCATGTCTTCATAAGACCAAGCGAAGATTTCAACATATTCGTTCAACAACTACACTAAGCGCTCCTTGACACTTGGTTCCAGGTTGGCACCCACTTTTACTTCCTTCATGTCTTCCTCTGTCCCTAAGTTGATGGTTTCTAGCAACTCCTCATGAGGCAGAATGGCCCTCTCTTCCTGTTGTAGAAGTCTGGCTAACTCTCCCGGCACTTCACAATCTTCGTGAACTTCGTACTCAGCATGATTGACCAAATCTTTAGAGTTATCGAAGGCTAAAGCAGAATAGTCACCCATGGAATCCGGAGTGGATGGGTACCTGCATTTGTGAGTGTGGGTGTGTGTAAGGGATAGCCATCCTTAAACAAACAAAAATGCAAGAGGAAAGAAAATGAACACGACAGTTTATAGATAAAAAGCGTCCAATGATTCATTAAAACATGGCATATGATTATGAAGAAAATCAAGCCCTTACAAATGGACCTACATGCCCCGGGCAAGGCATGAGGTGAAAATAGTGTGCGAATTGTTTTAGTTATTACAGACCATAAAAACGGGAAATTGTTCAAAGATAAAATTACTGGTTGATAAAGGTGATAGGAACAAAATCCTTTGCTTCCCAATTGCTCAAATCCCCTTCGACAGTCGGAAAGATACAGTCTTCAAAATGGCTCTCCTCATCTTCATCTTCTACAGCATTGATTCCGTGGTGAGAAATCTTGACGGGTGGTCCTCCGATCTTAGAGCGACGTATAGCCTTTTGTCCTGCAGCAGTAAACCCCAACCCAAACTTGTATGTCTTATAGGGAAAGTCGGGCAACTGCCCCCATACTGTGCTCTTTCCCTCCTTAATCACAGCCTCCGCGTCCTTGTGAGATGCCATCCTAGATGCATGCTTTGGAACGATAGGCGCCTCAACCATTGTCTTCGTAACTGCTACCTCGGGAGAAACTTCCTCAAAATGTTGAAAAGGCGTTTCGATGAACTCGCCATCTAACTCCATATATCAAAAGGAATTGAGATGACCGATCATGTACTCTTCCTCGCCGTGCACAGTTATGATTTTACCCTTAACAGGATATTTCAGCATTTGATGCAAAGAGGAGGTAACTGCCCCGGCATAATGGATCCACGGTCTTCCTAGCAAACATGAGTATGACGGACGGATGTCCATGACGTAGAAGGTGGAGTTGAACACTTCGGTGCCTACCTTGATAGGAATATCAACCTCTCCATGAACCATTCTTTTGGAACCATCAAAAGCCCTAACGACGATGTTACTAGGTTTGAGGGTTAAACCTTCGCAATCCAAACGGTCTAAGGCCTTCTTTGGCAGCACATTCAGGGAAGAACCAGTATCAACCAAGATATGGGCGAGAGTTGTTCCTCAGCATTCAACTGAAACATGTAACGCATCATTGTGCTTTCTTCCTTTGGGAGTTAAGTCAGCGTCGGAAAAGCCCAGGCCGTTGTCAGCAGTAAGACTGGCCACACAATCTTGAAACTGGTCAGCCGAGGTCTCTTGGGGAACATGTGCCGCCTTCAAGAATTTGATGAGGGCCTTAGCATGGGCCTCAGAACAGAGAAAAAGAGCCAACATTGAAATTTTAGAAGGGGTCTGCCCCAGTTGTTCTATAACGTCGTAGTCACTTTTTCTGATTATTTTTAGGATTTCATCCATTTCCTTCTGAGTGGTTTCGGGGATAACCATAGCATGGGCCTTCGTCCTGACAGGTACTTCCAGTATCCCCTTACCTTTGTTGATATTATCAGCAGATGGTCTTTCTTCAAGAGTGTTTAAGTCTTCAATCACTAGGCCTTGCACAGAGGGCCCAACAGGTGCAGAAGCTTTTAAGGGTCCGAAAACTGCTCGGAGGGGAGAAATCTCTGGAGAAAAGATTCGGCCGATGTGGGTTATTTTTCTTGTACCCACTATGTTCCCTATATCAGGGTCTTCTTCAGAAATTTCTTGGACTGTTTCGATTTGTTTGATGTCTTGGTAGAAGATTTCTCCCCCATAGTTCCATGGTATCATTTTACTTGATTGGTACAGGACAGGTCCTGGAATGGTGATCTTTAAAGGTACACATTCAGAGTTGGGTGTATTCCTGACAGGCCTTTTGCAAGCCTTGGGAGGATTGTCGGAAATGGTTATGATAGCAATATCGTTGGTTGAAGTATCATAAGTATCAGGAGTAATCGGATTAAAAGTGTTAACAGGGGTTTTTTGGAAAAGTATTTCTTGAGTATCCATCAGGTGTTGGACACCCGACTTCAACATTGGACAATCACCTTGAATGTTCAAAGAAAAATAACAATCTTCATCACAACCAGGAAAGATCCCGGCTCTCAACAAATTTTCTTTAATCACTAACAATGGAGTCAACAGATCGGCAACATCAGTAACATGGAGGTTTTCCAAAACAGCATGCACATTATTGTCGTGCTTGGGCATCAGAGTGGATATAACATTGGGCTTTTCAAGAGCATCAAAATCAACCTCTTTGGCGTCAATTAAGTCCTGAATTTTGTTCTTAAGTGCCCAGCATTTATTGGTATCATGCCCAGCACTGTCGGAATGGTAAGCACACTTGGTGTTGGAGTGATAGTATGGAGAGGAGGTGTTAGGGTTTTTTGGCGCCTCCTTCAAACTAGTCAGATTCAGCTTCAATAAATGGGGGAGGACCTGAGCGGGCGTCATGTTGATGCGGGTGAACTGTCGTTGTGGCCGTTCTACCCGTTGTTGATTAGGTCTCGACTGATTGTTACGAGGTTGATCATTTGACGAATTTTGAATCATCACGGCCCCTACAGTCGGCCGGCGCTCAGTTCTTCCCAATCCCTTCTGAGAATACACAGCAGATGCTTCTTTCTTGGCTAGGAAAGGTTTTTTAACAGCTGTGGATGCGGAGGCATCCTTTTGAATCTTTCCACTTTTAATACCGGCCTCCACCCTTTCGCCGGTCAAAATCAGTTCAGTAAATCCCGCAGAAGAGCTCCCTATTAGATGGTTGAAGAAGGGGCCAGACAGGGTCCCCAAAAACATATCAACTAATTCACTATATGATAGCGGTGGCTGCACCCTTCCAGCCAAGTCACGCCACTTCTGGGCGTACTCCTTAAACCCTTCATTTGAAGCCATCGCCATACTTTGTAACTGGGTACGAGTGGGCGCCAAATCAGCATTGTACCGATACTGACGATAAAAAGCAGCTGCCAAGTCTTCCCAATTGTGAACCTCTGATCTCTCGAGCTGATAAAACCAATCTAACTGAGTGCCAGACAAGCTGTCTTGGAAAAAGTGTACCTAGAGGTCTTTATCGGATGAATGTGGTTGGATCTTTCTAACATATGACCTCAAGTGCATCTTAGGGCAAGACAGACTATCGTACTTGGAAAATGTTGGCACTTTGAACTTGGGATGGATAACAATCCCAGCTACCAACCCCAGTTCCTCAAAATCCAATCCAGGCACCCTCTACAACTCCATAGCTGCCAATCTGTCTTCAAGGTTCTTATACTTGTCATCCGCTGGTGGATACTGTTGTTCTGAATAGTCTTCTTCCTCTTCCTCTTCTTCTACCTCAGACTCAGAAGGTACAGTAACTCCTTTCCCCTTGCCAATCCATTCGTCAGACGTTGAAGGAAACTCAAGAATCCTTCTAGCATCGCCCTCAAACCTTCTTCCGAAAGTGGCTACCCCCGGTCTCTTTTTCTTTTTCTTCTCTTTATTCTTCTCTAGCAGAACTTTGAGATCCTCTTGACCCTTTTCCAAGGTCATGAGGAGTTTCTGAAATTGTGAATTTTGTGCCTGTAGGTCCTTTATTGTTTGCTCCAAATCCATCTTGCTGAAATAAACAGCAGAAAGATAAGGAAACCTGGCTTGAAGACCTGTTTATGCATATGATGAATGGTATGTTATTCATGTAATGCTTTCAAGGGTTCAAAAATTCAAATTTGTTGCAAACAAAAAGAATGCACGTCATATTAAGAAAATATTTGTTAGTACATAAATGCCCCATGGGCGAAATATTACAAAATTCTTAATGTAAAAAGACATTGTGCATCCTCTTTGGTGCGATGTAGGTGTTGAGAGTTTCCTCCTCGTGAAGTCGGCAGGTGAGCTCTAAAACTTCTTCTCACTAGCATAGAAGCTGGCTTCAAAAGTATCCCATTCTTCTTTGAGTTGGATCCAACTCTTTTGCATTTCTTCCCATGATGTTGGCATGTCAGGATGTAGGATGGTGTATGAAACCTCTCATTCCATAACAGGCTCTTTGATCAAGGGGAGAATGTGGGGATATGGCATCATAAGATTCTGGGAGCGGGTACGTACCCACTTGAGGTAAGGCTCAAGGGGGATGGAATTCTTGTGCCCCAGTGTCTTACTATCCACCTTGTTGGGCATCCTCCAAGCTCTGATGAACCTTTGTCGAAGTCCTTACGCATCGTTGTCAAAGTCAAAAACTAGGTCCGGAATTAGCATGTCATGAGGGCCATCCCTCCGAGCATATCCAAATTGTCTCAAAGCTAGATAGGGGTTGTAGGTAATGCCTCCCCTAATGCCAAGTAATGGGACATTAGGGAATTCACCACAACGATCAATGATGATGACATTTTCTCTGGACCGAGAACACCAATGTACATCAGCATGTGTGAGGGTCATCAACCGTTGTGACCACCTTAAACCCTGCTCATTCTTCAAAACTGCTTGTGGAAGGTGAGAAATAAACCACCTTGCTAGGAGAGGAGTACAGCACATGAGAACACCTCTTTTCCTCATTGTTCGTGTGTAAAATGAGTGTAGGATGTCCCCAAGCAATGTAGGTATGGGATTCTTGGATATGAAAATCTTGACAGCATTCACATCTATAAGTTGGTCAGGGTTTGGGAACAAAACCAACCCATAGATAAGGAGTTCCACAATCTCTTCAAAGGCTTGTAGATCAAGAGAATTTCAGCATTCTTGTGCCTTCTCCAACAAAAACTTTGCTAAGAATCCCTTGACACCACTTCTGGTTTCCCAATGCCCCTTGATGTCAGATGGTTGCAAGTGTAATGCTTGAGCAACATCTTCAGGTTTTGGTTCTTTTTTCGTACCGTTGTAGGGTAGTTGATTAAGAATAGGAATTCTCAGGAGTTGAGAAAATTCCTCCAAAGTAGGTACTAACTGATAATCAGGGAATGTGAAACAGTGGTGTAGGGGGTCAAAGAATTGGAAGAGAACTTTATCCATATCTTCTTCAATGTTGGTGTTGACTAAGCTGAGGAGTCTACCATGTCTTTCACTAAAGAGAGAATTCTCTGGAATCCTAGAAGTAAGCTCCTTGAGTTGAGGAGGGATCCTCACAAGATTGACTTGAATTGTTTTCCTGCGAAGAGATTCCATGACCTATAAAACAAGAACAAAGATGAAGATCCAAACCCTTGAAATGGTTAGTGGATGCATATGATGCTTTATGATGTTCATGATGTATGTACAAGCACATGTACAAGCAAATCACACAAAACCCTAGTTTCAGGCTTGCATGAGGTTTCATAGGTAAGTACCCTCTTAAGTTTAGTTGGCTCAAAACCTGTCCTATAAATAGTAACCGGGTTCTAAGGAGCTCAATATCATTGGATTGTTTTCTATGTTCATTGTTTTGGTTTAGCCACTTAACTAGCGACCAAAATATTCCAAGAAAACAACCCTCAATGAGTGTAGTATCGAGTATCTACCAACTTCAGACTGCACCAAAGTCGGTCATCTCACTACCCCTAATAAAAGGCCAAGATGGTCAAGTAAGGTTCTAGTTCATTAGTGCTTAATGACATCACTCAGCGGCCCCGTATTATCTTTGATTGACTCAAAAGCTACCGGTACTCACAAATATGTCGCACTAATATAGCTATTGCTTCAACCGTGTCGGTATACCCCGCACAGTTTCCACAACATATTGCTATCTATGAATGTTTCCCAAATCCGGGTGGAGGATTTCAAGCCCAAACAAGAGAACCAAAATGTAAAGCAATCAAAGCAAACAATAATCATGCAAAGGGTGATCTAAGCCCTAAGGTTACTCCATTTAAAAATATTTCCCCAGCAGAGTCGCCAGTTTTGGGATACGGTGGGAGAACTGACTTGGGATTTTGCGTTTGTGTTCGCAAATATTTCGGTTTAGCAAGAGTCGCCACCAAATTTTTATTTTATCCTAAGGAAAGGTCAAAAAGCACAGGAAAGACCTTTGAGATGTTTTCTTGGGTTCGGGGAGTAGATTATAGAAAGGGAAGGTATTAGAACCCTTTCTATCCATGGTTATCCATGGGCTCTTAGTTACTTGCTTAGATCACTTGCTTTGCATTTCTATTGTTTGAAATGGTGCTTTGTGTGTGATTTTGGAAAATGTTTTGAAAATAGGCTATCTTCGTGGAAACCTTTGTAATGATTCTTGTTTGAATGTATACAAAGGTGTTTTTTGTCTTTTGAAAGGTTTTCAATGTTTGAAAGTAGGGTTTTGAAATTGTGTTTGTGAAGTGTGTTTTGAAAAGTAGCAAGTATGTTTTTGCAAGCTTGATCAAGTAACTAAGAGCTATCTACCCTATTTACTCAAAGATATTTCTTATGTTTTTAACCCTTTTAACAATGTTGTTTCACCATTGTATTTGGTGAACAACCTTGTGTTAGGATGTTAACGGGACAGGCGCGGGTCATCGTATAGACCATGATAACAATAGTGTCAAGTATCTTTGGCAATTTTCTTGAGGGACTTGATCATTTTGTTTAGGCAACTTCAGATAGCGTCATCGAGGGACTATGATCTTTTGTTTTGTTTTTTTTTTGCCAAAGTACTCAACATGCAACCATGGCCCATTTTTTAAGGCAACAAGTGGATGAAACCCTAGGAGTGCAAGTGTGTATTGTGTTTGTTTTTCATGCATGTTATCTTGGATTAGGTCAAACTAATTGTTGATTTTATTTGCATACAAACCCTAGGTCTAAGCATGGCATAATTGAAAGCTTTTAAATGTACGAGAATTTAAATGCTACACTATTACAACATGATATAGGGAGGGGGTACAAATTTGAATTGGGGATATTTTGACAAGAAAATAAATTCTAAGTTATTACAACCATATCGAATGTACAAGATACAATATTTAACTGTACAATAATTGAAATAAATACAATAAATAAAGGTAAATAAAATGTATTATGCCAAAAATGTTTTTAGTATGTAAAAAGTATTTTTTTCAATGTGAAAAGTATATAAATAAAAATGTCAATTTTAATTATTTTCTATTTAGGGCTAAAAACCCTAATTCTTAATAAATAATATTATTTATTAATTTTATACAAATATATATTAACAAAATAAAAGTATATTGTAAAAAATGTTTTTTAGTGTAAAATATTAATAAAAATGAAAATGTGATATTTTTGTATTTTTTTAACCTAATTATTTAATAACAAGTATATAAGCATATATATAAAAATTAATTATTTACAAAAATGGATATTTTCAAGAAAATGTTTTCAAATGTAAATAAAAATAATAAATGAAAATAAGTATATTTTTTGTATTATTTTTTAGTTTTATTAAAAAAGAAAATAGTTTATTTACATATATATACTTAGTAAAATAAAATAAATATCAAATAAATATGAAAAAAAATGGAAAATTATTTTTGGAATTTTTTATACTTATACAAAAAATAATAAAGTCAGGATAAAAAATAAAATGTCAAAAATGATAAATATTAAACAAATGGGCCATGGGGGTGTAAACAGAAAATAGGGGTGTTAGAAATGAAAACACAACAGGCCCAGCCCACCAGACTTCTTCTTCTTCCTCTTGCTCACAAAACGCGCGCTTCTGTGTATCAATGGCCAACTCCTGATTCTTTGATTTTTTTACAAAACTCATAACATGAACATTGTAGAGAATTAAACAACGAATTCAACCATATAAAAAACTTGGATTAACTCTCAAAGACCAGAGAGAATTTCTCTGGCCCTAATTTTTAACCTAGTTTTTTCAAAAAGTTCATGAGTGAAATTCTCTCAGCACGATTAATGTAAATGAAAACTAAGCATATGTATGGCTTCAGGGCTATGAGTACAACATTTTTCATTCACAAACCTAAGCCTAACCATTCCTAGATAGGGAGATAGAAGTCCATGAAATACCTGTTTCAGTTGACTTCGAACTGGACAATGTAGCAACCTTCAATGGTGTTTGAGCTTCTGTTGAGCTTGCCTGAGGTCCAAGGAAGCTTCTCCAATGCTTGGCTTGCTTTGAAACAACTTGAATCGTGCTGTAGAAATCAACCTGCAGAGCTTTGAAATGAAAATAGCAAAGTGAGTTAGAGGTGTTACAGCTTGCAATGGGGGCCTGGGATAGTTCAGGTGAGTTGGTTGGAAGGTGTTGGAACTATCTTGGGACAAAACGCACGATGGAATTTTGTTGTGGCTTGTAAAATGCAGAACCTGCCCTGTTTTGCAGAAAAATAGTGGTTCTGAGTATGAGGAGCTATTAGGGGTTAAAGGGTCGTGCTTTAGGCTTGTTGGGTGGTATGGAATTTGTTCACAAAGTTCTTGTAAGCTTGTGTTAACAGATATGAGAGCTTCCTTATGTTTTGCCACTTTTCTTCTACTTGAAGCAAGAGAATGGAAATGATGTTATAGCCCTGTACAAACCCTCATATCATGCTGCAACTTTTGCTCTTGGTTACTGGAATTAGTGGACTTGATCTTGCCTCAAAGATATGGCCCCCATGTCTCAAGGATTTGGTTTTGACATAAAGTGAAATTAGGCAAAAATGGCAATTTGCCTTTTTCTACTTAAGGCTTAATCTTGTGTATAATGTCCAAGTGAACAAAACAAAGGCTTAGACTGATGGATTAGCATTAAATTATGGATTACAAATTCGTTTTGAGGCCTGTAATGTTGAACCAAGCTAGCTAGATCAGAATTGCAAGTTGTTATGAACATGTATTGGCCATGGACAAAAGTGAGTTTTTGCCAACTTCAAGAATTCGATTCTCTCTAACCACAAGGGTGTTTGAGGAGTTCTTGGACAATTTGGAAAGCTTGAACATGTACTACAATCCATCTTTCTAATGCAACTTGAAACTCCAAGTGGAACTATGTGAAAAATGGCCAAGAAGATGGGTCAAAATCCTGCCTAGATTAGGGCAAATTTTCTCTAAGTTAAAAGTTTTAGGTACCCTTGTTCCAAAAATCATAACTTGAGATACAAGCTTCTTTTGAGAAAACTTTGTGAATCAAAGTTGTATACTTTGTGATGTACTACAACTTTCATGTTACAAGTTTTGTTTGAATCCATTTGCATTTTGATGAAAAAATGGGACAAAGTTAAGAAAAAATAAGAAAATTTCATAACTTAGAAAATTTCTAAGTTATGAAAATTTTCCATTTTAAACCCTATTTTGCATTTTTGGGTTTCTTGATGAACAAGTTTCATAATTTGACATGTCTTGATGAAAAATAACTCTTGGCACTTAATTTTGACCAAAAAGTCAAAGTTTGACTTTTTAGTATACAATTAAATTTTGATCAATTGACTGAAAAATTCATCTGTCAATCCTATGCATTTGAGATCTTTTGAACTTGTTGAATGGATCAAGATGATGTCATTGAGTCCTTGAGTCCATGGTTGAGCTTGATTTGCCATTGGTTAGGTCAAACAGTCAAAAATTGCCTTTGTGCAGTCAAAACCCTAAAAATGACCATTTTGCCCTTTTGATGATCTGATCAAATTTGTTGTGGAATTGTGATCCAAACTTGATCAGATGGTTCATATGAGTTCATAATGTTGATGTGGGTCAAATTTCATGAGGTTTGACTGTCAATTGGCCACAGTTGACTTTTTCCCTAATACAGCTGATTTCTAGGTCAATTGTCCAATTGACTGGGCAAAGATTTGATTCAAGGCTTGAAACTTGGTATGGATAAACTTGTGAGTCCAACATGAAGTATGAAAGTCACTTTGGGCATTGTGGGTCAAAATATCCCTGTGCAAACTCAAACCCTAATTTGGGTTAACAGTGCAAGGAGGGGTCTTGAGCAGAGCAAACCCTAGCTTGATCTTGAGTTCCAAGGGCTTTGTGATGAGAAATGTTGATAAAAGGAGAGGGAAAATTTTGGGGTACAACAGTTGCCCCTGTTCAATCTTCTTAAACCTGAAGAGTTAGATTGGAAAGTTTTGCCTTTCGCGACTCAAAGGTAAAGGAAGATTGGACACTAGAGTGCCCGTAAATTTGCACTCGCCAAAATATTATTGAGGGAATGGGCTTAAAGATGTCTTTTGGAGATGGTAGAATCTTGCTGGAGATGGGCTTAAAGATGCCATCCAAGAGTGTTTGTTGAACTGTAATGTTGTAGGTTAGGAGAATGAGCATCAAAATGGTATCCGCGTTTGGAATGCACTTGAACTGTATCTGGAGACTGAGTTTGTATGAGCAAAAGAATGGCGTCCGCATCCAGGGCGTATCTGAGTTGTAACTATGTTTGAATGTTTAATGAATATCAGAATGACTGCCGTGTCTGGAGTGTATCTGTATTGTATCCAGGTAACAGAGAAATATTTGTGTATGGAGCAACTGTGTGCTGGGGATAAACTCTGAATGAGTGATAGAATGGAAACCGCGTCTGGAGCGTATCTGGACTGTATCTGAAGTTGAGATCTGTATGAGTAGTAGAATGAATTCTGTGTCCGAAGTGTATCTGTACTGTAACCAGGATCTGAATGAATGACAGAATGACTTCCGTGGCGACTGCACTGAGGGAATCAAACCGCTGGTGTAAGGGTCAGAATGGAATCCGTGTCTGGAGTATATCTGAACTTGAGGTTGATAATTGAATCTGGATGAGAGATAGAATGACCGCCGTGTCTGGAGCGTATCTAGTCTGTATCGAATTGCTGAAGTCTGAATGAGTAGTAGAATGACCGTCGTGTCTGGGGTGTATTTGTACTATATTTGACTTGAAACTCCGAATGAGTAATAGAATGACTGCCGTATCTGGGGTGTATCCACAATGTATCTGAATAATTGTCAATGATGGCCTTTTAATCTTATCCTGAAAAGGATAAAATGTTAGCTAAAACACAAAATTATGCTTCATGATATGTGTGATGAAATGAACTGTATTTCATCAATGTTTATGACATATGAATGTAATGGTTATGCATGTAAGCTGAGTAGTCGTCTTGTTGAGGAAGATAAAATCCGGATAGTTGGAAATAATGAATTCTTTGACTGCTGCCGGGGAAAATAAATCCTTGACCGATGCTGAGGATTTGAAGATGAGAAACCCTTGCTGACTGCTTAGGGAATAAGGGAAACTCTGAAAAATATCTACTGGGGAGTTAAAACCTGGGAGACCTCTGCTGGAGACATGAGACTGAGAATCTTCAATCTGTTGGGAAATAAATATGTGGGGAAATGCTCACTATTCTGGCTCCGTCGGGGATAGGATTTTTAGGGTTTTTGGGCTCCACTGGGGATCTTGAAACTTGACTCTGATGGGAATTTTGAAATTCAGCTTAGCTGGGGAATCAAGCTTTAGAAAGCAATGGCTCTGTCGAGGATCTTGAAGCTTAACCCCGCTGGGGAAATATATTCCAAATTTTTTAGCTTTGTTGAGGATCTGAATGATGTATCGTATGGGATTTCTTCTGAAATGGCATAAAGATATCTTCCTACACCTTCAACCTATCAGTAATTATCTTTTTTCAATTTCGTTTTATTTGTAAGCAGTGATTATGTTCAAATGCATATGCCTTTTTAACAAAACATTGGACGTTTTCAAATAAAACATAAGTGTAAAAAGCAAGCAAATTTCTGCACTTCGAAGTATATTTGTATTTAACTTTTGTGAGTATCTTTATACAAAGGAGACAGACATTCTAGTAAGAGAATGTTGTCGTAAAAATTGAAAAAAATTTATACAAAAGAAATATGGTTATGTGTAACAATTCCATGGGATTCCCATTCTGCTATACCCTTCACAACTCTGAATATCTTGTCCATTCACTGCTTCGTCCGCCGATGGTTAGATTGATCAGAAGTTTGGAGCTTATTGATGAAGAGATTGTTCTTTAAAGTGATCCGACGAGACACAGTCATACGCTTTAATTCCCTAACGTTTGCCTGAATCGCCCTTTCGGGTTTTCGATCCACCGGGAAACCCTTTTTTGCCCAAGTCGCCCTTTCGGGTTTTCAACTTGCCGGGTGTACAGATTTTTTTGTTTTATCCCTAATTTTTGCCTAAACTGCCCTTTCGGGTTTTCGGTTCATCGGGATGCCCATTTTTGCCCAAGTCGCCCTTTCGGGTTTTCAACTTGCCGGGTCATTTTATGCGTAGTATCTTTTGACTATGTCTGCGTTCGTAGGGTGTGGCAAGTCATCACCGTCCATGGTGGTCAGAATCATTGCCCCACCAGATAAGATGCTCTTGATTACAAATGGTCCTTCGTAAGTAGGAGTCCACTTGCCCCTGGGATCACTTTGCGATAGTATGATCCGCTTGATTACAAGATCTCCGACTTGATATACTTGGCGCCTGACTTTCTTGTTGAAAGCCTTGATCATGCGTTTTTGATACGCCTGACCATGACAAACAGCAGTAAGTCGCTTCTCGTCGATCAAATTGAGTTGATCAAGTCGGGTCTGAATCCAATCGTCTTCACTCAAGCCGGCGTCCTTCATAATCCTTAAGGAAGGAATCTGAACCTCCATAGGCAAAATAGCCTCCATGCCATATACTAAAGAAAATGGGGTTGCCCATGTTGAAGTATGTGCCATGGTACAATATCCATGCATAGCAAACGCTAACATCTCATGCCAGTCTTTATAGGTGACTGTCATCTTTTGAATGATCTTCTTGATATTTATGTTCGTGGCTTCAACAGCACCGTTGATCTTCGGCCGGTAGGGAGATGAATTGTGATGATAAATCTTGAACTGTTCTCATAGAGCGGTGATCATAGTATTGTTCAAATTTGTACCATTGTCTGTGATGATCCTGTCGGGGATACCATACCGGCATATGAGATTCTGCTTGATGAAGCGGGCAACCACATTCTTTGTAACTGAGGCATAGGAAGCTGCTTCGACCCATTTGGTGAAGTAATCAATAGCCACCAGGATGAAGCGATGTCCATTGGACGTCGTGGGCTTGATATCTCCGATCGTGTCAATGCCCCACATTGTGAATGGCCAAGGAGCTGTCAGAACGTTGAGAGGAACAGGGGGAATATGTACCTTGTCGGTGTAGACTTGGCATTTGTGGCAGGTACGGGAATGTTGATGACAATCAGTTTCCATGGTAGACCAGTAGTAGCCTGCCCTTAGAATCTTCTTTACCATTGTATGTCCGCTCAAGTGGGTGCCAAATGTGCCACTGTGTATCTCAGTCATGATCAACTCTGCTTCAGCTTTGTCCATGCATCGTAGTAAAACACAATCATGGCTGCGTTTATAAAGGATGCCATTGTTTAGGAAGAACTTGGAAGCAAATCTCCTTAAGAACTTTTTGTCATTGACGGAAGCTCCTTCAGGGTATTCTCTAGTCTGGAGATACCTTTTGATTTCATGAAACCAGGGTTGTTCCACTACTTCTTTGGTATTAATCTCATGACAGTGCACAGGTTCGTCCATTCGCTCGATGGTAATTTTGGGAGCCTCATTATCCCAGTTGAGTTTAAACATGGAAGACATTGTAGCCAGAGCATCTACTAGCTGATTCTCTTCTCGCGGGAAATGCTCGAAAGTAATCTGCTCGAAATGAGGCAACAAAGTCAGGACATGTTCTTTGTATGGGATAAGATTAGGATGTTTGGTGTCCCACTCTCCTTTGACTTGACTGATAACCAAAGCCGAGTCCCCAAATACGATCAAAGATTTGATCCCCAGGTCTATAGCAGCCTTGAGACCAAAGATGCAAGCTTCATATTCGGCCATGTTGTTGGTACAGCTGAAACAAAGTCGGGCAGTGAAGGGTGTATGGCAACCTTCCGGAGAGATGACTACCGCACCGATACCGTTGCCAAGTGCATTTGAAGCACCATCAAATTACAGGGTCCATCGGGATCCTTGTTCAAGTCCGTCATACGGTTCGTTACCTTCGATGTTGTCTAATGTCATGATGTCCTCGTCTGGGAAGTCGAATCTCATAGATTGATAATCGTCGACGGCTTGATGAGATAGATGGTCAGCTAGTACACTCCCTTTTATAGCTTTTTGGGTAGTATACTGAATGTCATACTCAGTCAGGATCATCTGCCATCTAGCGATTCTTCCAGATAAAGCAGGCTTCTCGAAGATATACTTGATCGGATCCATCTTGGAAATCAGCAAAGTGGTATGAGTCAACATATACTGCCTTAGTCGGCGAGCAGCCCATACCAAAGCGCAGCAAGTTTTCTCGAGCAGTGAGTAGCGAGTCTCACAGTCGGTAAACTTTTTGCTAAGGTAATAAATGGCATGCTCTTTTCGACCAGACTCGTCATGTTGGCCCAGCACGCACCCCATTGAGTTATCCAAAATAGTCAGATACATGATCAACGGCCTTCCTTCGACGGGTGGCATCAGAATAGGAGGTTCTAGTAAGTACTCCTTGATCTTATCAAAAGCAACTTGACAATCATCGTTCCATTCAACTACCTGATCTTTATTCAACAGTTTGAAAATTGGCTCGCAGGTAGATGTCAGGTGAGAGATGAACCTTGCAATATAGTTCAAGCGTCCCAAGAATCCTCTGACCTCCTTTTCAGTACGGGGAGCAGGCATTTCTTGTATAGCCTTTACTTTAGCTGGATCAACCTCTATACCTTTGTTGCTGACAATAAATCCCAAAAGTTTACCAGACCTAACCCCAAAAGTGCACTTGCTTGGGTTCAGCCTGAGCTTATACTCCTTCAACCTGGCAAACAGCTTTTGCAAATGTTCAAGGTGCTCTTCTTCTGTCTGTGATCGAGATATCATGTCGTCTACGTAAACTTCTATCTCATGATGTATCATATCATGAAACAAAGCCACCATGGCGCGTTGATAGGTTACCCCTGCGTTCTTCAGTCCGAATGGCATCACTTTGTAGCAGAAGGTACCCCATTGCGTGACAAAGGTAGTTTTCTCCATGTCCTCGGGGGCCATTTTGATTTGGTTGTATCCCGATAACCCATCCATGAAGGAGAACACCTTGTGCTGAGTTGTGTCGTCAACCAAGATGTCGATATGTGGTAGTGGAAAATCATCTTTAGGCTAGCCCTATTCAAATCCCGATAATCCACACACATCCTGACTTTGCCGTCCTTTTTGGGTACGGGCACAATGTTAGCAACCCATTGTGGATAGGTTGTAACAGCCAGAAAAACAGCGTTGAATTGCTTCATTACTTCAGCCTTAATCTTCTCAGACATGTCAGGCCTCATTAGGTGAACCTTTTGCTTGATCGGTGGACAATCTTCTCTTGTGGGGAGACGGTGAACCACGATGTCGGTATCTAGCCCTGGCATGTCTTCATAAGACCAAGCGAAGATTTCAACATTCGTTCAACAACTGCACTAAGCGCTCCTTGACACTTGGTTCCAGGTTGGCACCCACTTTTACTTCCTTCATGTCTTCCTCTGTCCCTAAGTTGATGGTTTCTAGCAACTCCTCATGAGGCATAATGGCCCTCTCTTCCTGTTGTAGAAGTCTGGCTAACTCTCCCGGC
This sequence comes from Vicia faba, assembly GCA_948472305.1. Taxonomy (NCBI): domain Eukaryota; kingdom Viridiplantae; phylum Streptophyta; class Magnoliopsida; order Fabales; family Fabaceae; genus Vicia; species Vicia faba. The sequence goes on from OX451736.1 coordinate 491,158,056, forward strand.
ACTTCACAATCTTCGTCAACTTCGTACTCAGCATGATTGACCAAATCTTCAGAGTTATCGAAGGCTAAAGCAGAATAGTCACCCATGGAATCCGGAGTGGATGGGTACCTGCATTTGTGAGTGTGGGTGTGTGTAAGGCATAGCCATCATTAAACAAACAAAAATGTAAGAGGAAAGAAAATGAACACGACAGTTTATAGATAAAAAACGTCCACTGATTCATTAAAACATGGCATATGGTTATGAAGAAAATCAAGCCCTTACAAATGGACCTACATACCCCGGGAAAGGCATGAGGTGAAAATAGTGTGCGAATTGTTTTATTTATTACAGACCAAAAACGGGAAATTGTTCAAAGATAAAATTACTGGTTGATAAAGGTGATAGGAACAAAATCCTTTGCTTCCCAATTGCTCAAACCCCCTTCGACAGTCGGAAAGATCCAGTCTTCAAAATGGCTCTCCTCATCTTCATCTTCTACAGCATTGATTCTGTGGTGAGAAATCTTGACGGGTGGTCCTCCGATCTTAGAGCGACGCATAGCCTTTTGTCCTGCAGCAGTAAACCCCAACCCAAACTTGTCTGTCTTATAGGGAAAGTCGGGCAACTGCCCCCATACTGTGCTCTTTCCCTCCTTAATCACAGCCTCCGCGTCCTTGAGAGATGCCATCCTAGATGCATGCTTTGGAACGATAGGCGCCTCAACCATTGTCTTCGCAACTGCTACCTCGGGAGAAACTTCCTCAAAATGTTGAAAAGGCGTTTCGATGAACTTGCCATCTAACTCCATATATCGAAAGGAATTGAGATGACTGATCATGTACTCTTCCTCGCCGTGCACAGTTATGATTTTACCCTTAACAGGATATTTCAGCATTTAATGCAAAGAGGAGGTAACTGCCCCAGCATAATGGATCCACAGTCTTCCTAGAAAACACGAGTATGACGGACGGATGTCCATGATGTAGAAGGTGGAGTTGAACACTTCGGTGCCTACCTTGATAAGAATATCAACCTCTCCATGAACAATTCTTTTGGAACCATCAAAAGCCCTAACGACAATGTTACTAGGTTTGAGGGTCAAACCTTCGCAATCTAAACGGTCTAAGGCCTTCTTTGGCAGCACATTCAGGGAAGAACCAGTATCAACCAAGACATGGGCGAGAGTGGTTCCTCGAAATTCAACTGAAACATGTAATGCATCATTGTGCTTTCTTCCTTTGGGAGTTAAGTCAGCGTCGGAAAAGCCCAGGCCGTTGTCAGCAGTAAGACTGGCCACACAATCCTGAAACTGGTCAGCCGAGGTCTCTTGGGGAACATGTTCCGCCTTCAAGAATTTGATTAGGGCCTTGGCATGGGCCTCAGAACAGAGAAAAAGAGCCAACATTGAAATTTTAGAAGGGGTCTGCCCCAGTTGTTCTACAACGTCGTAGTCACTTTTTCTGATTATTTTTAGGATTTCATCCATTTCCTTCTTAGTGGTTTCGGGGATAACCACAGCATGGGCCTTCGTCCTGACAGGCACTTCCAGTATCCCCTTACCTTTGTTGATATTATCAGGAGATGGTCTTTATTCAGGAGTGTTTAACTCTTCAATCACTGGGCCTTGCACAGAGGGCCCAACAGGTGCAGAAGCTTTTAAGGGTCCAAAAACTGCTCGGGGGGGAGCAATCTCCGGAGAAAATATTCGGCCGCTGCGGGTTATTTTACTTGTACCCGCGATGTTCCCTATATCAGGGTCTTCTTCAGAAATTTCTTGGACTGTTTCGATTTGTTTGATGTCGTGGTAGAAGATTTCTCCCCCATAGTTCCACGGTATCATTTTGCTTGATTGGTACGGGACAGGTCCTGGCATGGTGATCTTTAAAGGTACACATTCAGAGTTGGGTGTAATCCTGACAGGCCTTTTGCAAGCCTTGGGAGGATTGTCGGAAATGGTTATGATAGCAATATCTTTGGTTGAAGTATCATAAGTATCAGGAGTAATCGGATTGAAAGTGTTAACAGGGGTTTTCTGGAAAAGTATTTCTTGAGTATCCATCAGGCGTTGAACACTCGACTTCAACATTGGACAATCACCTTGAATGTTCAAACAAAAATAACAGTCTTCATCACAACCAGGAAAGATCCCGGCTCTCAACAAATTTTCTTTAATCACTAACAATGGAGTCAACAGATCGGCAACATCAGTAACATGGAGGTTTTCCAAAACAGCATGCACATTGTGGTCGTGCTTGGGCATCGGAGCGGATATAACATTGGGCTTTTCAGGAGCATCAAACTCAACCTCTTTGGCTTCAATTAAGTCCTGAACTTTGTTCTTAAGTGCCCAGCAATTATTGGTATCGTGCCCAGTACTGTCAGAATGGTAAGCACACTTGGTGTTGGAGTGATAGTATGGAGAGGAGGTGTTAGGGTTTTTTGGCGCCTCCTTCAAACTAGTCAGATTCAACTTCAATAAATGGGGGAGGACCTGAGCGGGCGTCATGTTGATGCGGGTGAACTGTCGTTATGGCCGTTCTACCCGTTGTTGATTAGGTCTCGACTGATTGTTATGAGGTTGATCATTTGACGAATTTTGAATCATCACGGCCCCTACAGTCGGTCGGTGCTCAGTTCTTCCCAATCCCTTCTGAGAATACACAGAAGATGCTTCTTTCTTGGCTGGGAAAGGTTTTTTAACAGCTGTGGATGCGGAGGCATCCTTTTGAATCTTTCCACTTTTAATACCGGCCTCCACCCTTTCGCCGGTCAAAATTAGTTCAGTAAATCCCGCAGAAGAGCTCCTGATTAGATGGTTGAAGAAGGGGCCAGACAGGGTCCCCAAAAACATGTCAACTAATTCCCTATCTGATAGCGGTGGCTGCACCCTTCCAGCCAGGTCACGCCACTTCTGGGCATACTCCTTAAACCCTTCATTTGAAGCCATCCCCATACTTTGTAACTGGGTACGAGTGGGCGCCAAATCAGCATTGTACTGATACTGACGATAAAAAGTAGCTTCCAAGTCTTTCCAATTATGAACCTCTGATCTCTCGAGCTGATAAAACCAATCTAATTGAGTGCCAGACAAGTTGTCTTGGAAAAAGTGTACCCAGAGGTCTTTATCGGATGAATATGGTTGGATCTTTCTAACATACGACCTCAAGTGTATCTTAGGGAAAGACAGACCATCGTACTTGGAAAATGTTGGCACTTTGAACTTGGGAGGGATAACAATCCCAGCTACCAACCCCAGTTCCTCAAAATCCAATCCGGGCACCCTCTGCAACTCCATAGCTGCCAATATGTCTTCAAGGTTCTTATACTTGTCATCCACTGGTGGATACTGTTGTTCTGAATAGTCTTCGTCTTCTTCCTCTTCCTCTTCTTCTACCTCAGACTCAGAAGGTACAATAACTCCTTTCCCCTTGCCAATCCCTTCGTCAGACGTTGAAGGAAACTCAAGAGTCCTTCTAGCATCGCCCTCAAACCTTCTTCCGAAAGTGGCTACCCCCTGTCTCTTTTTCTTTTTCTTCTCTTTATTCTTCTCTAGCAAAACTTTGAGATCCTCTTGACCCTTTGCCAAGGTCATGAGGAGTTGCTGAAATTATGAATTTTGTGCCTGTAGGTCCTTTATTGTTTGCTCCAAATCCATCTTGCTGAAATAAACAGCAGAAAGATAAGGAAACCTGGCTTGAAGACCTGTTCATGCATATGATGAATGGTATGTTATTCATGTAATGCTTTCAAGGGTTCAAAAATTCAAATTTGTTGCAAACAAAAAGAACGCACGTCATATTAAGAAAAGATTTGTTAGTACATAAATGCCCCATGGGCGAAATATTACAAAATTCTTAATGTAAAAAGACATTGTGCATCCTCTTTGGTGCGATGTAGGTGTTTAGAGTTTCCTCCTCATGAAGTCGGCGGGTGAGCTCTAAAACCTTCTTCTCACTAGCATAGAAGTTGGCTTAAAAAGTATCCTGTTCTTCTTTGAGTTAGATCCAACTCTTTTGCATTTCTTCTCATGATGTTGGCATGTTAGGATGTAGGATGGTGTATGAAACCTCTCCTTCCATAACAGGCTCTTTGATCAAGGGGAGAATGTGGGGATATGGCATCATAAGATTCTGGGAGCGGGTACGTACCCACTTGAGGTAAGGCTCAAGGGGGATGGAATTCTTGTGCCCCAGTGTCTTACTATCCACCTTGTTGGGCATCCTCCAAGCTCTGATGAACCTTTGTCGAAGTCCTTGCGCATCGTTGTCGAAGTCAAAAACTAGGTCCGGAATCAGCATGTCATGAGGGCCATCCCTCCGAGCATATCCAAATTGTCTCAAAGCTAGACAGGGGTTGTAGGTAATGCCTCCCCTAATGCCAAGTAATGGGACATTAGGTAATTCACCACAACGATCAATGATGATGACATTTTCTCTGGACCGAGAACACCAATGTACATCAGCATATGTGAGGGTCATCAACCGTTGTGACCACCTTAAACCCTGCTCATTCTTCAAAACTGCTTGTGGATGGTGAGAAATAAACCACCTTGCTAGGAGAGGAGTACAACACATGAGAACACCTCTTTTCCTCATTGTTCGTGTGTAAAATGAGTGTAGGATGTCCCCAAGCAATGTAGGTATGGGATTCCTGGATATGAAAATCTTGACAGCATTCACATCTATAAGTTGGTCAGGGTTTGGGAACAAAACCAACCCATAGATAAGGAGTGCCACAATCTCTTCAAAGGCTTGTAGATCAAGAGAATTCCAGCATTCTTGTGCCTTCTCCAACAAAAACTTTGCTAAGAATCCCTTGACACCACTTCTGGTTTCCCAATGCCCCTTGATGTCAGATGGTTGCAAGTGTAATGCTTGAGCAACATCTTCAGGTTTTGGTTCTTTTTCCGTACCGTTGTAGGGTAGTTGATTAAGAATAGGAATTATCAGGAGTTGAGAAAATTCCTCCAAAGTAGGTACCAACTGATAATCAGGGAATGTGAAACAGTGGTGTAGGGGGTCAAAGAATTGGAAGAGAACTTTAACCATATCTTCTTCAATGTTGGTGTTGACTAAGCTGAGGAGTCTACCATGTCTTTCACTAAAGGGAGAATTCTTTGGAATCCTGGAAGTAAGCTCCTTGATTTGAGGAGGGATCCTCACAAGATTGACTTGAATTGTTTTCCTGCGAAGAGATTCCATGACCTACAAAACAAGAAAAAAGATGAAGATCCAAACCCTTGAAATGGTTAGTGGATGCATATGATGCTTTATGATGTTCATGATGTATGTATAAGCACATGTACAAGCAAATCACACAAAACCCTAGTTTCAGGCTTGCATGAGGTTTCATAGGTAAGTACCCTCTTGAGTTTAGTTGGCTCAAAACCTGTCCTATAAATAGTAACCGGGTTCTAAGGAGCTCAATATCATTGGATTGTTTTCTATGTTCATTGTTTTGGTTTATCCACTTAACTAGCGACCAAAATATTCCAAGAAAACAACCCTCAATGAGTGTAGTATCGAGTATCTACCAACTTCGGACTGCACCAAAGTCGATCATCTCACTACCCCTAATAAAAGGCCAAGATGGTCAAGTAAGGTTCTAGTTCATTAGTGCTTAATGACATCACTCAGCGGCCCCGTATTCTATTTGATTGACTCAAAGGCTACCGGTACTCACAAATATGTCGCACTAATATAGCTATTGCTTCAACCGTGTCGGTATACCCCGCACAGTTTCCACAACGTATTGCTATCTATGAATGTTTCCCAAATCCGGGTGGAGGATTTCAAGCCCAAACAAGAGAACCAAAATTTAAAGCAATCAAAGCAAACAATAATCATGCAAAGGGTGATCTAAGCCCTAAGGTTACTCCACTTAAAAATATTTCCCCAACAGAGTTGCCAGTTCTGTGATACGGTGGGAGAACTGACTTGGGATTTTGCGTTTGTGTTCGCAAATGTTTCGGTTTAGCAAGAGTCGCCACCGACTTTTTATTTTATCCTAAGGAAAGGTCAAAAAGCACAGGAAAGACCTTTGAGATGTTTTCTTGGGTTCGGGGAGTAGATTATAGAAAGGGAAGGTATTAGCACCCTTTCTATCCATGGTTATCCATGGGCTCTTAGTTACTTGCTTAGATCACTTGCTTTGCATTTCTATTATTTGAAATGGTGCTTTTCAATTGTTTGAAATGGTGCTTTGTGTGTGATTTTGGAAAATGTTTTGAAAAGAGGCCATCGTCGTGGCAACCTTTGTAATGATTCTTGTTTGAATGTATACAAAGGTGTATTTTGTCTTTTGAAAGGTTTTCAATGTTTGAAAGTAGGGTTTTGAAATTGTGTTTGTGAAGTGTGTTTTGAAAAGTAGCAAGTATGTTTTTGCAAGCTTGATCAAGTAACTAAGAGCTATCTACCCTATTTACTCAAAGATCTTTCTTATGTTTTTAATCCTTTTAACAGTATTGTTTCACCATTGTATTTGATCAACAACTTTGTGTTAGGATGTTAACGGGACAGGCGCGGGTCATCGTATAGACCATGATAACAATAGTGTCAAGTATCTTTGGCAATTTTCTTGAGGGACTTGATCATTTTGTTTAGGCAACTTCAGATAGCGTCATCGAGGGACTATGATCTTTTGTTTTGTTTTTGTTTTGCCAAAGTACTCAACATGCAACCATGGCCCATTTTTGAAGGCAACAAGTGGATGAAACCCTAGGGGTGCAAGTGTGTATTGTGTTTGTTTTTCATGCATGTTATCTTGGATTAGGTTAAACTAATTGTTGATTTTATTTGCATACAAACTCTAGGTCTAAGCATGGCATAATTGAAAGGTTTTAAATGTACAGAAATTTAAATGCTACACTATTATAACATGATATAGGGAGGGGGGTACAAATTTGAATTGGGGATATTTTGACAAGAAAATAAATTCTAAGTTATTACAACCATATCGAATGTACAAGATACAATATTTAACTGTACAATAATTGAAATAAATACAATAAATAAAGGTAAATAAAATGTATTATGCCAAAAATGTTTTTAGTATGTAAAAAGTATTTTTTTTCAATGTGAAAAGTATATAAATAAAAATGTCAATTTTAATTATTTTCTATTTAGGGCTAAAAACCCTAATTCTTAATAAATAATATTATATATTAATTTTATACAAATATATATTAACAAAATAAAAGTATATTGTAAAAAATGTTTGTTAGTGTAAAATATTAATAAAAATGAAAATGTGATATTTTTGTATTTTTTTTAACCTAATTATTTAATAACAAGTATATAAGCATATATATATATTTATTAAACAAAGATAAAAATTAATTATTTACAAAAATGGATATTTTCAAGAAAATGTTTTCAAATGTAAATAAAAATAATAAATGAAAATAAGTATATTTTTTGTATTATTTTTTAGTTTTATTAAAAAAGAAAATAGTTTATTTACATATATATACTTAGTAAAATAAAATAAATATCAAATAAATATGAAAAAAAAAGGAAAATTATTTTTGGCATTTTTTATACTTATACAAAAAATAATAAAGTCAGGATAAAAAATAAAATGTCAAAAATGATAAATATTAAACAAATGGGCCATGGGGGTGTAAACAGAAAATAGGGGTGTTAGAAGTGAAAACACAACAGGCCCAGCCCACCAGACTTCTTCTTCTTCCTCTTGCTCACAAAACGCGCGCTTCTGTGTATCAATGGCCAACTCCTGATTCTTTGATTTTTTTACAAAACTCATAACATGAACATTGTAGAGAATTAAACAACGAATTCAACCATATAAAAAACTTGGATTAACTCTCAAAGACCAGAGAGAATTTCTATGGCCCTAATTTTTAACCTAGTTTTTTCAGAAAGTTCATGAGTGAAATTCTCTCAGCACGATTAATGTAAATGAAAACTAAGCATATGTATGGCTTCAGGGCTATGAGTACAGCATTTTTCCTTCACAAACCTAAGCCTAACCATTCCTAGATAGGGAGATAGAAGTCCATGAAATACCTATTTCAGTTGACTTTGAATTGGACAATGTAGCAACCTTCAATGGTGTTTGAGCTTCTGTTGAGCTTGCCTGAGGTCCAAGGAAGCTTCTCTAATGCTTGGCTTGCTTTGAAACAACTTGAATCGTGCTGTAGAACTCAACCTGCAGAGCTTTGAAATGAAAATGGCAAAGTGAGTTAGAGGTGTTACAGCTTGCAATGGGGGCCTGGGATAGTTCAGGTGAGTTGGTTGGAAGGTGTTGGAACTATCTTGGGACAAAACGCACGATGGAATTTTGTTGTGGCTTGCAAAATGCAGAACCTGCCCTGTTTTGCAGAAAAACAGTGGTTCTGAGTATGAGGAGCTATTAGGGGTGAAAGGGTCGTGCTTTAGGCTTGTTGGGAGGTATGGAATTTGTTCACAAAGTTCTTGTAAGCTTGTGTTAACAGATATGAGAGCTTCCTTATGTTTTGCCACTTTTCTTCTACTTGAAGCAAGAGAATGGAAATGATGTTATAGCCCTGTACAAACCCTCCTATCATGCTGCAACTTTTGTTCTTGGTTACTGGAATTAGTGGACTTGATCTTTCCTCAAAGATCTGGCCCCCATGTCTCAAGGATTTGGTTTTGACATAAAGTGAAATTAGGCAAAAATGGCAATTTGCCTTTTTCTACTTAAGGCTTAATCTTGTGTATAATGTCCAAGTGAACAAAACAAAGGCTTAGACTGATGGATTGGCATTAAATTATGGAGTACAAATTGGTTTTGAGGCCTGTATTGTTGAACCAAGCTAGCTAGATCAGAATTGCAAGTTGTTATGAACATGTATTGGCCATGGACAAAAGTGAGTTTTTTCCAACTTCAAGAATTCGATTCTCTCTAACCACAAGGGTTTTTGAGGAGTTATTGGACAATTTGGAAATCTTGTAACATGTACTACAATCCATATTTGTAATGAAACTTTAAACTCCAAGTGGAACTATGTGAAAAATGGCCAAGAAGATGGGTCAAAATCCTGCCTAGATTAGGGCAAATTTTCTCTAAGTTAAAAGTTTTAGGTACCCTTGTTCCAAAAATCATAACTTGAGATACAAGCTTCTTTTGAGAAAACTTTGTGAATCAAAGTTGTATAATTTATGATGGACTACAACTTTCATGTTGCAAGTTTTGTTTGAATCCATTTTAATTTTTGTGAAAAAATGGGACAAAGTTAAGAAAAAAAAAGAAAATTTCATAACGTAGAAAATTTCCAAGTTATGAAATTTTTCCATTTTAAATCCTAATTTGCATTTTTGGGTTTCTTGATGAAAAAGTTTCATAATTTGACATGTCTTGATGAAAAATAACTCTTGGCACTTAATTTTGACCAAAAAGTCAAAGTTTGACTTTTCAGTATACAGTTAAATTTTGATCAGTTGACTGAAAAATTCATCTGTCAATCCTATGCATTTGAGATATTTTGAACTTGTTGAATGGGTCAAGATGATGTCATTGAGTCTTTGATTCCATGGTTGAGCTTGATTTGCCATTGGTTAGGTCAAACAGTCAAAAATTGCCTTTGTGCAGTCAAAACCCTAAAAATGACAATTTTGCCCTTTTGATGATCTGATCAAATTTCTTGTGGAATTGTGATCCAAACTTGATCAAATGGTTCATATGAGTTCATAATGTTGATGTGGGTCAAATTTCATGAGGTTTGACTGTCAATTGGCCACAGTTGACTTTTTCCCTAATATAGCTGATTTCTAGGTCAACTGTCCAATTGACTGGGCAAAGATTTGATTCAAGGCTTGAAACTTGGTATGGACAAAATTGTGAGTCCAACATGAAGTATGAAAGTCACTTTGGGCATTGTGGGTCAAAATATCCCTGTGCAAACTCAAACCCTAATTTGGGTTAACAGTGCAAGGAGGGGTCTTGAGCAGAGGAAACCCTAGCTTGATCTTGAGTTCCAAGGGCTTTGTGATGAGAAATGTTGATAAAAGGTGAGGGCAAATTTTGGGGTACAACACCGGTCTCATACCAAAACAATATATATTTGCAGCAACATCAATTTTCACCGAAACAATGATTTTACAGAGACGACAAAATTTTACACACAATAGCAATCTCATACAACCTAATCCTCACATAATATTAATCATATAATCAATTATAGAGTCATAACCCCACCCTTACCTTGGATTGAAGTTCGCTCTACAATTTTCTGATCAAAAATTTTACTTTGCCTCTTTTCCTATTCCTCTTCTCTGTAACTTCTCACGTACTGCTCTTAGACTTCTCTTTACCTTTTTAATTAACCTAATTTCTATTTAACTTAATCTAATAATATTATTATTCTTTCTAATAGGCTCAACTTACACACCCCACCTATTACTACTTCTAACCATCAAATAGGTCCAACTAATATTCTACTAATATTCTATACTTTCTAATATCATTTATTAATACTATTGATCAACTTAATTTAACTGACTAATAACAACACTACAACTTATACCAATGTAACACAACATTTCAACAAATAATTCGAAATTAATAAAAAATATCTAATTAAATAATTAATTAAACCAATCGGGCGTTACACGTTGCAGGGTCGAATTACGGGATCATCGACCCTTCTCCAGTGCTCCGATGCACTTGTTCTATTGAGAGATCAGATAGTTGGTCTGATTGTTGGCCGCAAATAGGGCCATAATGGTGGGATTAACATTGGGTGGTAACGGGATTTCCTGATACATTGGGTGCTCCTCGACTTGTCGTTGAGGGTTGTCGAGGGGATACTCTCAATTCGAGGAGGAGGCAATGTCTCCGTCCCGGGGGTCAGCTTACTTGTGACCAACCGCCTCGTTGTTGTTGTTATTGTTGCCATCAGCAAAGTGAACAGTATTATCACTGATACCATTGTTGTTGTGATGGCTGGCTATGAGGATCAATATGTGTTGATGAATTTGCTTTGGTCTTTAGGTTTGGAAAAAGACGGGGAAACTTAGTTTCCCCCAGATGGCGTCACTAATCGTACATGGATCAAAAGGATCTTTAGTGGCCAACAACACTTTGACTTCTGCAGTTGTTGAAGTGAATGAGGGGAGGGGGGGTACATGCAAGACATTTTGATGCCAAATTAAGGTTAAGAGCGAGAGTGCAAGTATAAAGTGAGTAGAATAATATGCACTTGACCATATAGTGAAATAGGGTATTTATAGCCCCCAACGCTGGGCCAAGGTCTCCAATTGGGTCAGATGTCGTCCCAAAATGGAGACTTCCAGGATCCTACATAGGTAGAGGAGACCAGTTCATGGTCTTTATCCTAGTTTAACTGCCACGTGATACTCAGAGGGTGGAAGATCTGATCTTTCTAAAAGCAAGATGACTCTGTGATATTCGAATGATCGTTGGCCACGTACCCTTAGAAGGTACATGGATGAAACGTTCCCGACATGCACATGAAGAAGACGTCTTCGACGTGTACATGGATAAGACGTCCCCGACGGGCACGTGTGGGAGACGTTCCCTAATGGTCACATATTCTAGACCATGATAATGGACCTTCCTCGTAGCATTGTTAGGCTGGACTTTCCCGACGGGAGACTAAGTGCAAGCCTAGTCCACAATAAATCATTGGGTCTTTCTTATTATAGAATTAGGCTGGGCCTTGCTTGATGGCAGACTAAGCGCATACCAAATTCAGAATAATTACATATAAGTATTATATCATCGTTGGTAAAGCATGCCTTTTGGGACTGCAGTTTTAACATATGGAAATTATGATTCATCTTAATGGTTCTTTGAGACATTTTAAAAGAAATGGAAGTATATAAATGTGTAGTCATAATAATAGATCATTAAGAGACAATGAAGAATGCAGCAGAGGAGATTTTTAATAAATTTTCTCATAATTTTTGCAAGTGGAATAATTTAAAAAAACTTTCTAAAAAGGTGGATGGTTCTAAAATGGGAATGTCTATTTTAAAAATGTTCTCAATTCTTGTGCTTTAAACTCAAATTCCTTAGAAAAAGTTAAATTAAAATGTTATAATGTTTCTAGTGATTATTATTCTGATGTGGAACAAAAGATCGGTGAGGTAAAGGGGAAGACGTTTTTCTGGTGCTAGGGCCTTAAAATTTAAATATTTTAGATTATCTTAATGTAACCCGTGATAGTCAAACACAATATTTATATTTTTTTAAATTAATTTTGATAAATATTTTTTGTTCTAGACTGCTCAGAATTCCAAGTAAGAGAGACCTAAAAAGTGAACGCTATTAGGGATCACATACAAAAATTTATGCGTAATTTCCAAATCATATGTAAAAAAGTTTTGAGCAGTTAAATGTTTACATTCTATTGATTTGTTCATTAAAAGAGAAGATTGAAATTGTCAATACATCTGAAAAACAACAAAGTTATCAAATTATCAAAGTTGTTGCTAAGTCAACTTATTACACATTATTTGTTTATCTGTAATTTTTCACCAAGTGTGTGCTAATTCTTAGTAAGTTGAACTGGTGGTTAACTGTTATCCAGTCGGATCCGGGTTTTTACAATAAGTTGAACTGGTGGTTAACTGTTATCTGTTGGAGTTTAGGCTTCAGTAACTTGGCAAAATGGTTTTACTTTTATTTGGTCGGATCCAGTATTCACAGTAAGTTAAGGGTAGGGTAAAGTTGAACTAGTATCTAGTCGGGTCCAGTTTTCATAGTAACTTGGTTGAAAGGATGAAGTTGATTGTTATCTGGTCAGGTTCCAGGCTTTTGAGAAACTTTCAGAGATAGCAAAGACTTTGTTGGCGACTTCACTAGTGATTAAGGGTTGTGGTCCCTTGATTCATAATAGTCTGAGAGATAAACTCAAGTTGGAGAGGATAGACTCAGCCAGGGAAGAAAGACTCAGCTAGGGAATTTTTTTGTTTGTTGGGGAAATAAACCATGTTGAGGAATATTTAATGAGATGTTAGGGGATGTGATATGGTGTTAGAACCGACTGTTTAATACTGGTTTGCATTTTGTATTCACAAATGTCGCGGTAAGAAAGAGTCGCCACCAACTTTTCTTTTATCCAATAAGGAAAGGGTGAAAAGAACAGAAAAATACCTTTTTTCGAGATTTTGAGTAAGGGGGGTAGATTATGGAAAGGGAAGGTGTTAGAACCCTTTCCATCTGTGGTTTTCCACGGGCTCTTAGGTACTTGCTTATTTTTGAAAATTTTCTTTCGTGTTTGTGTGTAAAAGTGTTTGAAAATGCCTTAGTGTAGCGATTCACTTTATGGTAACTCTTGTATCAGTCCTCAAGAGTGTGATAAAGCATTTTGAAAACTTTGTTTTAAAAGTGTTTGAAAGTGTGGTGTGAAAATTTGTTTGAGCAAGTACCTAATAGTTATCTACCTACTCGAAAAAGACTATTCTTTTCCTCCTATCCTTTAGACTGTGTTATCCTACTATTAGTGAGTAGGTAACCCTAGTCGTTGGATGTTGAGGGACTATCGAAGGGGACGTAATGGTCATTGAAGGCACAACATGTAAGGATACCTTAGAATTTCGAAGGGACTATCATCATAAGATCATTTCTCGTAGGCAACCCGAGGGATATTTAGGGACTATGATCTTTATGATGACTTTAAACTGAGGGTCTTTGCTAAGAGTATCCCTACGTTCGAGGGACATGACCATTGTTTCTGAGGTAACCAAGTGAGATATACCCTAGGGGTGCAAGTGTGTAATAGTGTGCTTTTTTCAGATATTTTATCTTGCAGTTTAGTGATCTACTGATTGGTTGATTAATCATACATGCCTAGGTTGCTAGCAATTTATATACAGGCATATAAAATATAAAAGCGAGAAATAAAGACCCTACGCTATTATAAGGCTTTGGTGTAGATGCATAAATAATTACTGGAAAAATAAAGTGCGGAAATAAAATCCTAATTAAGCTATTACAAACTGGGCACAGTTACATAATTAACCAAAAAAAGGCTAAAATAAATAAACACGTGCATGAATTGAAAATGCGTCTAAAATCCTAAATGAAAGGAATTTTTTATTTGTTTTTAATATGAAGAGAAATTGAATTAAAAAAATTATAAGTCTATTCAATTTTAATTTTAAGAAAATATTAAAATAATTAATTAATTAATTGACAAAATTAATTTAATGTAAAAACTAAACCTAATGTCTTTTAGGGTTTTTCTTCTTAATGATAATTAAAGCTTAGAAGGAGTAAAAGAAAGGAAACCCAATCGAAAGGCCAAAAAGGACAGGAAACGAAAGGAATGCACTATGGGAAGTAAGGCCTGGATCGAAGAGGCTTGGATTGCTCTTTGATCCATAGGGTTGATGAAAGATGCCTACGAGACTGCATGTCTGAAGTGTTCGATCTGGATGTGACATCCTTCGATCTGGAATTCTGCAAGGAAGTTGGTTAGAAAAACACAAAATATATGACCTGGGTATCGAACCCATGCCTTTTCGGCTGCAACACATCTTCCTCACCAACCTGGTCGAAATATTTCCATTTATTGGTACAAACGAAACTGCAATATTACATTAGAAACAAAAACACAGTATTAACTTAAATATCGAATTTGTGTGCTCAATGGCCCCTTATGGTGTTAACCCATCGAAAATGAACTACAACTATAAAAATCGAAGGTAAGCTCAGATCGTGCCCCAACAATGGCACGATCCCAATCCTTCACCTTTGCTCACATGTAGCACACTCAAACAAACATGAATATTAGCAGCAGTATGTATATATGTTAAACATGAATTTAAATCGTACTTAACAAGTTTGAGATCAAAGGCAAAATTACCAACAGAGGGATTGTATGAGGGAAAATTCTGCCTGAATCCCCATAACACGATTCAGGTGTTAGTCTGGACGGAGGCTGCGTGCAAAACCGGCTTTGAGTTTGACAACCCTTGGAAACTTTGCGCAACTTTACAAAATCTCGTGGGGCAGGCAGTGTTTTCTTCTGAGGAAGCCTCCGTGCGTTTTTTCCGTCCTTTTTCTCTGAGAGCATAAGGTTTTTATAGACAAAGGAATTTAGGTCAATATTTGTGTATCAAATCTTGGTTCATTATGATGAAGAGATTTGATTTGATTTCGTCATAAAGACTTGCTATATTTGATTCAATCATGTGCCAATCTATTTTCATATTGTTGTACCCCAAAATTTGCCCTCCCATATTCTTCAAGAAATTGCCAAGCCAGGTCACAAAATTCCCCAAGGGTTGTGCAGCTCAACTGTCTCCTATACAGTCAAAACTAGGGTTTGTGTTCTGATCAAGAATTGAAAGTTTTCAAAGGCCCAATCAAGTCTCACATGCCTACAAAGATGGTCAAGCATCTTCATATCAAGTTTCAAGGCATTCAGCTCAAAATTGCACAGTCAAAACCCTAAATTGCACTATAGCCAACTGTAGGGGCAAAATGGTCATTTGACAGTCAAAAGTTCAAATTTTTGGTCAACATATCATTTTGAAGCCACAAACATCATTTGATCAATTCTTGATCATGATTCTCAAAGTTTGGCTCAGAAAATCATCAAGATGCAAAAGTTACTATATTTGGACAGCTGAAAAAGTCAACTGAAATTGACCAGGGCATAACTTTCACATGGATTATCAGAAAAATTCCATCCAAAGCTCATTTTGAAGAGAAAGACATTTCCTACAACTCATCTTCATATTCCAAGTCCAAGAAATGCTCTCACAAAAAGTTATCAATTTCAACATTATAGGTCATTTTCAAAAGTCAACAAAAAGGGACTTTAAGTCAAAGGCCATAACTTGAGATTGGTAAATCAAAATGACATGGGACCAAAGACATTGGTTATAGGACTCAAAGACCTTTCCAAAATGTCCAAGAACATGTGAAAAGCTTAAAAATTGAGCAAGTTATGCCTTGTGGAAGTTGGGAAATTTTTGGATGTTTTGAAAAGTCAACTTTGATCCAAATGACCTAAAATTGCTAATGGGCCCTATTTTCTTCCATGATTCACCATTCCAAGCCTATGCACGACCACTTGGCCCAAAGGGAAGTATTTTCTCAATTTTTATTTATTTATTTGAATTTATATTAATATTAATTCATTTAAATTATTTAAATACATGAAAAATATCTAACCTAACAAAACCAATCTTTTTATGCATGATTTGGACTCAATATTTCGTGCTTGTTCAATTATGGAAAGAATTGGTGTGATTGGAGCCTAATTGACACAAAGAACACTTGAAAAAGATATGAAAAAGATATGAAGAAATCAAATATTCAAAAGCCAT
This sequence comes from Vicia faba, assembly GCA_948472305.1. Taxonomy (NCBI): domain Eukaryota; kingdom Viridiplantae; phylum Streptophyta; class Magnoliopsida; order Fabales; family Fabaceae; genus Vicia; species Vicia faba. The sequence goes on from OX451736.1 coordinate 491,174,324, forward strand.
GATTATGAGAGATTTGATCCAATTTTCTTGACCTAATACATTCACTACAAAGGCCTGAACCTAAACCTAATCCTGGTACACAAAAAGCTGCGCATAAGAAACTATTACAAACTTGAAAAATTGCTTAAAAACTCAAATTCTGAAATCAACCTAAGAGGGCGATTCAAGGCACATAAGCTTTTCCAATAGCTTCCTCCAATCTTCCTGATCATATTACAATCATAAACTTCCCCTCAAACGCCAAGAATCGGTACCAGGAACCTTATCTGTATCGAACAAATTGCATAATCATACATTCCATTATATGCGTTATTTGTAAATTTTATTGATTGATTCTTGTTCATATTGAAGTTTCAAAGCTAACCAGCACCTTTAATTGTGTTTTTATTGGCCATACGCGATGATGCCATGAGTGAAATTTAGGGTTTACAGGTTTGCTAATTTGGGGTTTTTGAGACGAAGCAAAATTGGAGCTCAAGACTATTGCCATGGCACTTAGCACGTCCAGACGAAGAGATTCCAACCCTCGCGCTCAATTTATGAGCGTCGAGGGTCTATTCGCTATTTTTTGGTAGATGGTCTTAGGCAACGTTTGCCAAACCGTTGCCATATGCTTTTGTTTTCAGAAAAATAAAAAGCTGGGCGAAGAAGATAATGCGTTGGCGAAGCATGATTCGTTAGTTTGAATTTCGCGCTTTTAATCACTAATGCGCTTGTTCTTTCTTTTTGTTATTTGTGTGTTATTAATATATCAAATAAGTCAAATGGCTCAGTTGGCAGGCGTATGTGCTTGTAACCATCATGACCTGGGTTCAAGTCCCAGGTCTACGTTATCCCAATATTGTTTTTCATCAAATGTTCCTATGCAGCGCCCAAGGCCAGGATCATCATACACGTTCAGCAATCAGCATGCCACGTACATCCCAACATCAGATCAAGGGCCATAGATCAAAGAACACAATACACGCCGGTCAATGCATCATACATGATTGGGAAAGTCAATAAATCTGAATATTAAATGGGCCTGAAGTGTTAAGGCCTTACCTCCAATTTTGGGGCTACCCCCCCCCCCCCTGGTTTGCATTTTCTTTTCATTTTTTTCTTTATATCTTATTTTCAATTGCAATTTTATTTAGTTTATTATCTCAATTTAATTAATTTATTTTTTTTTTACAAAATACAAAAAAAACTTCACAAAAATTCAGAAAAGACAAAAATTTAATAATTATTTTATTTTAACTATTTTTTCTAAATAAATTAACATGTAAATATTTAGTTTAATTAGGTTACAACATTAATTCTTTTTTGATAAAAAAATCCAAAAAATATGTAGAAATAGGTTTAATTAATATTATTCCTTTTAATTTTCTTTTTTACAATAATAATATTTATTTTATTTATTTTCATAAATTAAATTTTGCATATAAATGAACTTAGATTTAAATTAGGTTAAAACTTAATATTTTCACAATAACTTAAAAAAACATTAGAATTAGGGTTTGACGCTTTATTTTACTTTTAATTAATTCTTTTTCTATTAAATATTAAAAAATACAAAAATACTAAAAAAACATTTTTCTTTAATTTTTAATTCCACATTAATTCTAATTAATTTCTCATTAACTTTAAATCTTTGCAAAAGGGTCCAACGCCCATGTTCATAATTTATTTAATTTCGCGCATTTATTTTATGTCGTCTATGATAATTATGTACCCCTCCCAAAGCGTTGTAACGATTATACTTTTCGCACTTTTACTTCGCTTTCTTTATTTTTCTGTCAAATCGGGTCCGGTTTAATTTTGGCGATGTGGACCCGCGCCATTTGTAATAGTTTAGATTTATTTTCCCGCAAATTTTAACTGTTAAAAAGCATGCAGGAATGAATGTCTTAATTAAAATCAAGCGTAGAACACAAATAAACATGACAGGACAAATATCTGAAAACGACACACGAATCGCACACACCACCCCTAGGGTACGCCTCACTGTTGCCTTTCGAAAGGTGGTCGTCGAGTAGAGGACGTCTTAGTAAGTCCTCATGATCCGGGAACCTGGCATGAGGGTAGCTTCTAAGGTATCTTCCCATTGCTCCGGTGATCACCATGTCCCTATAAACTCGAATTGACCCGAACACCTCCAATGGTGGTGCTACCTACCTCTCAATGGTGGGATGGCACTACTTTAAAGGACATTTACCCAGACGAATTCCTTAGGGTAGGTAGGTTCTCAAAGATACTTGCTCTAATTTCAAACGAATCAAAATACTTTTCATACCAACACATTTTCAAAAGCTTTCAAAGCAAACTTTTCAAACACTCTGACGTACGAGTCGAACTGAAATTTTTCAAAGAAACTTTTTAAACCCACAATCGAAAAGCAAGCAAACCTTTTTGAAAGCACAATGAGCAAGTATCTAAGAGCCCATGGATAACCATGGATAGAAAGGGTGCTAACACCTTCCCTTTCTATAACCTACCTCCCGAACCGAGAGCAATCTCTTTAAGGAATTTTTCTGTGCTTTTGTCCTTTCCTTGTTGGAGAAAATAAAAGACGGTGGCGACTCTTGCTTCCGCGACATTTCGCGAACCAGCGTTAAACAGTCAGTTCCAGATCCACCGATCACAGAACTGGCGACTCTGCTGGGGATATCTTATAAAGTGGGGTGTACCTTAGGACTAAGCTCATAACTATGTTTTCAATTGTTTTCCTTGTGTGCTTTAAATTGTGGGTTGCTTGGGAGTTCTATAGATCCTAACCCGGATCTGGGGGATACCTTTCTTAGAAAGTAGCAACAAGGTTGTGAGGGAACTGTGCGGGGTATACCGACATGGTTGAAACAGTCTGCTACGTTGATGTGGCACTTTGGTGTGTACCGGTAACCCTTGAGTTCAGTCAAGGAGAGTACGGGGCCTCCGCGTGGTGTCGTGAAGCATCAACAGACCTTAGGAACCTTAATTGAACTATCTTGGCCTCTTTAGGGTAGTGAGATAACTGACTTTGGTGCAGTCCGAGGTTGGTTGATACTCGATACTACACTCAATTGAGGGTTGCTTTCCTGGAATATTTCGGTCGCCAGTTCAGTGGCTAAATCGAAACGATGAACAATGAAAGCAATCCCGTGATATTGGGAACCTTAGAACCCGGTTACTTTGATTAGGACAGGTTGAACCCACCAACTTCAAGAGGGTACTACCCAGACCCCATGCTGGCCTTAAACCTTAAGGGCTCTTTTGTGTGACTTGTGTGCCTTCGTGCTTGACTATCTGCGTGCTTGTTACCTGACACTTGTTTCTTGCAAGTCTTGTTTATAGTCCTTAATTGGGACTCATAACAGGGTACTAAATTTCTTGCAGGTCTTGTTTATAGTCCTTAATTGGGACTCATAACAGGGTACTAAATTTCTTGCAGGTCTTGTTTATAGTCCTTAATTGGGACTCATAACAGGGTACTAAATTTCTTGCAGGTCTTGTTTATAGTCCTCAATTGGGACTCATAACAGGGTACTAAATTTCTTGCAGGGTTGTTTATAGTCCTTAATTGGGACTCATAACAGGGTACTAAATTTCTTGCAGGGTTGTTTATAGTCCTTAATTGGGACTCACAACAGGGTTACTCACATTACCCCATGCATAGCATGACATCATACCATTGCATACCATTGCATACATCCTAACCCATTTCAAGGATCTCAAGGGCTTGTGATGCAGGTCATGATAAATCAAAACATCCAGCAAGGGGCAAAGAGGATTTATTTTCCTCTAGCCAAGGTTGTCAGGGGCTATGACCCACTAGATATGGTGAGCCTTTGACCCTTGAAGAAGGGCTCTCTACAACAGGAAGTTCCTTCAATCAAGTTGCCAGTTTCCAACTCTAACAAGTTTCTCTGTTTACCCTGCGAGATCCTTGAAAACATTGCATGCATATCATACATATCATTGCATTACAGATACCCGTTCTTTGCAGGTCACTCACCCTTCTCGCTGTTTATTTCAGCAATGGCTCGCCCACAAGACAACCAGGACTTTCTTACTCAAGAGACTCGGTTCGGGAAAATCCTCCTGAATCTATCCAAGGGGCAAGAGGAGCTAAGGATACTTCTCACGGAGACCTTCGTCAGGGGCAATGTTGAGGATGAAAAGTTGGAACACCTACAAGCTGAGATGGATGCTATGAAAGCCCAGATGCTGGGGCAGAGGAATGTCATTCAAGGCCTAGTTCAGAGACAAGAGGAGCTCTGGTTTCTCTTCAACCAACTGCTTCAGGGTAACCAACTGGGGCAAACATCTAAGGGTAAAAAGCCATTCATCATCCAATCATCTTCGAGACAAGAGGATAAGGGGAAAGCTCCTCAAATGACTCAAGTGCCGCAAATTCAACCTCGCAAAGTTCAGCCAGACAAGCCCAAGAGGCAATTCACCCAGCTCAACATGTCGCTGTTTCAAGCTTTGCAACGCCTATTGAGGTTGAATCTGATCACATTAAGGGCTCATCCCCGGAACCCCAACACAGCATCTCCTGCCTATGATCCCAATAAGAGGTGTGCCTACCACTCTGCTAGCCCAGGACATGATACCAATGAATGTTGGGATCTGAGGAACAAAATCCAGGACCTGATCGATGAAGGGGCATTGGAGTTCACACAAGATGGACAGGCTGAATTTTTCTACCATTCCTCCAAGGCTCATCAGTTGAAGTGACAAGCTCCAAGACTAGGAAACTTTTGTTCATTTGAATGTTCAAGTTGTGTTTTTCTTTTGACCGTTTAAACATTTATTCATGTTAAAACATTGTTGTTCCATTAATGCATCGCTTATGTCTATTTTGAATCAATATATTCGCATTTACTATATGCAAATTGTTTCATATTTTTTCTGATGTCAACTCTCGTTAATTCTAAGCCTCTTGAGGGAGGATGACGAAAACGATACCACGATCATTACAGTATGCTTTTGAACAAACCCCGCTGATGAGGTACAGGCATTGTTTCAACCCCTAAACATTGGAGTTATAAGGATGATAATCCCTCGTCAACCCATCAGAGCCAAAGAAGTAGGAGTTTTTATTTTCGAAAATCAAAACCCTTAATCATAAACGGGGGCAGGGTAGTTCTCTCAGTTGATCCAAGTGCATCTTTACAAAACGAACAAAGACAGTGATGGTTCAGAACAATCAAAAGGACAGGCAGTCATCATCAAAATTCATAAATGAAAAGCCCAAAAAGTCTAAACCTATGAAAAGAGACTTATGAAACTGGGGCATCCCGCTGACTGTAATTCCGAAAAGGAAACAGTTCAGGCAAAAATAGGGATAACGAAATCAAAAAAAGAGGTCTCACAAACCCTCAACAAAAACAAAGAAGGACTGCCTGTTCAAAATAAGCTATCAACATCTGAACCATTATTGGAACATCAAAGCAAAGACTCAAACAAGGTCTAACGCACGATCAACTGAGTTTAGGTTTGGAGAACATCACGAAGAGCGGGTGGGTACAAATAAAATTTGAGCCTTTATCCTTTGTTTCTTAAACCGTGAACCAGGCCACGTTATAACCCTCAAAAGTCCTAGCTGAAGCATGGGTTAGTTCGAAAGCATACTGTTACGAAGGTATCCTGACTCCTTAAGGCTACGGTAAATACAGAGTTGACATCATGTTTTACAAACATTCACATGTTTTATGAAAAAAATGCACTTTCAAAATCTTCAAGACAGACATAAGCTTTGCATTTTTAACATAACTTTGTTTGCATATGACTTTTTGTTTGAACAATATAGAAGTTTACACGACGAATGCCTAATGAACGGAAGTACCTCCAATCAAGGGGCATGGCACGACTATTGTCCATCATCTGGGGCAGTCCAATCAAGATTCGGAGAATCTCTCAAAAGGCCAACCAGCCTGGGGCAAATCTCCACCTGAGTCACTTAGGGGCATTTCAACAACAAATCTCGCCTGATCAAACATCTTCTGGTGACAAAACACTTCTAAACAGGGGCAACTCCCTACTTTCTGAGAACGGACATAGTCGGAAAAATACTACGCACAATCAAAGACCCGCTAGGCTGATATGCCTAGGCAAAAATTAGGGCTTCCCGGCGAACCAAAAGGGTTCGGGCAAAATGAAGGGATGAAATGAAAAAAAGCTGTACACCCGGCAAGTCGAAAACCTGAAAGGGCGGCTTGGGCAAAAATGGGTATCCCGGTGGACCGAAAACCCGAAAGGGCGGTCCAGGCAAAAATAAGGGATCAAAGCGTACGACTATGTCCCGTCATCTTGTCACCTGCCTACCAGAAGAAGGTTTGTCTATCAACAACTATCAGCGCCTCACAGGTCTTCCTCCCCCACCTCAGAAACAGGGGCAATAAGGAGTTGGCTAAGCGATCCAATTGTTCTATCCTCCAAGGTATCAAGGTGGGTTTAGCTAAAGAACATAACCAGACATCTTAATTCCCTAGAGAGTGAGCCAGCAAGTCAGTACACTCTCCCCAAGCAAAGCTATGATATCAGTCTTAAGGAAGTTGGGTATCCTCCAGCAGATCTCAACATTCCCCAGCAATATACATGTATTCTTAACAAGCATCCCCGACAGTCTTGGTCTAAAGATTGTTCCCTGGCGGTATATCAAATATTCAGTGGAGTTACTTCCGATGCAATTCAAAACTTCCCCAGGAGAGTCCAATCCAGTTTCCCCAGGAAAGTTGGAATCCATCTCCCCAAGCAGTAAGCTTATCCCCAGTAGATTCTGGAAGCTTATCCTCGCAGAGCACGAACGCGTCCCCCGGCTTTATTCAAAGAGTTATTTCCTTACCAGGATATAACTGGGTTATCCTCAGCCAAAAGCCACGGAAAGAGCGTCCTCGACGAAGTCTTCTTATCCCCAGCGAAGTCCATCAGCACTTCCAACGCAACAATGACATCCCCAGCAAGTTACCATCAACTCAGCAAAGTATCTCTCTCCCCACAGAGTATTGCTTCCCAGCAAGATCGTCAGGGTACTTCTCCCCCCGCAGAGTTATTCCATTCGCAAAGTACATCCCCCAACAGAGTTATCTTCTCCTATCGGTATGCTTGCAATTATCATCCCCAGCGGAAGCAAAATCTATTCTCCAACATCAGCCCAGGAGTGACTTCCCGACACCTGTCAAGGATTTACATTCCTAGACGAAAAATACATTCATAAGCATCGCACTTCCATACATCATTATAGCATGCATAGACGCATCATATCTTACAAATCTCATTTATGTTGAGAACATCATTGCTTGGTCCATATCATGCATTGCATATGACTGACCTTTACCTTTCAGGAAAGTTTCAGCTAAATTCTCAATCATATTTCAAGACCTAGACCGGTTCAGTTAATCGACTCCAAAGATTTCTTATCCAGTCCAAAGTCTTCTCTAGTCCAGCTAAATCGACTCCCAACAGATTTTTCTGATAAAGACTCAGCAGAAGTGATGGTTCCCTCTCCGACGGTGTGTGAGGTGGTAAGTCCTTTTTCAGATGTTTCCCTCTCCGACGATGAGTGTGAGGTGATAGCCTCTTATGGTCCCCTCTCCGGCAAGTGCGTGAGGTGGTAATTCCTTCTTCAGATGTTTCCCTCTCTGACGATGAGTGTGAGGTGATAGTCTCCTATGGTCGCCTCTCCGGCAAGTGCGTGAGGTGGTAATTCCTTCTTCAGATGTTTCCCTCTCCGACGATGAGTGTGAGGTGATAGTCTCCTATGGTCCCCTCTCCGACGATGAGTGTGAGGTGGTAATTCCTTTTTCAGATGTTTCCCTCTCCGACGATGAGTGTGAGGTGATAGTCTCCTATGGTCGCCTCTCCGGCAAGTGCGTGAGGTGGTAATTCCTTCTTCAGATGTTTCCCTCTCCGACGATGAGTGTGAGGTGGTAATTCCTTTTTCAGATGTTTCCCTCTCCGACGATGAGTGTGAGGTGATAGTCTCCTATGGTCCCCTCTCCGACGATGAGTGTGAGGTGGTAATTCCTTCTTCAGATGTTTCCCTCTCCGACGATGAGTGTGAGGTGGTAATTCCTTCTTTAGATGTTTCCCTCTCCGACGATGAGTGTGAGGTGATAGTCTCCTATGGTCCCCTCTCCGACGATGAGTGTGAGGTGGTAATTCCTTTTTTCAGATGTTTCCCTCTCCGACGATGAGTGTGAGGTGAGAGTCTCTTATGTTTCTCTCTCCAACGGTGTGTGAGGTGACAATTCCTTTTCTTATGATTCCCTCTCCAACGGCGAGTGAGGCGATTCCCCATCAAGATTTTTCTCAACGAGCGTTGTTGAAGTTAAAGTCACTCAAGGTTCTCTTACCATTCATGCTAAGGCAGTAACCATATCTGGTCCATTCATCATCTTTTGAAGCTCCAGACTCAGCTCCTGTAACCAGTCAGGACATATCCATACCAAGTATCTAAAATCAGCTCCTGCAACGTGTCAGGTACTCATTTTTCTGTTTTGCAGGTATGCAGGGTCTCGCTAAGGAATCTCCTATGCGATCAACATCCCGATGACATCTATAAGCCCATCACCCTGTCTAGCAATCTCCAAATGGCATCTATAAGCCCATTTCCATCACACTGCTACTATGTGAGCGCAAATTTCTGGGCACTCTAGTGTCCAATCATCTTTTACCCTCGGATTACGAAAGGCACGTCTGCCAATCTGCATCCTCAGGTCTAAGAAGATTGAACAGGGGCAACTGTTGTACCCCAAAATTTGCCCTCCCATATTCTTCAAGAAATTGCCAAGCCAGGTCACAAAATTCCCCAAGGGTTGTGCAGCTCAACTGTCTCCTATACAGTCAAAAGTAGGGTTTGTGTTCTGATCAAGAATTGAAAGTTTTCAAAGGCCCAATCAAGTCTCACATGCCTACAAAGATGGTCAAGCATCTTCATATCAAGTTTCAAGGCATTCAGCTCAAAATTGCACAGTCAAAACCCTAAATTGCACTATAGCCAACTGTAGGGGCAAAATGGTCATTTGACAGTCAAAAGTTCAAATTTTTGGTCAACATATCATTTTGAAGCCACAAACATCATTTGATCAATGCTTGATCATGATTCTCAAAGTTTGGCTCAGAAAATCATCAAGATGCAAAAGTTACTATATTTGGACAGCTGAAAAAGTCAACTGAAATTGACCAGGGCATAACTTTCACATGGATTATCAGAAAAATTCCATCCAAAGCTCATTTTGAATAGAAAGACATTTCCTACAACTCATCTTCATATTCTAAGTCCAAGAAATGCTCTCACAAAAAGTTATCAATTTCAACATTATAGGTCATTTTCAAAAGTCAACAAAAAGGGACTTTAAGTCAAAGGCCATAACTTGAGATTGGTAAATCAAAATGACATGGGACCAAAGACATTGGTTAGAGGACTCAAAGACCTTTCCAAAATGTCCAAGAACATGTGAAAAGCTTAAAAATTGAGCAAGTTATGCCTTGTGGAAGTTGGGAAATTTTTGGATGTTTTGAAAAGTCAACTTTGATCCAAATGACCTAAAATTGCTAATGGGCCCTATTTTCTTCCATGATTCACCATTCCAAGCCTATGCACGACCACTTGGCCCAAAGGGAAGTATTTTCTCAATTTTTATTTATTTATTTGAATTTATATTAATATTAATTCATTTAAATTATTTAAATACATGAAAAATATCTAACCTAACAAAACCAATCTTTTTATGCATGATTTGGACTCAATATTTCGTGCTTGTTCAATTATGGAAAGAATTGGTGTGATTGGAGCCTAATTGACACAAAGAACACTTGAAAAAGATATGAAAAAGATATGAAGAAATCAAATATTCAAAAGCCATGATTATGAGAGATTTGATCCAATTTTCTTGACCTAATACATTCACTACAAAGGCCTGAACCTAAACCTAATCCTGGTACACAAAAAGCTGCGCATAAGAAACTATTACAAACTTGAAAAATTGCTTAAAAACTCAAATTCTGAAATCAACCTAAGAGGGCGATTCAAGGCACATAAGCTTTTCCAATAGCTTCCTCCAATCTTCCTGATCATATTACAATCATAAACTTCCCCTCAAACGCCAAGAATCGGTACCAGGAACCTTATCTGTATCGAACAAATTGCATAATCATACATTCCATTATATGCGTTATTTGTAAATTTTATTGATTGATTCTTGTTCATATTGAAGTTTCAAAGCTAACCAGCACCTTTAATTGTGTTTTTATTGGCCATACGCGATGATGCCATGAGTGAAATTTAGGGTTTACAGGTTTGCTAATTTGGGGTTTTTGAGACGAAGCAAAATTGGAGCTCAAGACTATTGCCATGGCACTTAGCACGTCCAGACGAAGAGATTCCAACCCTCGCGCTCAATTTATGAGCGTCGAGGGTCTATTCGCTATTTTTTGGTAGATGGTCTTAGGCAACGTTTGCCAAACCGTTGCCATATGCTTTTGTTTTCAGAAAAATAAAAAGCTGGGCGAAGAAGATAATGCGTTGGCGAAGCATGATTCGTTAGTTTGAATTTCGCGCTTTTAATCACTAATGCGCTTGTTCTTTCTTTTTGTTATTTGTGTGTTATTAATATATCAAATAAGTCAAATGGCTCAGCTGGCAGGCGTATGTGCTTGTAACCATCATGACCTGGGTTCAAGTCCTAGGTCTACGTTATCCCAATATTGTTTTTCATCAAATGTTCCTATGCAGCGCCCAAGGCCAGGATCATCATACACGTTCAGCAATCAGCATGCCACGTACATCCCAACATCAGATCAAGGGCCATAGATCAAAGAACACAATACACGCCGGTCAATGCATCATACATGATTGGGAAAGTCAATAAATCTGAATATTAAATGGGCCTGAAGTGTTAAGGCCTTACCTCCAATTTTGGGGCTACCCCCCCCCCCCCCCCCCCCCCTGGTTTGCATTTTCTTTTCATTTTTTTCTTTATATCTTATTTTCAATTGCAATTTTATTTAGTTTATTATCTCAATTTAATTAATTTATTTTTTTTTACAAAATACAAAAAAAACTTCACAAAAATTCAGAAAAGACAAAAATTTAATAATTATTTTATTTTAACTATTTTTTCTAAATAAATTAACATGTAAATATTTAGTTTAATTAGGTTACAACATTAATTCTTTTTTGATAAAAAAATCCAAAAAATATGTAGAAATAGGTTTAATTAATATTATTCCTTTTAATTTTCTTTTTTACAATAATAATATTTATTTTATTTATTTTCATAAATTAAATTTTGCATATAAATGAACTTAGATTTAAATTAGGTTAAAACTTAATATTTTCACAATAACTTAAAAAAACATTAGAATTAGGGTTTGACGCTTTATTTTACTTTTAATTAATTCTTTTTCTATTAAATATTAAAAAATACAAAAATACTAAAAAAACATTTTTCTTTAATTTTTAATTCCACATTAATTCTAATTAATTTCTCATTAACTTTAAATCTTTGCAAAAGGGTCCAACGCCCATGTTCATAATTTATTTAATTTCGCGCATTTATTTTATGTCGTCTATGATAATTATGTACCTCTCCCAAAGCGTTGTAACGATTATACTTTTCGCACTTTTACTTCGCTTTCTTTATTTTTCTGTCAAATCGGGTCCGGTTTAATTTTGGCGATGTGGACCCGCGCCATTTGTAATAGTTTAGATTTATTTTCCCGCAAATTTTAACTGTTAAAAAGCATGCAGGAATGAATGTCTTAATTAAAATCAAGCGTAGAACACAAATAAACATGACAGGACAAATATCTGAAAACGACACACGAATCGCACACACCACCCCTAGGGTACGCCTCACTGTTGCCTTTCGAAAGGTGGTCGTCGAGTAGAGGACGTCTTAGTAAGTCCTCATGATCCGGGAACTTGGCATGAGGGTAGCTTCTAAGGTATCTTCCCATTGCTCCGGTGATCACCATGTCCCTATAAACTCGAATTGACCCGAACACCTCCAATGGTGGTGCTACCTACCTCTCAATGGTGGGATGGCACTACTTTAAAGGACATTTACCCAGACGAATTCCTTAGGGTAGGTAGGTTCTCAAGGATACTTGCTCTAATTTCAAACGAATCAAAATACTTTTCATACCAACACATTTTCAAAAGCTTTCAAAGCAAACTTTTCAAACACTCTGACGTACAAGTCGAACTGAAATTTTTCAAAGAAACTTTTTAAACCCACAATCGAAAAGCAAGCAAACCTTTTTGAAAGCACAATGAGCAAGTATCTAAGAGCCCATGGATAACCATGGATAGAAAGGGTGCTAACACCTTCCCTTTCTATAACCTACCTCCCGAACCGAGAGCAATCTCTTTAAGGAATTTTTCTGTGCTTTTGTCCTTTCCTTGTTGGAGAAAATAAAAGACGGTGGCGACTCTTGCTTCCGCGACATTTCGCGAACCAGCGTTAAACAGTCAGTTCCAGATCCACCGATCACACATATGTTACTGCCAGCCTGTTATGAGTTGTTTGGGCCTCCAATATGATGGAAATTGAAAGCTGACTTGCCCCTACAGAACCAATTCCCTTTGAATTTGCTCTCTTCGATGGCTTCAAAGTCCCAATTTGAATTACTCCATCTTCGATTGCATAGCCCATTCAATTGAGCCTCCCTCTGCTTCGATTGCTTGATTCGAAAAGAATCACCCTGGTCGAATCAGCTCTTGTGGGGTTGGGAGCAAACAAGGCAAGAATTTGGCCTTTAATTCAAATAATTGAGTCCACAATCAGCATTGAATTATTGCCATATTTGCAAGGGACACGTGCCATTTTGAACTTTGGGTGAACCTGGACAGGTTAGGATATGTGTTTTTGCTTAGTCATGCCAGCCTATTTCATTCCTTCGAATCTGCCTTCTTTGCCAGCTTCAAAGTCCAACTCGAATCTATTCTGAACATTCCCTATTAGACAACTTCGACCAGCCCTTGGCCTTGTGATGAGTCTAAGTTCTGATTAGAAGTGTTCAGAACTTCCTTCATCGGAGCATCTTGGATTAAGATAAACTTTGCACTGAAATGTCATTCGAAGGTTATTTCATCTGATGTTCTGATTGGGGGAAACTCGAAAGTTTCAGTCGAAGGACACTCTGAAGTTCCAGTCCAAGGACCTTTTGGAATGTCAATCGAAGGGCCTTTGTTCATATACTAATCGAAGGGTACTTGTTAAAATGCCAATCGAAAGACACTATTACAATGTTGATCGAAAGGTGCTTGTTAAAATGCCAATCAAAAGGCTTTGTTAATAGGACAATTGAATGACCTTTGTCCATGCCAATCGAAGGGCACTGGGTAGATGTCAACCGAAAAGCATTTGGGAGATGCCAATCGAAAGGCATTTTGTAGATGCCAATCGAAAGGAATTTTGGAGATGCCAATCGAAGGAAACTTCAAAAACATCACTCATAACTTTTCCTTTTCTTTAGGCAAAGGTTTGTGACCAACCATGTAGGAGGAAATCTTGGAAAAACCTGAGAGGGCAAATTTTGGGGTACAATAACTGCCCCTGTTCAATCTTCTTAAACCTGAGGATGTAGATTGGTTGGTCTGCCTTTTGTGATCGGAAGGTGGAAGATGATTGAACACTAGAGTGCCCAGAAATTTGCACTCATCTGAGATGATACTTGACTGTATAGATAGTATTGGGAATGGGCTTATAGATTCCATTTGGAAAAGATGACGGAAGATCGTCGAAGATGGGCTTAAAGATGCCATCCGGAACAATGATGATTTCATGAGATATCCCTTTGTGGGAATTCCTGGAATGTTGGTCTTTGTCTTGGAACATAGAGTTTTAGGAGCTTCAGTTGTCCGTTACTCTACTGGGGGTCATCACTTGATTGAAGAGACATAAGTGAACTGCTATCTGGTCAGGATCCAGGCTTTACAATGGCTTGCTAAGGATAATAAAGTTAATTGTTATTTGGTCGTGCTCTAGGCTTCACAGTGACTTACTGGGGATATGAGATTAAACTGTTATCTGGTCAGGATCCAGGCTTCATAATGTCTTGAATTGTTGATTGACTATTATCCGGTCAATTTCCGGGCTTCATAGCTTCTTTAATTGGAATAGAAATCTTAGTATCGATTTGACTGAACCAGAGAAAGGTCTCGAGTTGTCTTCAACTGGGATAGAAATCTTAGTATCGATTTGATTGGACCATGGGGAGGCCTCGAATTGTCTTTAATTGAGATGGTAATCAGAGAGATCTCAGTGTCGACCTTCCTGACCCAGGGAAAATCTTAGGTTAACTTTGACTGGCATAGTAATCAGGAAAACCTTAGTATCGATTCAATCGACCCAGACGAAAGTCTTGGAACATCTTCAATTGGCATAGTAATCAGAGAGATCTTAGTGTCGACCTGTCTGACCCAGGGAAAATCTTGGGTTAACTTTGACTGGCATAGTAATCAGGAGAATCTTAGTATCGACTCAACTAACCCAGACGAAAGTCTTAGAACTTCTTCCACTAGAATGGTAATCAGAGAGATCTTAGCGTCGACCTGTCTGACCCAAGGAAAATCTTGGGTTAACTTTGACTGGTATAGTAATCAGGAGAGTCTTAGTATCGATTCAACTGACCTAGATGAAAGTCTTGGAATATCTTCAATTGGAATGGTAATCAGAGAGATCTTAGTGTCGACCTGCGTGACCCAGGGAATATCTTGGGTTAACTTTGACTGGCATAGTAATCAGGAGAATCTTAGTATCGATTCAACTGACCTAGATGAAAGTCTTGGAATATCTTCAACTAGCATAGTAATCAGAGAGATCTTAGTGTCGACCTGTCTGACCCAGGGAAAATCTTGGGTTAACTTTGACTGGCATAGTAATCAGGAGACTCTTAGTACCGATTCAACTGACCCAGACAAAAGTCTTGGAACTTCTTCCACTGGAATGGTAATCAGAGAGATCTTAGTGTCGACCTGTCTGACCCAGGGAAAATCTTGTGAGGACATCTTTCTGAGGAAAATTCTAGAATAGCCCTTTGTTATATGTAGCTTGTTGATTTGATATTTTCCCTGAAAGGTAAAGAGTTAGTTGTATGCAATGTCATGATGTATGAAATGGATTGAGATGATGTTCTCAAAATAAATGAGATTGTACTATATGCAATATGTATGCAATGTGTATGTGCATGTCATGATGTATGAATATGGGATGCTATTGCGGTATTTCTTAGTCGGGGAAAATAAATCTCGGACTCCTGCTGAAGAGTACTGGGAAGCTGAATTCTTCATTTTCGCTAGGGATGGTGAATGTAGATGACTATGTTGGGGATTTACTCCTTTCTGTTTACGAATATTCTACCGGGGAGAGGCTCTTCCTGAGAATAACTCTGCAGAGGAATAACTCTATTTGAGAGAGGAGATGCTTTGCTGGAAGATTTTTCCGACTCGGAGAAATAAACTCCGCTGGGGGATGAACTTTCGTAGCTGGAGAAATAAACTTTGTTAGCGATCGAACTTCCGCGTTCAGAGAGATAAACTCTGCTCGAGAGGAGGTTCTGCAGTCAGAGAAATAAACTTTGCTCAGGAGAAATCTTTATAAACTGTTTGTGATTATAAAACTGGGCTGGGGAATATGGATATCGGCTCCCTGAAGGAACTTTGATGGAGAAAGTAATTCTTACTTGGGGAAGCAGAGATCAAAACTTTTGGTTGCCTCTACTCTATGGGGAACATAGACGCCACGGGGTCATATGTAATGGTGACTTCATCTCAAAGCTGTCTCGGGCCCTATACCTGCTGGAAGGAGTAACTTGTTGGGATTGAAATGGTTTTATAGACTTTTCCCCGTTCCCTAAGTCATGAGCAACTGTCCTTCTGTTTTTTATGCAAATATTTGTGATTAGCAACCATATTCAAATGCATAAGTCAAGAATAAGTCATTGGGCGTTTTTGCAAAACAAATATGAAAGAGAGAGAAAAAAGAAAAACAAATGGTTTTGTACTTCCAAAGAAACTATTTGTATTGATTTCTGAAGTTTGCCTATAACAGGCGTTGTGTACAAAGAGGTTGATGTTCTAGTAAGAGAACACCGTCGTGAGAGTGAATACTATACAAAGTAGTGTACAAAGAGACAAAAACAGATGTGTGTAATAATCTCATTGAGTTTCAATTCTGATATTGTCGCTATGTCTTCGAGCGTCTCATCACTTTGCTACTTGTCTAAAGCTGACTGGATTGATCGGTGCCGTTTGAGCTTGATAGTTGATACTGAAGTCTGATCGCAAGATTATCCAATGGGACATAATGATATGCTTACAATCCCTAACTTTTTCCTGGACCGCCCTTTCGGGTTTTCAGTCCACCGGGATACCCTTTTTTGCCCAAGTCGCCTTTTCAGGTTTTTGACTTGTCGGGTGTACAGATATTTTTTGTTTTCAACCCTAATTTTTGCCCGAACCCTTTTGGTTTTTCGGGATGCCCTTATTTTTGCCTATGCCAGTCAACCTAGCGGGTCCTTATTCATGCTGTTGTACCCCAAGATTTGCCCTCTCATATTTTTCCAAGATTTTCCTCTTGCATATGTGGTTACAAACCTTTTCCTAAAGGGAAGGAAATTTTTCAAATGATGTTTCTAAGTTTCCTTCGATTGGCCTATTTCTAAGTTTCCTTCGATTGGCATGTTTCTAAGTTTCCTTCGATTGTCCTGTTAACGAGGCTTTTCGATTGGCATCTCAAAAGTTCCTTTCGATTGGCGTCCATAAAATTCCTCTCGATTGGCATCTCCAAAGTGCTTTTTGACTGACATATACATAGCGTCCTTCGATTGACAGCTGCAAAAGGCCTTTCGATTAGCCTCATGACAAGCCTTTCGATGGGCATTATGTCAAAGCCTTTCGATTGGCATGGCAATGGAGCCTTTGATTTAGCATTGTGTCAAAGCCCCTTGATTGGTATTTAGACAAGGGCCATTCGAAGAACTCCTTCCAGGCCATTCGAAAGAGGCCATCAATAGGGCAATCAGAAAATATGTCTAGGCCATATTCTCACCTTGTTTGTTCACAATTCCATAAGAGCTGATTCGACCAGGGAACTCTATTCAAAAGGACAGGAAATCGAAGCAAAGGATGGTCCAATCGAAGGAGTCTTAGTATTAAAGTTGGCACAGTTCTACTCATAACCATTAAGGAGAGCAAGGTTATAATAATGAAATTCCTGATTAGTTTGAATTGAAGTTTAAGGCTAGCAAGGAAGGAATTGGAAAGAATGAACATGGGATTTGTTCCAAAACAAGCCAGAAAGCCCATACTCGATGGAAGATTTTCTCATCAAGTGAAGAGTTAAACAGGATGGAAAATCAAATAAAACGCATTGGAATGAAATAGCAAAGATTTGGCCATTTTAGAAACAAAATATATAAGACACAAATCAAATATGTACTCACTCAATCTTCAAGATTCAGTTTAGTTTTGTTAACTTAATTCATTCTACTATAGACATAACAAACCCTAATCAAAGAAGAAGGAATTGGCCGTGTAGAACACCCACAAGACTGCTCAAAATTTTGACAAAAAGTGGTGATCGAGTTTTTCTCTAGAGGGAGATTCAAGGCATTTCAAAGACTGCAATCCATTCCTAGGCATATTTGGAAGCTATCTGGACTACTTTCACACATCAACACATCCAAAAATAGTCAACACAAGTATCACGGTTTGCTCTTGTTCTTGAAATTGGTTTTTTGAAATATACGCATGATAAAGGATTTTTAAATATACAATCATGTTTATATGATCATTTAGAACGTGTTTGCATAATTAATTATGTGTTTTGATGCATATTTGATTGAATACCATGGTTAGGGTTTCAAGGTTCTATTTAGGGTCTTTCGTTTCAGGAAAAATCCGGGCAAAAGATGAATATCATTGTACTCACGAGACCAAACCCAATTGATCTATATATTTGGTTTGAATTTATATTGTCTGGTGTTTATTTTTGAGAATTGCAGGTTTGTAGCTACAGTGTTGTCTGTAGGTAAATCCTTTAGGCTAAAACGGCAGTCCCAACGAGGAAGACGATGGCGTGTCCAAACCTGAGTGGCCCATTTGAATTTTGCGTGTTCTATTTATTACACTGACTTTTCATCACATATAATATATGTTCTTTATTTATATTAACGATTGAATAATTGGCTCAGTGGCAAAGGGAAAGGTTTTCAAAGCGCGCGTGTGTAGGAGGTCAGGGGTTCTATTCCTGCCTCTCACATGTTATTTTTCTTACAATTTCTTTGCAGACTCCATGTTGTTCTTCCAATCGCGTACACCCTAGGCCTCCAGATCATCATCCTTGGATCAATCAATGCCTGGATCCAATGCCTCCAATGAAGCTTCCCAAGGTGGACATTCCTGGCACAGTCACACTGGATCTCACGTTGCTATGGGCCAACTAGATTGGGCTTTGAACAGAAATTCAGCATGCACCCTCCAACTTGGGTTTACACTCCCTAGGCTTACTCTATATTCCCTTCTAATTTTGTTTTATTTAAATTAGTTTATTTATTTTGTTTAAATCAATTTTTTTTCATAAAACCATAAAATCAACATCACAAAAAATAGGATTTAGCTTTTTTCAATAAATTAGTTTTTGTAAATTAGTTTATTTCATAAACTTTAATTTGTTTAATTAATTAAAATTAATTAGAAAAATTAGGTCAAACTTCAAATCTTTTTTTCACAAAAAATCCCAAAAATATTTTCAATGATCAAGTTAGGGTTTTTTAGGATTTCAAACTTATTTCAATTTTTTATTCTCATGTGTATTTATTTTGCCGTACGATTTAATTTTTACTATTGATGTAACTGTGCCCGGTTTGTAATAGCTTAACTAGAGTTTTATTTCCACATTTTATTTTCAGTTAATTCCTTATGTATCTACACCAAAGCCTTGTAATAGCTTAGGGCCTTTATTTCTTGCTTTTATGTTTTATATGCATGTATATAAATTGCTAGCAACCTAGGCATGTGTTGTACCCCAAAATTTGCCCTCTCTCTTTTTCACAAGAAATCACAGCTTCAGGCTTTTCCTGATTTTTCAGATTGGCTTAAGAATCGGTCAAACAGACTTTTCTTATCAGTCAAGCAAAATTAGGGTTTCCATTAACTTTTGAATCAGTTCAAGCAGATTGCTAGGGTTTGGTTGAGTTTGGCTCAGGGTTTGATCAGGCGGACGCTTCTTTGACAATAAATCAAGAACTAGGATTTGCACGCGCATTTTCAGAAGAATTTGAATCCACAGTGTATCAATTGGCTGTTACACTGCTTTGACGCCTACTCAAGATTTTAGTTTTTTTCTCAATAAACCTGAACCTCTGGTTTAGAAGCTGAGGCTTCTGGTTGAAAATTTGCAGTGTTTGGTTTAATCAGTAAAAGGAAAGACATGTGGACGTTTGTTTTATTAACTGTGCAATGCTTTTGATTATTCGGAACGTCGGACGTTTATTGATTATTTATCATTTCTAAGTTAAAATTATTGGATATTGTCCAGTTATTATAATTCAAGAAATATAAATAATTAAATAAACAATTGAAGAGGAATTAAAAGAGAAATCTGACAAAAAAGATTTGTTTATTCATTTTGAATTGTTTGTTACAGATATTATTTGAATACTGTAAATTCATTTACAGTTATTTACATTAATATTATTACAAATAATTAAAATGAAATAAAGCTATATCCTAAATTGCTTGAAGTCTTCATCTTCTATTTCTCTTGTCCCAATTGATATTTACCTGCAAAAAGAAAAGGAAGAAGTCAAATGCAGATGAATTTAAAAAGTATTTTGCAGACAGATATTTAAAACTCATCATTAAAAATGATTGGCCGGAATCAGTTTGCTCACCCTCTCTGCAAATCACAAGAGGACTCTTGGTTCACAAAGAGGGAAAGAATTTAAATGTTTGCAAGCATGAATTAATACAAGGCTGCATAATTTCAAATTGTCAACCAAAGAGGCAAACCAAATGAAAATGGGCAAACAAGCTACATAAAATGCATTGTCAACATGGGCAAACAGGCTATCAAAGAAACTAAACTGAATTGCACTATCAAACAAGGCAAACCAAACTAAGTTAAAATGGCCAACCAAGTGCAGAACTGTCCAAAAGAGATGTCAACCAAGAACTGTCAAAGCTGCATACAAGCTAGCAAAAGCAAGACAGAAAAGCAGGAAGTATGCAGAGGAAAGATACAATGCAAGCAACATATTCAAATATCATCATTTTCCAGCCACACTTTTTAAGAGTAAGTACAGTCTAAAGCAATAAAAAGTGCTTTTCTGTGGAGAGAGAAAAGAGAGAGAGAAAAGGCTTACAGTACAGCAGGTTTAAGGACAAGGATATAACAAAGAGTTATCAGAACAAGAAAAAAAGGAGGCAGAATATCACAAAAAAAACAAGATACCACAACTGTAACATTGCAAACTGCCTCCAACCAGTTCAAACAGCAAGCCTGTAACCAAGCCTGCATCAAGACACAAACCTCTAACCTGCTTCAAACACAAGCCCTTTCAAAACCTGTGTCAAGCAAACAAACTGCATCAAAGCCAGTCAAAAACCTGCTTGCATCTAACCTGCTTCAAACAGAAGCCCTTTTAAAACAAGCCTCAAGCCTGTTTCAAGCCATCAAAACCGGCCTCTAGCCCTGTCAAAGGAAAACTATCTCAAACCTGTTTCTAACACAGAACCATAAGCCTCAAAACACAAACTTGTAAACAAACTGAAGCAAGCCTCTAAACATAAGCCAACAACAATGAGCCTGTAAATTCCCAACAGTTTTCAAACCAGAAACCCTAACAAACCTTCATCAAAAAGCCCAACCAGAAAAAAAATCCAAGCATCAAAAGCCTTAGTCAAACAAAACTAAAACAAGCAGACAATAAACCTGTACCAAATATCCAAATCAAAGCATTCAAACCAACAAAATCCTTAGAATGACTTCATCATAGGGTAGCACATCAGGCAACTCAGAATCGACAACAAGTATCTCAGAGCAAGCAAACAGAAGAAGAAGAGAGAACTAAAAGCTAGGGTTTTCAGACGTTCATCACAAAACCTAACAAAGTAAATAATACCAGGAATACCACCAAAGCCCACAGCATCATATTCCTCCGTCCGGCCGCCTGAGGACGCCCCCTATCCATTTCTCCTCCTCCGTTTCCAAAGGCCAACGAAGGTATAAATTTTCCTTCCATTTTCTTTAAACACCTCACACAACATGAACAAACATAGAAGATCAGAACTTGCCAAGAAGAAGAATCAATAACACACAAAACTTGAAACCCTAAAAATTGAAAGAACAGAAATCAAACATTTTCGTGTCGCCGCCTTGCTTGACCATGGAGGGAGGAGGAGTTGACGGTGGCGCCTGGTGGCCATAGACGAAGAATTTTGTTCAGAAAGCATGGTTCGAGTGAGGAAGAAGACGAAGAAAGGTGGAGAGATGAGAGCGCCGCTCTAGCCTCTGTAAACCCTTGTTTCTGAACAAACAAATCCCAACCCTAAACAAAATCTCAAATGCGTCTTGGGCTTTCGCCCCATCCAAGCCTTAAGCCCAACTGAAATTGGCGTGTACCCCCTCCCTTTTTTATTCTCCTACAAACTTTGTTTTGGGCCAAGAACAACTCTAAAGCCCACTTAACCCTTTTATTATTTACTTTTTTTTATACTTATAAATTAACACTTTTTCTTATTACCTTATTTTCTTTCCTTTTTATAATCTATATTTTTTATTAAATCAAAAAGTAGTATATTAATCCTTCATATTTTTATTACTAATACTTTCTATCACACTTGAAATATAAATATTAGATTTTATCAAGTTTAAACAATTTTTCTTTACTAAAACCTTTTCTTTTGTTTAATTATATCTTGTACATAAAAAAAAACATTAAAAAAATATATAAACAATTAGTTTGTTTTGAATTAATTACTTTTTTTCTTTAAAACCCTTTTATTTACATAGCATTAACATAAAAAACACAAAGAAGGAAATAACAAATACTTAATAAATACATATTTGCATCACTTGTAAATAATCACATACACAAATACTCTTGATACATTGCTTTTATTCTTATACATTGCTACATTTTACATTGAGAATGCGATTCGATTTGGTTGTAAATTTCATTTGGACACTACTATCCTGATAAGTCTCATCCCCATTTGTAAATATTTGTACCCCCATTCCCGGATACTTATTTGTAATAGCTTAGACTTTAAATTCCCGCAATTTATCGCTTTCTATATACTGTATAGTAATTAGGGTTTGTATGCGAAGATTCAAAATCAACCGCTAGATAACCTAATACAAGACAAATGCATGAAAATCAAATACACTATTCACACTTGCACCCTTAGGGTAATCCCGCTTGTTGCCTTCAAAAATGGGCCATGCTTGCATGTTGAGTTTCTTTGGCAAAACAAAACAAATCAAATGTCATAGTCCCTCGATGACGCTTTCGAAGTTGCCTAAACAAAATGATCATAGTCCCTTAAAGGAAAATTGCCAAAGACACTTGGCACTATTGCATTCATGGTCTAAACGACGACCCGCGCCCGTCCCGTTAACATCCTAACACAAGATTGTCCACCAAATACAATGGTGGAACAATACTATTAAAAGGGTTAAAACATAGGAAAGATCTTTGAGTAAATTTAGGGGTAGACAACTATTAGTTACTTGATCAAACTTGCAAAACACACTTGCCTACTTTCAAAACACACTCCACAACACAATTTCAAAACAACTTTCAAAAACATTGAAACATCTTTTCGAAAAGACAAACACCTTTGTAAAACATTCGAGTAAAGAATTGTTACAACGGTTGCCTAGACAAGGCATCTTTTTCAAAACATTTTCAAAACACACACACACACCACCATTTCAAGCAATTGAAAATCAAAGGCAAGTGATCTAAAACAAGTAACTAAGAGCCCATGGATAACCGTGGATGAAAAGGGTGCTAATACCTTCCCTTTTCATAATCTACCCCCCGAACCCACGAAAACATCTCAAAGGTTTTTCCTGTGATTTTTAACCTTTCCTTTAGGATAAAATAAAAAGTCGGTGGTGACTCTTGCTAAACCGAACAAGTGCGAAAACAAACGCAAAACCAAGTCAGTTCTCCCACCGTACCACAGCATGTATGACTAATTAATCAATAGATCACTAAATTCAAGATAAATATATCTGAAAAAGCACACTTTTGTACACGTGCACCTCTAGGGTATTTCCCACTTTGGTTGCCTCGGAAACAGTGGTCATGTCCCTCGAATGTAGGGATACTTTTAGCAAAGACCCTCGGTTAAAGTCGTCATAAAGATCATAGTTCTTAAATGTCCCTCAAGTTGCCTACAAGAAATGATCTTATGATGATAGTCCCTTCAAAATGCTAAGGTATCCTTACTTGTTGCCTTCAATGATCACTATGTTCCTTTCGATAGTCCCTCAACATCCAACGACTAGGGTTACCTACTCACTAATAATAGGATAACACGGTCTAAAGAATAGGAGGAAAAGAACAGACTTTTTTCGAGTAGGTAGATAACTGTTAGGTACTTGCTCAAACAAATTTTCACACCACACTTTCAAACACTTTTCAAACAAAGTTTTCAAAACACTTTATCACACTCTTGAGAACTGATACAAGAGTTACCATAAAGTGAATTGCCGCACTAAGGCATTTTTCAAAGCTTTTCAAACACACAAACACAAGCAATTTTAGAAAATGAGCAAGTACCTAAGAGCCCATGGAAAACCATGGATGGAAAGGGTGCTAACACCTTCCCTTTCCATAATCTACCCCCTTACTCAGAAATCTCAAAAAAAAAGGTACTTTTCTGTTCTTTTCACCCTTTCCTTGTTGGATAAAAGAAAAGTCGGTGGTCACTCTTTATTACCGCGACATTTGCAAACAAAAAATACAAACCAGTATTAACAGTCGGTTCTTCCACCGTATCACAGAGCTGGTGACTTTGTTGGGGAATGGACTTATAAAGTGGGGTTTACTTTAGGGTCTAGATCATTTTAAATTGCTTTCTTTGTTTGCTTTGATTGCTTTACTTTTAAAGGTTTGTTGGGGAATTCTTGTATAGATCCTATACCCGGATCTGGGGAAACTTTTTATGTAAACAACAATAGATCGTGGAGACTATACGGCGTATACCAATGTGGTTTAAGTGATGGATGTATTGGTGTGACACTTTGGTTGGTACCGGTATCCCTTGTGTTGAATCGAGGAGAATACGGGGCCGCCACGTGGTGTCGTGAAGCACTAACGAACCTTAGAACCTTAGTTGAATAAACTTGGCCATTAGAAAGTAGTGAGATAGTCGGCCTCGGTGTAAAGCTGGGAATCAGTTGATACTCGATACTACACTCATTGAGATCGTACTTTCGGGATGTTTAGACCACAAGAAAAGATTGCTAGGCTGAAATAATGCTCGACAAAGAAAGATCAGTGATATTGAGACTCCTTAGAACTCGGTTACTATTTCTAAGACAGGTTGAGCCAACTAAACTTCAAGAGGGTACTTACCTATGGAATCCATGCAAGCCTAAACCTAAGGCTACTTGTGTGACTTATTTGCTTTCTTTGCCTAACAATTTGAACTCATTGCAGGGCTTTGTTTGTATTCCTTGCAGAAGCTTGTTTGTATAAATCCAATAATTTAGTTTCTTACCCTGCATTTTTGCTTGATGCATAGCATACACATCATAGCATCATACCATAGCATTTCCTTAACCATTTCAAGGATCTCAAGGGCCTGTGATGCAGGTTATGATAAAGCAGACGTCTAGCAAGGGGCAAGGGGATTCATTTTCCTTTAGCCAACATTGTCAAAAGACCAAAGTGATGACTCGAGTCAGGGAATATGACCCACTTGATATGGTGAGCTTGACTCTTGTAGAAGGACCTTCAACGATACGAAGTGCTTCAATCAAAGTTGTAAAGTTCAACGCCTAACATTTTTCTTGTTTACCCCGCGAGATCCTTGAAAACATTTGCATATCATACATGTCATTGCATAACAGATAGTCTCTGGTACAGGTCTCTCATGTTCTCGTTGTTTATTTCAGTGATGGCTCTTAAACCAGACAACAGAGATCTCCAAACTCAAGAGGCTCAATTCATGGAAATGTTCCTAAACCTATACAAGGGGCAGGAAGAATTGAAAACACTCCTCGCTAGGAATCTGACCAAGAAACGTCCTAACAACAACAAGGATGACCAGGTTGAACAACTGCAAGCTGAAATGGAAAGGATGAGAATCCATATGAGTAGTTAGATGGCCCTTATCCAAAGCTTGGCTCGGGAGCAAGAAGAGTTAAGACTCCTTATCAGCAAACTTCCTCAAGACGGATACAACTCTATGAAGTGAGCAGTCGAGGCTGGGGACCAAGTCGTTGATAAACCTCCAAGAAGACAAGAGTTTGGTTTGGCGAAGAGTGGACCTTTACAAATTGCTACTACCTCATGGGTCCAACAACAATCTCGCCAACAAAGATAGGGTAATCGGCATAAGCGGGATTCACTTACTAGGCAATATACTAAACTCAACCTACCAATGTCGCAAGTCTTGCAACATATATTGAAGTTTAATTTGGATACATTGAAGGATCCTCCTCGAAATCCTAATACTTCCGCTCCTACTTACAATCCTGATACAATATGTGCATATCACTCCAACAGTCCGGGGCATGACACTGATAGTTGTTAGACGTTGAAATACAAAATTCAAGACCTGATTGATGAAGGAGCATTGGAAATCACACAAGATGGTCAACTAGAATTTTTCTATCATTCCTCCAAGGCCCACCATTTAAAGTGACAAGTTCTGACAAGAAGGCTTTTCATTCATTAGAATTTTAAATTTATAATTTTATTTTAATGGTTAGAACATTTATTCATGTCAAACTTTGTTACTTTGTCAATGCATTACATGTGTCTGTTTTGAATCAAATAATTTGTATTCGCTATATTTAAACTGCTTTCCTTTTTGTGATATTCAACTCTCGATCAAAAGTTGTAAGCCTTTAGAGGGAGGATGACGAAAATGATACCATAATCTCTACAGTATGATTTTGAACAGACCCTGCTAACGATGTACAAGCATTGTTTCAAATCCTAAATAGTGGAGTTATAAGGAATATTGTCCCTAGTCAACCCCTTTAAGCCAAAGGAGTAGGAGTTTTTCTTTTCACACAAATTAAAACACTTAATCATAACTATGATCGGTGGATATGGAACTGACTGTTTAACGCTGGTTCGCGAAATGTCGCGGAAGCAAGAGTCGCCACCGTCTTTTATTTTCTCCAAATGGAAAGGACAAAAGCACAGAAAAATTCCTTAAAGAGATTGCTCTCGGTTCGGGAGGTAGATTATAGAAAGGGAAGGTGTTAGCACCCTTTCTATCCATGGTTATCCATGGGCTCTTAGATACTTGCTCAAAAATGGTTTGTTTGCTTTTCAACTGTGGGTTTTAAAAAGTTTCTTTGAAAATTCCAGTTCGACTCTTGTATCGGTCCTCAAGAGTGTTTGAAAAATTGCTTTCGAAAGCTTTTTGAAAAGGTGTCGGTGTGAAAAGTACTTTTTGAATTTGTTTTGAAATTTAGAGCAAGTATTTAGAGTCGTCTACCTACCCTAAGGAATTCGTCTGTGTAAATGTCCTTAAAGTAGTGCCATCCCACCATTGAGAGGTAGGTAGCACCACCGTTGGAGGTGTTCGGGTCAATTCGAGGTTCGGGACATGGTGATCACCGGAGCAATAGGAAGACACCTTAGAAGCTACCCTCATGCCAGGTTCCCGGATCATGAGGACTTACTAAGACATCCTCTACTCGACGATCACCTTTCGAAGGGCAAGGCAACAGTGAGGCGTACCCTAGGGGTGGTGTGTGATTTGTGTGTCATGTTCATTTATTTTTGTCTTGTCATGTTATGGGTGATCTACGCTTTTGTTTTTATTTAGACATTCATTATTTCATGCAATTATAATTTAAAAGTGCGGAAATTTAAATGCGGAAAGATAAATCCTACGCTATTACAAGGTGCGGGTCTATACATCGCCAAATTACAAAGACCCGTTTTTAATAAAATGCGGAAAGTAAAACCTAGTTACTATTACATGGCTTGAACAGTTACATAATATTTACAAGAAAAATAAGAATAAATGCGCGAAAAGAATAGAAAATATAACGTTCGAGGGCGTTGGACCCTTTTGGAATTAAATTGAATGAAAAGTTAATTAATTATTAAATTAAAGAAAAGAAATGTTTTTTTGATGGTTTTTGTATTTATGAAATAAAGAAAATTAAAATTCAAGAGAAACCTCAATTCTAAGTTGTTTTTAATTATTAAAGAAAAATATTAAAGTTTAACCTAATTTACTAAATATTTAATGTACATGTTTATTTACAAAATAAATTAGTAATTAATAATAATGATAATAAGAAAAAATTATTTATTAAGAAAAGTGATAAAAAGTTAAAAAAACCTAATTTCTACATATTTTAATTTATTGAGAAAAAGATTAAAGTTTTAAAACCTAATTTACTAAACTAATTATTAAAGTTTATTTACAAAATAAATTAATAGTGAAATAATAATAATTAAATATATTTTAGTTTCTGATTTTTTATCTTATGAAAATTAATTTATGAAATTAAAGAAAACAATTGAAAACAATTAAAAGAATAAAAAGGAAAATCAAAAAAATAAAAATGTGCAAACCATGGGGGGTATTCAGACCCAAAGGGAGGTTTTTTGTGAGAAATCTGGCCCATTAGACAAAAAGCCTTGTTTGACTTTCTGGCATCACGTGCGTGTTCATTGACTCCTGAGTACCGTGGTCTGCATTCTTTGGCCATTGGATTGAGTTTCATGGCCATTTGTGTTCTGGCTGTTGGTCATTTGTGTTATGGCCTCAACGTTTCTTAATCTTCTAGGATGTCTGTCTCGCCATGTATTGGTGTCATGCATAAGTTTTTCTACTTTGGCCATTTGGCTTTTGGCTTTTGGCTTTTGGCCTTTTGGCTTTTGGCCATTTGGCTTTTGGCCTCAACGTTCCTTAATGAACCTGCATGGGATCCTGTCTAAATCTGCAGTGTTGAATCTCACGAACACATTAAATAAAATCATAAAATGCAAATAAAGCCAATATATGAAGAAATTTAATGTTTAGGCACAATATGGCATGTATGAATGATTATACCCTTTTGATCATGGAGATCAAATCAATCTTACCCTTACTGGAAAATTAGTGACCTGAATGCTTTTATGCCTTACTGGAAAATTAGGATCATGGAGATCAAGTCAGCCTTATCCTTACTGAAGAAGTAGTGAGGTGTTGGTTTGTAACTGTGATGGCTTGTTTGTAGTGAGAGAGGGATTTGTAACAAGGATTTCAAGGTTTTAGGGTTCTTGAAAGAGTTTGATATTCTAACAGTGTTGTGGCAAGGTTTTTTTTCTCTCTTCTTTTCTCCTCTCTGGTTTGTGTGAAAAGAAGGTGATTATATAATGGAAATTAGGGTAAAGAAAATGGGCTTTGAATGTGCAATTGGGCCTCCAATGTTCACTTGAGTTCGTCACTTTCCAGGCTAAATCGCAGGGACTTAAGTGCAATTTTTGAAGTTGAAATGTGAAAACAAAATGTAGCTGACATCGAGAACTAACTCCTGTCCGAAAATAGGCTCAATCGGATAAACGGTGAATTAGTTATGAATTTTTGAAGTTTCAGCTCAGACAAACTTATTTTGGGCTCCAGTGTCGACTCTGACACGTTCTTCAATAAAAAACTGGTATTGATCGGTGCATAATTTGGTCTCGACTTTTGAAGCAAAGTTGTAGATCTATGAGTCAGTGACCTTGTGTAAAAATATGAGTCCAATCCGATAAAAATTGACCGAGTTATGAATTTTCGAAGTTTCGGCTCAGATGAAATAATATTCAGCATTCAGGATTTTCAGCGTGTCACGCACTCTGAGCAAAAAACAAAGGCCTTTTGAATACCGTTTGAACTCAATACCTTCTGTGAAAATGTAGTCAACTCAATTTTTGAAATTTTGGCACCGGCACCAGCTCGATACGATGAAAATCTACCAAGTTATGATTTTCTGAACATGACGCAAATAAACTTCTGTCACAAATTTTCTGTGCAAAAATACTTGATAAATCCACATTTTTGAAGACCTTCTGATCGAAATTGGCTTCCAGCCGTGAGAGATGAAAACATAGATAATGTCAAGACGGAATTTTGGCCACCGGAACGGGTTCAAAACGAGTCACGATCTTCAAGTTATGAATTTTTTAGCGCGTAAAAACTGCACTTTCAGCACACTTTTTCACTATATTTCTTCAAGAAAACTCACACATTCGGATACCTTCTTTAAAGAATTGACTCTTGAGCCGAACCTGAATTTGAGAATATGTTATCAGAGATATCTTGGCGAAAGAACACCTGAATATAACGCGCCGGGTTGGACTTGTGAATTTTCTTGAAATGTTTTGAGAAATATGGGAGGGCAAATTTTGGGGTACAACAGTTGCCCCTGTTCAATCTTCTTAGACCTGAGGATGCAGATTGACTGACGTGCCTTTCGTAATCCGAAGGTGGAAGATGATTGAACACTAGAGTGCCCAGAAATTTGCGCTCACATAGTAGTGTGACGGGGGAATGGTCTTATAGATGCCATTTAGAGATTGATGGATAGGATGATGGGCTTATAGATGCCATGCTAAGAGATGATGGGTAGGTGGATGGGCTTATAGGTGCCATCTGGGTGTCGATCGCGTAAGAGATTCCTTAGCGAGAACTTGCGTACCTGAAAAAGAAAATGATTACCTGGCCTGTTACAGGAGCTGGTCTTCAAACTCTTTGCATAGATGTGTCCTGACTGGTTACAGGAGCTGGATCTGGAGCTTCAAAAGGTGGTGAATGAACCAGGGATGGTTACTACCTCAACAGGAACGGTGAGAGGACCTTGGATGATTACTACCTCAACAGTATCATTGGGAGAATCTGGAGACGATTACTACCTCCGCAGTAACAGGGAGAGAACCATAGGCGACTTCAACCTCAACAGTATCATTGAGAGAATCTTGGGCGACTTCAACCTCAACAGTAATCATTGAGAGAATCTGGGGATGATTACTACCTCCGCAGTAACGGGGAGAGAACCATAGGCGACTTCAACCTCAACAGTAATCATTGAGAGAATCTTGGACGACTTCAACCTCAACAGTAATCATTGAGAGAATCTTGGGCGACTTCAACCTCAACAGTAATCATTGAGAGAATCTTGGGCGATTACTACCTCCGCAGTAACGGGGAGAGAACCACAGGCGACTACAAACTCAACAGTATCATTGAGAGAATCTTGGACGACTTCAACCTCAACAGTAATCATTGAGAGAATCTTGGATATCTTTTACTGAGTCTTTATCAGGAAAATCTGTTAGGGGTCGATTTAGCTGGACTAGAGAAGGCCTTTGACTGGATAAGAAACAGAAAAATCTTAGGGTCAATTTAACTGAACCGGTCTAGGTCTTGAAATCCTCAACTGGATAAGAAACAGGGAGATCTTAGGGTCGATCTGACTGAACCAGAGAAGGCCTTTGACTGGATAAGAAACAGAAAAATCTTAGGGTCGATCTGACTGAACCGGTCAAGGTCTTGAATATAGCTTGAGAACTTAACTGAATCTTTCCTGAAAGGTAAAGGTCAGTCATATGCAATGCATGATATGGATCAAGCAATGATGTTCTCAACATAAATGAGATTTGTAAGATATGATGCGTATATGCATGCTATAATGTATGAAAATGTGATGTTTATGAATGCGTGTTTTCGTCTTAGGAAAATAAATCCTTGACGGGTGCCGGGAAGTCACTCCGGGGCTGATGTTGAAGGATAGATTTTTGCTTCTGCTGGGGATGATGGTTGCAAGAATACCGGTAGGAGAAGATGACTCCGTTGGGGAATAAACTTGGCGAATGGATTACTCTGCGGGGAGAAAAGTACTCTAGTGATCTTGCTGAGAAACAATACTCTGTGGGGAGAGAGGTACTTTGTTGAGTTGTTGATAATAACTTGCTGGGGATACCATTGTTGTGTTGGAAGTGTTAATAGACTTCGCTGGGGATAAGAAGACTTCGCCGAGAACGATCTTCCCGTGGCTTTTGGCTGAGGATAACCCAGTTATATCCTGGTAAGGAAATAACTCTTTGAATAAAGCCGGGAGACGTGTTCGTGTTCTGCGAGGATAAGCTTCCAGAATCTACTGGGGATAAGCTTACTGCTTGGGGAGATGGATTCCAACTTTCCTGGGGAACTGGATTGGACTCTCTTGGGGAAGTTTTGAGCTGTATCGGGGAAGTGACTCCACTGAATGTTTGATATACCGCCGGGGAACAATCTTTAGACTAAGACTGCCGGGGATGCTTGTTAAGAATATATATGCTGCTGGGGAATGTTGAGATCTGCTGGAGGATACTCAACTTCCTTAAGTTTGATCGTAGCTTCACTTGAGGAGAGTGTATTGACTTGCTGACGTACTCTCTGGGGAATTAAGATATGTCGGTTATGTTCTTTAGCTGAACCTATCTTGGTACCTTGGAGGATGGAACAATTAGATTGCTTAGACAACTCT
Source organism: Vicia faba (assembly GCA_948472305.1). Taxonomy (NCBI): domain Eukaryota; kingdom Viridiplantae; phylum Streptophyta; class Magnoliopsida; order Fabales; family Fabaceae; genus Vicia; species Vicia faba. Next base: position 491,206,000 of record OX451736.1, read on the forward strand.
TTATTGCCCCTGTTTCTATGGGAGAAGGCACCTGTGGGGGGCTGATAGTTGTTGGTAGACCAAGCTTCTTCTGGTAGGCAGGTGACAAGATGATAGGACATAGTCGTACGCTTTGATCCCTAACTTTTGCCTGGACCGCCCTTTCGGGTTTTCAATCCACCGGGATACCCATTTTTGCCCAAGCCGCCTTTTCAGGTTTTCGACTTGCTGGGTGTACAGATTTTTCATTTTCATCCCTTATTTTGCCCGAACCCTTTTGGTTCACCGGGAAGCCCTTATTTTTGCCTAGGTGTGTCAACCTAGCGGGTCTTTGATTATGCGTTTTTTTTTTCCGACCATGTTCGTGCTTTCAGGATGCAGGGAGTTGTCACTGTTAGGAGTGTTTTGTTGTCATACCACCCGAAGATCTTCATTTGATCGTCCAATGTCCCAAGTGACTCAGGCGGAGATTTGCCCCAGGCTATTAGGCGTTTTGAGAGATTCTCTGAATTGACTTAACTGCCCCAGATGATGGACAATGATCATGTCGTGCCCCTTGATTGGAAGTGCTTATGTTCACTAGGCTTTCATCGTGCGAATTTCCCTGCTGTTCAAACAAATAGTCATATGTAAACAATGTTATATCAAAAATGCAAAGCTTATGTATGTCTTGAAGATTTTGAAAATGCATTCTTTTTCATAAAACAAGTGAATGTTTGTAAAACGTGATGTCAACTCCGTATTTACCGTAGGCCTTAAGGAGTCAGGATACCTTTTGTAACAGTATGCTTTCGAACTAACCCATGTTTCAACTAGGACTTTTAAGGGTTATAACGTGGCCTAGTTCATGGTTCAAGAAACAAAGGATAAAGGCTCAAATTATTTGTACCCACCCGCTCTTCGTGATGTTCTCCAAACCTAAACTCAATTGATCATACGTTAGACCTTGTTTGAGTCTTTGCTCTGATTATTCGGTGATGATTCGGATATTGATAACTTATTTTGAATAGGCAGTCCTTCCTTTTTTGTTGAGGGTTTGTAAGACCTCTTTCTTTTTGATTTTGCTATCCCTGAATTTTGCCTGAACTGTTTCTTTTGTGATTACAGTCAGTGGGATGCCCCCGTTTTGTAAGTCTCCTTCATAGGTTTTGACTTAATGGGCTTTCTTATTTTGAGAGATATAATGACTGCCTGTCCTTCTTGATTATTTGGAACCATCACCGCCTTTCTTTGTTTTGTAAGGACCTCTTTGGTGCCATTCGTTATGCACTTGGATCAACTGAGAGACTACCCTGCCCCTGGTTATGATTAAGGGTTTTAAATTTCGAAAAGAAAAACTCCTACTTCTTTGGCTCAGAGGGGTTGACGAGGGATTATCTTCCTTATAACTCCAGTGTTTAGGGATTTGAAACAATGCCTGTACTTCATCAGCGGGGTCTGTTCAAAAGCATACTGTAAAGATAGCGGTATCGTTTTCGTCATCCTCCCTCAAGAGGCTTAGAATTATTAATTGAGAGTTGATCATCAGAAAAAATATGAAAATAATTTGCGTATAGTGAATACGAATATATTGCTTCAAAACGGACATATGCGATGCATTAATGAAATAACAATGTTTAACAATGAACAAATGTTTGAACAATCAAAAAGAATTACAACTTGAACATTCGAATGAACAAAAGTTTCCTAGTCTCAAGGCTTGTCATTTCAAATGGTGAGTCTTGGAGGGATGATAGAAAAATTCAGCCTGACCATCTTGGGTGAACTCCAATGCCCCTTCATCAATCAGGTCCTGGATCTTGTTCTTCAGAGCCCAACACTCATTTGTATCATGTCCAGGACTGGCAGAGTGGTAGGCACACCTTTTATTGGGATCATAAGTAGGATATGCTGTGTTGGGATTCTGGGGATGAGCCCTTAATGTGATCAAATTCAATCTCAGCAGGCGTTGTAAAGCTTGAAACAGCGACATGTTGAGCGGGGTGAATTGCCTCCTGGACTTGTCTGGCTGAAGCCAGTGAGGTTGATGCTGAATTTGTGACACTAGAGCCCTTTAAGGAGCTCTCCCCTTACCTCCTTGTTTCAAAGGTGGCTGAACGATGACTGGATCTTTACCCTTAGACGCTTGCCCCAGTTGGTTACTCTGAAGCAGTTGGTTGGTGAGAACACCGAGCTCTTCTTGTCTTTGAGCTAAACCTTGAATAGCAGTCCCCTGCCCCAGCATTTGGGCTTTCATTGCATCCATCTCAGCTTGCAGGTGTTTCAGCCGTTCGTCCTCAGCGCTGTTCCTGACCAAAGTCTCCATGAGAAGTGTCCTTAGCTCCTCCTGCCCCTTGGATAGATTCAGGAGGATTTCCCCGAACCGAGTTTCTTGAGTAAGAAGGTCCTGGTTATCTTGTTGGGAAGCCATTGCTGAAATAAACAGCGAGAGAGGTAAGTGACCTGCAACAAGGATACCTGTTATGATGTGTATGTATGCATGCAATGTTTTCCAGGACCTCGCGGGATAAACAAGAAGACTGTTAGCATTTGAATTTGTTAGCTTGATTGGAGGAGCCCTATGTTGCTGAGAATCCTTCTTCAAGGGTCAAAAGCTCACCATTCCAGTGGGTCATAGCCCCTGACAACCTTGGCTAGGGCAACCTTCTTCAAGTGTCAAAGCTCACCATATCAAGTGGGTCATAGCCCCTGACTACCTTGGCTAGAGGAAAATAAATCCTCTTTGCCCCTTGCTGGGATAGTTGATTCACCATGACCTGCATCACAAGCCCTTGAGATCCTTGAAATGGGTTAGGATGTATGCAATGGTATGATGTTATGGTATGCATGGGGTAATGTGAGTAGCCCTGTTATGAGTCCCAATTAAGGACTGCAAACCAAAACCTGCAAGAAACTTAGTAAACCCTGTCATGAGTCCCAATTAAGGACTATAAACAAAACCTGCAAGAAACTCGGTAGACCTTGTTATGAGTCCTAATTAAGGACTACAAACAAAACCTGCAAGAAGCTCAAGTGTCAGACAACAAGCATGCAAATAGTCAAGTACGAAGGCACACAAGTCACACAAGAGAAACCCTTAGAGTTTAGGCCAGCATGGGGTCTGGGTATTACCCTCTTGAAGTTGGTGGGCTCAACCTGTCCTATTAGAAGTAACCGGGTTCTAAGGGTCCCAATATCACTGGATTGCTATCATTGTTCATCGTTTTGATTTAGCCACTGAACTGGCGACCGAAATATTCCAGGAAAGCAACCCTCAATTGAGTGTAGTATCGAGTATCAACCAACCTCGGACTGCACCAAAGTCAGTTATCTCACTACCCTAAAGAGGCCAAGATAGTTCAATTAAGGTTCCTAAGGTCTGTTGATGCTTCACGACACCACGCGGAGGCCCCGTACTCTCCTTGACTGAACACAAGGGTTACCGGTACACACCAAAGTGCCACATCAACGTAGCAGACTGTTTCAACCATGTCGGTATACCCCGCACAGTTCCCTCACAGCCTTGTTGCTACTTTCTAAGAAGGTATCCCCAGATCCGGGTTAGGATCTATAGAACTCCCAAGACAGTCCCACAATTTAAAGCAAACAAGGAAAGCAATTGAAAACACAGTTATGAACTAACCCTAAGGTACACCTCACTTTAAGTTAAGTCCCCAGCAGAGTCGCCAGTTCTGTGATCGGTGGATCTGGAACTGACTGTTTAACGCTGGTTCGCGAAATGTCGCGGAAGCAAGAGTCGCCACCGTCTTTTATTTTCTCCAAATGGAAAGGACAAAAGCACAGAAAAATTCCTTAAAGAGATTGCTCTCGGTTCGGGAGGTAGATTATAGAAAGGGAAGGTGTTAGCACCCTTTCTATCCATGGTTATCCATGGGCTCTTAGATACTTGCTCAAAAAATGGTTTGTTTGCTTTTCAACTGTGGGTTTTAAAAAGTTTCTTTGAAAATTCCAGTTCGACTCTTGTATCGGTCCTCAAGAGTGTTTGAAAAATTGTTTTCGAAAGCTTTTTGAAAAGGTGTCGGTGTGAAAATTACTTTTTGAATTTGTTTTGAAATTTAGAGCAAGTATTTAGAGTCGTCTACCTACCCTAAGGAATTCGTCTGTGTAAATGTCCTTAAAGTAGTGCCATCCCACCATTGAGAGGTAGGTAGCACCACCGTTGGAGGTGTTCGGGTCAATTCGAGGTTCGGGACATGGTGATCACCGGAGCAATAGGAAGACACCTTAGAAGCTACCCTCATGCCAGGTTCTCGGATCATGAGGACTTACTAAGACATCCTCTACCCGACGATCACCTTTCAAAGGGCAAGGCAACAGTGAGGCGTACCCTAGGGGTGGTGTGTGATTTGTGTGTCATGTTCATTTATTTTTGTCTTGTCATGTTATGGGTGATCTACGCTTTTGTTTTTATTTAGACATTCATTCTTTCATGCAATTATAATTTAAAAGTGCGGAAATTTAAATGCGGAAAGATAAATCCTACGCTATTACAAGGCGCGGGTCTATACATCGCCAAATTACAAAGACCCGTTTTTAATAAAATGCGGAAAGTAAAACCTAGTTACTATTACATGGCTTGAACAGTTACATAATATTTACAAGAAAAATAAGAATAAATGCACGAAAAGAATAGAAAATAGAACGTTCGAGGGCGTTGGACCCTTTTGGAATTAAATTGAATGAAAAGTTAATTAATTATTAAATTAAAAAAAAGAAATGTTTTTTTGATGATTTTTGTATTTATGAAATAAAGAAAATTAAAATTCAAGAGAAACCTCAATTCTAAGTTGTTTTTAATTATTAAAGAAAAATATTAAAGTTTAACCTAATTTACTAAATATTTAATGTACATGTTTATTTACAAAATAAATTAGTAATTAATAATAATGATAATAAGAAAAAATTATTTATTAAGAAAAGTGATAAAAAGTTAAAAAACCTAATTTCTACATATTTTAATTTATTGAGAAAAAGATTAAAGTTTTAAAACCTAATTTACTAAACTAATTATTAAAGTTTATTTACAAAATAAATTAATAGTGAAATAATAATAATTAAATATATTTTAGTTTCTGATTTTTTATCTTATGAAAATTAATTTATGAAATTAAAGAAAACAATTGAAAACAATTAAAAGAATAAAAAGGAAAATCAAAAAAATAAAAATGTGCAAACCATGGGGGGTATTCAGACCCAATGGGAGGTTTTTTGTGAGAAATCTGGCCCATTAGACAAAAAGCCTTGTTTGACTTTCTGGCATCACGTGCGTGTTCATTGACTCCTGAGTACCGTGGTCTGCATTCTTTGGCCATTGGATTGGGTTTCATGGTCATTTGTGTTATGGCTGTTGGTCATTTGTGTTCTGGCCTCAACGTTTCTTAATCTTCTAGGATGTCTGTCTCGCCATGTATTGGTGTCATGCATAAGTTTTTCTACTTTGGCCATTTGGCTTTTGGCTTTTGGCTTTTGGCTTTTGGCCTTTTGGCTTTTGGCCATTTGGCTTTTGGCCATTTGGTTTTTGGCCATTTGGTTTTTGGCCTCAACGTTCCTTAATGAACCTGCATGGGATCCTGTCTAAATCTGCAGTGTTGAATCTCACGAACACATTAAATAAAATCATAAAATGCAAATAAAGCCAATATATGAAGAAATTTAATGTTTAGGCACAATATGGCATGTATGAATGATTATACCCTTTTGATCATGGAGATCAAATCAATCTTACCCTTACTGGAAAATTAGTGACCTGAATGCTTTTATGCCTTACTGGAAAATTAGGATCATGGAGATCAAGCCAGCCTTATCCTTACTGAAGAAGTAGTGAGGTGTTGGTTTGTAACTGTGATGGCTTGTTTGTAGTGAGAGAGGGATTTGTAATAAGGATTTCAAGGTTTTAGGGTTCTTGAAAGAGTTTGATATTCTAACAGTGTTGTGGCAAGGTTTTTTTTCTCTCTTCTTTTCTCCTCTCTGGTTTGTGTGAAAAGAAGGTGATTATATAATGGAAATTAGGGTAAAGAAAATGGGCTTTGAATGTGCAATTGGGCCTCCAATGTTCACTTGAGTTCGTCACTTTCCAGGCTAAATCGCAGGGACTTAAGTGCAATTTTTGAAGTTGAAATGTGAAAACAAAATGTAGCTGACATCGAGAACTAACTCTTGTCCGAAAATCGGCTCAATCGGATAAACGGTGAATTAGTTATGAATTTTTGAAGTTTCAGCTCAGACAAACTTATTTTGGGCTCCAGTGTCGACTCTGACACGTTCTTCAATAAAAAACTGGTATTGATCGGTGCATAATTTGGTCTCAATTTTTGAAGCAAAGTTGTAGATCTATGAGTCAGTGACCTTGTGTAAAAATATGAGTCCAATCCGATAAAAATTGACCGAGTTATGAATTTTCGAAGTTTCGGCTCAGATGAAATAATATTCAGCATTCAGGATTTTCAGCGTGTCACGCACTCTGAGCAAAAAACGAAGGCCTTTTGAATACCTTTTGAACTCAATACCTTCTGTGAAAATGTAGTCAACTCAATTTTTGAAATTTTGGCACCGGCACCAGCTCGATACGATGAAAATCTACCAAGTTATGATTTTCTGAACATGACGCAAATAAACTTCTGTCACAAATTTTCTGTGCAAAAATACTTGATAAATCCACATTTTTGAAGACCTTCTGATCGAAATTGGCTTCCAGCCGTGAGAGATGAAAACGTAGATAATGTCAAGACGGAATTTTGGCCACCGGAACGGGTTCAAAACGAGTCACGATCTTCAAGTTATGAATTTTTTAGCGCGTAAAAACTGCACTTTCAGCACACTTTTTCACTATATTTCTTCAAGAAAACTCACACATTCGGATACCTTCTTTAAAGAATTGACTCTTGAGCCGAACCTGAATTTGAGAATATGTTATCAGAGATATCTTGGCGAAAGAACACCTGAATATAACGCGCCAGGTTGGACTTGTGAATTTTCTTGAAATGTTTTGAGAAATATGGGAGGGCAAATTTTGGGGTACAACAATAACCTAGGGTATGGTAGTTTTCTCAGTTAATTCAGAGGCGCATTCAGTCGCAAGCTCATTCTTCATACACGGCAAATAGTGTAGAAGATACCTTCCAAAAGATGGTTATGGTTCCACATAATCATTGAGAACAGGAAGTCATTATCTCTCAAAAGAAAAAGCCCGCTAAGTCAAAACCTACGGAGGGGACTTAAGAAAAAAACTGGGGCATCCTGCTGACTGTAATCACAAAAGAAACAGTTCGAGCAAAGCAGGGATAATAATAAAAAAAGGTCCTACAAATCCTCATCAAAAGAAAAGGTTACAAAAATGACTGCCTTCTCAAACAAATGTTCAATTTCTGAACCATCACCAAGTATCAGAGCAAAGTATCCAGACTCAATTGGGATCTAAACACATAATTAAATGAGCATAGGACTGAAGAGCATCACGAAGAGCGGGTGGGTACAAATTTTAGCCTTTATCCTTTGTTTCTTGAACCGTGAACCAGGCCATGTTATAACCCTTAAAAGTCCTAGCTGAAGCATGGGTTAGTTCGAAAGCATACTGTTACAAAAGGTATCCTGACTCCTGTAGGGATCGTTATAAATCCCGAGCTGATATCACACCTTTACAAAATTTGTTTGTTTTACTAAAAAATGAATTTTCACAAACTTCAAGACAGACATAAGCTTTGCATTCTTATAATACCATTGTTTGCATATGACTATTTGTTCAACAGCAGAGAAATCCACATGACGAATATCTAGTGAACAAAAACCTTCTCAATGAAAAGTATCACCTCAAGTGTAAAAACACTTCCAACCAAGGGGCACGGCATGATCATTGTCCATCATCTACGGAAGTCAAGTCAAGATTCAAGTAATCTCTCAAAGATGCCAAATAGTCAGGGGTAGATCTCCATCTGAATCATTTAGAGCATTGGGCATGAATTCCAACAACGAATCTTGTATGATCAAACAAACATCTGCTAGCAATGTGGCAACACTCACTACGGTGGACAGTGACAATTCTCCGTACCCGGTGAACATGGACATAGTCGGAAAACACTACGTGTGAACAAAGACCTGCTAGGTTGACTGGCCTACGCAAAAATAAGGGCATCCAGGAAAACCAAAAGGAGTTCGGGCAAAAATTAGGGATATACGTATGAAAAAATTTTGTACACCTGGCAAGTCGAAAACGTGAAAAGGCGGCTTGGGCAAAAAAGGGTATCCCGATGGACTGAAAATCTGAAAAGACAATCCAGGAAAAAGTTAGGGATTAAAGCGTACGACTACGTCCCGTCATCTTGTCACTTGTCTAATCAGTAGAAGTTTTATTACCCTGATCTGCACTCACCAAGGACTCCAAGAGTTGGGATAATAGTCAAACCATCTACAAAATCCCCGATTGATATTTTCTACAACAGGTATCGAGACAGGGGCATTCTACTACAAGGTCACTACCATATTCTCAGCTTACAACCTATTGATTTCAGGTGTTCTCATACCCTCGGCAGAGAAAAATATCCAAATTACTGCTCCAACGAAAATTCCCCAACAAAGTCGCCAAGCTCCCCGGGATTCCCCAAGCGGATTACAGAGTTTCCCTTCCCCAACGGAAACATTCTGAATAAAACAGATTATCATCCAAAAATGGTTCAGGTACGATCCAAGACGGATGTCATCCTGACACTTACTCCATATTCTCATCTAAAAACGGTTCAGGTACGATCCAAGACGAATGTCATCCTGACACTTACTCCAGATTCTCATCTAGAAATGGTTCAAGTACGATCCAAGAACGGATGTCATCCTAACACTTACTCCAGATTCTCATCTAGAAACGGTTTGGGTATGGTCCAGAAACGGATGTCATCCTGATATTTATTCCAGACTATCTTCTAGCAGCAGACCAGATCCATCCACAAAGCCTCCACATGTACTTTCTCCAACAGGTACAGGGGCAGAAATGTCAATGTGAAGTCATCGATGTATCCTTAGCATACGACCCCGTGACATTTGCACTCCCCACAGAGTAGAGGCAACCAAAAGTTTTGACATCTGCTTCCCCAAACAGGAGTTACTTTCCCCAGTAAAGTTCCTTCAGAGAGCCGATATCTATATTCCCCAACCAAGTTTTATAATCGCAAACGATTTACAAAGCTTTCTCCCGAGCAGAGTTTATTTCTCTGAATGTGGAAGCTCAATCCCCAACATAGTTCATTTCTCCAGCTAAGGAAGTTCATCCCCCAGTGGAGTTTATTTATCTGAATAAGCAAAATCTTCCAGCAAAGCATCTCTTCTCTCAAACAGAGTTATGCCCCTGCAGAGTTATGCTCGGGCAGAACCTCTCCTCGGCAGAATATTCGCAAACAGAAGGGATTAAATCCCCAGCATAGTCATATCCATTCACCATCCCCAGCAAGAAATGAGGAATTCATCTTCCCAATACTCTTCAGCAGCAGTCCAGGATTTATTTTCCCCGACTAAGAAGTACCGCAATAACATCCCATATGCATACATCAGGGCATGCGCATACATATTGCATACAACACAATCTCATTTATTTTGAGAACATCATCACAATGCATTTCATACATCATGTCATTGCATATGACTAAATCTTTACCTTTCAGAGAAAAGATCAAATCAATAAGCTACGTCTAACAAAGGGCTATTCCAGGATTTTCCTCAGAAAGATGTCCTCTCAAGATTTTACCTGGGTCAGACAGGTGGACACTAAGATTTCTCTGATTACCATTCCAGTGGAAGATATTCCAGGGCTTTCGTCTGGGTCAGTTGAATCGCTACTAAGATTCTCCTTATTACTATGCCAGTCAAAGTTAACCTAAGATTTTCTCTGGATCAGCCAGATCGGCACTAAGATCTCTCTGATTACTATGCCAGTTGAAGATGTTCCAAGGCTTTCGTATGGGTCAGTTGAATCGCTACTAAGATTCTCCTGATTACTATTCCAGTCAAAGTTAACCTAAGATTTTTTTCTGGATCAACCAGATCAACACTAAGATCTCTCTAATTACTATGCCAGTTGAATATGTTCCAAGACTTTCGTCTGGGTCAGTTGAATCGCTACTAAGATTCTCCTGATTACTATGCCAGTCAAAGTTAACCTAAGATTTTCTCTGGATCAGCCAGATCGACACTAAGATCTCTCTGATTATTATTCCAGTTGAAGATACTCCAATACTCTCGTCTTGGTCAGTTGAATCTCTACTAAGATTCTCCTGATTACTATGCCAGTCAAAGTTAACCCAATATTTTCCCTAGGTCAGACAGGTCGACACTAAGGTCTATCTGAATACTATGCCAGTGGAAGATATTCTAAGACTTTCGTATGGGTCAGTGGAATCGCTACTAAGATTCTCCTGATTACTATGCTAGTCAAAGTTAACTTAAGATTTTCTCTGGATCAGCCAGATCGACACTAAGATCTCTCTGATTACTATGCCAGTGGAAGATATTCCAAGACTTTCGTCTGGTCGGTTGAATCGCTACTAAGATTCTCCTAATTACTATGCCAGACAAAGTTAATTCGAGACCTTTCTCTGGTTTAGTCAAATCGATACTAAGATTTTTATCCCAGTTGAAAATAATCCAATACCTTTCTCTGGTCCAATCAAATCAATACTAAGATTTCTATTCTAGTTAAAGAAGCTATGAAGCCCGGAAACTGACCGGATAATAGTCAATCAACAATTCTAGACACTGTGAAGCCTGGATCCTGACCAGATAATAGTTTAATCTCATCTCCCTAGTAAGTCACTGTGAAGCCTGGAGCACGACCAGATAAAAGTTAGCCTTATTATCCTTAGCAAGTCACTTTAGAGCCTGGATCCCGACCAGATAGTTGTTCAATTCCGTCTCTTCAATCAAGTGATGACTTCCCAGTACAGTAACGGACAACTGAAGCTCCTAAAACTCCATGTTTCAAAACAGAGACCAACATTCCTCAGCAGAGTCCTCTCTAACGGCAAGATTAGGAATTCCCACAAAGGGATATCTCATGAAATCATCATTGTTCTGGATGGTATCTTTAAGCCCATCTCTGACTACTCTCCTTCATATTCTGATGGCATATTTAAGCTCATCTCCGACAATCTTCCGTCATCTTTTCCAAATGGCATCTATAAGCCCATTCCCAATATTATCTGCACAGTCAAGTATCATCTCAGATGGGTGCAAATTTCTGGGCACTTTAGTGTTCAATCATCTTCCACCTTCCGATCACGAAAGGCAGACCACCCAATCTACATCCTCAGGTTTAAGAAGATTGAACAGGGGTAGCTGTTGTACCCCAAAATTTGTCCTCTCATATTTTTCCAAGATTTTCCTCTTGCATAGGTGGTTACAAACCTTTTCCTAAATGCAAGGAAATTTTTCAAATGATGTTTCTAAGTTTCCTTCGATTGGCCTGCTTCTAAGTTTCCTTCGATTGGCTTATTTATAAGTTTCCTACAATTGGCCTGTTAACGAGGCTTTTCGATTGGTATCTCAAAAGTTCCTTTCGATTGGCGTCCATAAAATGCCTTTCGATTGGCATCTCCAAAGTGCTTTTCGACTGACATATACATAGCGTCCTTTGATTGACAGTTGCAAAAGGCCTTTTCGATTGGCCTCATGACAAGCCTTTCGATGGGAATTGTGTCAAAGTCTTTCGATTGGCATGGCAAGGGAACCTTCGATTTAGCATTGTGTCAAATCCCCTCTATTGGTATTTAGACAAGGGCCATTCAAAGAACTCATTCCAGGCCATTCGAAAGAGGCCATCAAGAGGGCAATCGGAAAATATGTCCAAACCAGATTCTCGCCTTGTTTGTTCACAATTCCACAAAAGCTTATTCTACCAGGGAACTCTCTTCAAAAGGACAGGAAATCAAAGTAAAGGGTGGTCCAATCGAAGGAGTCTTAGTATTGAAGTTGGCACAGTTCTACTCATAACCATTAAGGAGAGCAAAGTTATAATAATGAAAGTCCTGATTAGTTCGAATTGAAGTTTAAGGCTGGCAAGGAAGGCATTCGAAGGAATGAAGATGGGATTTGTTCCAAAACAAGCCTAAAAGCCCACACTCGAAGGAAGATTTTCTCATCAAGTGAAGAGTAAAACAGGCTGGCAAATCAAAGAAAACGCATTGGAATGAAATAGCAAAGATTTGGCCATTTTATAAACAAAAGATACAAGACACAAATCAAATTTGTGCTCACTCAATATTCAAGATTCAGTTCGGTTTTGTTAACCTAATTTATTTTACTATATATACATAACAAACCCTGATCAAAGAAGAAGGAATTGGCCGTGTAGAACACCCACAAGACTGCTCAAAATTTTGACAAAAAATGGTGATCGAGTTTTGCTCTAGAGGGAGATTCAAGGCGTTTCAAAGACTGCAATCCATTCCTTAGCGTATTTGGAAGCTATCTGGACCACTCTCACACATCAACACATACAGAAATAGTCAACACAGGTATCACGGTTTGCACTTGTTCTTGAAATTGGTTTTTGAAATATACGTATGATAAATGATTTTTAAATATACAATCATGTTTATATGATCATTTAGAACATATCTGCATAATTAATTATGTGTTTTGATGCATATTTGATTGAATACCATGGTTAGGGTTTCAAGGTTCTATTTAGGGTCTTTTGTTTCAGGCAAAATCAGGGCAAAAGATGAGTACCATTGTACTCACGAGACCAAACCCAATTGATCTGTATATTTGGTTTGAATTTATATTGCCTGGTGTTAATTTTTGAGAATTGCAGGTTTGTAGCTACAACGTTGTCTGTAGGTAAAACCTTTAGGCTAAAACGACAGTCCCAAAGAGGAAGACGATGGCGTGTCCAAACCTGAGTGGCCCATTTGAATTTTACGCGTTCTATTTATTATGCTGACTTTTCATCACATATAATATATGTTGTTTGTTTATATTAACGATTAAACAATTGGCTCAGTGGCAAAGGGAAAGGTTTTCAAAGCGCGCGTGTGTAGGAGGTCAGGGGTTCGATTCCTTCCTCCTACATGTTATTTTTCTTACAACTTCTTTGCATATTCCATGTTGTTCTTCCAAGCGCGCACACCCTAGGCCTCCAGATCATCATCCTTGGATCAATCAACACCTGGATCCAATGCCTCCAATGAAGCTCCCCAAGGTGGACACTCTTGGCACAGTCACACTGGATCCTACGTTGCTCTGGGCCAACTGGATTGGGCTTTGAATAGAAATTCAGCATGCACCCTCCAACTTAGGTTTACACTCCTCAGGCTTACTCTATTTTCCATTCTAATTTTGTTTTATTTAAATTAGTTTATTTATTTTGTTTAAATCAATTTTTTTCATAAAACCATAAAATCAACATCACAAAAAATATGATTTAGCTTTTTTCAATAAATTAATTTTTGTAAATTAGTTAATTTCATCAACTTTAATTTGTTTCATTAATTAAAATTAATTAGAAAAATTAGGTCAAACTTCAAATCTTGTTTTCACAAAAAATCCCAAATAATATTTTCAATGATCAAGTTAGGGTTTTTTAGGGTTTCAAACTTATTTCAATTTTTTATTCTCACGCGTATTTATCTTGTCGTACGATTAATTTTTACTATTGATGTAACTGCGCCTGGTTTGTAATAGCTTAATTAGGGTTTTATTTCCGCATTTTATTTTCAGTCAATTCCTTATGTATCTACACCAAAGCCTTGTAATAGCTTAGGGCCTCTATTTCTTTCTTTTATGTTTTATATACCTATATATAAATTACTAGCAACCTAGGCATGTATGAGTAATTAATCAAAAGATCACTAAATTCAAGATAAATATATCTGAAAAAGCACAATTTTGCACACGTGCATCTCTAGGATATTTCCCACTTTGGTTGCCTCGGAAACAGTGGTCATGTCCCTCGAATGTAGGGATACTCTTAGCAAAGACCCTCGTTAAAGTCGTCATAAAGATCATAGTTCTTAAATGTCCCTCGAGTTGCCTACAAGAAATGATCTTATGATGATAGTCCCTTCAAAATGCTAAGGTATCCTTACTTGTTGCTTTCAATGATCACTATGTTCCTTTCGATAGTCCCTCAACATCCAACGACTAGGGTTACCTACTCACTAATAGTAGGATAACACGGTCTAAAGAATAGGAGCAAAAGAACAGACTTTTTTCGAGTAGGTAGATAACTGTTAGGTACTTGCTCAAACAAATTTTCACACCACACTTTCAAACACTTTTCAAACAAAGTTTTCAAAACACTTTATCACACTCTTGAGGACTGATACAAGAGTTACCATAAAGTCAATCGTCGCACTAAGGCATTTTTCAAAGCTTTTCAAACACACAAACACACAAACACAAGAAATTTTAGAAAATGAGCAAGTACCTAAGAGCCCATGGAAAACCCTAGATGGAAAGGGTGATAACACCTTCCCTTTCCATAATCTACCCCCCTTACTCAGAAATCTCGAAAAAGGTCTTTTTCTGTTCTTTTCACCTTTTCCTTGTTGGATAAAAGAAAAGTCGGTGGCGACTCTTTCTTACCGCGACATTTGCGAACAAAAAACACAAACTAGTATTAACAGTCGGTTATGCCACCATATCACACATGCGTAGTATATTTTCACTATATCCGCATTAACAGGGTGAGGAAGGTCGTCACCATCCATGGTGGTAAAAATCATGGCTCCTCCTGAAAATTTGTTTTTGATCACAAATGGCCCTTCGTATGTGGGAGTCCATTTGCCCATGGGATCACCTTATGGCAGCATGATGTCCTTGATCACTAGATCCCCGACTTGATATACTTGGCATTTAACATTTTTGTTGAAAGCCTTGATCATTCATTTTTTATACATTTGACCATGACAGACAGCAATAAGCCTTTTCTCATCAATCAGATTCAGTTGATCAAGTTGACCCTGGATCCAATCGTCTTCATTCAAACCCACATCCTTCATGATTCTTAGAGAAGGGATTTGGACCCCAATAGGCAGGACAACCTCCATACCATATACCAGAGAGTAGGGTGTTTCCCCTGTCGATGTTCGCGTGGAGGTTTGGTACCCATGAAGAGAAAATGGTAACATCTCATGCAAGTCTTTGTATGTCACTGTCATCTTCTATATGATTTTCTTAATGTTCTTGTTAGCAGTCTCCACAATGCCATTCATCTTCGGCCGGTAAGGGGAAGAATTATGATGCTGGATCTTGAATTGTTTACAGAGTTCGGTGATTATCGTATTATTAAGATTTGTACCATTATCAGTGATGATTCTCTCTGGCACACTGTACCGACAAATTGGGTTATGCTTGATAAACCGCGCCACAACGTTCTTGGTAACAGTAGTAAAAGAGGCAGCTTCAACCCACTTTGTGAAATAATCAATGGCCACCAGGATGAAGCGATGCCCATTGGAAGCGGTAGGTCTAATCTCTCTGATCATGTCAATGCCCCACATTGCAAAGGGCTAAGGATCCATCAAGATGTTCAAAGGAACCGGAGGTACATGCACCTTATCAGCGTAGATTTGGCATTTGTGACAAGTTCGGGAATGCTGATAGCAGTCTGCTTCCATAGTGGACCAATAGTATCCTGCTCGTAGGATCTTTTTAGCCATGGTATGTCCACTCGAATGGGTTCCAAAGGCGCCTTCATGTAAATCTGCCATAATCATCTCTGCTTTGCTCTTGTCTATGCAGTGAAGTAAAGTAGAGTCATGGTTGCACTTGTAGAGGATTCCATTACTGAGGAAGAACTTTGCGGTGAACCTTCTCAGAAACTTCTTATCATTGACAGATGCCCTCTCGGGATATTCTTGAACCTCAAGATACCTTTTCACTTCATGAAACCAAGGTTTGTCTGCTACTCTTTCAGTGTCGATCTCGTAGAAGTATGCTAGTTCATCCAACCTCTCGATGGTAATTTGGGGAGCCTCATTGTCCCACTTGACCTTGAACATAAATGACATGGTACCTAGCACGTCTGCTAACTGGTTCTCTTCTCGTGGAAAATGTTCAAAGGTGACCTCTTCAAAGTGTGGAAGCAATGTCAGCACGTGCTCTTTGTAAGGGATAAGATTTGGGTGCTTCGTATCCCACTCTCCTTTTATTTGACTTATTACCAAGGCTAAATCCCCGAAAACACTCAAGAACTTGATGCTCAGATCAATAGCAGCTTTGAGACCCATGATGCATGCTTCATACTCTGCCATGTTGTTGGTACAGTTGAAACATAATCTGGCGGTGAAAGGAGTATGATAGCCTTCATTAGATATAATTACAGCACCAATGCCATTGTCGAGTGTGTTCGAGGCTCCGTCAAAAACCATAATCCATCAGGACCCTTCTTCAGGTCCTTCATCCAGTCCAGGTTTTTCATAGTCAGTCACTAGCATAATATTCTCGTCCAGAAACTCAAAATTCATGGACTGGTAGTCATCCATGGCCTGATGAGCCAAATGATCAGCTAGTAAACTTCCCTTGATTACTTTTTGGGTTGTGTATTGGATATCATATTCGGTCAAGATCATTTGCCATCTTGCTATTCTTCTGGAGAGGGCGGGCTTCTCGAAGATGTACTTGATTAGATCCATCTTAGATATCAGCAAAATAGTGTGGGTCAACATATATTGTCTCAGTCGATGAGCAGCCCATGCCAAAGCGCAACAAGTTTTCTCGAGCAATGAGTATCTTGTTTCACAGTCGATAAACTTTTTACTAAGGTAGTATATTGCATGCTCTTTTCGACCAGACTCGTCATGCTTCCCCAGCACACACCCCATTGAATTATCTAACACTGTTAAGTACATTATCAAAGGTCTTCCTTCAATTTGAGGCATCAGAATTGGTGGTTCTTGAAGGTATTCCTTGATTCTTTCGAAGGTAATTTGGCATTCGTCATTCCATTTTACCACTTGATCTTTCTTCAGGAGCTTGAAGATTGGCTCACAAGTAGCAGTTAAATGGGAAATGAACCTGGCAATGTAATTTAGTCGTCCCAAAAAGCCTCTGACCTCCTTATCAGTGCAAGGAGTCGGCATTTCTTGCATAGCCTTTACTTTTGTATGGTCTACCTGAATGCCCTTGTCACTGACAATGAAGCCTAGAAGTTTACCAGACTTTACCCCGAAGGTGCACTTGTTTGGATTCCACCTCAGCTTGTATGTTTTCAACCTATCAAACAACTTTTGTAAATGATCAAGGTGTTATTCCTCAGTTTGAGACCTGACTATCATGTCATCCACATAGACCTCTATCTCATGGTAAATCATGTCATGAAACAAGGTGACTATGGCTCGCTGATAGGTTACCCCAACATTCTTTAATCCAAATGCCATCACTTTGTAACAGAAAGTGCCTCATTGCGTGACGAGGGTTGTCTTCTCCATGTCTTCATGTGCCATCTTGATTTGATTATAACCAGATAAACCATCCATGAAGGAGAATGTTGTACCCCAAAATTTTCCCTCTCATTTTATCAACATTTCTCATCACAAGACTCTTGGAACTCAAGACCAAGCTAGGGTTTGCTCTGCTCAAGACACCTCCTTGCATTGTTGACCTAAATTAGGGTTTGAGTTTGCACAGGGATTTTTGGACCTTAAATGTCCAAATTGACTTTCATACTTCATGTTGGACTCATAAGTTTGTCCATACCAAATTTCAAGCCTTGAATCAAATTTTTGCCCAGTCAATTGGACAGTTGACCTAGAAATCAGTTGTATTGGGGAAAAAGTCAATTGTGACCAATCTACAGTCAAACCTCATGAATTTTGACCCACATCAACATTATGAACTCGTGTGAGCCATTTGATCAAGTTTGGACCACAATTCCACAAGAAATTTGATCAGATCACCAAAAGGGCAAAATGGCCATTTTTAGGGTTTTGACTGTACAAAGGCAATTTTTTATTGTTTGACCTAGCCAATGGCAAATCAAGTTCAACCATGGACTCAAGGACTCAATGGCATCATCTTTACATATTCAACAAGTTCAAAAGATCTCAAATGCATTGGATTGACAGATGAATTTTTCAGTCAACTGATCAAAATTTGATTGTACACTGAAAAGTCAAACTTTGACTTTTTGGTCAAAATCAAGTGCCAAGGGTCATTTTTCATCAAGATATGTCAAATTATGAAACTTTTTCATCAAGAAACCCAAAATTGCAAATTAGGGTTTGAAATTGAAAATTTTCATAACTTTAAAATTTTCTAAGTTATGAAATTTTCTTAATTTTTCCTAACTTTGCCCCATATTTTCACCAAGCTGAAAATGGATTCAAACAAAACTTACAACATGAAAGTTGTAGTCCTCCACAAATTCTACAACTTTTATTCACAAAGTTTTCTCAAAAGAAGCTTGGATCTCAAGTTATGATTTTTGGAACAAGGGTCCCTAAAACTTTTAACTTTGAGAAATTTTGCCCTAGTTTAGGCAGGATTTTGACCCATCTTCTTGGACATTTTTCACATAGTTCCACTTGGATTCTCAAGTTGCATTTCAAAGATGGATTATAGTACTTGTTGCAAGCTTTCCAAATTGTCCAAGAACTCCTCAAACACATATGTGGTTAGGGAGAATCGAATGCTTGAAGTTGGCAAAAACTCACTTTGTATCCATGGCCAATACATGTTCATACAAGTTGCAAAATCTGTCCAAACTAGCTTTGTACTTGTTTACAGGTCTCTAAACCAATTCACACTCAAAAATTAATTGCAAATACATTGGACATTGGTATTATTCTGATCAATGGAGCTTGGCACAATGAATAAATCCATTTTGGGCATAAAGGTAGCACTTCCATTTACATAAAGCATACTTTATGTCAAATTTCATTTCTTGAGCCATACACTAAGCCCTTTGCTGCAAACAAGGCTCCCTAATGTCAGACAAAGTTCAAAAACTTTGTGGAGCTAGGTTACAAGCCAGTACAGCCATAGGATTGTCAACTCTCACTTTTTGCTTCAAAACCAAGTAATTATGCACAAGGTCAAGAACTTACACATCTGATATATTCAACTTTGGCCAACATTTCAAACAAGTTTTGCACATCCCTGTGAGCCAAAAACACGAGCCATTCATCCCTTAAACACCCTTGTACACAAAAATCACATTTTCTTGCAAAACAGGGCAGACCCTGCAGAATCACTTCCATTTTCACATCCACTCATGCGTTTTGCTTGCAACCAGTTCCAATACCTTCCATTCAACTCACTCAAACTATCCCAAACCTCCATTGCCAACTATAACTCCATTTACAGTGTTCACCATTTTTGTTTTGAAGCTTTGCAGGTTGAGTTCTATAGAGAGATTCAGACCATTTCAAAACAAACTAAGCATTAGGTAAGGTCCAGGGAACATCAAGCAAGCTCAAAAGAACCTCAGGCCTCACTGAAAGTTGCTGCGTTGCCATACTCGAGCTTGACTGAAACAGGTATTTCTCAAACTTCTATCTCTCTATTTAGGAACATTTAGCCTTAGGTTTGTGAATGAAAGATGTAGTACGCATTGCCATGAAACCATACATATGCTCAGTTTTCATTTATATTAAGCGTGCTAAGAGAATTTCATCCATGAACATGCTGAAAAAACTAGGTCAGATTTTAGGGCCAGAGAAATTCTCTTTGGTCTTTGAGAGTTAGATCAAGTTTTTTATATGGTTAGAATCGTGGTTTAATGCTGTACAAGTTTCATGTTTTGAGTTTTGGCAAAAGATCACAAATACAGGAGTTAGCAGTTTGTACAATCGCGCGCGTATTTTCGAACATTCTGGAGGTTGAAGATGAAGTCTGGGTTGGGTCTGGCCGTCTTGCTGTCTGCACCCCCATTTTGCTAAATACACCCCCTGGCCCATTTTCTTTATATTTTGTTATTTTTGCATTTTAATATCATTTCTGACTTTATTATTTTATTTCCAAACATAAAAAATGCTTAAAAAATATTTTCATAATTTTTTACATTTATTTGGTATTTATTTTAATTTTTTCTAATATAGAAAACATTTTAATACCTTTTTATCATTTGTTTAAATTTAAAAACAATGTAAATAATACTTTTATTTTTATTTTCTTATTTTATTCACACTGAAAATATTCTCTTGAATATATTTTATTTTTGTAAATACTTTATTTTTATTTTATACATACTTAATATATTTAATATATATATATATATATATATATATATATATATATATATACATGTGATACGGTGGGAGAACTGACTTGGGATTTTGCGTTTGTGTTCGCACTTGTTCGGTTTAGCAAGAGGTGCCACCGACTTTTTATTTTATCCAAAGGAAAGGTCAAAAAGCACAGGAAAGACCTTTGAGATGTTCTCTTGGGTTCGGGGGGTAGATTATGAAAAGGGAAGGTGCTAGCACCCTTTTCATCCATGGTTATCCATGGGCTCTTAGTTACTTGTTTTAGATCACTTGCCTTTGCTTTTCAATTGTTTGAAATGGTGCTTTGTGTGTGTGGTTTTTGAAAATGTTTTGAAAAAGATGCCTTGTCTAGGCAACCTTTGTAATGATTCTTGTTTGAATATATAAAAAGGTGTGTGTCTTTTTGAAAGGGTATTTCAATGTTTTGAAAGTTGTTTTTGAAACTGTTTTGTGTTGTGGAGTGTGTTTGAAAAATGGCAAGGATGTTTTGCAAGATTTTTGATCAAGCAACTAAGAGTTGTCTACCCTATTTTACTCAAAGATTTTTTCTTATGTTTTTAACCCTTTTTAACAGTGTTATTTCACCATTGTATTTGGTGAACAACCTTGCGTTAGGATGTTAAACACGGGACAGGTGCGGGTCATCGTATACAATCATTGAAAGCAACTTGTGAGACGCTCTAGCAATTTTGTAAGGGACGAGATCGTTTTATCGAAGGCAACATCGAGGGTCATCGAGGGACTACGATCTTTGTTTATTGAAGGGGCATTTGCTAGAATGTCTCATACTCGAGGGACATGATTGTATTTTCTGAGGCAACAAGCGAGGTTACCCTAGAGGTGCAAGTGTGAATTGTGTATTGATTTTCATGCATTTATCTTGTATTAGGTCATCTAGCGATTGATTTTGAATCTTCGCATACAAACCCTAATTACTATACAGTGTATTGAAAGCGATAAATTGCGGGAATTTAAAGTCTAAGTTATTACAAATAAGTATCCGGGGATGGGGGTACAAATGTTTACAAATGGGGATGAGTCTTATCAGAATAGTAATGTCCAAGTATATATTACAAGCAAATCGAACTGTCGCATTCTCAATTATAACAAGGTATAAGATAATAAAAAATCAAAGAAAATATGAGATGCGTATATTTATTTACAAATGCTCAAATAAAAATTAACCTAATTAAAGACTTAAGTATTTATTATTTTTTTGTATTTTATGTTTTTTATTGATTATATAGACAAAGAGTTTTAAAGAAAAGAAAAATTATTTTAAGTTAAAAATTCTATTATTTATGCGTGTTTATTAAATGTAATAATTATTAAGAAAAATTATTAAGAAAATTTGTACAAAAAATTTACTATATTTTTTTATCTAACAAAAGAAAAGAAAAGAAGAAATAGATTATAAAGAATGATAATAAAATGATAAAAAAATGTTAGTTTTAAAAACATTAAAATAAAATAAAAAGATAATGGGCCTAAACAAAATGTTTTCTTGAATGGCCCAAGGGAATTAAGAATAAGAACAAATTTAATATCAGAAAATGAAGAAAAAAAAGGGGGGTGGGCGCTGTTAAACGTTTGGGCTTAGGGGTTTTGGCTTGGGCAGAGGCCCATGATGTTTGAACAAGTTTGTTTAGGGTTGTTTCATTCGTTTGGGAATTAGGATTTACAGTCTAACGGCGTCGCTCCTCTCCTCTTCGTTCTCTTCGTCTCTCTCAAACCCCATGAGCAATTGATATCCTCTCCCCTCGCCTTAGCCACCGGAGCATCGCCTCCATCCACCTCCTGCCTTCCCTTTGCAGCGGTCTAGGGTTCTTGCTTCGTGACGGTACGATTTGTTAACTTTTGTTTTAGGTTTTTTGTGATATTACTCTTTCATTCTGCTTGATCACTACATGCGAGTTTTAATCCATGTTTCTTTTGATATTTACATGTAGTAGGAGTTTTGAGAGATATACCTTGGTGTTTTATTCTGTAAATTGAAGGAGAAGGAGGGTGAGCTGGCCGGCGGCGCTTCCAGGAGGTTAGGCGAAGGAGGGGCGTGACGATTGCGTTGGGCTTCTGGTATTTCTGTTGTGCTTTTGATTTGATGATTCGTTGATGATGAAGCTTATATTCTGAAACTTATTTGTTGTTTTCTTCACTTCTGGACTTCTTCCTCTTCTTTGAGTGTTAGCTTTTGATGATGAACTTTGTTTGTTCTGATTTTGAGTTGACTCTCTTCCTTTCTTTGGGTACTGATTTTTTATGATGAATGTTTTCTGAGACTTGTCTTTTTGCACGTTTGATGATGATGAATATTTCTGAAAATTTGTTTCTTTTACTTCTAAAACTCTCCCTTTCTTTGGTTTTGTCTATGATGATGATTTTCTGAGACATTGCTCGTTGTTCTTCATGTTGTTTGAAAATTGTTGGTGAACACAAACTAGAACTTGCTTGTTCTTCCTTTTGATATTGATGTTTTGATGTTTTGACTTGATGATGGTGAAAACTGAAAACCACTGTTATGGTCTTGCTTTTTTTGTTGGGCAAACAGGGTTATTACAGTTTGTGGCTTTTTTTGGATTTTGGTGAAGGTTTAGCAGTTTTTCTCACTGGTTTGTTGGCCTGAGTGTTTGGAAGGCAATTTTATAGGTTGAACTGGCTTGTGTGATTTGTGAGACAGGCTGATGAGTATTTGAGTTTTGTTTGTGTTTACAAGCTTGCAGCTTTGTAAACCTGTAATGCAGGTTTTAGTTGGAAGCTGGCTTTGTGGGTTATGCAGGTTATGCCGGCTTGTGTGATTTGTTGTGCTTGTGTTTACAAGCAGTTTCACAGGTTATGCAGGCAGGTTGTGTTTTGGTTGAGTTTTGGAAATCAGCATGAGTGTTAGTACAGGAAGGCTTGTAGCTTTGTCTTTTGTTTGATGGTTTTTGTTTTGCAGGTTTGAATGGTTTGGATTTTTTATAGCAGTTTTGCTTCTGGTGTTTGAGTTTGGTTTTGAAAGCAGGCTTGAAGGATTGTGAGTTTTTGCAGGTTATGTAATTTGTTTTTTGAAGGCAGGCCTGGGTGTTTTTTAAACTTGCAGTTTTGCAGGTTTGTTCATATCTCTGTTTTGGAGGCAGTTTTGCTGGTTTGAATAGGTTTGTGTTTTGGGTTTGGAAGTAGTTTTGCTTTTTGTGTTTTTGGATGCAGGCTTCAGTTGGAGGCTTTTTATGCAGGCCTCTGTGATTTGTTAAGCTTGCAGTTTTGTAAACCTGTAATGCAGGTTTTTTTGTTGGAAACAGGCTTTATGCTTTTAGCTTGAAGTTTTTTCTCTATCTCCCTCTCTTGAACTGTTAGACTGTTATATTTATTTGCTTTCTCACTGCCTTTTACAGCCTGCCAAAACTGCAAAACCCTTTTTTCTGGTTCTCTCTTTCTCTCTCTATAAAAGCATCTTTTTGCTTAATATATTTTTAATCTGAAAAGCTTGTTGGCTAGAACATGATGAGAGCTAGGACAAGCTCTTGCTTGTAACTTGGTTCATCTCCTGCATTGTTGTACTTGTTTCCATATTTCCTGCATTGTGCTTTCTTGGACAGCTTTGTGTACTTTGACAGCTTTGTGTACTTTGATAGCTTTGCAACTTGGTTTGACATTTTTGCAACTTAGTTTGCTTTTGTGCAGTCTTGTGCCTTTGGTTGACTAATGCAGTTTGTTGTTCAGTTTGCTTTGCCTTGCTGCCTTATATCTTTGCATTTTGAAATAACTTGTATGCTTGCAATTTTATATATTTATTTTTCTCTCTGTGAACCGAGAAGAGAAATCTTCTTGTGATTTGCAGAGGGGAAAATGAAACATGATAAACATAGCATTTCTAATTCTAGCCAACAAGCTTTAAATAATGACTTTATATTTATCTGCTTGAAAATGTTTTTTAGTTTAACTGCACTGATTTCTTTTTTCTTCTGTCCTTTGCAGGTAAGTACCAGTTGAATAATGGAGGATGCAGTAAAAGTAGAAGATTTCAAGAGATTTAGGCTTTAGATTTATTTTCTTTTCATTTATTGTAATAAATATTATTGTAAACACTGTAAATTATAAATTTACAGTATTTGAACAAAATTTGTAACAATATTTGAAATAAATAAATAAACAAAGTCTTTGTCAAATACGAATTCTTTACTATCAAATATTCTATTCTTTCCTTGTACTGTCTATTTAATTATTTAAGTCTCTTAAATTAAAATAACTGGAAATGTATCCCAATGACTTTAACCCAGATGAAATAAATAATCAACAAACTTTGTCGTCTCGCAACCTCGCATTAGTCACAATATACCTGGCGTTCCAATTAATCATATGCTTTGTATAGTTAACAAACAAGCATTCCATAAACCTTTCACTCCACTGATCAAACCAATGCCTCAAAGTTTCAAACAAAGCCTCAGCTCCTACCCCAGATATTTAGGTTTTGAGAAGCAACCGATAATCTGGAACAAGCGTAAAAATAATGTAACAGTCAATTGAATTATTGTGGATTCAATTTCTTCTGAGAAATACGAGTGAAAACCCTAATTCCAGATTTGTCGTCAAAGAAAAGTCTGCTTGATCAATTCCTGAGCCAATCTCAACAAAATCAATGGAAACCCTAATTCTGGATTGACTGATAAAGAAATGTCTGTTTGACCGATTCTTGAGTCAACTTTAACAAAATCAGTGGAAACCCTAATTCTGGATTTACTGATAAAGAAAAGTCTGTTTGACCGATTCTTGAGCCAATCTTGTAAAGTCAGGGAAAACCCTGAAGTCGTGATTTCTTGTGAAAAAGGGAGGGCAAATTTTGGGGTACAACAGTTGCCCCTGTTCAATCTTCTTGAACCTGAAGAGTTAGATTGGCAATTTTGTCGTTCGCGACTCGAAGGTAAAATATGATTGGACACTAGAGTGCCCAAAAAATTTGCACTCGTCAAAGCATAGTTGAGGGAATGGGCTTAAAGATGCCATTTGGAGGTGTGATAGGATCTTGTCGGAGATGGGCTTAAAGATGCCATCCAAGAATGTTTGCTGAATTATACGTTGTAGGTGAGTGGGTGAGTATCAAAAAGGTATCCATATTTGGAACGTCTCTGAGCTGGTGGTCTGAATAGGTAACAGATTGACATCTATGTTGGGAAGCACCCGTAAACTGCTTTCAAAAGTTGATTCTGAACAAGCGATAGATTAACATCCGTGTTTGGAGAATCCGTAAACTGTTTTCAGAAGTCTTGAAGTTGAATAAGCAATAAATTAACATTCGTGTTGGGAAGCACCCATAAACTGTTTTCAAAAGTTGAGGTATGTATGAGTAGCAGAATGACTTCCGTGTCTGGAGTATATCTGAGACTGTAACTGGAATTGGGATTTGTATGAGTAGCAGAATGAATTTCGTGTCTGGAGTATATCTGGGACTATAACTGGGATTTGAATAAGTGACAGAATGACTTCCGTGGCGAATGCACTGGGGAAGATCAAACTGCTGGTGCAAAGGCCAGAACGGTATCCGTGTTTGGAGCATATCTGAACTTAAAGTTGATAGTTGAATCTGAATGAGAGATAGAATGGCTGTCGCGTCTAGATAATATCTAGTCTGTATCGGATTGCTGAAGTCTGAATGAGTAGTAGAATGACTGCCGTGTCTTGGGTATATTTGTACTGTATTTGACTAATTGTTAACGATAGCCTTTTAATCTTATCCTGAAAAGGGTAAAATGTTAGCTAACACATAAAGTCATGTTGCATGATATGTATGATGCAGTGAACTATACTTCATCAATGTTTATGATATGAATGTAATGGATGCGCATGTAAGCTGAGTAGCTGTCTTGCTGAGGAAGATAAATCCTGGATAATGAAATCTTTGACTGCTACCGGGGAAAGTAAATCCTTGACTGCTGCTGGGGATTGAAAATCCTTTGATCGTTGAAAATGAGAAGTCTTGGGACCACTGTTGGGGAAATCAGGAGTTTGGGTTGTATGCCAATCTACTGGGGATTCCTGTTTTGAGGAGATCTTCACTGGGGAATATCTGAATACTCTGTGAGGAACTGAGAATGAGAGTCTTCATTCTGCTTGGGGAATAAGAATTATGTGGGGAATAGCTATACTGTTGAAAAGTAGCTATCCTGTTGGAGAGTAAAACTCAGGATTCTGGAAAAAGCTTATTCCTGTCTAGAAGAAGTTCAGGTTTAGGTTGTATGCCACTTTAAGAATGAGAATCTTCACTCTGTTGGGAATATCAGAAATTCAGATGTTATACCACTTTGAGAAATGAGAATCTTCATTCTGTCGGGAATATCAGGAAGTTGAATTGTATACCACTTTTAGAATGAGAATTTTTATTCTGTTGGGGTTGAATCAGGAGGTCGGGTGTATGCCAATCTACTGGGGAAGCCAAAATGAGAATCTTCATTCAGGTCTTGGGTCAGAAGGTTGGGTGTATACCCGTCTTTTGAGGTTTCAAGGATGAGAATATTCATTCTGTTAAGGGTCAGGAGGTTGGGAGTATACCAATCTCTTGAGGTTTTAAGGATGAGAATCTTCATTCTTGAGAGAAATAGATTTTTAGGAGCTTTAGTTGTCCGTTATTCTGTTGGTGGGTATCAAGAGCTTGGGAGTATACCAATCTGGTTTCAAGGATGAGAATCTTCATTCTGTTAAGGGTCAGGAGGTTGGGAGTATACCAATCTTCTGAGGTTTCAAGGATGAGAATCTTCATTCTGTTAAGGGTCAGGAGGTTGGGAGTATACCAATCTCTTGAGGTTTCAAGTATGAGAATCTTCATTCTGTTAATGGTATCAGGAGCTTGGGAGTATACCAATCTCTTGAGGT
Organism: Vicia faba; assembly: GCA_948472305.1. NCBI lineage: Eukaryota > Viridiplantae > Streptophyta > Magnoliopsida > Fabales > Fabaceae > Vicia > Vicia faba. The sequence goes on from OX451736.1 coordinate 491,233,011, forward strand.
TTCAAGGATGAGAATCTTCATTCTTGAGAGAAACAGATTTTTAGGAGCTTCAGTTGTCCGTTATTCTGTTGGTGGGTATCAGGAGCTTGGGAGTATACCAATATCTTGAGGTTTCAAGGATGAGAATCTTCATTCTGTTAAGGGTCAGGAGGTTGGGAGTATACCAATCTTCTGAGGTTTCAAGGATGAGAATCTTCATTCTGTTAAGGGTCAGGAGGTTGGGAGTATACCAATCTTCTGAGGTTTCAAGGATGAGAATCTTCATTCTGTTAAGGGTCAGGAGGTTGGAAGTATACCAATCTCCTGAGGTTTCAAGGATGAGAAACTTCATTCTGTTAAGGGTTAGGAGGTTGGGAGTATACCAATCTTTTGAGGTTTCAAGGATGAGAATCTTCATTCTGTTAAGGGTCAGGAGGTTGGGAGTATACCAATCTTCTGAGGTTTCAAGGATGAGAATCTTCATTCTTGAGAGAAACAGGTTTTTAGGAGCTTCAGTTGTCCGTTATTCTGTTGGTGGTTGTAACTTCCAACAGGTGATGAAGGAAGTTTTGATGACGACCGTAACTTCCAGAAGGAAATTTTTAACGACCGTGAATTCCAACAGGTGATGAAGGAATTTTTGATGATGATCGTAACTTCCAGCAGGTGATGAAGGAAATTTTTAACGACCGATCAATTTGAAATGTAATTTTGTTGTGGAGAATAAATCCTTGATAAATGTTTGGGGAAATAAGCCCATGACTATTGGTCTGCTAGAGAGGTGATAACCTTCTCGAGGACGCTTGAATTTCTTTTCAGAAAGATTTTGGAGAGATTCGTTGTTGCCCCTAGTATCAGATGTTTGTGGTATTGCCAGGAAACTTGGACTGCACGTAACCCTTTGTTGAGATTGACGTTTAAATGCCCCGAGTGATGGTGAGGGAGACTTGCCCCAGGTTAATCTGCAATTGAGAGATTTTCTTGAAATCTTGACTGGACTGCCCCAGGTTTACTGAACTTTGAAATATTTGTTGAAATCTTGATTGGATTGTCCCAGGTTAATCTGCAATTGAGAGCCTTTCTTGAAATCTTGACTGGACTGCCCCAGGTTTACTGAACTTTGAAAGATTTGTTGAAATCTTGACTGGACTGCCCCAGGTTTATTGGACAATACTGTAAGTCTCAGAGTGCCTAAGAGGGGGGGGGGGAATTAGGTCTTATAAAATTTCTTCGGTTTTATGAGAATGCTTGGTAGTAATTTTTTGGTTAAGTGTTTCAAGGTTTTGATTAAATCTTTATCTTTTCTTGATTATGGTGATGAAAGCGATAAATGCGGAAAAGTAAAGAACACGGTGATATATCCTGGTTCCCCTCACAATCCGAGAGTACTCCAGTCCCCTTTCCAACACGAAAGAGATTTCACTATAGTTAGAATGATTGTACAGCCTATGCTTACTATCTAACCTATAGGGTGATCAAAGGTTCTTAACACCTTTAAGACCAAACAAACACTAATGTGAATGAAGAACAATCCTCTTCAAATCACAACACTTACTTCCAATAATCCTAGATAGTAAGGGAAAAACCTTTAAGTAATACAATGATTAATTTTGAAGTATATGGAGAGCTTTATCAATCTTCAATTGATCTTCTTCTTCAAGATAAAAACAATTCTCAACAATGTATATAAATGTTCACAATGTATGAATGAAACTTGTAATGATAATGAAAGTGTATATGGCAAGTTTCACAAAATTATGAACACATGAAAGTATAATTTCAAATGTGAGTAAATGAGAAAATTGTTAATGAAGAAGTATATTTGTTAATTTGAAAATTGAAGTATTGAACATTGTTTGAAATAAGAAAATCTGCATTTTATAAAGTTGTAAGAACCTCTTCATTCATGCCAATTCATATGAAAAGTTGCAATGCATTCATGAAAAGATACCACTTGAAAAATGTTCAAAAAACAAAGTAAAAGCTGCATTGGTTTGCTAGGAACCGGTTCCGACACTGACAGAACCCGGATCTTAGTGAACGTTAGAAGTTGAAATTCAAATTTATCACGCAGGAACCGGTTCCCCTATTGGTACAACCCGGTTCCTGGTACAAAATCCAGGGACATGTTTTTTGAGAAATGCTGGAACCCGGTTCCCTGTTAGGGAGGAACCGGTTCCTAAAGCTTTATTTTCAAAAATACATTTTGAAAGATATTTCAAACAAAGTTTTTCTTGATGTTAAAGTTATGGAATATGTATATGTTGATGAATGCATATTGTGAACATCTATATTCAAGATTTTAATAATTATTTATACCATATTGACATTTGATGATTTCTTCAATAATTCTTCAATAATCTTCAAGACTTTTATTTGATGTTGATAGGCTTTTTGCACATCCTTTGAAAGTTGATGTCCATGTTGTCTTCATTAAAACACATGCTTTAAATATGACTTGAGAAGCTTGCAATTACATTCTCCCCCTTTTTGATGATGACAACCAAGTCTTGAAAATGATTTCTTGAAATGTTCATGTTGTTTTGTGTAGCAAACATGTTGAGCAAATGCAAGGCTCCCCCTAAATTGTATGCTCCCCCTAAGTCCATGATTCTTTGAATTTTTGAGAGAGTTTGATATTTATTTGGGCCTGCAATTTCTTTGAGACAAAACAACACACATGCATACTCTTCTCCCCCTTTGTTAACATCAAAAAGGATGGGGAAAAAGAGTGAAATAGATACATATAAAAATTAAGACGTGTATAAAACACAACCATACATTTAAAGTACGAACAAAACACATTGTATGATTTCAAACATACTAAAATATGAACAACGAATTGTACGATTACATAACAATAAAACAAAAATTGTCTAAACATCACGAAGCATAAAAATAGAACATTGTCTAAACGTTACAAAGAAAAAATACATTAAAAAGAAATGACATAAAAAAAATTTGTCTTTTAATCATCATCTCATCATCATCTTCATCACTTCCACTACCACTTCCAGATACCTCTTCCTCTAGAACTCCTTTTCTGTCAAAGTGATCAAGAATAACCTTTTAAGTTCTTTGGACATTTTGTAGTTGTCGCCGTGCTGAAGCATTTTCCTGTTGGAGCACATCGAAGCGATCATCCACATGTCTCTGGAAGATTGTCATCTGATTAAACAGCATGTCTAAGGTGTAGCCGCCTTCGGGAGGTTGAGCCACATATTGGACAGTTGGTTCGAAGTCTTCTTTATAGTGAAAGTGACCTCTTGCATCTAGAATGATCCCTGTATTTTTAAGTGCGGTTGCATCTGTAATTGCCTCTTTATCTCCTTGAATCCTTGTCACTTCTCGTTGAAGGTTAACATGTGCATTTTCCAAAATGTGAGAAATGGCTCGAGCATATGGTAAGCCACCATCAAGAGATTCCATAAGCTGCATATGATACATAATGGAAAGTGCCCAATTTACCGAACAACGGAGTCTTAATGCATAAAGGACCATTAGTTCAAACTCATTTATATGCGAATGGTTAGAATTCTTCGGAAAGAGGATATATGCAATAATGAGATGGAGCATTCTGTCACTTACAGAAAGATTCGAGCCAAACAAATTTGATGATGAGAGAAGTTGTTGACGCGCAGTATTCTGTTGATTTGGCCTACACATGTTAATAAAAATTTATGCCTTATTGAAAGGTAGCCAATCATGTGGAATAACACCATTAACCAGAACCAAACCTTCATGCGGAACACCCAACAATGCACCAAATTCCTCAACAGTTAAACAGATACTCTTTGACAGAACATGAGAGGTTAGAGTAATATCACCAAATTCATCAGGTACAAGTTTTAAGTTGTGATAAAATTCTCTAACAAGGTCAGGAAACACTTCACCATTGTTACCTACAAACCTAGCAACCCCAGCAGAGGCCAACTGAGCAGGAAATAAAAAGCTATGAACAGGAAATGTATGAAGTATACAAAACTTAGCTTTAAGAACCTTCCGATTGCGAGATTTGAAGGTGAGCCTTCTGGATTTGATGGTCTGAGGATGAATGTTGGAAGTCTCTTCTTCAACCCGAGCCTTTCCCTTGCTGGATCTGGTAGCTCTCTTAGGACCCATGGAGATTTGTGATAAATCTGAAAGTTAGGGTTTTGATTTGGGATTTTCGGAATAGGTGAGAGATTGGGATATTTGAGTATGAAATATGGAAGGAGAAGTGGTTTTATAGTGATTTGTAGTAGTGGGTATTAATATGTTGGTGAAGACAAAGAGGTGTTGGAGCTTTTATGAGGTGTGTTAATGGAGGGTTTTGAGAGGTGGAAGGTTTTGGGAAGATGAATGTTGAAGTTGGAATGAGAGATAAATGTATGACTTATGGCATAAAGCCAATTAAAAAAAACATTTTAAGTTCTTACACAAAAATATTAAACAAGAATAATTATTAAGCATAAAAAAAAAACGTCTGGGAACCTGGAAGAAGGCGTGTGGCAGGTCTGCTTGCTGGGAACCGGTTCTGGACTATAGGGAACCCGGTTCCTGGCTTTTGAAAAAAAATAGTGTTTCTGGAAAATGAACCAGGAACCGGTTCCTACCATTATGGGAATCGGGTTCCACATGCAAAAATTGCCAAAAACTTGAAAATTTATTTATGAAAGGAAAAGTTTTGTACAAACAATATATACACACATATTTTATAAAAACATATATAAAAGAAGGAGTGCACCTTATGAGAACCATTTAGTGAGCACCTTCTTCCAAAATACCAAGTTCTTTTCCAAAATTTTTGTTCTTGATGGACCAAAAAGATCCATGTGTAACAATTGTAGTGGTCTTGTAGTAGACACCACATTCTTAGATTTGAAAGTTGTTTTGGTCTGTTTGCCCTTTTGGCATGCATTACATAATTTGTCCTTGATGAACTTCATCTTTGGTAGACCAATAACTAAGTCATGCTTAACCAATTTGTTCAAGTGCTCCATGTGAATGTGAGCGATCCTCTTGTGCCATAACCAAGCGTCATTGTTGTTTACCATAAGACATTGTACCTTCAGAGACAAATCATCTAAAGTAATCATAAAAATATTGTTAGTTCTTATACCTTTGAGTTTTACCTCATTGGTTGCCTCATCCATAATGAGACATTCATCTTTGTTGAATTTGATCTTGAACCCTCTATCGCAAAGTTGACTTATGCTAAGAAGATTGTGCTTTAATCCTTCAACATAGAGAACATCCTCAATTTGAATGGATGGAGGTGTGCCAACTATTCCAACGCCAAGAATCTTTCCTTTGGTGTTGTCTCCATAGGTGACATACCCTTTGGCTTTATGTACTAGATATGAAAATTGGTGTACATCTCCTGTCATATGCTTTGAACATCCACTATCAAGATACCAAACATTTGATGTGGATTTCAAGCATACCTACACAAACAAATTATTCTTTGTTAGGTACCCAAGTTGCCTTGGGTCCTTCATAGTTAGCTCCCTTTTTCACCCACACATAATGCCCACTTGCTATACTAAAGTTTCTAACATAGCAAGCATTAGGTGTATGGCCTTTAATACCACAATAAAAACAAGTAGGTTCAAAGTTACTTCTATATCTAGAAGGATAAGATTTCTTTTTAGGAAATGTTTTCTTTTTCGATACATTAGCCTTTTTCTTTTGATGATTATGAACAACTTGCTTCTTTTCTACTTTCTTGGGATTGGAACTATTACTAGCCTTTACAAAAACAGTGGGATTGTTACTTGGTTTCTTAGTATTCACATAACCAAGACCTCTTTTATCATTTAGATAACGTTGTTGGCTTAGTAATCCTTCCAATCCTATTTGTCCTTTTCATATCGTTCAATGACTCTTTTCAATTGAACAATTTGAAAGACATTTGATTCACACTTGGAGCATGCAAAGTTTTCTTTTTCTTTAATAAAATTCTGTTTTTGAAGTTCAAAATCTTTAGTCATGGTGTCAATTTTTTCTAAACAACTTAAAAGTTATTTTTCTTGATTTGACACCTTTTTGTATAAACTTTTGCATTCTTTCAAGAGTTCATCAATAGCATCTTGAACATCATCATCAAAAATATTAAATTCATTACTAACCTCTTCTTCATTGTCGGAGTGATGTGAAGCCATTAATGCTAGATTTGCACATTCCTCGCTTTCCGAATCGGATGAAGAACTTATCTCATTATCTTCCCATGCAACATAAGTCTTTTTGTTCTTGAACTCCTTTTTGCCTTTGAATCCATTTTTCTTGGAGAGTTTTGGACAATCCGGCTTTATGTGACCTTGCTTTCCACGTTCATAACATGTGACATCTTGTGTTGATGTGGAGGCTTCTTTATCTTTATGATTATAAAATTTCTTCCTCTTGACAAAGTTAGCATTATGAAGATTATTTTTATGACCAAAATATTTTCCTAACCTTTTTACAAGAAGCAAGAAGTTTTCATCTTCCTCCGATGCATCTTTATCTTGACTTTCCTTTGAATCAACTTTCAAGGCAATGCCTTTGGATTTCTTCTCATGTTTTTCAAGTCTTCCAAGTTCCGTCTCATATTCTTGAAGCTTTCCGAAAAGTGTTGCGGAAGTCATAGTTGCTAGGCTTTTCTTTTCGGATATTGCCGTCACTTTTGGTTGCCATTCCCTTGTTAAAGATCTAAGCACTTTAAGATTTAATTCATCGTTTGTTAAAGTTTTACCAAGTGCCTTCAAATGGTTTGTCAAGTGAACGAATCTCTTTTGAATTAACTGAGAGACTACCCTGCCCCAGGTTTAAATCAAAGGTTTCGATTTGTGTTTAAAACAGAAAACTCCTACTTCTTTGGATCGAAGGAGTTGACTATGGATTATCTTCCTTATAACTCCAGTGTTTAGGATTTGAAAGAAACGCCTGTACATCGTCAGCAAGGTCTGTCCAAAAGCATACTGTATGAGATTATGGTATTGTTTCGTCATCCTCCCTCTAAAGTTTTGTAACTTTTATCAAGAGTTAAATATCATAAAGAAAGTAGGGAGCATTATTCGAGAATAGTGAAAACGAATGGATGAATTCAAGACAAACATATGCAATGCATTAATGAAACAGAGTTTGACATCAACAGATAATTGTTTGAATAACAAAAGAAATTACAACTTGAACATTCAAATGAAACAAAAGTCTCTTAGTTCGAACTTTGTCAATTCAGGTGGAGAACCCTTAGTGGAATATTTTCATCTCGCCATCCAGCATGAATTCCAGCACTCCTTCGTCAATCAAGTCTTGGATCTTGTTTTTCAAAGCCCAACAGTCATCGGTGTCATGTCCAGGACTATGGGAGTGGTATACACAAAATGCGTCGGGGTGATAGCTAGGAGTAGAGGTATTAGGCTTCCGAATAGGATCCTTTAAAGCAAGCAAATTGACCTCCAACAATTGTTTCAGTATTAGAGATGATGGTATATCAGTCTCAGAGAAATGTCTTCCAGACGTATTTTTATTACGTCGATTACCCCGTTGATGCTGGCGAGGTTATTGCTGGGCTTGTGACCCTGAAGCAAGTTGGGGAGCCTTTCCCTTGTCTTCTTGTCTCAAAGGAGGTTGAATGATGACTCGATCTTCAACCCTAGATGTTTGCCCCACTTGGTTATCTCGAAGCAGTTTGTTGACGAGGACCCTGAGCTCTTCTTGTCTTTGAGCCAGGTCTTGAATGAGAGCCATCTGACCCACCAGTTGTCCCATCATCTGGATCTTCATTGTTGCCAGCTCAATCTGTAGTTCTTCCAACTGATCATTCCTGACACTGCCTGAATTCCCTAGGACCATGCCCCTTGTGAGGAGAGCTTTCACTTCTTCTTGCCCCTGGGACAGGTTCAAGAACATTTCTTGAAGTTGAGCATTTTGATCCTGGATATCTTTGACAGTCCTTTCTAGAGCCATCTCTACTGAAATAAACAGTAGGAGAATAAGGAAACCTGAAAAGGAAAACCTGTTATGATACAATGCATGATATGTGGATGCATGTTTTCAAGAATCTCTCGGGGTAAACACCAGAAAATGTTAGAGGTTGAATTTTGATCAACATTTTTTAGTGGAGAACTTTGTATCGGTGGATGTCTTTCCACGAGAATCAAGCTCACCATGTCGAGTGGGTCATAGCCCTTGATTCAAGTTGTTGTACTTGATCTTTGACGGTGTTTGTTTAGAGGAAAACCCTTTTGCCCTTTGGTAGATGTCTGGTTCAACGTGCCCCTGCATCAAAAGACCCTCGAGATCCTTGAAATGGTCATTGAAAATGCTATGGTATGATGTTATGATGTTATGTACATGTATGCAGAAGTAGGCAAGTGTATATACAGACAGTCATATTCACACAAAGCAAACAAGTCCTTAGGTTTAGGCTTGCATGGGGTTTGTAGGTAAGTACCCTCTTGAAGTTAGTTGGCTCAACCTGTCCTAAAATAGAAACCGGGTTCTAAGGAGCTCAATATCATTAGATTATTTTCTGTGTTCATTGTTTTGGTTTAGCCACTTAACTGGCGACCAAAATATTCCAAGAAAACAATCCTCAATGAGTGTAGTATCGAGTATCTACCAACTTCGGACTGCACCAAAGTCGGTCATCTCACTACCCCTAAAAAGGCCAAGATGGTCAAGTAAGGTTCTAAGAGTTCGTTAGTGCTTCATGACATCACTCAGCGGCCCCGTATTCTCTTTGATTAACTCAGAGGCTACCGGTACCCACAAATATGTCACACTGATGTAGCTACTGCTTCAACCATGTCGGTATACCCCGCATAGTTCCCTCACAGTTTATTGCTACTTACCTAAAAGGTGTCCCTAAATCCGGGTGTAGGATTTAAAACAAGCCCAAAAAAGGAACCCAAAAAGTAAAGCATACAAATCAAGAAAGATAAGCATATAAAGGTGATCTAAAACCCTAAGGTAACCCAACTTTTAAAATTTATCCCCAGCAGAGTCGCCAGTTTTGTGATACGGTGGGAGAACTTACTTGGGATTTTGCGTTTGTGTTTGCACTTGTTTGGTTTAGCAAGAGGTGCCACCGACTTTTTATTTTATCCAAAGGAAAGGTCAAAAAGCACGGGAAAGACCTTTGAGATGTTTTCTTGGGTTCGGGGGGTAGATTATGAAAAGGGAAGGTGCTAGCACCCTTTTCATCAATGGTTATCCATGGGCTCTTAGTTACTTGTTTTAGATCACTTGCCTTTGCTTTTCAATTGTTTGAAATGGTGCTTTGTGTGTGTGGTTTTTGAAAATGTTTTGAAAAAGATGCCTTGTCTAGGCAACCTTTGTAATGATTCTTGTTTGAATATATACAAAGGTGTGTGTCTTTTTGAAAGGGTATTTCAATGTTTTGAAAGTTGTTTTTGAAACTGTTTTGTGTTATGGAGTGTGTTTGAAAAATGTCAAGGATGTTTTGCAAGATTTTTGATCAAGCAACTAAGACTTGTCTACCCTATTTTACTCAAAGATTTTTTCTTATGTTTTTAACCCTTTTTAACAGTGTTATTTCACCATTATATTTGGTGAACAACCTTGCGTTAGGATGTTAAACACGGGACAGACGCGGGTCATCGTATACAATCATTGAAAGCAACTTGTGAGACGCTCTAGCAATTTTGTAAGGGACGAGATCGTTTTATAGAAGGAAACATCGAGGATCATCGAGGGACTACGATCTTTGTTTATTGAAGGGGCATTTGCTAGAACGTCTCATACTCGAGGGACATGATTGTATTTTCCGAGGCAACAAGCGAGGTTACCCTAGAGGTGCAAGTGTGAATTGTGTATTGATTTTCATACATTTGTATTGTATTAGGTCATCTAGCGATTGATTTTGAATCTTCGCATACAAACCCTAATTACTATACAGTGTATTGAAAGCGATAAATTGCGGGAATTTAAAGTCTAAGTTATTACAAATAAGTATCCGGGGATGGGGGTACAAATGTTTACAAATGGGGATGAGTCTTATCAGAATAGTAATGTCCAAGTATATATTACAACCAAATCGAATTGTCGCATTCTCAATTATAACAAGGTATAAGATAATAAAAAATCAAAGAAAATGTGAGATGTGTATATTTATTTACAAATGCTCAAATAAAAATTAACCTAATTAAAGACTTAAGTATTTATTATTTTTTTGTATTTTATGTTTTTTATTGATTATATAGACAAAGAGTTTTAAAGAAAAGAAAAATTATTTTAAGTTAAAAATTCTATTGTATTTATGCGTGTTTATTAAATGTAAATTATTAAGAAAAATTATTAAGAAAATTTGTACAAAAAATTTACTATATTTTTTTTTCTAACAAAAGAAAAGAAAAGAAGAAATAGATTATAAAGAATGATAATAAAATGATAAAAAATGTTAGTTTTAAAAACATTATAAAAAAAAAAAGATAATGGGCCTAAACAAAATGTTTTCTTGAATGGCCCAAGGGAATTAAGAAGAAGAAGAAATTTAATATCAGAAAATGAAGAAAAAAAAGGGGGGTGGGCGCTGTTAAACGTTTGGGCTTAGGGGTTTTGGCTTGGGCAGAGGCCCATGATGTTTGAACAAGTTTGTTTAGGGTTGTTTCATTCGTTTGGGAATTAGGGTTTACAGTCTAACGGCGCCGCTCCTCTCCTCTTCGTTCTCTTCGTCTCTCTCAAACCCCATGAGCAACTGATATCCTCTCCCCTCGCCTTAGCCACCGGAGCATCGCCTCCATCCACCTCATGCCTTCCCTTTGCAGCGGTCTAGGGTTCTTGCTTCGTGACGGTACGATTTGTTAACTTTTGTTTTAGGTTTTTTGTGATATTACTCTTTCATTCTGCTTGATCACTACATGCAAGTTTTAGTCCATGTTTATTTTGATATTTACATGTAGTAGGAGTTTTAAGAGATATACCTTGGCGTTTTGTTCTGTAAATTGAAGGAGAAGGAGGGTGAGCTGGCCGGCGGCGCTTCCAGGAGGTTAGGCGAAGGAGGGGCGTGACGATTGTGTTGGGCTTGTGGTATTTCTGTTGTGCTTTTGATTTGATGATTCATTGATGATGAAGCTTATATTCTGAAACTTATTTGTTGTTTTCTTCACTTCTGGACTTCTTCCTCTTCTTTGAGTGTTGGCTTTTGATGATGAACTTTGTTTGTTCTGATTTTGAGTTGACTCTCTTCCTTTCTTTGGGTACTGATTTTTGATGATGAATGTTTTCTGAGACTTGTCTTTTTGCATGTTTGATGATGATGAATATTTCTGAAAATTTGTTTCTTTTACTTCTAAAACTCTCCCTTTCTTTGGTTTTGTCTATGATGATGATTTTCTGAGACATTGCTCGTTGCTCTTCATGTTGTTTGAAAATTGTTGGTGAACACAAACAAGAACTTGCTTGTTCTTCCTTTTGATATTGATGTTTTGATGTTTTGACTTGATGATGGTGAAAACTGAAAACCACTGTTATGGTCTTGCTTTTTTTGTTGGGCAAACAGGGTTATTACAGTTTGTGGCTTTTTTTGGATTTTGGTGAAGGTTTAGCAGTTTTGCTCACTGGTTTGTTGGCCTGAGTGTTTGGAAGGCAGTTTTACAGGTTGAACTGGCTTGTGTGATTTGTGAGACAGGCTGATGAGTATTTGAGTTTTGTTTGTGTTTACAAGCTTGCAGCTTTGTAAACCTGTAATGCAGGTTTTCGTTGGAAGTTGGCTTTGTGGGTTATGCAGGTTATGCCGGCTTGTGTGATTTGTTGTGCTTGTGTTTACAAGTAGTTTTACAGGTTATGCAGGCAGGTTGTGTTTTGGTTGAGTTTTGGAAAGCAGCCTAAGTGTTAGTACAGGCAGGCTTGTAGCTTTGTCTTTTGTTTGATGGTTTTTGTTTTGCAGGTTTGAATGGTTTGGATTTTTTATAGCAGTTTTGCTTCTGGTGTTTGAGTTTGGTTTTGAAAGCAGACTTGAAGGCTTGTGAGTTTTTGCAGGTTATGCAATTTGTTTTTTGAAGGCAGGCCTGGGTGTTTTTTAAACTTGCAGTTTTGCAGGTTTGTTCATATTTCTGTTTTGGAGGCAGTTTTGCTGGTTTGAATAGGTTTGTGTTTTGGGTTTGGAAGCAGTTTTGCTTTTTGTGTTTTTGGATGCAGGCTTCAGTTGGAGGCTTTTTATGCATGCCTCTGTGATTTGTTAAGCTTGCAGTTTTGTAAACCTGTAATGCAGGTTTTTTTGTTGGAAACAGGCTGTATGCTTTTAGCTTGCAGTTTTTGCTCTATCTCCCTCTCTTGAACTGTTAGACTGTTATATTTATTTGCTTTCTCACTGCCTTTTACAGCCTTGCTTGATGAGAGCTAGGACAAGTTCTTGCTTGTAACTTGGTTCATCTCCTGCATTGTTGTACTTGTTTCCATATTTCCTGCATTGTGCTTTCTTGGACAGCTTTGTGTACTTTCACAGCTTTGTGTACTTTGACAGCTTTGCAACTTGGTTTGACATTTTTGCAACTTAGTTTGCTTTTGTGCAATCTTGTGCCTTTGGTTGACTAATGCGGTTTGTTGTTCAGTTTGCTTTGCCTTGCTGCCTTATATCTTTGCATTTTGAAATAACTTGTATGCTTGCAATTTTATATATTTATTTTTCTCTCTGTGAACCGAGAAGAGAAATCTTCTTGTGATTTGCAGAGGGGAAAATGAAACATGATGAACATAGCATTTCTAATTCTAGCCAACAAGCTTTAAATAATGACTTTATATTTATCTGCTTGAAAATGTTTTTTAGTTTAACTGCACTGATTTCTTTTTTCTTCTGTCCTTTGCAGGTAAGTACCAGTTGAATAATGGAGGATGTAGTAAAAGTAGAAGATTTCAAGAGATTTAGGCTTTAGATTTATTTTCTTTTCATTTATTGTAATAAATATTATTGTAAACACTGAAAATTATAAATTTACAGTATTCGAACAAAATTTGTAACAATATTTGAAATAAATAAATAAATAAAGTCTTTGTCAAATACGAATTCTTTAGTGTCAAATATTCTATTATTTCCTTGTACTGTCTATTTAATTATTTAAGTCTCTTAAATTAAAATAACTGGAAATGTATCCCAATGACTTTAACCCAGATGAAATAAATAATCAACAAACTTTGCCGTCTCACAACCTCGCATTAGTCACAATATACCTGGCGTTCCAATTAATCATATGCTTTGTATAGTTAACAAACAAGCATTCCTTAAACCTTTCACTCCACTGATCAAACCAATGCCTCAAAGTTTCAAACAAAGCCTCGGCTCCTACCCCAGATATTTAGGTTTTGAGAAGCAACCGGTAATCTGGAACAAGCGTAAAAATAATGTAACAATCAATTGAATTATTGTGGATTCAATTTCTTCTGAGAAATACGAGTGAAAACCCTAATTCCAGATTTGTCGTTAAAGAAAAGTCTGCTTGATCAATTCCTGAGCCAATCTCAACAAAATCAATGGAAACCCTAATTCTGGATTGACTGATAAAGAAAAGTCTGTTTGACCGATTTTTGAGTCAACTTTAACAAAATCAGTGGAAACCCTAATTCTGAATTTACTGATAAAGAAAAGTCTGTTTGACCGATTCTTGAGCCAATCTGGTAAAGTCAGGGAAAACCCTGAAGTCGTGATTTCTTGTGAAAAAGGGAGGACAAATTTTGGGGTACAACAATACATATATACTTTATTTTATTAAAAACTTAGATAAAAATACAAAAATATTACATTTTTATTTTCATTATTATTTATACTAAAAAAACACTTTTTTTTTAAATATATTTCATTTTTGTATATATTAATATATTTTTGTATATAAATAATCTATAATATTTATCTTCTTAAAAGAAATTAGGGTTTACCCTAAAATAAATAAAATTAATCTTTTTTTATTTATTTATTTCTTTATATTTCTTTACATTGAAAATATTTTTACATACATAAAAACTTCTTTTTTGCATAATATATTTTATTTAATATTTGTTTATTTTGTTGTTTAAATATTGTACATTTAAATATTTATGAATTATAGTTCAATTTGGATGTAATAGTAACTAGGATTTATATTTCTTGTCAAATACCCCCTATTCAAAAATTGTACCCCCATCCCCATAATCATGTTGTAATAGCTTAGAATTTAAATTCTCGCACTTTTACGCTTTCAATTATGCCATGATTAGAGAATTAGGGTTTGTATGCCAAAATCAAATTAACAAATAGTTTGACCTAATCAAAGACAAAAATGCATGAAAATCAAACACAATGCACACTTGCACCCCTAGGGTTACAATCCACTTGTTGCCTTCAAAAATGGGCCATGGTATGCATGTTAAGCACTTTGGCAAAAGAAAAACAAAACAAAAGATCATAGTCCCTCGATGACGCTATCTTGGTTGCCTAAACAAAAATGATTAAGTCCCTCAAGAAAATTGCCAAAAATACTTGACACAATTGTTATCATGGTCTATACGATGACCCGCACCTGTCCCGTTTAACATCCTAACACAAGGTTGTTCACCAAATGCAATGGTGAAACAACACTGTTAAAAGGGTTGAAAACATAAGAAAGATCTTTGAGTAAAATAGGGTAGATAACTCTTAGTTACTTGATCAAAAGCTTGCAAAACATCCTTTCTATTTTCAAACACACTTCACAACACAATTTCAAAATCCAACTTTCAAACATTGGAAACTTTTCAAAAGACAAAAACACCTTTGTATACATTCAAACAAGAATCATTACAAAGGTTGCCACAACGATGGCCTCTTTTCAAAACACCTTTCAAAACCACACACAAAGCACTATTTCAAACAATTGAAAAGCAAAGCAAGTGATCTAAACAAGTAACTAAGATCCCATGGATAACCATGGATGAAAAGGGTACTTGCACCTTCCCTTTTCATAATCTACTCCCCGAACCCAAGAAAACATCTCAAAGGTCTTTCCTGTGCTTTTTGACCTTTCCTTAGGATAAAATAAAAAGTCGATGGTGACTCTTCCTAAACCGAAACATTTGCGAACACAAAACACAAAACCTCAAGTCAATTCTCCCACCGTATCACATAATTGGCGACTCTGATGGGGAAATCTTTAAAAGTGTAGTAACCTTTGGGTTTAGATCACCTTTGCATGTCTTGATTGTTTTGATTGCTTTACATTTGGTTCTCTTGTTTGGGTTTGAATCCTTCACCCGGATTTTTTTGGGAAACATTCATAGGTAAATAGCAATACGTTGTGGAAACTGTGCGGGGTATACCGACATGGTTAAAGCAATAGCTATATTAGTGCAACATATTTGTGAGTATCGGTAGCCTTTGAGTCAATCAAAGAGAATACAGGGCCGCTGAGTGATGTCATGAAGCACTAATGAACTCTTAGAACCTTACTTGACCATCTTGGCCTTTTTTAGGGGTAGTGAGATGACCGGCTTTGGTGCAGTCCGAAGTTGGTAGATACTCGATACTACACTCATTAAGGGTTGTTTTCTTGGAATATTTTGGTCGCCAGTTAAGTGGATAAACCAAAACAATGAACACAGAAAATAATCCAGTGATATTGAGCTTCTTAGAACCCGGTTACTATTTATAGGACAGGTTGAGCCAACTAACTTCAAGAGGGTACTTACCTATGAAACCTCATGCAAGCCTGAAACTAGGGTTTTTGTGTGACTTATTTGTACATGTGCTTGTGCATACATCATGAACATCATAAAGCATCATATGCATCCACTAACCATTTCAAGGGTTTGGATCTTCATCTTTGTTCTTGTTTTGTAGGTCATGGAATCTCTTCGCAGGAAAACAATTCAAATCAACCTTGTGAGGATCCCTCCTCAACTCAAGGAGCTTACTTCCAAGATTCCAGAGAATTCTCTTTTCATTGAAAGACATGGTAGACTTCTCAACTTGGTCAACTCCAACATTAAAGAAGACATGGTGAAAGTTCTCTTCCAGTTCTTTGACCCCCTACACCACTGTTTTACATTCCCTGATTACCAACTAGTACATACTTTGGAGGAATTTTCTCAACTCCTGAGGATTCCTATTCTTCATCAACTACCCTATAACGGTACAGAAAAAGAACCAAAGCCTGAAGATGTTGCTCAAGCCTTACACTTGCAACCATCTGATATCGAAGGTCATTGGGAAACCAGAAGTGGTGTCAAGGGTTTCTTGGCAAAGTTTCTGTTTGAGAAGGCACAAGACTGCTGGAATTCTCTAGATCTACAAACTTTTGAAGAGATTGTGGCACTCCTCATCTATGGGTTGGTCTTATTCCCGAACCCTGATCAACTTATAGATGTGAATGCTGTCAAAATCTTCATGTCCCAGAACCCTGTGCGTACATTGCTTGGGGACATCCTACACTCATTTTACACACGAACAATGAGGAAAAAAGGTGTTCTCATGTGTTGTACTCCTCTTCTAGCAAGGTGGTTTATTTCTCACCTTCCACAATCAATTTTGAAGAATGAGCAGGGTTTAAGGTGGTCACAATGGTTGATGACCCTCACACATTCTGATGTTCATTGGTGTTCTCGGTCTAGAGAAAATGTCATCATCATTGATCGTTGTGGGGAATTCCCTAATGTCCCACTACTTGGCATTAGGAGAGGCATTACCTACAACCCCTGTTTAGCTCTAAGACAGTTTGGATATGCTAGAAGGGATGGCCCTCATGATATGTTGATTCCTGACTTGGTTTTTGACTTCGACAATGATGCGCAAGGACTTCGACAAAGGTTCATCAAAGCTTGGAGGATGCCCAACAAAGTGGATAGTAAGACACTAGGGCACAAGAATTCCATCCCCCTTGAGCCTTATCTCAAGTGGGTACGAACCCGCGCTCAGAATCTTATGATTCCATACCCTCACATTCTCCCTGTGATCAAAGAGCCTGTTATGGAAGGAGAGGTTCCATACACCCTCTTACATCCTGACATGCCGACATCATTGGAAGAGTTACAAAAGAGTTGGATCCAACTCAAAGAAGAATGGAATACTTTTGAAGCCAGCTTCTATGCCAGTGAGAAGAAGGTTTTGGAGCTTACCCGCCGACTTCATGAGGAGGAAACTCTCAACACTTACATCACACCAAAGAGGATGCGCAATGTCTTTTTACATTAAGAATTTTGTAATATTTTGCCCATGGGGCACTTATGTACTAACAAATTTCTTCTTAATATGACGTGTGTTCCTTTTGTTTGCAACAAATTTGAATGTCTAAATCCTTGAATGCATTACATGAATAACATATCATTCATCATATGCATAAACAGGTCTTCACACCAGGTTTCCTTATCTTTCTGCTGTTTATTTCAGCAAGATGGATTTGGAGCAGACGGTTAAGGATCTGCAAGCACAAAATTCGCAATTCCAGCAACTCCTCATGACCTTAGCAAAGGGTCAAGAGGACCTTAAAGCACTGTTGGAGAAAGATAAAGAGAAAAAGATGAAAAGACCTGGTGTGGTCATTATGGGAAGAAGGTTTGAAAACCATGCTAGAAAAGTTCTCGAATTCCCCTCGACGTCCGATGAAGGGGCTGGTAAAGGAAAAGGAATTGCGATGCCTTCTGAATCTGAAGTTGAAGAGGAAGAAGAGGAAGAAGACGAAGATTACTCCGAACTGCAATATCCCCCGGCGGATGATAAGTTTAAAACTCTTGAGGATCGGTTGGTAGCCATGGAGTTGCAAAGGGTACCCGCTTTAGAATTCGAAGAACTAGGGTTGGTCGCTGGGATCGTCATTCCTCCTAAGTTCAAAGTTCCTACATTTGCTAAGTATGACGGTTTGTCTTGTCCAAAGATGCATCTGAGATCCTACGTCAGAAAGATCCAACCCAACTCATCTGATAAGGATCTTTGGGTCCATTTTTTCCAAGACAGTTTGTCAGGCACACAATTGGACTAGTTCTATCAACTTGAGAGGTCTGAGGTTCATAATTGGGAAGATCTAGTTGCTGCTTTCTACCGACAATACTAATACAATGCTGATTTAGCACCTACTCGTACTCAGCTACAGAGTATGGGTATGACTTCTAATGAGGGATTTAAAGAGTATGCCCAGAAGTGGCGTGATTTGGCTGGAAGGGTGCAGCCACCTTTGTCGGATAGAGAATTGGTTGACATGTTTTTAGGGATCCTGTCTGGCCCTTTCTTCAATCATTTAATCGGGAGTTCCTCTGCAGGATTCACCGAATTAATTCTGACCGGTGAAAGGGTCGAGGCCGGCATTAAAAGTGGTAAGATTCAGAAAGATGCCTCTGCGTCCACTGCTATTAAGAAGACCTTCCCAGATAAGAAGGAAGTTTCTGCTGTTTATTCTCAGAAAAGCCAAGGAAGAATGAGGCGCCGACACAAGGTAGGGGCTGTAATGATCCAAAACTCTTCAAATGATCAACCTCGCAGCAATCAGCCAAGATCTAATCAGCAAAGGGTAGAAAGGCCACAACGGCAATTCACCTGAATCAACATGACACCGGCTCAAGTCCTCCCTCATCTGTTAAAGCTGAATCTCACCACTTTGAAAGAAGCGCCGAAGAACCCTAACACTTCTTCTCCTTATTATCACTCCAATGTAAAATGTGCATACCACTCTGACAGTGTAGGGCATGATACCAACAACTGTTGGGCTCTTAAGAACAAAATCCAAGACTTGATAGATGCCAAGGAGGTAGAATTCGATGCGCCCGAAAAGCCGAATGTGATTTCTGCCCCAATGCCCAAGCACAGTCATAATATTCATGCCGTTATGGAAGACCTTCATGTTACCAATGTTGCTGACCTTTTGACTTTGTTACCAGTGATTAAAGTTAATTTGATGAGAGCCGGGATATTCCCAGGCTGTGGAAAAGACTGTTACTTTTGTTTAAACATACGAGCTAACTGCCCAATGTTGAAATCAGGCATCCAACGCCTGATGGATACCCAAGAGATACTCTTTCAAAAGACTCTTGTTGATACCTTCATTCATGTTACTCCTGCCACCTTTATTACTCCAACCAATGACATTGCAATAATAACCATCTCCGACAATCTTCCCAAGGCTTGCAAAAGGCCTGTCAAGATTACGCCTGATCCTAAGTTTGTGCCGTTGAAAATCACCATGCCGGGGCCTGTCCCGTATGAATCTAATAAGACGATACCATGGAACTACGGTGGAGAAATCTTCTATCATGGTATCAAACAGATTGAATCAGTCCAAGAGAATTTCGATGATGAAACCCCTGATATAGGGAATATTGTGGGAACGAGCAAGATAACTCGCAGCGGAAGGATATTTTCTCCGGAGATTGCTCCTCCACGAGCAGTCTTCGGACCCTCGATAGTTCCTGTGCCTATCAATCCATCTGTGCAAAGCCCGATAATTGAAGAAGTTGATGTACCCGAAGCTGGACCATCAGATGTTACTTCCAATAAAGGTAAGGGGATACTAGAAGCGCATGTCAGGAAGAAGGCTCATATTGTGGTAATCCCCGAAACCACCCAGAAAGAGATGGAAGAAATCTTAAAGATAATCAAGAAGAGCGACTATGATGTCGTGGAACAGCTAGGGCAGACCCCTTCCAAAATATCCATGTTGGCTCTCCTACTCTGTTCTGAGGCCCATGCTAAGGCCTTAATCAAATTTCTAAAGACGGCACACGTGCCTCAAGAAACTTCGGCTGACCAGTTTCAAGAATGCGTGGCTAGCCTTACTGCTGATAATGGTCTTGGTTTTTCCGATGTTGATTTGACTCCTAAGGGAAGGAAACACAATGACGCGCTGCATGTCTCAGTAGAATGCAGGGGAACCACCCTTGCCCATGTCCTAATTGATACCGACTCATCTTTGAATGTGCTGCCAAAAAAGGCGTTGGATAGATTGGACTGCGAAGGATTGACCCTCAAGCCCAGTAACATCGTTGTTAGAGCCTTCGACGGTTCTAAGAGGATGGTTCATGGAGAAGTGGACATTCCTATCAAGGTGGGCACATAAATTTTCAACTCTACCTTTTATGTGATGGACATCCGTCCTTCATATTCTTGCTTGTTGGGAAGGCCGTAGATCCACTATGCTGGGGCAATTACCTCCTCTTTACACCAAATGCTAAAGTATCCTGTTCAGGGTAAGATTATAACGGTGCACGGTGAGGAAGAGTACATGATAAGTCACCTTAACTCCTTCCGCTATGTGGAGTTGGATGGAGAATTCATAGAAACTCCTTTCCAACATTTCGAGGAAGTTTCTCCTGAAGTCGCAGTTGCAAAGACAATGGTTGATGTGCCTATCGTTTCCAAGCCTGTGTCTAGGATGGCATCCCTCAAGGATGCGGAGGCTGTAATCAAAGAAGGAAGGAGTACAATGTGGGGGCAACTGCCTGATTTTCCTCACAAGACGGACAAATTCGGACTAGGTTTTACCGCTGTCGGCCAGAAAGCTGTGCGTCGCTCCAGAGCTGGAGGACCACCCGTAAAAATCACTCACCATGGAATTAATGCCTTAGAAGATGATGATGAAGAAGACAACTTTGAAGATTGGATCTTTCCAACCGTCAAAGGAGGATTAAGCAACTGGGAAGCGAAGGACTTCGTTCCCATCACTTTTATCAACCAGTAATTTATCTTTGAACAATTTCCTATTTTGGTCTGTAATAACTAAACAATTCGTACACTATTTTCACCTTATGCCTTTCCCGGGGAATATAGGTCCATTTGTAAGGGCTTGATTTTCTTCATTATCATATGCCATGTTTAATGAATCATTGGACGTTTTCATCTATAAACTGTTGTGTTCATTTTCTTTCCTTTTACATTTTATTTTTAAGGATGGTTATCCCTTACACACACCCACACTCACAAAATGCAGGTACCCATCCACTCCGGATTCCATGGGTGACTATTCTGCTTTAGCCTTCGGTGACTCTGAAGATTTGGTCAATCATGCTGAGTACGAAGTCGACGAAGACTGTGAAGTGCCGGGAGAGTTAGCCAGACTTTTGCAACAAGAAGAGAGGGTTATTCTGCCCCATGAATAGTTGCTAGAGACCATCAACTTGGGAACAGAGGAAGACAAGAAAGAGGTTAAGGTGGGTGCCAACCTGGAATCAAGTGTCAAAGAGCACTTAGTGCAGTTGTTGAATGAATATGTTGAAATTTTCGCCTGGTCCTATGAAGACATGCCGGGACTAGATACAGATATTGTGGTTCACCATCTCCCTTCAAGAGAAGACTGTCCACCGATCAAACAAAAGGTTCGCCGAACGAGGCCCAACATATCTGAAAAGGTCAAAACTGAGGTGATGAAGCAATTTAATGTTGGCTTTCTGGATGTTACTTCCTATCCATAATGGGTTGCTAACATTGTGATTATGCATAAGAAGGACGGCAAAGTCAGAATGTGTGTGGACTATAGGGGCTTAAACAGGGCTAGCCCTAAAGATGATTTTCCACTGCCACACATTGACATCTTGGTTGACAACACAGCTCAACACAAGGTATTTTCCTTCATGGACGGATTCTCGGGATACAACCAGATCAAAATGGCTCCCGAAGACATGGAGAAAACTACATTTGTCACACAGTGGGGTACCTTCTGCTACAAAGTGATGCCATTCGGACTGAAGAATGTCGGGGCAACCTATCAACGCGCCATGGTAGCTTTGTTTCATGACATGATACATCATGAGATTGAAGTTTACATAGACGATATGATAGCCCGTTCACAGACAGAAGAGGAACACCTTGACCATCTGCAAAAGCTGTTTGTCAGATTGAAAGAGTATAAGCTCAGACTGAACCCAAGCAAATGCACTTTTGGAGTCAGGTCTAGTAAACTTCTGGGATTTATTGTCAGCAACAAAGGCATTAAGGTTGATCCTGCTAAATTAAAAGCTATACAAGAAATGCCTGCCCCCCGCATTGAAAAGGAGGTTAGAGGTTTCTTGGGACGCTTAAACTACATTACGAGGTTCATCTCTCACCTAACATCTACCTGTGAGCCAATCTTCAAGTTGTTGAAGAAATATCAGGTGATTGAATGGAACAATGATTGTCAAGTTGCTTTTGATAAGATCAAGGAGTATTTACTGGAACCTCCTATTTTGATGCCACCCGTTGAAGGAAGGTCGTTAATCATGTATCTGACTGTTTTGGATAACTCAATGGGGTGTGTACTGGGCCAACATGACGAGTCTGGCCGAAAAGAGCATGCCATTTATTACCTTATCAAAAAGTTTACCGACTGCTTGAGAAAACTTGCTGCGCTTTGGTATGGGCTGCTCGCCGGCTAAGGCAGTATATGTTGACTCATACCACTTTGCTGATTTCCAAGATGGATCCGATCAAGTATATCTTTGAGAAGCCTGCTTTATCTGGAAGAATCGCTAGATGGCAAATGATCCTGACTGAGTATGATATCCAGTATACTACCCAAAAAACTATAAAAGGGAGTGTACTAGCTGACCATCTAGCTCATCAAGCCGTAGAAGATTACCAATCTATGAGATTCGACTTCCCTGACGAGGACAGCATGACATTGGACAACATTGAAGGTAACGGACCGTATGACGGACCTGAACAAGGATCCTGATGGACCATGTACTTTGATGGTGCTTCAAATGCACTTGGCAACGGTATCGGTGCGGTACTCATTTCTCCAGAAGGTTGCCATACACCCTTCACTGCCCGACTTTGTTTCAGCTGTACCAACAATATGGTCGAATATGAAGCTTGCATCTTTGGTCTCAAGGCTGCTATAGACTTGGGAATCAAATCTTTAGTCGTATTTGGGGACTCGACTTTGGTTATCAGTCAAGTCAAAGGAGAGTGGGATACTAAACATCCTAATTTTATCCCATACAAAGAACATGTTCTGACATTGTTGCCTCATTTCGAGCAGATTACCTTCGAGCATTTTCCGCGAGAAGAAAATTAGCTAGCAGATGCTCTGGCTACAATGTCTTCCATGTTTAAACTCAACTGGGATAATGAGGCTCCCCAAATCACCATCGAGCGAATGGACGAACCTGCGCACTGTCATGAGATTAATACCGAAGAAATAGTGGAATAACCCTGGTTTCATGAAGTCAAAAGGTATCTTCAGACTCGAGAATACCCTGAAGGAACATCCGTCAATGACAAAAAGTTCTTAAGGAGATTTGCTGCCAAGTTCTTCCTGAGCAATGGTATCCTTTATAAGCGCAGCCATGATTGTGTTCTACTTCGTTGTGTGGACAAGGTTGAAGCAGAGTTGATCATGACCGAAATACATAGTGGCACATTTGGCACCCACTTGAGCGGGCATACGATGGCTAAGAAGATTCTAAGGGCAGGCTACTACTGGTCTACCATGGAAGTTGATTGTCATCAACATTCCCATACTTGCCACAAATGTCAAGTCTACGCCGACAAAGTACATATTCCTCCTGTTCCTCTCAACGTGCTAACAGCTCCTTGGCCATTCGCAATGTGGGGTATCAACATGATTGGAGAGATCAAGCCTAAGGCATCCAATGGACATCGCTTCATCGTGGTGGTTATTGATTACTTTACCAAGTGGGTCGAAGCAGCTTCCTACGCCTTTGTTACAAAGAATGTGGTTGCCCGCTTCATTAAGCAGAATCTCATATGCCACTACGTTATTCCCGACAGGATCATCACAGACAACGGTACAAATTTGAACAACACTATGATCACCGCTCTATGCGAGCAGTTCAAGATTTATCATCACAATTCATCTCCCTATCGGCCAAAGATGAACGGTGTTGTTGAAGTCGCGAACAAAAATATCAAGAAGATCATTCAAAAGATGACAGTCACCTACAAGGACTGGCATGAGATGTTACCGTTTGCTCTGCATGGATAACGTACCACGGCGCGTACTTCAACAGGGGCAACCCCCTTTTCTTTGGTATGTGGCATGGAAGCTGTTTTACCTATGGAAGTCCAGATTCCTTCCTTAAGGATTATGAAGGATGCCGGTTTGAGTGAAGACGATTGGATTCAGACCCGACTTGATCAACTTAATTTGATCGACGAGAAATGACTTACTGTTGTTTGTCATGGTCAGACGTACCAGAAACGGGTGATCAAGGCTTTCAATAAGAAAGTCAGACGTTAGGTATATCAAGTCGGAGATCTTGTAATCAAGCGGATCATCTTGCCATAAAGTGATCCCAGGGGCAAGTGGACTCCTACTTATGAAGGACCATTTGTGATCAAGAGCATCTTTTCTGGTGGGGCAATGATTCTGACCACCATGGACGGCGATAACTTGTTGCACCCTACGAACGCAGACATAGTCAAAAGATACTACGCATGAAATGGCCCGACATGTTGAAAACCCGAAAGGGCGACTTGGGCAAAAATGGGCATCCCGGTGAATCGAAAACCCGAAAGGGCTATTCAGGAAAAAATTAGGGATAAACAAAAAAATATGTACACCCGGCAAGTTGAAAACCCGAAAGGGCGACTTGGGCAAAAAAGGGTTTCCCGGTGGACTGAAAACCCGAAAGGGCGGTCCATGCAAAAGTTAGGGAATTAAAGCGTATGACTATGTCTCGTCGGATCACTTTAAGGACAATCTCTTCACCAACAAGCTCCAGGCTTCTGATCAATCCAATCATCGGCGGACGAAGCAGCGAATGGACAAGATACTCAGAGTTGTAAAGGCTATAGCAGAATGGGAACCCCATGGAATTGTTACACATAGCCATCTTTCTTTTGTATAAAATTTTTCTCAATTTTACGACAAAATTCTCTTACTAGGATGTTTGTCTCCTTTGTACAAAGATACTTACAAAAGTTAATACAAAGATACTTCAAAGTGCAGAAATTTGTTGGCCTTTCCTTTCTTTTTTACACTTATGTTTTATTTGAAAACTTCCAATGTTTTGTTAAATAGGCATATGCATTTGAATATAATCACTGCTTACAAATAAAACAAAATTAAGAAAGGATAATTACTGGTAGATTGAAAGGGTAGGAAGACGTCTTTAGGCTATTCCAGAAGAAATCCCCTGCAGTACATCATCCAGCTCCTCAACAAAGCTAAAACCTTGGAGAATATATCCCTAGCGGAGTTAAATTTCCAGATCCCCAGCGGAGCCAGTGTATTCTAAACCTTATTCCCCAGCGGAGTTAAGTTTCAAAGTTCCCATTGGAGTTAAGTCTCCAAACTCCCGATCCCTGGTGGAGCCCGAAAACCCTGAAATACATATCCCCAGCGGAGCTAGAATATTCTAAACCTTCTTCCCCAGCGAAGTCAAATTTCCAACTATCAATCCCCAGCGAGAACTATTCAGCTTTCCCCAACTTCCCCAGTAGATTGGCATACAACCCAAGCTCTTGATTTCCTCAACCGAGTAAACACTCTCCCCAGAGTTTATTTCCCAACAGAACAAAGATTCTATTTCCTGTTTCTCCATTCAAAGCCTCCCAAGTTTTAATTCCCCAGTAGAGATTTTCAGAGTTTTCCTTATTTCCCAGGAAGGTCATGAAGGATTCTCATTCCCCACAAAAGTTATCAAAGCTCTTGTTAAATCCATACAAATCACCAAGGATTTTCAATCTCCTGCAGTGGTCCCAGGATTTCTCATTCTCAACAATCAAAGATCTTTAATCCCCAAGCAGTCAGCAAGGATTTCTCATCTCCAATAATCAAAGATTTTTGGAATCCCCAGCATCGGTCAAGGATTCACTTTCCCCGGCAGCAGTCGAGGATTTCATTATCTCCAGTTAACAAGGATTTATTTTCCTCAGCAAGACAGCTACTCCGCTTACATGCACATCCATTACATTCATATATCATAAACATTGATGAAACACATTTCATTGCATCATACGTATCATGCAACATAACTTTGTGTTTTAGCTAACATTTTACCCTTTTCAGGATAAGATTAAAAGGCTATCGTTAACAATTATTCAGATACAGTATGGATACACCCCAAACACGGTGGTCATTCTATTACTCATTCAAAATTTCAAGTCAAAAATATAGTATGGATACACCCCAGACACGGAGGCCATTCTATCTCTCATTCAGATTTAATTATCAACTTCAAGTTCAGATACGCTCCAAACACGGATGCCATTCTGGCCCTTACACCAGAAGTTTGATTCTCCCCAGTGCAGTCGCCACGAAAGTCATTCTGTCACTTATTCAGATCCCAGTTACAGTTTCAGATAGACTCCAGACACGGAAGTCATTCTGCTACTCATACAAATCTCAACTTCAGATACAGTCTAGATACGCTCCAGACACGGTTGCCATTCTATCACTCATTCGGAATTTATCCCCAGCATACAGTTGCTCCATACACAGATTTTTCTCTGTTACCCATTCAGAATACAGATACACTCCAGACACGGCACTCATTCTGATATTCATTCAAGAATCAAATACAATTACAGCTTGGATACACTCTAAAGATAGACGCCATTCCCATGCTCATACAAACCCAATCTCCAGATACAACTCTGATACGTTCCAAGTACGGATACCATTCTGATGTTCATTCTACTGGTTTTCAACAAACAAATCTTAGATGGCATCTTTAAGCCCATCTCCAGCAAGATTCTACCATCTCCAAATGTCATCTTTAAGCCCATTCCCTCAACAATATTTTGACGAGTGCAAATTTACGGGCACTTTAGTGTCCAATCCTCTTTTACCTTCGAGTGACGAAAGGCAAACTTGCCAATCTAACTCTTCAGGTTCAAGAAGATTGAACAGGGGAAATTGTTGTTTCCCAAAATTTGCCCTCTCATTTTATCAACATTTCTCATCACAAGACTCTTGGAACTCAAGACCAAGCTAGGGTTTGCTCTGCTCAAGACACCTCCTTGCACTATTGACCTAAATTAGGGTTTGAGTTTGCACAGGGATTTTTGGACCTTCAATGTCCAAATTGACTTTCATACTTCATGATGGACTCATAAGTTTGTCCATACCAAATTTCAAGCCTTGAATCAAATTTTTGCCCAGTCAATTGGACAGTTGACCTAGAAATCAACTGTATTGGGGAAAAAGTCAACTGTGACCAATCTACAGTCAAACCTCATGAATTTTGACCCACATCAACATTATGAACTCATATGAGCCATTTGATCAAGTTTGGACCATAATTCCACAAGAAATTTGATCAGATCACCAAAAGGGCAAAATGATCATTTTTAGGGTTTTGACTGTACAAAGGCAATTTTTGACTGTTTGACCTAGCCAATGGCAAATCAAGTTCAACCATGGACTCAAGGACTCAATGGAATCATCTTGACATATTCAACAAGTTCAAAAGATCTCAAATGCATTGGATTGACAGATGAATTTTCCAGTCAACTGATTAAAATTTGACTGTACACTGAAAAGTCAAACTTTGACTTTTTGATCAAAATCAAGTGCCAAGGGTCATTTTTCATCAAGATATGTAAAATTATGAAACTTGTTCATCAAGAAACCCAAAATTGCAAATTAGGGTTTGAAATTGAAAATTTTTCATAACTTAGAAATTTTCTAAGTTATGAAATTTTCTTAATTTTTCCTAACTTTGCCCCACATTTTCACCAAGATGAAAATGGATTCAAACAAAACTTACAACATGAAAGTTGTAGTCCTCCACAAAGTCTATAACTTTGATTCACAAAGTTTTGTCAAAAGAAGTTTGGATCTAAAGTTAAGATTTTTGGAACAAGGGTCCCTAAAACTTTTAACTTAGAGAAATTTTGCCCTAGTTTAGGCAGGATTTTGACCCATCTTCTTGGCCATTTTTCACATAGTTACACTTGGAGTCTCAAGTTGAATTTCAAAGATGGATTATAGTACTTGTTGCAAGATTTCCAAATTTTCCAAGAACTCCTCAAACACATCTGTGGTTAGGGAGAATCGAATGCTTGAAGTTGGCAAAAACTCACTTTGTATCCATGGCCAATACATGTTCATACAAGTTGCAAAATCTGTCCAAACTAGCTTTGTACTTGTTTACAGGTCTCTAAACCAATTCACACTCAAAAATTAATTGAAAATACATTGGACATTGGTATTATTCTGATCAATGGAGCTTGGCACAATGAATAAATCCATTTTGGGCATAAAGGTGGCACTTTCATTTACATAAAGCATGTTTTATGTCAAATTTCATTTCTTGAGCCATACACCAAGCCCTTTGCTACAAACAAGGCTCCCTAATTTCAGGCAAAGTTCAACAACTTTGTGCAGCTAGGTTACAAGCCAGTACAGCCATAGCATTGTCAACTCTCACTTTTTGCTTCAAAACCAAGTAATTATGCACAAGGTCAAGAACTTACACATCTGATATATTCAACTCTGGCCAACATTTCAAACAAGTTTTTCACATCCCTGTGAGCCAGAAACACGAGCCATTCATCCCTCAAACACCCTTGTACACAAAAAGCACATTTTCTTGCAAAACAGGGCAGGCCCTGCAGAATCACTTCCATTTTCACATCCACTCGTGCGTTTTGCTTGCAACCAGTTCCAATACCTTCCATTCAACTCACTCAAACTATCCCAAACCTCCATTGCCAACTGTAACTCCATTTATAGTGTTCACCATTTTTGTTTTGAAGCTTTACAGGTTGAGTTCTATAGAGAGATTCAGACTATTTCAAAACAAACTAAGCATTGGGAAAGGTCCAGGGAACATCAAGCAAGCTCAAAAGAACCTCAGGCCTCACTGAAAGTTGGTGCATTGCCATACTCGAGCTTGACTGAAACAGGTATTTCTCAAACTTCTATCTCTCTATTTAGGAACATTTAGCCTTAGGTTTGTGAATGAAAGATGTAGTACTCATTGCCATGAAACCATACATATGCTCAGTTTTCATTTATATTAAGCGTGCTAAGAGAATTTCATCCATGAACATGCTGAAAAAACTAGGTCAGATTTTAGGGCCAGAGAAATTCTCTTTGGTCTTTGAGAGTTAGATCAAGTTTTTTATATGGTTAGAATCGTGGTTTAATGCTCTACAAGTTTCATGTTTTGAGTTTTGGCAAAAGATCACAAATACAGGAGTTAGCAGTTTGTACAGGCGCGCGCGTATTTTCAAACATTCTGGAGGTTGAAGATGAAGTCTGGGTTGGGCCTGGCCTTCTTGCTGTCTGCACCCCCATTTTGCTAAATGCACCCCCCTGGCCCATTTTCTTTATATTTTGTTATTTTTGCATTTTAATTTCATTTCTGACTTTATTATTTTATTTCCAAACATAAAAAATGCTTAAAAAATATTTTCATAATTTTTTACATTTATTTGGTATTTATTTTAATTTTTTCTAATATAGAAAACATTTTAATACCTTTTTATCATTTGTTTAAATTTAAAAACAATGTAAATAATACTTTATTTTTATTTTCTTATTTTATACATACTTAATATATATATATATATATATATATATATACTTTATTTTATTAAAAACTTAGATAAAAATACAAAAATATTACATTTTTATTTTCATTATTATTTATACTAAAAAAACACTTTTTTAAAAATATATTTTCATTTTTGTACATATTAATATATTTTTGTATATAAATAATCTATAATATTTATCTTCTTAAAAGAAATTAGGGTTTACCCTAAAATAAATAAAATTAATCTTTATTTATTTATTTATTTATTTATATTTCTTTACATTGAAAATATTTTTACATACATAAAAACTTCTTTTTTGCATAATATATTTTATTTAATATTTGTTTATTTTATTGTTTAAATATTGCACATTTAAATATTTATGCATTATAATTCAATTTGGATGTAATAGTAACTAGGGTTTATATTTCTTGTCAAATACCCCCTATTCAAAAATTGTACCCCCATCCCCATAATCATGTTGTAATATCTTAGAATTTAAATTCTCGCACTTTTACGCTTTCAATTATGCCATGATTAGAGAATTAGGGTTTGTATGCCAAAATCAAATTAACAAATAGTTTGACCTAATCAAAGACAAAAATGCATGAAAATCAAACACAATGCACACTTGCACCCCTAGGGTTACAATCCACTTGTTGCCTTCAAAAATGGGCCATGGTATGCATGTTAAGTACTTTGGCAAAACAAAAACAAAACAAAAGATCATAGTCCCTCGATGACGCTATCTTGGTTGCCTAAACAAAAATGATCAAGTCCCTCAAGAAAATTGCCAAAAATACTTGACACAATTGCTATCATGGTCTATACGATGACCCGCGCCTGTCCCGTTTAACATCCTAACACAAGGTTGTTCACCAAATGCAATGGTGAAACAACACTGTTAAAAGGGTTGAAAACATAAGAAAGATCTTTGAGTAAAATAGGGTAGATAACTCTTAGTTACTTGATCAAAAGCTTGCAAAATATCCTTGCTATTTTCAAACACACTTCACAACACAATTTCAAAATCCAACTTTCAAACATTGGAAACTTTTCAAAAGACAAAAACACCTTTGTATACATTCAAACAAGAATCATTACAAAGGTTGCCACAACGATGGCCTCTTTTCAAAACATCTTTCAAAACCACACACAAAGCACCATTTCAAACAATTGAAGAGCACCATTTCAAACAATTGAAAAGAAAAGCAAGTGATCTAAACAAGTAACTAAGAGCCCATGGATAACCATGGATGAAAAGGGTGCTTGTACCTTCCCTTTCATAATCTACTCCCTGAACCCAAGAAAACATCTCAAAGGTCTTTCTTATGCTTTTTGACCTTTTCTTAGGATAAAATAAAAATTCGGTGGCGACTCTTGCTAAGCCGAAACATTTGCGAACACAAAATGAAAAACCTCAAGTCAGTTCTCCCACCGTATCACAGAGAAGATCTTGTGTTGCACGGTGTTGTCGACCAGAATGTCAATGTGGGGGGAGCGGGAAATCATCTTTGGGGCTCGCCCTGTTCAAATCTCTGTAGTCCACATACATCTGTACCTTGCCGTCTTTTTTAGGCATTGGAACTACATTAGCCACCCATTGGGGATAATAGGTGACGGCTAAGAAACCAGCGTTGAACTATTTCATAACCTCTGCTTTGATCTTCTCTGACATTTCAGGGCGCATCTGACGGACCTTCTGCTTTATCAGAGGGCAATAGTCTTTAGTTGGCAGACAGTGAACAACAATATCCGTATCCAGTCCTGGCATGTCTTCATATGACCAGACAAAGATCTCGACATAGTCATGCAACATTTGTATCAGTCGTTGTTTGACATTAAGCCCCAGATTTGCGCCAATCTTGACTTCTTTTCTGTCTACCTCGGTGCCCAAGTTTATTGTCTCAACTGGCTCTTCATGAGGCTGTATAGACCTATCTTCCTGCTGTAATAGCCTAATAAGTTCTCCAGGTACCTCACAATCTTCCTTGTTAGAACATAATTTGGTTCTACATCCCAGTAAGAGTTTTGATGATAACAAACACATGAGATAAAGAACAAATGTGCTCGCTAATAAAAGTATGTTTACATGCAGGAAGTTCTGATGTGAAAAAGATGTTCTAATGCAACTGGAAGTTCTGCCAGAACATCACCAGAAGTTCCCAGAAGTTCTTATGTGAAAAAGATATTCTGATGCAATTGGAAGTTCTGCCAGAACATCACCAGAAGTTCTGATTATGCAAGCGCAGAAGTTGAGAGGACAATGAAAGATTCAGACGCATCAAATATGCATGACACGCTTATACGAAGAAGTTCTGTTTGAACTTCTGAATGCACCAGCGCTGCAAAATAGAATATCTGATACTCTGATGTGTAAAGTTTTGATCAAGCTGTAAAGGACTCAACGGTAATATTCATCCTCTGATGTAAGAAGCTCTGAAGCGTTACAATTCCATTAATGCAAGATCACAAGTAACGGCTATAAACAGACAATGATCTCCTGATTTGGAAAGCTCATTAACTCGTGTCATAGACTTACCAAAAGTATCTTCTTATGTCTCTATTACAAGGCCTATATAAAGCAGACTAGAAGAAGATTTCATAATGATGAACAACTATGCTCATAAAGAAAAACTCACGTGAAAAAGTAAACAACGCAGCTTTCAATCTTCATCCTCAACGTTCAATATTAAATTGTGTAAAACATCACTGTTAGTGATATTGTTTGTTAGAAACATCTTTGTACACTTTTATTCAATTATCTGTTTAGTGAATTTCCTTGGGAAAATAGGGTTGTGGTTTTGGACTCAAGAAGACTATAACAGTTGTTAAAGTAGATTTGTAATCAAGTTTGATTAGTGAATTAAGTCCTCGTTGGAGAGAGGCGAAATCACCTTGGCAGGTGGACTGGAGTAGTTTGAGTTCAAACGGACCAGGATAAAAATAATCGTGATCTTTACTCCATTGATGTTTTAAGATTCCAATTCACCCCCCCCCCCCCCCCCCCTTCTTGTGTTTTTCACTTCTTCAATTGGTATCAGAGCACCTGGATCTGGGTGCAAACACTTAACCGTGTCAGATAAAGATCCAAGGGGGAAAAACACTATGATGGGAACAAGTCAGAACATCAGCAGCAGCCCTCTAATATTTGACGGTGAAAATTTTGACTATTGGAAGGATATGATCAGAAGTTTTTTCTTAGCCTATGACGCTGACCTATGGGATGTGGTAACTGATGGATACATACATCCTGTTAATGAAAGCGGTCAGAAGATTGACAGGAAAAGGATGACAGATCATCAAAAGCAAGACTTCAGAAATCATCATAAGGCTAGAATGATTCTCTTTAGTGCCATCTCATATTCAGAGTATGAGAAGATCACAAACAGAGAAACAGCTAAGAACATGTTTGATTCTCTGAGAATGGCGCATGAAGGCAACATGGAAGTAAAAGAAACCAAAGCCTTTGTGCTCATTCAGAAGTATGAAGCCTTCAGAATGGAAGAAGACGAAACCATTGAAACAATGTTCTCTAGATTCCAAACTCTGGTGGCAGGGCTAAAGGTGTTGTATAAAGGGTACTCAACTGCTGATCATGTAAATAAGATCATCAGAAGTTTACCAAAACAATGGAGACCAATGGTCACGTCTCTCAAACTGGAAAAAGATCTGAACATAATATCTCTAGAAGAACTTGTCATCTCCCTCAGAATCCATGAGATAGAGTTAGAAGATGATGAGTCTCAGAAGCAATGTAAGTCGCTCGCTTTGAAATCTAACAAATATGAAACAAAAATTTTGCAGGCAGAAGCAGAAGCAGAAAACTCTAGAGAATCCTCGTCAGAAGAAGACAAAGTGTTCTTTCTATCTAGAAGAATCAATCAGCTATGGAAGCACATGCAGAAGAATTTTAGAAACTCCAGAAGAACAGGAAATGACTCTAAACAATTCTCTGGATATAGAAAATCAAGTAACAGAATCAGTACCTGCTATGAATGCAATAAACAAGGTCACTACAAAAGTGATTGTCCAAGGCTTCAGAAGGAGAAACATAAAAGGAAGTTCGTTAAGGAGAAGAAGAAAAGTCTTATGGAAACATGGGATGACTCTGAATCTTCTGAAGACGGAACAAAATCATAAGATGAACAAGCCAATATACCTCAAACGAACAACTTATTAGATGTCTCTGAATCTTCTGAAGCTGACTCAGAGTCAGATGATGAAAGAGCAAACATAGATCTCATGGAAAACGTGTTAGAAGACAGTGAAGCTTCTGGTTCAAACTCATAATCAGACACTGAAGACGTATTCCCTAACTTTGCTATTAATTTCACTAAAGCTGAACTTGCAGAAAGTCTAAATGAAATTCTGGAAAGGTATCAGCAAATCAGAGTGAAATTCAAGAACCTGAAAAAGGAACTTGTCTCTGACTCTGAAAAGACTGAGAGTCTCATATTAGAAAACTCTGAGTTAAAAGAAAAAGTTTCAAAATTAGAAAATGATTTGAAAAATTCTCAGAAGGAAATAATCTCAGAGACTCCCAGTAATGCTGATGAGATTATCAAAGAGTATGATCACAGCTTTCAGAAGTTTCTGGCTAACAACATAGATAGAAGCAAAATGGCTTCAATGATCTATGGAGTCAGCAGGAATGGCAGAATAGGTATAGGATACAAAGGCAAAGAATCCCAACCTAAGAAAGTTAAGGATTTGGTTATCAAACACACTTCTCTATATTCTCACTTCATCATTGGGCAAACACATGATATAAAACATGTTGGTAAGGCGTTTTATACTAAACCAAAATTCAAACAGAATTTTGGAAACTCGAACAGTCATGGACCCAGAAAGATATGGGTACCAAAAGACAAAATCATCTATATTGTAGATATTTTTAATAGTAAGGTTGAAACTCCAGTATTAACACCTGGACTCTGGATGCTCTCTACACATGGAGGAAAGAAAGCATATGTTCCAAAGCCTGGAACTTAAAAGATTCGAAGGTTTCAGAGGCAATCAGAAAAAAAAGATTATTGGCTCTAAAATTATTTGAAACAAGAATGTAAATACAACATCAGAAGTTCTCTAAAGAATCTCAGATGTATCCAGAAGAGGACGCCACACTGTTTCAAGCACTTCTGTCAGAGCAAGCCAATCAGAGTCTTTACCACTTTTTGATTCTTGACAAAAAGGGGAGAATGAAGAATATTTTGAATCATAATAAAAAGATCATAATCAGAAGATCCTCAGGGAAGTATTTTATTTTCTCGTTAGCTGAGTACTCTACGCAGGGGGAGCCTTCCTTTTAATTTTTTGTTCTTTATATTCCATCAAAATATACTAGTTTTTGTCATCATCAAAAAGGGGGAGATTCTTAGAACGTAATTTGGTTCTACATCCCAGTAAGAGTTTTGATGATAACAAACACATGATATAAAGAACAAATATGCTCGCTAATAAAAGTATGTTTACATGCAGGAAGTTCTGATGTGAAAAAGATGTTCTAATGCAGCTGGAAGTTTTTCCAGAACATCACCAGAAGTTCCCAGAAGTTCTGATGTGAAAAATATGTTCCGATGCAATTGGAAGTTCTTCCAGAACATCACTAGAAGTTCTGATTATGCGAGCACAGAAGTTGAGAGGACAATGAAAGATTCAGACGCATCAAATATGCATGACACACTTATACGAAGAAGTTCTGTTTGAACTTCTGAATGCACCAGCGCTGCAAAACAGAATGTCTGATACTCTGATGTGCAAAGTTCTGATCAAGCTGTAAAGGACTCAACGGTAATATTCATCCTCTGATGTAAGAAGCTCTGAAGCGTTACAATTTCATCAATGCAAGATCACAAGTAACGGCTACAAACAGACAATGATCTCTTGATTTGGAAAGCTCATTAACTCGTGTTATAGACTTACCAAAAGTATATTCTTATGTCTCTATTGCAAGGCCTATATAAAGCAGACTAGAAGAAGATTTCATAATGATGAACAACTATGCTCATAAAGAAAAACTCACGTGAAAAAGTAAACAACGCAGCTTTCAATCTTCATCCTCAATGTTCATTATTAAATTGTGTAAAACATCATTGTTAGTGATACTGTTTGGTAGAAACATCTTTGTACACTTTTATTCAATTATCTGTTTAGTGAATTTCCTTGAGAAAACCGGGTTGTAGTTTTGGACTCAAGAAGACTTTAACAGTTGTTAAAGTAGATTTGTAATCAAGTTTGATTAGTGAATTAAGTCCTCGTTGGAGAGAGGCGAAATCACCTTGGTAGGTGGACTGGAGTAGTTTGAGTTCAAACGAACCAGGATAAAAATAATCGTGTTCTTTACTCCATTGATGTTTTAAGATTCCAATTCACCCCCCCCCCCCCCCCCCCCCCCTTCTTGTGTTTTTCACTTCTTCATTCATCACCTTCATCCTCGGCTTGGTTGATCGGATTTTCAAAGTCATAACTGGCAATAGCAGAACTGTTATCAATGGGATTCAGAGTGGACATGGATCTGCAGTTTGATACGTGAGTGTGTGTAAGAGCATAGCTGTATAGATAAAGTAAAAGTAGAAAAGAAAAACAGAGAGCGCAAAATTTGTATGCATAAACGTCCAATGCTTTATTAATGCCATATGATGATAGAACATGATAACCCTCACAAATAAACTGATGTGCCTCAGGTAAGACACACGGCCATAAAGTTATATTGTTTATTACATATCCAAAAAAAAAAGACAATTACTTCTGAACAAAAGTAATCAGTACAAAGTCCTTTTACATCCAGTTACTAGGTCCATAGTTGGTAGTGGGGAAGATCCAGCTGTCCATGTCATTATCACCGTCTTTGTCTTCTAAAGCGTTGACCCCATGATTGCTGATGCATATAGGAGGTCTTTTAGCACGAGCGCGTCGAATAACCCTTTGAGCCCCTTCTTCGACAACCGCCTTTGCTTCCTTGATAGAAGCCATCTTCAAGGGAGGTCTAGTGATCTTCTGCATATTGGTAACAGTTTCAGCTGTAGCCAGAGTCTGAGGTACCTCTTTGAAATTCTGGAATAGATTCTCGATGAACTCACCATCCATTTCCATATATCTGAAGGAATTCAGGTGATTGACCATGTATTCTTCTTCGTCGTATATAATGATAATTCTCCCTTTGACCGGGTATTTCATCATCTGATGCAGAGTGGATGTAACATCTCCAGCCCCATGTATCTAAGGGCGGCCCAACAAACAAGAATAAGATGGCTTGATATTCATTACATAGAAGGTAGAGTCAAAAGTCTGAGAACCAACCTTGACAGGGACGTCCATCTCCCCGTGCACCATTCTCTTTGAACCGTCAAAAGCCCTCACTACAATATTGTTGGGCTTCAAGGTCAAACCTTCACCGTCTAGTCTATCCAGAGCGTTCTTAAGCATCACATTTAATGATGAACCAGTATCTACTAGGACATGGGCCAAAGTAGTGCCCTTGCATTAGACAGAGACATGCAACTCATCATTGTGCTTCCTCCCTCTAGGAGTCAAATCAGCATCAGAAAATCCCAAACTGTTATCAGCGGTCAAACTAGCCACACAATCTTTGAATCGGTTAGTATAGGTTTTCTGGGGCACATGGGCAGTTTTCAGGAATTTCACCAAAGCCTTTGCATGAGCTTCGGAGCATAACAGCAAGGCTAGCATAAAGATCTTTGAAGGGGTCTGCCTCAGCTGTTCGACCATGTTGTAGTCGCTTTTCTTGATAATTTTCAAAATCTCTTCCATTTCTTTCTTGGAAGCCTCTGGGATAGATACCAAATGTGCCTTCGTTTGGACAGGCTCAACCAATATGTCTTTTCCCCGAGTCTCGGTCGACTCGGTGATAGGGGTGTCAGCAGGGGTAATCACATGGATTATAGTAGTAGTATTAGCAGGAATGAAAGTAGGAATAATCAAAGGACCAATAATAGCTTTCGGAGGAGAAATCTCAAGGGAGAACACTCTTCCACTTCTTGTTATTTTGCTGGTTCCAACAATGTTGACAAGGTCGAGATCAACATTCTCAAAAACTTGGTCTTCAACAGCCAGCCAATCTTGCTTGACACCGTGGTAGTAGATGTCATCTCCATAGTTCCAAGGAACAATTTTGTCTGAGGATTATGGGATTGGCCCTGGCATAGTGATTATCAGTGGAGTAACCTTCGGAACAGATGTAATCCTGACGGGTCTTTTGGTGGAGACCCTGGGAGGATTGGTAGAAATGGTTATCATCGAAACATCTTTGCAAGAAATGGTTGGGACAGGATTCTTATCAAACAAAATCTCTCTATCATTCATCAGGCGTTGAACACATGCCTTTAACAAATAGCAACCAGTCGGTAGAGATAAACAGAAGTGTCAACCTTCGCCACAGCCCGGAAATAAATTGGCCTTCAACGAATTCCATTTAACGGTCATAAAAGGAGTAACAAGCTCTTCAACAATAGTAACAAACATATCATCTTCAATAGCGCTAACACCACAGTCGTGCTTGGGCATAGGAGCAGTGATAACATTTGGAATTTCAGGGGCGTCAAACTCAATTTCCTTCACCTCGATAAGGTCTTGTACACTATTTTTCAAAGCCCATCAGTCGTTTGTATCATGGCCTGGACTTTCTGAGTGATAAGCACAACGGGAATTTGGATTGTAGCGGGAGAGGTAGTGTTGGTATTCTTTGGGGCTTCCCGTAAGGTTACTATATTAGATTTCAACAAATGAGGCAAAACTTGGGATAAAGTCATATTTATCCGGGTGAACTGTCTTACCAACCTTTCTGTTCTCTGTTGATTATTCCTCTGTTGAGCGGGTGCAGGCTTAGGTATAATGACAAACCCTACCGTTGGATGGAGTTCAGTTATGTCCTGACTCCTTTGATTGTACACAGAACTAATCTCTTTCTTCCCAACAAATGGCTTCTTTACTATACTTGAGGATGCACTCTTCTGGATCTTACCACTTTTAATTCCAGCTTCCACTCTTTCCCCGGTCAAGATTAATTCAGTAAAGACGGCAGAAAAACTTCCAATTAGGTGATTAAAGAATGGACCAGACAGGGTACCCAGAAACATATCCACTAGCTCCTTATCAGGCAGGGGAGGATGGACTCTTCCTGCTAAGTCCCTCCACTTCTGAGCGTAGTCTTTGAAGCCCTCGCTCGAACCCATAGCCATACTTTGGAGTTCAGTACAGGTGGGAGCAAGGTCTGCATTGTACTGATACTGCTTATAGAAAGCAGTGGTCAGGTCTTCCCAATTATGGATGTTGGTCATTTCCAGCTGATAGAACCAATCTAACTGAGTTCCAGATAGACTATCCTGAAAGAAGTGGACCCATAAGTCTCTGTCAGCAGCGTGAGGTTGTATCTTTCTCACATAAGATCGGAGGTGCACCTTGGGACATGAAACCCCATCATACTTGGAAAACATTGGCACCTTGAACTTTGGTGGAATGACAATCCCAGACACCAAACCCAGCTCTTCAACATCCAGCCTAGGAACTTTCTGAATCTCCATTGCACTCAGACGCTCTTCCAACTGTTTATACTTTTCGTCGGCCGGAGGATACTGCTCTTCATTGTAATCAGTCTCATTGTCAGATTCATGTGGACTAGGGTCATCTTCTCTTGTCTCAGCCTCTTGGTTATCTCCTTCTTTGGAGGAAGATGTCAGCTCAACCACTGGCCTTGGCGGTCCTTTGAATCTTCTTCCTAGATTTACCATACCAGCTGTCCTCCTTGGCTTCTTAGTCTTGTCTTTAACAATCATGGCTTTCAGTTCCTCCTGCCCTTCTGCTAGAGTCATGATCATCTGTTGGAATTGTGCGTTCTGAGTCTGTAAGTCCTTCACAGTTTGTTCGAGAGCCATTTCTTTACAGCTGAAATAAACTGCGAAGAAGATGAGAAACCTGCTATGAAACCTGTTTATGCAATGATATGTATGACATGTGTATGCAATGATTTCAAGGATTTCGGGAAATTTAAATTTGAGAACCAAAATGAAATAAAGACGTTATTAGTATAATTCAAAATACAATTGCCTTTTAGGCGTTTCAATTGAAAGTTCTCAAAACTAAAAAAAAATCAGGTTTCCCATGGGCGCTTCCTTTTCGCGCCGAGATAGACATTAAGGCTTCTTTCCTCATGAAGTTGCTTCGTGAGCTCTAAAACTTTCCTCTCATGGGAATATAAATGGTCTCTAAAGGTATCCCGCTCTTTCTTCAGCTGAATCTAGGACCTCTATAATTCTTCAAGATCAGTGGGCATATCAGGATGAAGAACCGTATAGGGAATATCCCCTTTAGTAATGGGCTCCACAATCACTGGTAAGATGGCTACATATGCATCATAAGATTCTGAGCACGAGCTCGTACCCATTGGAGATAAGGATCCATAGGAATGGAAGTCTTCGGCTCCAATGTCTTGAGGTCAAATCTATTTACCATGCCCCAAGCTCGTATGAACCTCTGGTGATATCCTTGAACATCATCCTCATTGTTAAACATAATTCCCTGGATAAGCATCTTGTGAGGACCATCCCTTCGAGCGTAACCAAATTGTCACAGAGCCATAGAAGGATTATAGGTTATGCCTCCCCTAATGCCAAGTAACGGGACATTAGGTAATTCCCCACAGCGGTCAATAATAGAAATATCTCCCATAGATCAGGAATACTAGAGAATATCCGTGTGAGAAAGTGACATTATCTTTTGTGACCGGCCAAAACCTTCTTCATTCTTCAATACTGTCTTAGGGAGGTGAGAAATAAACCACCTCGAAAGCAAAGGCACGCATCACATAAGAATCCCTCTTTTCTTTGTGGTACGAGTGTGGAAAGTATGCAAGATATCTCCGAGTAAAATGGGCACAGGGTTCCAAGAAAGGAAGACCTTGATGGCATTCACATCTATGAGTAAGTCTAGATTAGGGAACAGTACTAACCCATAGATGAGAAGGGCCAAGACCTCCTCAAAAGCCTGGAAGTCCAAATCATCCCAAAATAGTTTAGCCTTCTCTATTAGGAACTTGGCTAGGAAACCCTTAACTTCGCTTCTTATTTCGCAGTTGGATACAATGTCAGACAATTTTAGGTGTAAAGCTGATGCGATGATCTCTGGTTTTGGAGCTTCTTCCAAACCAATGAAAGGCAACTGCTCCAAGATAGGTATACCTAATATCTGAGAGAACTCTTCCATGGTGGGTACCAACTGATAGTCTGGAAAGGTGAAGTAATGATGCTTAGGGTCAAAGAACTTAAAGATCATACTCATCATCTTCTCATCAAAACCTGAGGTAACCAGGTTGAGGAGTCGACCGTAGTTCTTGGTGAATGAGGATGTCTCAGAAACCATGGATACTAGCTCTTTGAGTTGAAGCGGTATTCTCACAGAGCTGATTCAGATGGTATTTCTACGAGCAGAAGCCATGATTTGCAAAACAGAACAAAGATAAATTCCCCTAAACCTTGAAATGGTTAGTGTAATGAAGAATGAATGTTTATGATGCATGATGTCATGTTTAAGCCAATTAATCACACATAAGAAAAGCACACAAGACCTTAGTTTTAGGCTTGCATGGGGTTTATAGGTAAATACCCTCTTGAATATTTAGTTGGTTTCACACCTGTCCTAGAAATAGTAATCGGGTTCTAAGGAGTCTCAATATCAATGATCTTTCTTTATTGGTATTATCTTAGTTTAGCAATCTTTTTTTGTGACCAAAACATCCCGAAAGTCCGATCTCAATGAGTGTAGTATCGAGTATCAACCGATTCCCAACTTTACATTGAGGCAAGCTATCTCACTACTTTCTAATGGCCAAGTCTGTTCAACTAAGGTTCTAAAGTTCGTTAGTGCTTCACGACACCACACGGCGGCCCCGTATTCTCCTCGATTCAACACAAGGGATATCGGTACCAACCAAAGTGTCACACCAACACATCTATCGCTTCAACCATATTGGTCTATGCCGTACAATCTCCACAATCTATTGTTGTTTACCTAAAGAGTATCCCCGGATCCGGGTATAGGATCTATACAAGAATACCCCAACAAACCTTTAAAATTAAAGCAATCAAAGCAAACAAAGAAAGCAATTTAAAATTATCTAGACCCTAAGGTAAACCCCACTTTATAATATTCCCCAGTAGAGTCGCTAGTTCTGTGATACGGTGGCAGAACCGACTGTTTAATATCGGTTTGCATTTTGTATTCGCAAATGTCGCGGTAAGCAAGAGTCGCCACCGACTTTTCTTTTATCCAATAAGGAAAGGGTGAAAAGAATAGAAAAATAATTTTTTTCGAGATTTTCTGAGTAAGGGGGTAGATTATGGAAAGGGGAGGTGTTAGCACCCTTTCCATTCGTGGTTTTCCACGGGCTCTTAGGTACTTGCTCATTTTTGAAAATTTACTTTCGTGTTTGTGTGAAAAAGTTTTGGAAAATGCCTTAGTGAGGTGATTCACTTTATGGTAACTCTTGTATCAGTCCTCAAGAGTGTGATAAAGCATTTTGAAAACTTTGTTTGAAAAGTGTTTGAAATTGTGGTGTGAAAACTTGTTTGAGCAAGTACCTAACAGTTATCTACCTACTCGAAAAAGACTGTTCTTTTTCTCCTGTCCTTTAGACTGTGTTATCCTACTATTAGTGAGTAGGTAACCCTAGTCGTTGGATGTTAAGGGACTATCGAAAGTGATGTAATGGTCATTGAAGGCAACATGTAAGGACACCTTAGCATTTCGAAGGGACTATCATCACAAGATCATTTCTCGTAGGAAACCCGAGAGACATTTATGGACTATGATCTTTATGATGACTTTAAACTGAGGGTCTTTGCTAAGAGTATCCATATGTTCGAGGGACATGCCCATTGTTTCTGAGGCAACCAAGTGAGGTATACCCTAGAGGTGCAAGTGTGCAATAGTGTGTTTTTTCCAGATATTTTATCTTGCAGTTTAGTGATCTACTGATTGATTGATTAATCATACATGCCTAGGTTGCTAGCAATTTATATACAGGCATATAAAATATAAAAGCGAGAAATAAAGATCCTACGCTATTACAAGGCTTTAGTGTAGATACATAAATAATTAATGAAAAAATAAAGTGCGGAAATAAAATCCTAATTAAGCTATTACAAACTGGGCACAGTTACATAATTAACAAAAAAAGGCTAAAATAAATAAATGCGCGCATGTATTGAAAATGCGTCTAAAATTCTAAGTGAAAGGAAATTTTTGTTTGTTTTTAATATGAAAAGAAATTGAATTAAAAAAAATCCTATGTCTATTCAATTTTAGTTTTTAAGAAAATATTAAAATAATTAATTAATTAATTGACAAAATTAATTTAATGTAAAAACTAAACCTAATGTCTTTTGGGGTTTTTCTTCTTAATGATAATTAAAGTATGAAGGAGTAAAAGAAAGGAAACCCAATCGAAAGGCCAAAAAGGACAGGAAACGAAAGGAATGCACTCTGGGAAGTAAGGCCTGGATCGAAGAGGCTTGGATTGCTCTACGATTCAGAGGGTTGATCGAAGATGCCTGCGAGACTGCATGTCCGGAGTGTTCGATCTGGATGTGACATCCTTTGATCTGGAATTCTACAAGGAAGTTGGTTAGAAAAACACAAAATATATGACCTGGGTATCGAACCCAGGCCCTTTTCGCTGTAGCACATCTTCCTTAACAACCTGGTCGAAAGATTTCCATTTATTAGTACAAACGAAATTGCAATATTACGTTAGAAATAAAAACACGGTATTAACTTAGATATCAAATTTGCATGCTCAGTGGCCCCCTATGGTGTTAACCCATAGAAAAAGAGCTACAACTGTAAAACTCGAAGGTAAGCTCAGATCGTGCCCCAACAATGACACGATCTCAATCCTGCACCTTTGCTCACATGTAGCACACCCAAACAAACATGAATATTAGCAATAGTGTGTATATATGTTTGACATGAATTTAAATCGTACTTAACAAGTTTGATATCAAAGGCAAAATTACCAACAGGGGGATTGTATGAGGGACAATTCTGCGTGAATCCCCAAAACACGATTCAGGTGTTAGTTTTGACGGAGGCTGCGTGCAAAACTGGCTTTGAGTTTGACAACCCTTAGAAACTTTGTGCAACTTTACGGAATCTCGTAGGGAAGGCAGCGTTTTCTTCTGAGGCAACCTCAGTGCGTTGTTTCCGTCCTTTTTCTCTAAGAGCATGAGGTTTTTATAGACAAAGGAATTTAGGTCAATATTTGTGTATCAAATTTTGGTCCATTATGATGAATAGATTTGATTTGATTTTGTTATAAAGACTTGCTATATTTAATTCAATCACGTGTCAATCTATTTTCATGTGTTACTGCCAGCCTGTTATGAGTTGTTTGGGCCTCCAATATGATGGAAATTAAAAGCTGACCTACCTATGCAGATCCACTTTCCTTTGAATTTGCTCTCTTCGATGGCTTCAAAGTCCCAATTCGAATTACTTCTGCTTCGATTGCATAGCCCCTTCAATTGAGCCTCCCTCTACTTCGATTGCTTGATTCAAAAAGATTCACCCTGGTCAAATTAACTCTTGTAGGGTTGGGAGTAAACAAGGCAAGAATCTGGCCTTTAATTCAAAGAATTGAGTCCACAATCAGCATTGAATTATTGCCATATTTGCAAGGGACACATGCCATTTTGAACTTTGGGTGAACCTGAACAGGTTAGGATATATGTTTTTGCTTAGTCATGCCAGTCTATTTCATTCCTTCGAATCTGCCTTATTTGCCAGCTTCAAAGTCCAATTCGAATCTATTCAAAAAATTCCTGTTGTACCCCAAAATTTGCCCTCTCATATTTCCCAAGACATGGCAAGAAAAGTCTCCAAGTGTCTCAAGATTGCTCAAGAGTTGGACAGTCAAGCTATCTCATAAGACAGTCAACCTCAAATTAGGGTTTTGTGTTGCATCAAGATCTTTGAGTCCAAATTACCTCAATTTCTCCCCAATGTCCTAATATGTTCTCAAGTTCATCCATGTCAAATTTCAAGCCTTGCAGAGGAAGTTTGGTCAGTCAATTGCTCAAGAGGTCCAAAAATCGATTGTCCTAGGGCAAAAGTCAACTGTGACCCAAATACAGTCAAACTTCAAGATTTTTTGTCAACATTCTCATTTTGAAGTATATTTCATCATTTGATCAAGGGTTGGTCATGGTTCATCAAGGATTGCTCAAAATTCATCAAGACTCAAAAGTTGCTAAATTAGGGTTGTGCAGGAAAAGTCAACTCAACTTTTACCAAGCATAACTTTCTCATACTTTATGAGAAATGACCTATCCAAAGCTTATTTTAAGAGGATGAAATTTACTACAATCCATATTCATACCCCAAG
This sequence comes from Vicia faba, assembly GCA_948472305.1. NCBI lineage: Eukaryota > Viridiplantae > Streptophyta > Magnoliopsida > Fabales > Fabaceae > Vicia > Vicia faba. The sequence goes on from OX451736.1 coordinate 491,277,731, forward strand.
ATTAGAAAATTCACTCACAAGAAGTTACAAATTTGGACATTATAGGTCATTTTTGAAAGTCAACAAAAACACCTTTTTTTTCAAAGCTTATAACTTGAGCATAGAATATCAAAATGAGATGAGACAAAAAGGGATGGTTATAGGACTTCTCAAACTTTCTAAAACGTCCAATAACACCTCCAAAAGTTCAAAATTGAAGAAGTTATGTATTGTTGAAGTTGGGCATTTTTGCAAAATTGCCAAAAGTCAACTATCCCCAAAACTTCAAATTTTGTCAAATGGGCCCATTCTTTTCCACTTTATTTGATCTTGTCACACTACACACGTGTCCTAGCTTCAGCCTCGTGTCCATTTATTAATTTTTTCTATTTTATTTGATTTTTTATTGAATTAATTCATTTTAAATCAATTTAAATCAAATAAAATCCAAATATTGATTATTTAGGATCTTTTTGGTTGTTATAGGTCTTAATTAACATCAGGATCAGCATCAAATTCGTATCTCACCATATCACTAACAAAAAGATGGATTTTTGGCAAAATTGGAAGGTTTTCAATGGAGGATCAAATCAAATCTCCAAGCCATAATGCACAAGGATTCAGTCCAAAATTGTTGACCTAATGCACTCCTTATTACATATACAATGCAAAGGCACGAGTTTTAGAGGTTAGAAGCTGCAGAATCACCAAAAGCAAACTTGAAAAAATTGGCAAAAAGCTTGAAACTGAAATCGTGCATAGAGGCCAATTCAGAACCAAATCTCCACACTAATCAATTGTTGGACCATCCTTGAAGCGAAACCAATCCAAAACCAGTCTCCATACGCGCCCAGAAGCTTTGTAAGTTTCTCAAAAAATCACCTTGAAGTTGAATTCGTATATCATTGTTCTTGCACTTTTCTTGCAAAATCTTTGCATATTCATGCTTATCGTTCAATTTAGAAGCTTTCTGCATTATTTGATTGCATTTATATAGCCTGTAAACCCCTAGCCAGATCTAGGGTTCTTGGTTCGTGTTTTTTGGGCGTTTCGTTTGCAGGTGAAATTGATGCCATTAATGGACATATACGTGCTCAGGAGGCCTAGACGAGCACAACCATGTGCTTGGAATCAATTTCCATGGCCTAGAATGGATTTTAGGGTTGACCTAGGGATTCAGCTGCTGATATGAATCCGTAGGTAATTAACCAGGGCTGAGCGAGGAAGATGAAGACGTGGCTCTCCCTGGTTGGCCCATTCAAATACTTGGCGCATGTTTTTAATTTTCTGGCATATTATTGTGTTTTCCATTATAATATTTATTGTCCATTATAATAACAAATGAAGCGTGTTGGTGCAGTGGTAGTGGCGTGTGTTTAGTGACTCACTGGACTTGGGTTCGAATCCCAAGTCCCCCATATTGCTTTGTATTTTTTCTCTTCAGATATTCCAGCGTGTTTCAGGAATTGTGGTCCATCATACTCCCTCAAATCTCCAAACGCCAGATGGCCCCAGGCCAGATCTGGTGGTCCAGAATGAAAGCCTACCATATGCTCTAGTCAACGTGCCACATGGAATTCCAAAAGTCAGCCAGGCTTGCATACAAATGGGCTTTGAATTTGCTATTCAAACCTCCAAAAATCAGGCCCAAGCACTCTCTTCTATATTTATTTTTTATTCTTGTTTTTATTTAATTATTTTCATTATTATTTTTAACTAACCAATTAAAACTTTTCTTAATAAAATTAAAAACCCAAAAAAATATTTTCATTATTTAAATTAATTTTCATCATTTTATTTTTGTTAATAAATTAATTTAATTAATTTAGTTTAATTAGTAAATAACTTTAATATCTTTTGCAATAATTAAAATTAACTTAGATAATTAGGTTTTATTAACCTTGATTAATTTATTTTTATTTCTTTAAATATCCAAAATCCAAAAAATATTATTTTTATTAATTAATTAATTTGTTTATTAATTTAATAATTAACTTAGTTTAATTCCTTTTTAATTCAAAAATAACCAAAAAAAATGCTTCCTTTCAATTAAAGGGTCAAAACCCTAGAACTCGCCCGATTTAATTTCTCGCACGCGACCCATTTTTATCCAATATTGTATATGTTTCCTGGAATGTAATAGTTTAAATAGGACTTTAAATATTTTCATCGCTTTATTTATTTTCCGCATTTTAATTTCAAGGGTTGTTTTTGGCGATGTAAATACCCGACGCCTTGTAATAGTTAGTTTTAATTTCCGCAACTTATAAACTGTTAGATGTTTGGTAATAGGGAATGCATGACAAGATCAAATGTTTGAACCTAAAATCAACATAGATAACCATTGACATATACAAAGATAAAATTAACCGAAACAACACACTCGCACATGCGCACTCTTAGGGTACACCTCACTTGGTTGCCTTCGAACGTGGTCATTGAGTATAGGAAGTTTTAGAGGTCAACCTGTTAGAACAATGTTTGAATCTAGTACCCTATAATTAAGTTTTGATGATAACAAAGTGAAAAGATATAGTACTTAAATATTTCATGATTGAATTATATGCTGCCTAAAATTACTATGCTCTAATTTGCAGATATGCTGATTAAAATAAGCAAGATCACGTTTTCAGCATCAGAATATGATTTCATACACCAGCATCAGAAGTTGCTGAATCAGAACGTCAAGATCAGATGATCAACGCTTGCACATGCTGAAGCTTGATGAACAGAACTGCGCGTAAAACACTCTGATACAGAAACACATTAGTTCATCAGCAGCGAAGCAGAATCAGAATGAGCCAAGCCAGAACGTGCATTGAAGAAGCAACGGTACTGTGCATTGAACGCTAATTAATTCCAACGGCATCATTCTAGACAAGATCTGCTCAAAAAGGAAAGCTTGTTATTAGCATTGAATCAAGAATATTTGCTTCAACGTTCATCTTCTCAAGTGCTATATAAACCAAGCTTCGAAGATTATCATGGCTAATGCTCTCCAATTCTCTACACGCAAAAAGCTGATCAATAATCTTCATCTACCAGTTTTGCTAAACCAACAAACTCTGATACTCCATTAGTGTTTAGCATTCTAAGTTTCTAAGCTTAATTTGTGTATACATCACAGTTGTGATATAGTTTTGTAGAAAACATTCACACACATTTGTTTATACCTTTGTAAGAAAGTGTTGCCTTGACAAACCGGATTGTGGTTTGAATCAAGAAGGTTTTAGCAGTTGCTAAAGCAGATTTGTATTCAGTTGAATATAGTGAATTAAGACCTCGTTGGAGAGAGGCGAAATCACCTTGACGGGTGGACTGGAGTAGTTTGAGATCAAACGAACCAGGATAAAAATACCTTGTCATTTGCTTTAAGATTTCAGTTTTACAATTCAACCCCCCCCCCCCTTCTTGTGTTTTTCACCCTTTCAATTGGCATCAGAGCGCCTGGTTCTGAGCTAAAACACTTAACCGTGTCAGTAAAAGATCCAGCGTCAGAAAAACACAATGGCAGGAAACAACTCTCATTTCAGCAATGACACCAATGAGGACAGAGACAGATTCAGCGGCAAACCTCCAGTCTTTGATGGAGAAAACTTTTACTACTGGAAAGACAGAATTGAAAGCTTCTTTCTAGCACATGATGCTGATCTGTGGGATATGGTGACAGATGGATACACGCACCCTGTGAATGCAACTGGTCAGAAGATTGAAAGAAAATCAATGACTGATCAACAAAAGCGTGATTTCAAGAATCACCATAAGGCCAGAACCATCCTCCTCAGTGCCATCTCCTATACTGAGTATGAGAAGATCTCCAACAGAGACACAGCTAAGAACATCTTTGATTCTCTCAGAATGACGCATGAGGGCAACGTTCAAGTCAAGGAAACAAAAGCTTTGGCGCTCATCCAGAAGTATGAGGCGTTTAAAATGGAAGAATCTGAATCCATTGAAACTATGTTCTCTAGATTCCAGATTCTGGTAGCTGGTCTCAAAGTTCTGGACAAAGGATACTCTACTGCTGATCATGTCAAGAAGATAATCAGAAGTTTACCCAAGCAGTGGAGGCCTATGGTTACTGCTCTGAAGCTGGCGAAAGATCTCAACAAAATCACTCTGGAGGAACTTATAAGCTCCCTCAGAAGTCATGAGATAGAGCTGGAAGCTGACGAGCCTCAGAAGCAAGGTAAGCCTATAGCTTTAAAATCTAACAGAAAATCTGAATCTAAAGTTTTGCAGGCAGTTGAAGAAACATCTGATGGATCCTCATCAGAAGAAGACGAACTTTCCCTTCTCTCCAGAAGAGTAAATCAACTGTGGAAGCAAAGACAAAGGAAGTTCAGGAATCCCAGAAGATCTGATCAGAACGAGTCATCTTCCAGATTCAGAAGGACAGATTCTTCCTCTGGATACAGAAGATCTGAAGGCTCCTCCAGTAGCAAGAAGCCAAGCACCAAAGACATCATCTGCTACGAGTGCAATGAGCAAGGTCACTACAAGAGTGACTGTCCAAAGCTTCAGAGGGAAAAGCCCAAAAAGAAGTTTGGAAGAGAGAAGAAGAAAAGTCTCATGGCCACATGGGATGACTCTGACTCGTCTGAAGCTGACTCAGAATCAGATGATGAAAGGGCAAACATAGCGCTCATGGCTAACATTCCAGATGACAGTGAAGCTTCTGAATCAGACTCAGAATCAGACACAGAAGAGGTATTCCCTAACTTCGTTGTTAATTTTACAAAGGCTGAACTTGCTGAAAGCCTCAATGAAATTCTGGAACGTTATCAGCAGATTAGAGCTAAATTCAGAGACCTGAAAAGGACTCTTGAATCTGACTCTAATAAGTCTGAGAGTCTCAAATTGGAAAACTCTGAGCTGAGAGATAAAATTTCAAAATTAGAAAACTCTTTACAAAACTCTCAGAAGGAACCAATTATTGAAACTCCCAGCAACGCTGATGAGATCATCAAGGAGTATGATCACAGTTTCCAGAAGTTCCTTGCTAAAAGCATAGATAGAAGCAGAATGGCTTCAATGATCTATGGAGTTAGCAGAAACGGCAGGAAAGGAATAGGATACCTAGGTAAGGTTCCTACACCTAAGAATGTCATGGATTTAACCATTAAACACACTCCTTTAAATTCACACTTTGTGTATGGTCACACACATGACATTAAATATACTAGTAGTAAGCTATCTGTGAAACCAAAATTCAACCAGAGTTTTGGTAAAACTAACAAATCAGGACCCAAGAAGATCTGGGTACCTAAGGATAAAATAATACATGTTGCAGATATCTTTAGCAGCAAGTCAGAAACACCAGTCATGGTACCTGGACTCTGGCTGCTCACGACACATGACGGGAAGAAGGCATATGTTCCAAAGCCTGGAACTTAAGCCTGGAGGCCACGTTGGCTTTGGAGGCAATCAGAGGGGAAAGATAATTGGCTCTGGAACTGTAGGTAACGGAAATCTTCCCTCTATTAATAATGTTCTGCTAGTTGATGGATTGATGCATAATCTGTTATCCATAAGTCAATTAAGTGATAACGGTTATGATATAATCTTTAATCAAAAATCATGTAAAGCTGTTAGTCAGAAAGATGGGACTATCCTATTTAATGGTAAGAGGAAAAACAACATTTACAAAATCAAACTTTCTGAACTAAAGAGTCAGAACGTAAAATGTCTTCTGTCTGTTAACAACGAGCAGTGGATCTGGCACAGAAGATTGGGGCATGTTAGTATGAGAAGAATATCTCAGATTAACAAACTCAATCTGGTCAGAGGACTTCCAAATTTGAAGTTCAATTCAGATGCTCTGTGTGAAGCATGTCAGAAAGGCAAATTTGCAAAACCTTCTTTTAAATCCAAAAATGTTGTTTCTACCTCTAAGCCATTAGAACTTCTGCACATTGACTTATTTGGACCAGTTAAAACTGCTTCAGTCAGTGGCAAGAAGTATGGGTTAGTAATCGTAGATGACTATAGCAGATGGACATGGGTAAAGTTCTTAAGACACAAGGACGAGTCACACTCTGTGTTTGTTACCTTCTGTAACCAAGTTCAGAATGAAAAAGATCTTAGAATCGTTAAAGTCAGAAGTGATCATGGTGGAGAATTTGAAAATAAAGATTTTGAGTCATTCTTTAATGACAAAGGCATTCTGCATGATTTCTCTTGTCCTAGAACTCCCCAACAAAATGGAGTTGTAGAACGAAAGAACAGAACATTGCAAGAAATGGCCAGAACCATGATCAACGAGACAAACGTTGCTAAGACTTTCTGGGCAGAGGCAATAAACACAGCGTGCTACATTCAGAATAGAATCTCAATAAGACCTATTCTGGAAAAGACTCCATATGAATTGTGGAAGAACAGAAAGCCCAACATTTCGTATTTTCATCCATTTGGATGTACTTGCTATATATTGAATACTAAGAATTATTTGAACAAGTTTGATTCTAAGGCACAGAAGTGTATTATGTTAGGATACTCTGAACGCTCAAGAGGGTACAGAGTATACAATACAGAAACACAGATTGTGGAAGAATCAATCAGTGTTCGTTTTGATGACAAGCTTGACTCTGAAAAGTCAAAGCAGAATGAAAATCTTGCAGGTATAGAAATTGAATTTGCAGGTTCTGAAGACAAGTCATCAGAAGCTCTCAACACAGACATTCCTTCAACGTCTGAAAGAAGCAATGCTAGAAATCCTACAACTGCTGCTGATCAACCTCAGAAGAGATTACCCAGAAGCAGTTTGGATCACCCAGAAGAGACTATCCTAGGAAGAAAGGAAGATCCAATCAGAACAAGAGCAAGCTTCAGAAACTCTGAAGAAACTCTGATGGGACTTGTGTCTCTGATTGAACCTTCTTCTATTGATGAAGCACTTCTAGATAATGACTGGATTCTGGCAATGCAAGAAGAGCTGAATCAATTCACCAGAAACGACGTATGGGATCTCGTTCCAAGACCAAAAGGATTCAACGTCATTGGAACAAGATGGGTGTTCAGAAACAAGCTCAATGAACAAGGTGAAGTCGTCAGAAACAAGGCACGACTGGTTGCACAAGGTTATAGTCAGCAAGAGGGGATAGACTATACAGAAACCTTTGCCCCAGTCGCCAGGTTAGAATCTATCAGACTTTTAATTTCATTTGCTGTTAATAGAGGCATCACTCTGTATCAGATGGATGTCAAAAGTGCATTCTTAAATGGTTATATAGAAGAAGAAGTATATGTTCACCAACCCCCAGGTTTTGAAAATACAAAACATCCAGAACATGTTTTCAAACTGAAAAAGTCACTATATGGTCTGAAACAAGCTCCCAGAGCTTGGTATGAAAGGCTAAGTAACTTTCTGCTTGAAAATGAATTCACCAGAGGGAAAGTGGACACTACTCTATTCTGTAAAACAGTTAAGAGTGACATTTTAGTCTGTCAAATTTATGTTGATGATATTATTTTTGGTTCTACTAATCCTTCTCTTGGAAGAAAATTTGCTAAGTGTATGCAGGCAGAATTTGAGATGAGTCTCATGGGGGAACTGAAATTCTTTCTAGGAATTCAGATCAATCAAACTCCAGAGGGAACTTACATTCATCAGAGCAAATACATCAGAGATCTTCTGAAGAAATTTGACCTCTCAGAATGTAAGCCATCAAAGATTCCAATGCATCCCACGTGCATTCTGGAAAGAGAAGAGGTAAGCAAAAGCGTAGAACAGAAAGTCTACAGAGGTATGATTGGTTCTCTCCTTTATCTGACTGCTTCAAGACCTGATATTTTATTCAGCGTATGTATTTGTGCTATATTCCAATCAGATCCTAGAGAATCTCACTTAACAGCTGTTAAGCGAATTTTCAAGTATCTGAAAGGTACTACTAATCTGGGTTTGTTTTATAGAAAATCTAGTGATTACAGTTTAGTAGGCTACTGTGATGCTGATTTTGCTAGAGATAGAGTGGAACGTAAGAGTACTTCTGGAAGCTGCCAGTTTCTGGGAGAAAATCTGATCTCGTGGTCCAGCAAAAGGCAATCAACAATTGCTCTGTCTACAGCAGAAGCTGAGTACATAGCAGCAGCAGGATGTAGCACACAAATGCTCTGGATGAAAAGTCAGCTTGAAGACTTCCAGATTTTTGAGAGTAACATTCCTATTCTTTGTGATAATACTTCTGCTATTTGCTTAAGTAAGAATCCTATTTTACATTCTAGAGCTAAGCATATAGAAATAAAACATCATTTCATTAGGGACTATATTCAGAAAGGCATTTTAAACTTGAAATTTATAGATACAGACCATCAATGGGCTGATATCTTTACTAAACCCCTTTCAGAAGATAGGTTTAATTTCATTCTGAAACATCTCAGCATGAAAGTATGCCCAGAATGAAAATGTTTTAATTCCATATTTTTATCTTCAGAATGTAATTATATTACTGTGAACTTCTGATCAATCTCCTTTCAGAAAATAATAGAACATGCAGATTGTATCAGATGCAAGTCTAAAGATCTGAGAGTCTAATCTCAAATACAGACGTGCTGATCACTACATCAAACAAGTGTCATCCAATCATCAGCAAATCCCTGAAGCAGAACGCGTGCACGTTTCTGAGAAGGCAAAGCGCTGATTGGGTGCATTGAGACACATGTCTGGTAACCGTTTTTAAGTATCTTTCTCAAATCCCCCAAAATCAGCAAGCATTTAATGCAAAGTAATCACGCTTGTTAATGGCAATCATTATTTTTTCTCTCTCTTAAAAACGTTTAATTTTTCAAAATAATTTTTGAAAATTCTATTTAAGCACATTACTCTTCATTCTTAATCTTTACGCTTTCTCATAATCTCTTAAGTATTCTCTGCATTTTTTCTGAGTTTATCTCCTTCAAACCCTTTTTCTCTCAAATCACTCTCAAGCTTTGTTGTGTGAGAACAATGGCATCCTCCAGCATTTCTGCAGGGATTCAGAAGAAAGAAACCTCTGAGCAATATCAAGCGCCTACCAGAACTCTTCTCACACCAGTAAAGAATCTTGAGGTTCTCTCTGAGTTAATCGTCGATTTCGAAAGTTTGAAAGATAATGGATTTGACCTAACTGAGGAAATCAAAGCTCAAAAGTGGGAGAGGTATTTTGATAGATTGGTTGGACCAACCTTCCCAGAGCTTGTCAAAGAATTTTGGATTCACGCCAAGATTCATAAACATCTAGTCATCTCTTCTGTCATGGGAAAGAAGATAGTAATTTCTGAAGACCTCATTGCTAGGTTAATAGGTCAAAGTGGTGGTGGAGTCCGTTGTGTGGACATGGCTGATAGATGCCCTGATATAGGTGTGGTAGCCAACTGCATTTTCACTCTTGGATTTCCCAGCAGCAAAATCAAGGATCTGAAGGATCGCTGCAGAGTGTGGGCCAAGATTGTTCTAGGCTGTTTCAATCACAGGAAGCCAACAAGCTCTCCTGACTATATAAACGTGGATCAGCAATTTCTGATCTACTTCATTGATCAGAGGGTGAAGATCAATTTGGCACACTTCCTGTTCAATCATCTGAAGACTAGTGTGAAAGAGACTAGAGAAGAAGAAAGGACCAAAAGAGACTGGATACCGTTTGGAAGGCTCATATCAGATATTCTGACAGAGAATAAGCTGATAGATTATCTGAGCGAAGCTAAAGTACTGGGCAATTTTGAACCAACTGTTGGAAAACCGCTGAACGCTAAGAACCTGAAAAAGATGAAGCTGATAGAAAATATTAGGAAGGAACCCAGAGCTGCTTCAACTGCTGACATCTCCAGAAGAAGAGTGCCTCTGAGTGATTTCCCAAGATTTTCTGAAATGGAATCCCAACCTGATATGTTTCTCAAGTATCCAGATTCATACAAGGAAGAAGATGCAGGTTCAAAGCTGAAGATCAAAGATCTGAGTCAAGTTCAACCTGAAGTGACTCAGAAGAAGTCAAAGAAGAGGAAAGCAGAAGGATCATCTCATCAGACTCCAAAGAAACGAGGTAATTCATCTGCTGCTCCTATTTCAATTTCATCTACTATTCCAACATCTGTTGCTCCTCCTCAAACCTCTCACAGAATATCCATTCCAATCCCCACTATTGATGAAACCATACCAGAAGACCCTTCTGAGGCCTTACAACTCAGAAGAACCAGAATTAAAATTCCCATCAAAATTACCAAACAATCAACTGTTTCAACAACACCAGCACTTGATAGAGTGCTAGCTGACATTGAGCGTGAACATGCTTCTGTTCAACCTCACTCTGAACCACCAAATATTCCTCCTCCACAACCTGAACCAGAAATACAACCACAACCAGAACCAGAACAACAACAACAACCTCTCACAGAAGAACCTCTGATCCCTGAGCAATCAGAGATTCCACCTCCTCAACCAGAAAATAATCCTCCCTCACCTCAAACAGAGTTTCACCGCTATGAAACCCCATCTCCTCATCATTCTGATCCCCACTCACCTCAACCTTCACCGCTGGCAATACAGTTGCCATGTGGAACCACCATTGTCAGACCCCAGTTACCATCATCAGAGGAATCAACACCTCCAAAAACTCCAACCACTCCAATAGATATATCCTCTGACTCTGATAACCATCCACCAAAACAAACAGCACCTCAGCACACCTCTGAAAACCAATCATCTGAAAACCTCAGCAAAACTTTCATTGACTTAACAAGTCTTGAACGTCTTGCTGATCTAAGACACAAATTGGCCATTCCCAAACCAAAGCAACTAGATGTTGGCTCTGGTATTTTGGACTTTGAAACAGGTATGCTGCAATGGATTGCTTCTTTGAAGCAAGTCTGTCCGGGGATGATCGACCCAGCTGCTTCTGATCAGCTCTGGTCACAGTTCAGAGTATGGGTTCGTGCTGAAGCACTCAAGCTGCAGGACGTCAACTATGAGCAGGCTCAACAGAACTTTAGCAAGCTGCTGAAGGAAGTTGAGAGTCAGCTGCCTCAAGAAGTTGTGCTCCCTCTGGACTCTGAATCTTGGTCTGAGAAAGAGCAAGCTGCACAGGTGCAACCAGCAGAAGAAGACAAGACCCTTCAGGAAGAAAATCCAGCAGAAGATGTAGCTGAAAGTTCTGAGAAGCTTCCTCCTGCTGAAAGTTCTCAAGCTGCCTTGGACAGGCAGGCTCTGGAAGAATTAAGGCTGAATGACTTGCGTCTACAGCAGCGGATGGAAGAGAATGATCAGAAGATGGAAGCAAGAATGAATGTTCAGGACAGCAAAATTGACACTGTTGTCACCATGGTTCAGAAGCAGAATGAAACTTCTGAAAAGATTCAAGCAATGCTGGAAAGCCTGTTCTCACGCATGCCCCCACAACCTTAAAATTTTTGTCATGCATAACTTTTTATGTTTTCTTCATTCTGATGTACTATTTTGACTATGTTTGTGTAATGTTCTTTTGCTCTGAACTATTTCAATATAATTTGTTTTTCTGATCTAAATTGTTTTAGCACATCACTAACACTTTTTGATTGCTGACAAAAAGGGGGAGAACAAGAATGATATTTAAAATCAATAACGGCTAACTAGACAGAAACTCTCAAACATCTAACTCTCTATTATTTGAAATGTTTTTCTGTTTTGTCTTTAAGTCTACAGGCACAAGGAAGCTCTTGAAGACTAGAAGCTAGAAGATCTGATCAAAATGTAGAAGCTCATGTTGCTCTGATCAAATATGAAGTTCTGATATATGAAGCTCTAATCGACCTAACACTCTGATCCGAAGCAAAGCTCTGACAGGAAAAGCTCTGCTCTCTGATAAGTCAAAGACTTATAATTTGATGCTCAAAGATAGAAAAAGATCTGACTCTGAAGAACACGCATATCAAAGGGAAGTAACAAACTCAGGGGGAGTATCTCTTAACTCTGACTTCTCCGTACTTCTTATTCTGATACATAACTCTGATACCTTTTCACGTTATTTCTTCATTTAAAATATCTAGTTTTTGTCATCATCAAAAAGGGGGAGATTGTTAGAACAATGTTTGAATCTAGTACCCTATAATTAAGTTTTGATGATAACAAAGTGAAAAGATATAGTACTTAAATATTTCATGATTGAATTATATGCTGCCTAAAATTACTATGCTCTAATTTGCAGATATGCTGATTAAAATAAGCAAGATCACGTTTTCAGCATCAGAATATGATTTCATACACCAGCATCAGAAGTTGCTGAATCAGAACGTCAAGATCAGATGATCAACGCTTGCACATGCTGAAGCTTGATGAACAGAACTGCGCGTAAAACACTCTGATACAGAAACACATTAGTTCATCAGCAGCGAAGCAGAATCAGAATGAGCCAAGCCAGAACGTGCATTGAAGAAGCAACGGTATTGTGCATTGAACGCTAATTAATTCCAACGGCATCATTCTAGACAAGATCTGCTCAAAAAGGAAAGCTTGTTATTAGCATTGAATCAAGAATATTTGCTTCAACGTTCATCTTCTCAAGTGCTATATAAACCAAGCTTCGAAGATTATCATGGCTAATGCTCTCCAATTCTCTACACGCAAAAAGCTGATCAATAATCTTCATCTACCAGTTTTGCTAAACCAACAAACTCTGATACTCCATTAGTGTTTAGCATTCTAAGTTTCTAAGCTTAATTTGTGTATACATCACAGTTGTGATATAGTTTTGTAGAAAACATTCACACACATTTGTTTATACCTTTGTAAGAAAGTGTTGCCTTGACAAACCGGATTGTGGTTTGAATCAAGAAGGTTTTAGCAGTTGCTAAAGCAGATTTGTATTCAGTTGAATATAGTGAATTAAGACCTCGTTGGAGAGAGGCGAAATCACCTTGACGGGTGGACTGGAGTAGTTTGAGATCAAACGAACCAGGATAAAAATACCTTGTCATTTGCTTTAAGATTTCAGTTTTACAATTCAACCCCCCCCCCTTCTTGTGTTTTTCACCCTTTCACAACCCTCTTGTCCAAAGATCATAGTTGCTTCAAAACGGTTGCCTCGGAAAAATGATCTAAGACATTAGGGTTACCGCTAAGGCATCCTAACATTGCTTTAGTGACTGCACGTCCCTTAATTGAATTGACACTTAAAACTCCAACGACGATGCTACCTACTCATCAATAGTGGGATAGCATTGTCTAAAGGATATTAGTACATATTGATTCCTTTTTCGAGTAGGTAGATGGTTCTTAAGTACTTGCTCTCTCAAAACAAAATAAAACTTTTTGCACTTACACTTTTCAAACAAAAAACTTCTTTCAAACCCACAAACACAAAGAAAAGCAATTTTTGAAAACACTTTGAGCAAGTACCTAAGAGCCCGTGGATAACCACGGATAGAAAGGGTGCTAACACCTTCCCTTTATATAATCTACCCCCCGGACCCGAGAAACATCTCGAAAAAGGAATTTTTCTGTGCTTTTTTCCTTTCCTTGTTGGATAAAATAAAAGACGGTGGCGACTCTTGCTTACCGCGACATTTTGCAAAGACAAACGCAAAACGCGAACCAGCATTCCAAAACAGTCAGTTCTCTCCCACCGCACCGCAATTCCCTATTAGACAACTTCGACCAACCCTTGGCCTTGTGATAAGTCTAAGTTCTGATTTGAAGTGTTCAGAACTTCCTTCATCAGAGAATTTTGGATTAAGACAAACTCTGCACTAAAATGCCATTCGAAGGTCATTTCATTCTGATGTTCTGATTGGGGGAAACTCTGAAGTTCCAGTCGAAGGACACTCTGAAGTTCCAGTCCAATGACCTTTTGGATTGTCAATCGAAGGGCCTTTGTCCATATACCAATCGAAGGGTACTTGTTAAAATGCCAATCGAAAGACATTGTTACAATGTCGATCGAAAGGTGCTTGTTAAAATGTCAATCGAAAGGTGCTTGTTAAAATGCCAATCGAAAGGCTTTGTTAATAGGCCAATCGAAGGACCTTTGTCCATGCCAATCAAAGGGCATTGAGTAGATGTCAATCGAAAAGCATTTGGGAGATTCCAATCGAAAGGAATTTTGTAGATGTCAGTCGAAAGGCATTTTGGAGATGCCAATCGAAGGAAACTTAAAAACATCACTCACAACTTTTCCTTTTCTTTAGGCAAAGGTTTGTGACCAACCATGTAGGAGGAAATCTTGGAAAAACCTGAGAGAGCAAATTTTAAGGTACAACAGGGGAGATGTATTCTTTGGACAGAACTCCTCAAGACTTCTTCTTACGATCAACTTAGTTGGGAAGAGAGTTTTCCAGAGATTGGCACTCTAGTTGGGGATTTCCTGTATCCAACTTTGTGGGGATATCCATGAATTTGGCCTGGAGGGGTTTGCACCCTTATTTGTGAAGATTATCCTGTAGGGATAATCTTATAGAGATGACTTCATGGGGACTTGACTGGGGATCACCCTATGAAAAGGACTTTGGGGGAATTTGGTCACAACCCCAAGTAGTAAGTGTTGTAGTACTGCAAAAAAATGTTTGCTTGGCCGTATGTGTCCCTTTATTGGGGTTCATGTTCAATGCCCCAAGTGATGGAGATGCGGACCTGCCCCTAGTTATTTAACACTTCTTAAGATATTTCTTGGAATCTCGACTTGACTGCCACAGATGAGCGATAGTGACATGTTATGTACCATTCCTTATAGGAGATTTGTCATTGAGAGTGTCTTCCAATTTAAAGTGGTTCTGTTTCTTGATAATTTTTGTTCATTGGATATTCGTCGTGTGCATTTCTTCACTGTCAAACAAATAGCTATATGCAAACAGCAATATTCAAATGATGCAAAGTTTATGTTTGTCTTGAAGTTTTAAAGAGTTTGGTAAGAAATTGAATTCAACTCGGGATGTATAGTAAGCCTTATAGGAGTCAGGATACCTTTGGTAACAATATACTTTTGAACTAACCCATGCTTCAATTAGGACTTTTGAAGGGTTGTAACGTGGTTTGGTTCACGGTTTAAGAAATAAAGAATAAGGCTCAAAGTGTATTTGTACCCAACCCGTTCTTCATGATATTCTCCAGTCCTAAACTCAGTTAATTGTCCATTTTGAATTCCAGTTGAGTATGGAATGACGTTTTGGTGATGGTTCAGACGAGTTAAGTTTATATGAGAAGGAAGTCATCATTTTTCCCCAATATTTTTCATGTTGTCGAGGATTTGTAGTGACCTCCTTTTGATTTGTTATCCCTGGTTTTTTGCCTGATTGTTCTTGTTTTGAGATTACAGTCAGCGGGATGTCCCAGTTTTTCTTAAGTCTCCTTCGTAGGTTTTGACTTAATGGGCTTTTTCCTTTGGAGAGGTAATGACTGCCTAGCTTATGGGATGAACCATCACCATCTTTTGATTCAGAAGAAATGTTTTTGATGTCATTTGTTGTGTATGAAGTGAAAGCTTTTGACTGAATGTGCACTTGAATTAACTGAGAGACTACCCTGCCCCGGGTTTTGATTAAAGGTTTCAATTTGTGTAAAAAAGAAAACTCCTACTTCTTTGGCTCAAAGGGGTTGACTAGGGATTATCTTCCTTATAACTCCAGTGTTTAGGAATTGAAACAAACACCTGTACATCGTCAGCAAGGTCTGTTCAGAAGCATACTGTATGAGATTATGGCATTGTTTTTGTCATCCTCCGTCTAAAGGCTTATAACTTTTAGCAAGAGTTGAATGTCATAGAGAGAGTAAAAATCATAGCTTAAATATAGTGAAAACAAATGGATGAATTCAAGACAAACATATGTGATGCATTAATGAAACAAAGTTTAACATTAATAGATAAGTGTTTGGATAACAAAAGAAATTACAATTAAAAATTCAAAATGAACTGGAACGCTTAATGATTTGGCATGGGAGCGGTGATCACATTGGGAGTCTCTATAGGATCAAACTCTATCTCCTTGGCGTCAATCATGTTTTAAATCTTGTATTTCAACGCCCAACAATCGTTAGTATCATGCCCAGGACTGCCGGAATGATATGCACATATTGCATCAGGATTATAGTTAGGAGAAGAAGTTTTGGGGTTTGGATGAGGTCCTATCAACGTAATCAGATTCGTTTTCAACAAGTGTTGAAGTGCTTGAGATAGTGGCATGTTGATGTTGGTAAACTGTCTTTTGGGCTCGTCTTGCCATCGCTGATTTCCCCTTTGTTGTTGTCGCTGTGATGCAGGACCAAAGATTAGGACTGCCCCCACATGTTGGTCGTGGCTGCTCTTGTTATGATCCTTTTTTCCGTTGTTGTACCCCAAAATTTTCCCTCTCACTTATCAAGAATTTTCTCACAAGATCTCATTGGGCTCAAGACTGCACTAGGGTTTGACCAGCTCAAGACACCTCCTTATGCACTGATGACCAAAATTAGGGTTTAAGTTTGCACAAGGATTTTTGAACTATCAATGATTCATATGACTTGCATGGATCATTATGGACCCCTAATATTATTCATGTCAAGTTTCAAGCCCTGGATCACACTTTTGATCAGTCAATTGAACAGTTGACCTAAAAATCAGCTGTATTGGGGGAAAAGTCAACCATGGCCAATTTATAGTCAAACTTCATAATTTTTGATCCACATCAACATTTTAAACCCATATGTATCATTTGATCAAGTTTGGACCACAATTCCTCAAGAAATTTGATCAAATCTCCAAAAGGGCAAAATGGTCAAAATTAGGGTTTTGACTGGGAAAAGGCAATTTCTGATTTTTGACCTAGAAAATGGTAAATTGGTTTAAGGCATGGTCTCAAGAGTCCATTTATGACATGGTTTAAAATATTACAATTCCATTGGATTGACAGATGAATTTTGTAGTCAACGGATCAAAAGTCAACTATATACTATAAAGTCAAACTTTGACTTTTTGGTCAAATTCAAGTGCCAAAGACCACAATTCATCAAAAAATGTCAAAATAGGAAACTTATTCATCAATAAATCAAGAAATCAAGATTTCATTTTGAAAAGTCAAATTTTCTAAACTTAGAAATTTTTCTAAGTGTTGAAAATTCCTTATTTTTTTCATAACTTTGAGCAATTTTTTCACCATGATGCAAGATGATTCAAAGGAAACCTCCAACATGAAAGTTGTAGATCTACATGAAATATACAACTTTTCTTCACACAACTTTTCCTAAAAGTGCGTGGATATTAAGTTATAATTTTGTGAATACATGTTCATAAACTAAAAAAGACTTGGTGAAATTTTGCCCTAGTTAGGTAGATTTTCGACCTAACTTCATGGCAATTTTCACATAGTTCCAAGGGTAATTTTCAAAATCAATTCAAATATGGGTTGTAGAGCACATTGCAAGCTTTCCAAAATTTCCAATAACTCCTTGAGATCATTCTTGAGCAAGGAGAATCGAAGGCAAGAAGTTAGGGTTTTCAAATTTGAATTACAAGCCATTTTGTGAAGAACACTTGATCCAATCTTCAAGCATGTTGTACAAATCTTGCTTTTCAGGCTTCAAAATTGATAATCACTCAATAATTTAATTTTTACACAACTGATAGAGCCATTGTCCAAGCATTTGAGCCATTATCTAAGTTGCATTTCCATTTTGGGAAGAAAGTCACCACTTCCATTTTGGAAAAGTGACTTTAATCATAATGTCAACTCTTCTTGAGCCCATACATTGTTGTTTCTGACTCAAAAGCATTTAAAAGCAAGAAGCAACATAGCTACGCCCTGCAAATCCTGGTACCTCACATTGAAACCATGTTTGTCAACTTTGCTTCAAAAACAAGTAACCAAGCCATAACATGTGATTTCAATTTCTGAGTTGTTTCAAGCCTCAAAACCTCTTGCCTATAAGTACATACATTATTTGCAAGATGCCACACGAATTCTAGTGCCATGAAACTATCTCAAACACTCAAAAACCATAAATCTGCTCAAAAACACCATTGATATACAGTTTTGAACCAAAACTCATCATCTTCATTTCCACTCGTGCGTTTTAAAAACCAATCATTCAAACACCTTCTATACACCATACCAAAACAATCCAGGCCCCTGTTTCAAGACTGTAACTCCTCCATCACTATCCACCATTTTCAAACATCTAGCTTGCAGGTTGACTTGAGTAGAGAGGTTCAGGGACTTTCAAGGCAAAGTAGGAGTTGGAATACACTCAAGGAGGTCCAGGCAAGCTAAACAGATCCTCAGGCCATCTCAAAAGTTGCTCAAACTCCATTCACGACTCCAGCTGCAAGAGGTAAATTTTCAAACTTCCATCTCATCATACAAGCATCATTTGATCCTGATTTGTGAAGATAAAATATAGATATCTTTGCTCTAAAGGTGACCATGTTCATAGTTCCCATTTATATTGACTGTGTATAGAGAATTTTGGATTTGAAATTTCTGAGAAAATTAGGTTTCAATTTAGGGCCAGCAAAATTAGTTTTCATCTTTGACTTTTAGATTACATAAGTTATATAGTTGGATTCGTGGGAAGAAACACCACAACTTTCATGTTTGAACTTTCCATTTTTGTGGAGAGATGAAGAAGATACAGGTGGTCTGGCTAGGCGCGAGGTTGAAGATGAAGTGGTCTTCAGGAAGCAGTTTCTAATATATATTTATGGTTTGATTATATGACCGGATGAAACAGCCACCCCAGTGGCAAGTGCGCGCGTACTAAGTCACTTCTTACCTAAAGGGCGAGGGTTCGAACCAATGTGAACCCCCCTTTTGTATTTTTTTCATATTTTCTGATTCTCTAACATTTTTTTGCAGGCGCTGGGCCCTTTGGGCCTGGCATTGTTTTTTTTTATTTGCTAACTCACCTCCCTGCCTACTTTTGGCACCCCCTGGTCCATTTATTTTTATTTACTTATTTATTTCATTTTTTCCTTTTAAATATATTTTCCAAAATACTAAAAAATCATGAAAAATACAAAAAAAAAATGATATATTTTATATTTTGACTTATTTTATTTTATTTTACCATAAACAAAAATATTTTATTTACTATACTTTAGTTATTTTTCTTATAAATTTAATTAATGTTGTATTATTTATTTTTCTTCATACCATTTAAAAATATATTATTTAAATACCAAAAAACAAGACTAAAAATATTTTTAAAGCTATAAATATTTTCAAGATAAATATGCCAAAAATACTTTCCTTAAAAATTATTTCCTTTTGGTTGATTAATAGAATTAGGGTTTTCTTTTAAAAAATCTTTTTCTTAATAAATTCAAACTTAATTAATTATTTTTCTTTATTTAAATTAGGTTAAGACAAAAAAAGTCTTTCTTTATGAAAATCAAACAAAATTCATCTTCTTTACATTTTTTATCCTTATACATCTATCTATCATTATACTTTGCATTTATGTAATTTTTGTACATATTCAATTTGGTTGTAATAAATTAATTAGGTTTATATTATTGCAATCTCCATTCATAAATTGTATACCCCCTCCCACAAGTATTGTAATAGCGTAGTAACTTTAAATTTCGCAATTTATCGCTTTCATATATACAATGCTAAGTAATTAGGTTTTGTATGAAAAGATTAAAACAAACCAAATAGCAAACCCTAATTCAAGACAAAATCAAAGCATGAAAACAACACACTCGAACACAAGCACCCCTAGGGTAAAATCCACTTGGTTGCCTTACAAAATGACTATATTACGCATGTGAGGTATCTTAGCAAAAAACAAACGAATACAAGATCATAGTCCCTCGATGATGCTATCTAAGTTGCCTTACAAATGATCTTAGTCCCTCAAAAATAATGCTAAGATACATTTGCAACATTGCTAATCATGGTTATACGATGACCCACGCCCGTCCCGTTAACATCCAAAGATAGGGTTGCTTACCAAATCAATGGTAAGACAACAATGTCAAAGGAAAAGAAAATGAACAAGAAAGACTTTTAAGTAGGTAGAAGGCTCCTAATTACTTTCTCAATTTCAAACAAACATCCTTGCTATTTTTCAATACAATCACATACACTTTCAAAACATCTTACAAAACTTTAAAACATTTTCAACAGATCAAACATCTTTGTATACATTCTTACGAACAAGAATCATTACAAAGATTGCCTAAACAATGGCCTCTTTACAAAATACTTTTCAAAAACCACACAAAGCATAATTTCAAACAAAAGCAAGTGATCTAGCAAGTAACTAAGAGCCCATGGAAAACCATGGATGAAAATGGTCTTAATACCTTCCCTTTTCATAATCTACCCCCCGAACTCAAGAAATAATCTCAAAGGTTTTTCCTATGCTTTTTCACCTTTCCTTTTGGATAAAATAAAAGTCGGTGGCGACTCTTGCTAACCGCAACATTTGCGATAAAATGAAAAACCCTCAAGTCAGTTCTCCCACCGCATCACAGTTGTACACAACATTGGACTCTTTCTTCCCATTGTATGGATTTTTCTGAGTATCAGAGGATATAGTTCCTTGGATCTTTCCGCTTTTGATGCCAGCTTCGACTCTTTCGCCAGTCAGTATTAGCTCGGTGAACCCTACCAAGGAGCTTTCGATTAGGTGATTGAAGAAAGGTCCCGTCAAGGTTCCCATAAAGATGTCAATTAGCTCCCTGTCAGTTAAGGGTGGCTGCACTCTGATTTCCAGATCTCTCCATTTTTTAGCATATTCTTTGAATCCCTCATTGGAACGCATGGTCATGTTCTGTAATTGCACACGAGTTGGTGCAAGATCAGCATTGTATTAGTACTTCTTGTAGAAAGAAGCAGCTAGATCTTCCCAAGTGTGAATGCGAGAACTCTCCAATTAATAGAACCAATCAAGTTATATCCCAGCTAAGCTCTCTTGGAAGAAATGGACCCAGAGCTTCTAATTAGTCGTGTATGGTTGAATCTTGCGGACATAAGATCTCAGATGAAGCTTCGGACAAGAGACACTCTCATACTTGGTGTTGTACCCCAAAATTTGCTCTCTCATTTCTCAAGGAATCACCCTGGATCCTCAAGTTTGCTTCCATCCAATTCCAAGCCTTGAACTACAATTTTTCAAGAAAAGTCATCCACAAGGGCAAAATGGTCATTTACACGCTGAAAAGTCAAACTTTGATTTTTGGATCAAAATCAAGTTTCAACAATTTTATTTCATCAAGACATGAGATTGGTTCATCAAAAACCAGGAGTCAGAAGCTACTTTGGAAATATCAAATTTTCTAAACATTTAGAAAATTTTCTAAGTGTTAAGAGTATGTGATACTTCAGAACTTCTGAGCCAGCCCCCGTGCAAGTGCAGTCAGAAGTTGCAAACTTGGTTCAGAATATAGCCTTCAATCAGAACGTGGCTCTTCAGCCTCTACACAAGCGCAGTTAGAAGTTGCAAACTTAGTTCAGAACATAGCTTTCAATCAGAACGTGGCTCTTCAGCCTCTACGCAAGCGCAATCAGAAGTTGCAAACATGGTTCAGAACATAATCTTCCATCAGAACGTGACTCTTCAGCACATAGAGGCTACGCTTCTGATCTTCTGTGATCAGAACATCACCAAATCCCAAAACCTCGTTTAAGTAACCTGTTGCCCTGCTACATCACAGTCCTGCAATCAGTTGCTGACCCGGTCCACGCCTGCACTTTCTCAAACCCCATATTTGCATCAAATTAGCATACGAAAACTGTGATTAAAAAGCAATGGAACAGTATACCAAAAAGTTTTGAATCCCATTTGTTCCCCCCCCCCCCCCCCCCAAAAAAAAACCCACAACAAACCCATCTATAAATACTTTGCTCCATCACACGTTCAAGTGGCTGGCTTTTGAAGGGAGAGAACGATAAAAAGAGAGAAAAGGAAGTAGTGAAACCTTCATAAAAATCCAGAAATCCCAAACAGAAAACCAAACCTTTGTTTTTCCTTTTGAATCAAAGAGCTTGGCACTTCCTCTTCTGTTACTCTTGCGGATTCCAGAACATCCAAAGGTAGCAGCTCAAAGCTCCAAGCCCATGCCCCAGATTCAAGGTAAGTCTTTCTGACTTTACATCTTTTTATTCAAAACGTCATTAAACATGTAAATATCATAGTATTGATGTTGTCCATATCATTGCATAAGTAGAAAAGCTGTGGATTAGAACTTCTTGATTAAAGTTAGGATTAGGATTAGAACTTCCATGAACTGTTATGCTTTTGATCTACTGTTAAGGACTGAATAAAATGCTGATATAACACAGAGTTTCTGATGTTTCCACTCACTTATGTAACACAGAACTTCTGTTTTTCACTCATCATTTTAACACACAGAACTTCTAGGATTTTCTCACTGTTTAAGCACGCAGAACTTCTGAGTTCTCTTTACTGTTTTAACACACAGAACTTCTAAGATTTTCTCATTGTTTAAGCACGCAGAACTTCTGAGTTCTCTTCACTGTTTTAACACACAGAACTTCTATGATTTTTTCTCATTGTTAACACACACAGAAGTTCTGATTTTCACATGCTGATAACACACAGAACTTCTATGATTTTTTCTCACTGTTAACACACACTGAACTTCTGATATTTCCAATCGCAGTTTGAAACACTCCGAGTTTTTTATTTTCACATGCTGACAGTACATTGAATTTCTGATGTTTACTCACTGTTTTAGCGTAACATATAACTTCTGACTTTTGGTTCACTGGCTGAACACCACCCAGAACCTTTGTGTTTTCCCTCTAACGTTTTTTGCAGGACTTCAGAATATACCAATCCAGAACCTCTGTTCCCTTTCCCTCTGACGTTTCTTGCAGGGCCTTAGAGCATATCAGTCCAGAACTTCTGATTCCACAGACGATCCTTTCTGAGTCACGCGTCTGGCTTCAGAACTTCTAATCCTTGTTTGTTTTGCTTGCAGTAACACGCTTTTTCTGTCTTTCATTTATTTCCCTTTTCATCATTTTTAATATTAACATAAAAAGACATAAAAAATATTTTCCTTTTACTAATTAATTTATTTCCTTTTCTTAATTCATTAAGACAAAAAACCATTTTCTAAACAAATCCTTTTTCTTTCTTATATTGTACATTTCAATATGGTTGTAATAGTAACTTATGATTTAATTTTATTTGCAATCCCCATTTGTAAATATGTACCCCCATTCCCGAAAACTTTGTAATAGCGTAGAATTTCATTTTCCACAATTTACTGTTTTCCTTATACTGTATAGTAATTAGGCGTGCATGGCAAGATTCAAAAATCAATCGCTAGATAACCCTAATCAAAGACTAAAATGCATGCAATCAAACACACTATTCACACATGCACCCCTAGGGTAATCTCACTTGTTGCCTATTAGAAAATAGTCATGTCCCTCAAATATGGGACGTTTTAGCAAAGACCCTTCGATAAAAAAGATCGTAGTCCCTCGATGACCCTCGATGTTGCCTTTGGTAAAACGATTTAGTCCCTAAACGACATTGCTAAAACGTCTCATAAGTTGCCTTCTATGACTATTTAAACGTTCTAACGCTCATCCCTTCACATCCAACGATGGGGTTTCTTACCAAATCAATGGTAAGATAGCAACATCTAAAGGAGGAGGAAAAGAACATCTAAGACCTTTTGAGTAGGTAGATTTGCTCCTAGTTACTCGCTTGCTCACAACAAAAACATTTTATACACTCACACTTCCATTTGAAACATTTTCAAAAGATAACACTTTATACGCGTTCTTATAGAAACGAGAGCCATTACAAAGAAAACCCTTTTCAAAATCACTTTCAAAAACACATCCCCCAAACACCTCTTTGAACTATTTTCAAAACAAAACTTTGTACGCATTCTTATAGAAACGAGAATCATTACAAAGTCACATTTTCAAAATATTTTCAAAAACCACATAAAGCACAATTTTAAACAAAAGCAAGTGATCTAGCGAGTAACTAAGAGCCCATGGAAAACCATGGATGAAAAGGGTGCTAATACCTTCCCTTTTTCATAATCTACCCCCCGAAATCAAGAAAACATCTCTAAAGGTATTTTCTATGCTTTTTCACCTTTCCTTTTGGATAAGAGAAAAGTCGGTGGCGACTCTTGCTAAACCGCAACATTTACGAATACAAAATGCAAAACATCAAGTCAGTTCTCCCACCGTATCACAAAACTGACGGCTCTGCTGGGGAAATACTTAAAAGTGGGGTTACCTTAGGGTTAGTTCACATTTACTTGCCTTCATTTGTTTGAATTGATTGCTTTACATTATTGGTTCCTTGCTTGGGTTTGTTTTGATCCTCTACCCGGATCTGGGGCACCGTTTTAGGTAAGTAGAAATAGATTGTGGAAAATGTACGGCATATATCGATATGGTTGAAACAATGGCTACATTAGTGTGACACATTTGTTGGTACCGGTATCCCTTGTGTTGAAACGAGGAGAATACGGGGCCGCTGAGCAGCGTCATGAAGCACTAACTGACCTTAGAATCTTACTTGACCAACTTGGCCATTAGGACATAGTGAGATAATCGGTTTCGGTGTAGAGCTGAAAATTGGTTGATACTCGATGCTACACTCACTGAGACTGGACTTTTGGGATATCTCGCCAGCAAGAAAAGATTGATTGAGCTGAGACAATGCCTAAAAGAAAGGTCAGTGATATTGAGACCCCTTAGAACCCGGTTACTATTAACTAGGACAGGTTGAGCCAACTAAACTTCAAGAGGGTACTTACCTACAAACTCCATGCAAGCCTAAACCTAAGGACTTGTCTGCTTTGTGTGAATATGATTATTTGTATATAAACTTTCTTACCTCACATATTTGTACATAACATCATAACATCATACCATAGCATTTTTAATAGCCATTTCAAGGATCTCGAGGGCCTATGATGCAGGGTCACGTTGAACCAGATGTCTATCAAGGGACAAGAGGATTTATTTTCCTCTGACCAAACACCGTCAAAGATCAAGTACAACAAACTTGAGTCAAGGGCTAAAACCCACTTGACATGGTGAGCTTAATTCTCGTGGAAGGACATCCAGCGATACAAAGTTCTCCAAATCTGAAACTGTAAATGACTACTAACCCCGAGAGATCCTTGAAAACTTGCATCCACATATCATGCATCATATCATGACAGGTTTCTCCCATACAGGTGTCCTTATCTTCCTACTATTTATTTCAGTAAGATGGATATGGAACAAACGGTGAAAGGCATCCAGGCTCAAAACGCTCAACTTCAAGAGATGTTCTTGAACCTATCCAAGGGGCAAGAAGAGGTGAAGGCTCTCCTCACAAGGGGCATAGTCATGGGGAATCCGGAGGGAACCAAGGATGATCAGTTGGAAAGGCTCACCACCTAAAGTGACAAGTTCAAACAAAGAGGCTTTTGTTCATTTTGAATTTTCAAGTTGTAATTTCTCTTTTGTTGTTCAAACAATTATCTATTAATGTCAAATTTTGTTTCATTAATGCATTGCATATGTTTGTATTAAACTCATCCATTCGTTTTCACTATATTTAAATTATGTTTTCTGCTTTCTTTATGACATTTAACTCTTGCTAAAAGTTACAAGCCTTTAGAGGGAGGATGACGGAAACAATGCCATAATCTCATACAATATGCTTTTGAACAGACCTTGCTAACGATGTACAGGCATTATTTCAAATCCTAAACACTGGAGTTATAAGGAGGATAATCCCTAGTCAACCCCTTCGATCCAAAGAAGTAGAAGTTTTTCTTTTTCACAAAATTAAAACCTTTAAACAAAACCTGGGGCAGGGTAGTCTCTCAGTTAATTCAAACGCGCGTTAAGCCGCAAACTGTCATCTTGTAATACAATGAATGACGTCAAGAAACATTCCTCTAGAATCAAAAGACGGTGATGGTTCCCTATCACATAGGCAGTCATTATCTCTCAAAAAAAGAAGATCCCACTAAGTCAAAATCTACGAAGGAGACTTAAAGAAAATTGGGGCATCCCGCTGACTGTAATCTCAAAACAGGAACAGTCAGGAAAAAATTAGGGATAACAAATCAAAAGAAAGAGGTCACTACAAATCCTCAACAACATGAAAAATGTTGCAAAAATGAATGTCTTCTGACAAACTTAACTTGTCTGAACCATCACCAAAACGTCATTCCAGACTCATTTGGAGTTCAAGCGCACAATTAACTGAGCTTAGGACTGAAGAACATCATGAAGAACGGGTGGGTACAAATACACTTTGAGCCTTTATCCTTTGTTTCTTAAACCGTGAACCAAGCCACGTTACAACCCTTCAAAAGTCCTAATTGAAGCATGGGTTAGTTTGAAAGCATACTGTTACAAAAGGTATCCTGACTCCTATAAGGCTTTACTCAAAATCCAAAGTTGAATTACAAACTTCTTTACTTGCTAAAAATGCATTTTTTAAAACTTCAAGACAAACATAAACTCTGCATTACTTGAATATCATTGTTTTCATATGGCTATTTGTTTGACAGCGGAGAAATTCACACAACAAATATCCAGTGAACGAAAGCTCTCAGTGAACAAAAATCACTTCAGGTGGGATGACACCTACATTGACAAATCTCCTATCAACAAGGGGACATGACATGTCATTATCCGAGCACACCCGAGGCAGTCCAGTCAAGATTCCAAGAAATCTCTCAAGAAGTACAGAATAACCAGGGGCAGGTCTCCATCTCTATTACTTGGGGCATTGAACGTCAATCTCAGCAAAGGGTTACATACAGTCAAATATTTCCTGGCAGTGCCACAAACACTCGCTACTAGGGGCAGTGACAAATCTCCCCAACAATCCTTCTCATAGGATGATTCCCCAGCCAGATTTTCAATCTCTGAAAACCTCTTCCCAACTGAGTCGACTTCAAGAATCCTCGAGGATTTCTTCTAGTGAAGTCGCCGCCTCTCCAACAGATTAAGCAACAGGGTTTATTTCCCCAACAAACGGCAGGATTCCCCAATTTGAGTTCGCCTCTCCGGCTACTACAAATCAAAGGATCACAACTCCTCTTCCCCAGTAGACTGCTCTACAATCCCCAGCAGGTTACTGTGAAGCCTGGACCCAACCAGACATTAGTTCAACTTCGACTCCCCAATAGAGAAACGGATAACCGAGACTCCTGAACTTTTTCCCCCAAGCCGGAATCAATACTCTCCACAGAGTTATCAACTTTCCCCGGAGGAGTTCTACTTAACAATACAGGAATCTTTGGTGGAAATATTCTAAGAAAAGTTTGAAGACTCACCTACTCTTCAACAGCAGTCCGGGTTTTAATGACTCTCCAACATTTGTCAAGGATTTATTTTTCGGACAAAGATACATTCAAATAAACATCTCACATTTCATATATCATATTACATACATGACAAGTGCACACGACACAATCTCATTTATTTTTTAGAACATCATGACATCATGCATTTCATACATCATGACATTGCATACAACTAACGTTTTACCTTTTTCAGGAAAAGGTCAATCAACAGATGGCTACCATCAACCTTTTAAAGTTCCAGATTAATACTTGTAACAAGCCAGGAAAACTATCTAGGGACAACTGATTGTAGATTAATACCTGTAACAAGCCAGGAAAACTATCTATATGAAGAGATTGAAGATTAACACCTGTAACAAGCCAGGAAAACTATCTTTCTTTCTCAGGTCAGAGATTAATACCTAAAACCAGACAGGATAACTATCTCCTCAACCAACCTTTTCAAGTTCCATATTAATACCTGTAACAAGCCAGGAAAACTATCTGTGGATGACTGATTGTAGATTAATACCTGTAACAAGCCAGGAAAACTATCTACATGAAGAGATTGAAGATTAACACCTCTAACAAGCCAGGAAAACTATTTTTCTTTCTCAGGTCAAAGATTAATACCTGAAACCAGACAGGACAACTATCTCATCGACCAACCTTTTCAAGTTCTAGATTAATACCTGTAGCAAGCCAGGAAAACTATCTGTGGACGACTGATTGTAGATTAATACCTATAACAAGCCAAGAAAACTATCTACATGAAGAGATTGAAGATTAACACCTGTAACAAGCCAGGAAAACTATCTTTCTTTCTCAGGTCAGAGATTAATAGCTGAAACCAGACAGGACAACTATCTCCTCGACCAACCTTTTCAAGTTCCAGATTAATACCTGTAACAAGCCAGGAAAACTATCTGTGGATGACTGATTGTAGATTAATACCTGTAACAAGCCAGGAAAACTATCTACATGAAGAGATTGAAGATTAACACCTGTAACAAGCCAGTAAAACTATCTTTCTTTCTCAGGTCAGAGATTGATACCTGAAACCAGACAGGACAACTATCTCCTAGACTAACCTTTTCAAGTTCCAGATTAATACCTATAACAAGCCAGGAAAACTATTTGTGGACGACTGATTATAGATTAATACATGTAACAAGCCAGGAAAACTATCTACATGAAGAGATTGAAGGTTAACACCTGTAACAAGCCAGGAAAACTATCTTTATTTCTCAGGTCAAAGATTAATACCTGAAACCAGACAGGACAACTATCTACTCGACCAGCTCAAACAACCCAACCTTCCAATACAGTTCAAATGCGCTCCAAACACGGACGCCATGTTGATAATCATTTAGTTCCAGCTTACAGATACAGTCCAACAATCATTTCTGGATGGCATCTTTAATCCCATCTCCAACAACTATCCATTATCTCTCCAAATGGCATCTTTAAGCTCATTCCCTACATAATCAACTAACACATCTTCGAGTGCAAATTTTCTAGGCACTATAGTGTTCAATCATCTTTCACCTTCAAGTCACGAATGGTGGACTCACCAATCTAACTCTTCAGGTGTAAGAAGATTGAACAGGGGCAGCTGTTGTACCCCAAAATTTGCCCTCTCATTTCTCAAGGAATCACCCTGGATCCTCAAGTTTGCTTTCATCCAATTCCAAGCCTTGAACTGCAATTTTTCAAGAAAAGACATCCAATGGGCAAAATGGTCATTTGCATGCTGAAAAGTCAAACTTTGATTTTTGGATCAAAATCAAGTTTCAACAATTTTATTTCATCAAGACATGAGATTGGTTCATCAAAAATCAGTAGTTAGAAGCTACTTTGGAAAAATCAAGTTTTCTGAACATTTAGAAAATTTTCTAAGTGTTAAGAGTATGTGATACTTCAGAACTTCTGAGCCAGCCCCCGTGCAAGTGCAGTCAGAAGTTGTAACCTTGGTTCAGAATATAGCCTTCAATCAGAACATGGCTCTTCATCCTCTACGCAAGCGCAGATAGAAGTTGCAAACTTGGTTCAGAATATAGCCTTCAATCAGAATGTGGCTCTTCAGCCTCTACGCAAGCGCAGTCAGAAATTGAAAACATGGTTCAGAACATAATCTTCCATTAAAACGTGACTCTTCAACACATAGAGGCTACGCTTCTGATCTTCTGTGATTAGAACATCACCAAATCCCAAAACCTCATTTAAGTAACATGTTGCCCTGCTACATCACAGTCGTGCAATCAGTTGTTGACCCGGTCCACGCCTGCACTTTATCAAACCCCATATTTGCATCAAATTAGCATACGAAAACTGTGATTAAAAAGCAATGGAACAGTATACCAAAATTTTTTGAATCCCATTTGTTTTCCCCCCAAAACCATAACAAACCCATCTATAAATACTTTGCTCCATCACACGTTAAAGTGGCTGGCTTTTGAAGGGAGAGAACGATAAAAAAAGAGAAAAGGAAGTAGTGAAACCTTCATAAAAATCCATAAATCCCAAACAGAAAACCAAACCTTTGTTCTTCCTTTTGAATCAAAGAGCTTGGCACTTCCTCTTCCGTTACTCTTGTTGATTCCAGAACATCCAAAGGTAGCAGCTCAAAGCTCCAAGCCCATGCCCCAGATTCAAGGTAAGTCTTTCTGACTTTACATATTTTCATTCAAAACGTCATTAAACATGTAAATATCATAGTATTGATGTTGTCCATATCATTGCATAAGTAGAAAAACTGTGGATCGGAACTTCTTGATTAAAGTTAGGATTAGGATTAGAACTTCCATGAACTGTTATGCTTTTGATCTGTTGTTAAGGACGGAATAAAATGTTGATATAACATAGAGTTTCTAATGTTTCCACTCACTTATGTAACACAGAACTTCTGTTTTTCACTCACCATTTTAACACACAGAACTTCTAGGATTTTCTCACTGTTTAAGCATGCAGAACTTCTGAGTTCTCTTCACTGTTTTAACACACATAACTTCTAGGATTTTCTCACTATTTAAGCACGCAGAACTTCTGAGTTCTCTTCACTGTTTTAACACACAAAACTTTTATGATTTTTCTCACTGTTAACACACACAGAACTTCTGATTTTCACATGCTGATAACACACAGAACTTCTATGATTTTTTCTCACTGTTAACACATACTGAACTTCTGATATTTCCAATCGCTGTTTGAAACACTCAAAGTTTCTGATTTTCACATGCTGACAGTACATTGAATTTCTGATGTTTACTCACGGTTTTAGCGTAACACAGAACTTCTGACTTTTGGTTCACTGGCTGAACACCACCCAGAACCTCTGTGTTTTCCCTCTAACATTTTTTGCATAACTTCAGAATGTACCAATCCAGAACCTTTGTTCCCTTTCCCTCAGATGTTTCTTGCAGGGCCTTAGAGCGTATCAGTCTATAACTTCTGATTCCACAGACGATCCTTTCTGAGTCACGCGCCTGGCTTTAGAACTTCTGATCCTTATTTGTTTTGCTTGCAGTAGCACGCTTTTTCTGGCTTTCATTTATTTCCCTTTTCATCATTTTTAATATTAACATAAAAAAGACATAAAAAATATTTTCCTTTTACTAATTAATTTATTTCTTTTTCTTAATTCATTAAGACAAAAAACCATTTTCTAAACAAATCCTTTTTCTTTCTTATATTGTATATTTCAATATGGTTGTAATAGTAACTTAGAATTTAATTTTATTTGCAATCCCCATTTGTAAATATGTACCCCCATTCCCGAAAATTTTGTAATAGCGTAGAATTTCATTTTCCGCAATTTACTGTTTTCCTTATATTGTATAGTAATGAGGCGTGCATGGAAAGATTCAAAAATCAATCGCTAGATAACCCTAATCAAAGACTAAAATGCATGCAATCAAACACACTATTCACACATGCACCCCTAGGGTAATCTCACTTGTTGCCTATCGGAAAATAATCATGTCCCTCGAATATGGGACGTTTTAGCAAAGACCATTCGATAAAAAAGATCGTAGTCCCTCGATGACCCTCGATGTTGCCTTCGGTAAAACGATCTAGTCCCTAAACGACATTGCTAAAACATCTCATAAGTTTCCTTCTATGACTATTCAAACGTTTCAACGCTCGTCCCTTCACATCCAACGATGGGGCTTCTTACCAAATCAATGGTAAGATAGCAACATCTAAAGGAGGAGGAAAATAACATCTAAGACCTTTTGAGTAGGTAGATTTGCTCCTAGTTGCTCGCTTGCTCACAACAAAAACATTTTATACACTCACACTTCCATTTGAAACATTTTCAAAAGATAACACTTTGTACGCGTTCTTATAGAAACGAGAGCCATTACAAAGAAAATCCTTTTCAAAATCACTTTCAAAAACACATCCCCCAAACACCTCTTTGAACTATTTTCAAAATAAAACTTTGTACGCATTCTTATAGAAACGAAAATCATTACAAAGTCACATTTTCAAAATATTTTCAAAAACCACACAAAGCACAATTTCAAACAAAAGCAAGTGATCTAGCGAGTAACTAAGAGCCCGTGGAAAACCATGGATGAAAAGGGTGCTAATACCTTCCCTTTCATAATCTACCCCCCGAGCTCAAAAAAACATCTTTAAAGGTCTTTCATATGCTTTTCACCTTTCCTTTTGGATAAAAGAAAAGTCGGTGGCGACTCTTGCTAAACCGCAACATTTGCGAATACAAAACGCAAAACATCAAGTCAGTTCTCCCACCGTATCACACTTGGCAAAAACAGGGATCTTGAATTTGTAGGGAACGACCACCCCAAGAACCAAACCCAAGTCTCCAAAGTCCAAGCCAGACACAACTTGGATCTCTATAGCCTTTAGTTTGTCTTCAAGCTGTTTGTATTTTTCATTTGCCGGTGGATACTGCTCCTCAGAATAATCTTCGTCGTCAGTAGCTTGGTTAGCTCTAGTGCTTCTAGCTTCTTCTTCTTGATTGTATTCTTCTCGAGAAGAAATATCTTCTTTTTGAGCTAGCTTGGCAGGTCCCTTGAACTTTCTTCCTATTTTGAGGGTGACAACCTTCTTCTTAGTCTTCTTACTCTCTTTGGTGAAGAGTGTTTCCAGATCTTCCAGCCCCTTGGCTAAGTTCATGAGCATTTGTTGGAACTGAGTGTTTTGAGCTTGGAGATCTTTAACTGTTTTCTCTAGATCCATCTCTACTTAAATAAACAGTAAGCATATGAGAAACCTGTGTGGAGAAAACCTATTATGCATGATGTGTGGATGCAATGTTTTCAAGGATCTCACGGGGTAAACACAAGAAGATGTTAGAAGTTGAACTTTGCTCACAACATTGATTGGAGAACTTCGTATCGGTGGATATCCTTCCACGAGAATCAAGCTCGCCATGTCAAGTGGGTCATAGCCCTTGACTCAAGTTATCGTGCTTTGGTCTTTGACGATGTTTGATTAGAGGAGAATCCTCTTGCCCCTTGATAGGCGTCTGGTTTAACATGACCCTGCATCATAGGCCCTTGAGATCCTTGAAATGGTTATTGAAAATGCTACGATATGATGTCATGATGTTATGTACAAGTATGTAAGTTGTTATGTACAAATAATCATATACACACAAAGCAGACAAGTCTTAGGTTTAGGCTTGCATGGGATTTGTAGGCAAGTACCCTCTTAAAGTTTAGTTGGCTCAACCTGTCATAGAAAGTAATAAGGTTCTAGGGGATCTCAATATCACTGACCTTTCTTTTAGGCATTGTCTCAGCATAATCAATCTTTTCTTGCGGCCGAGATATCCCAAAAGTTTGATCTTAATGAGGGTAGTATC
This sequence comes from Vicia faba, assembly GCA_948472305.1. NCBI lineage: Eukaryota > Viridiplantae > Streptophyta > Magnoliopsida > Fabales > Fabaceae > Vicia > Vicia faba. The sequence goes on from OX451736.1 coordinate 491,310,764, forward strand.
GAGTATCAACCAATTTTCAGCTTTCCACCGAAACCGGCTATCTCACTACTTCATAATGGCCAAGTTGTTCAATTAAGGTTCTAAGGTCAGTTAGTGCTTCATGACACCGCTTAACGGCCCCATATTCTCCTTGATTCAACACAAGGGATACCGATACCAATAAATGCATCACACTAGCGTAGCCATGACTTTAACCATATCAGTTTATGTCGTACAGTTTCCACAATCTATTGCTACTTGTAACACCCTAATTCTACCCCAGGCAATTATGCAAAATAAATCAGATTTATAAAATTTCGATCATATAAATGAATCAGGACATCACAAATTCTTCTAACAAATTCATTGCATTCATCGTGGATATATAACACTTTTTCAAACATCGGATGAACCATCAACATGACATCTTTAATAAAATAATTCAACATCTACGCAGCGGAATTCTTAATGACATCTCTAACAAAACAACAACTTTGAATCATCTCATAAGTCATAATCAAATTGAAATTCAACAACTAAAATAAATCATCAATCAAAACAGCAAGCGTTCATCCCCTCGAGTGTTACATATCAGAGCAATGACACCGACTCGAACTATTGAAGGTATACAGTCTTCACTCTTGATTACCTGCACGTTACCGACATAAGGGCAACATTCAAACAGAAGGGGTGATATATCTAACAATATAATAAAGTACATGATAATTAATATATTAAATTAGATCAATAACATCGCCACTTCTCATCTCATAATCATCATCAATCTCAATAATAATATACATTCATCAACATCAAAATACACTTCTTTATGAAATCATATAATGCGACTCAATACTATGCAAATGCATGTGGTACCATTGGAGCAGAACTCCCATCTCAAAAAATTTCCAATTAATAGAGGCATTAACAAGGCATAGCCTTCATCTCAAAATTTGCCAATCCAGGCCATCTCAACGAGCATAAGCTCCATCTCAAAAATGCAATGTATGCGACACAACCATGAATGTAATGATAACACCCAAGTTAACAACATCTCAAATTATCTCAAAACATCTCAATAATCATCTCAAGAACATCTCAAGAACATCTCAAAATACATCTCAAAGCATCTCAAAATAACATCTCAAAATAATCAAAATAATTCATCAACGTCATTTATTCATAAATCATCAAGCATCATTATTTATTAATAACTTCTCATTTATAACTCACAATATTCTAATTCCACAGTAAAACAATACTACTATCCTGAAACTCTAATATCAAGACCATCACTTCCTACTGTTATAGCTCAAACAACAGCTTCTATGCATCTAATGTTCATCGTTCTTCCCAAACAACGCAAGACCAACACAACTTCTGACCATGCAACCTCTAACCAACACAATTTCTAAATACACAACTTCTAATGACGCAACCTCTGGCGACACAATCTTCTGACTGCTATAACATCTGACTAATGCAACCTCTGATCAGATGCAACCTCTGATCACGACATCTTCTGACCACTCATCATCTGATCATGACATCTTCTGACCATTCAACCTCTGACTAGATACAACTTCTGATCACCTCATCTTCTGACTAATGCCATCTTCTGACCAGATACAACTTCTGACCAGATACAACTTCTGACCAGATACAACTTCTGATCAGATACAACTTCTGACCCATACAACTACTAATGTCAGGACTTCTATCCTGCGCAACTTCTATCAGCATCCTTCTAATCGTTAGAACTGCTACTTTTCCTTAACATTATTATTTTAATTCCTTTTCCTGTTATCAACCTAATTAGGAACAGTACCTAACACCATCCCTAGTTGATTCATTGTTCTGAAACAGCAACTTCTGGTTTTCCTCACGCCTAATTCTATGTTCTGCATAATTCTGCGTTTTCATTACTACTACATTCAACGTTTCCATTACTGCATCTCACTATGGGATCTCACGATTAAAGCCCTAAAACTTAATCTATTCAAAGCAATTCATCACCTATAATTACCCTATAATCTTACAGCATTTAAACAACATCAAGACATCAATATTCATCAGAATTCATCAATCCTCATCATACATCAATCACACATTCTCATATCAAAACAGGACAACAATCACCTCTAACCCACATATCAATGATCATAAACCCAATTATAGAGTTAGAACCCCACCCTTACCTTGGATTGAAGGTTGCTCTACAATTTCCGGTTGGATTCACGTTCTTGCCGTTTTCCACGTTCTAGCAGCTTGCACGTTCTCTTCCAAATCCTTATTTCTTTCTACTGCTTCTTTCTTCTCTTCCTTCTCACAAATAATAGAATAACCTAATATTCTATTATTCCTTATTGGGCTTAAAACTAACACACCCCCTTATTACTTCTATTCTCTCAAAGTAGGCCCACATTAAATAATATTACACTTTTAATATTATTTCACCATATAATATTATATCTCTAATATTATTTCTCCACTTAATAAAATAAATTCAATTAATTATAACACATCTTCATAAATATTCCAAAAATAATTTAATTAAATAATTAATTAAATTACGGGCGTTACAACTCTCCCCCACTTAAAATATTTTCGTCCTCGAAAATTCACCTCAATCAAACAATTCAGGATAGGAGTCTCGCATCTTGCTCTCCAACTCCCAAGTCATGCTTTCACCAGCAGATCCTAGCCAAACCACTTTAACCAAGGCAATCTATTTACCTCTCAGAGTCTTCATTTCACGATCCGTGATCCGTACAGGCATCGTCTCCACCGTAAGATTATCCCGTACTTGCACATCGTCCATATGAATCACATGAGATGGATCTGAAATATACTTCCGAAGTTGCGACACATGAAACACATCATGCAAATTCGAAAGATTAGGCGGTAAAGCCACTCTATAAGCAACATTCCCCACTCTCTCTGAAATTTGATACGGTCCAATAAAATGAGAAGTGAGCTTCTTAGACTTCAATGCACGCCCAACACCAGTCACAGGTGTAACTCTCAAAAACACATGATCGCCAACTTGGAATTCTAAATCTTTCCTTCGCTTGTCATGATAACTCTTCTGTATACTTTGTGAAGCTTTCATATTTTCTCGAATCAACTTCACCTTCTCAGTAGTCTCACGAACAAGTTCAGGTCCAAGTACTACACTTTCACCAGATTCATGCCAACATAACGGAGTTCTACATCTTCGACCATACAATGCTTCAAAAGGTGCCATCCCAATACTAGAATGGTAACTGTTATTATACGTGAACTCTATCAACGGAAGATAAGTATCCCACAAACCTCCCTGCTCAAGAACACATGCCCTTAACAAGTCTTCCAACGATTAAATCGTTCGTTCAGTCTGACCATCTGTCTGAGGATGATATGTTGAACTCAACCTCAACTTATAACCCAACGCTTCTTACAAACTCTTCCAAAAATCAGAAGTAAATCTTGGATCTCTATCTGACACAATGCACAAAAGAACACCATGCAGCTTCACAATCACACTGATATAAATCTCAGCCAACTTTGGCACTGGAAAACTGATGTTAATAGGAATAAAATAAGCTGACTTTGTAAGCCTATCAACAATCACCCAAATCAAATCATGCCCTCTTAAAGTATTAGGCAACCCCGTCACAAAGTCCATTGAAATTCTATCCAATTTCCATTATGGAACTTCCAATGATTGCATCAATCCTGCAGGCTTCTGGTGTTCAACTTTCGACTTCTGACAAGTCAAACATGCATACACAAACCGAGCCACATCACTCTTCATCCTAGGCCACCAAAACAAACCTTTCAAATCTTGATACATCTTTGTAGCTCTTGGATGAATACCCAGCTTACTTCTATGACTCTCCTCAAGTATCACTTTCTTCATCTCAACATCATCAGGAATACAAATCTGGTTACAAAATCTCAACACACCTTGTGCATCTAGCTTAAAATCATTATCCTCAGATTGATCAATCCCAACCATCAAATCAACCAGTTTCACGTCCAATTTCTGAGTTTCTCTGATACTGTCTAAAAATTCATTATTAATCTTCAACATACCCAGCACAACACTCTGCGGAGTAACCTCGCAAACTAAGCTCATATCTCTGAACTGCTCAATCAATTCCAACTCTTTAATCATCATTTCTGACATGTGTAAAGTCTTTTGACTCAACGCATCAGCTACCACATTCGCCTTTCATGGATGATAATTCAAACCAAAATCATAATCCTTTAACAATTCCAACCATCTTCGTTGCCTCATATTCAGCTCTTTCTGATCAAACAAATACTTCAAACTCTTATGGTTACTAAACACTTCAAATCTAGAACCATAAATATAATGCCTCCAAATCTTTAATGCAAAAATTACTGCAGCAAGCTCTAAATCATGCGTATGGTAGTTCTTCTCATGAGTCCTCAATTGCCTTGACGCATAAGCAACTACCTTACAATTATGCATAAGCACACCTCCTAAACCCATCTTAGAAGCATCACAATACACCACAAAAGGCTCTCCTGGATTAGGCAATGTCAAAATCGGAGCCGACGTCAACCTCTTCTTCAATTCTGTAAAACTTTCTTCGCACTGAACATCCCATACAAACGCTCTACCTTTACAAGTCAACTTAGTCAATGGAAGTGACAACTTAAAAAACCCTTCAATAAACCTTCTATAATAACCAGCTAATCCCAAGAAGCTTCTAATCTCAATAGTTGACTTTGGAGTTTCCCATTGCAACACAACATCAACCTTCGATGGATCTACAATAATGCCACTACCTGAAATCACATGACCAAGAAAACTAACCTCTTTCAGCCAGAACTCACACTTGGACAACTTTGCATACAACTTCTTCTCTTTCAAAACTTGCAATACTACTCTTAAATGTTCTGCATGCTCTTCTTCAGACTTAGAGTAAATCAAAATATCATCAATGAACACCACTACGAACCGATCCAAATAAGTATGAAAGATACGATTCATATATTCCATGAATACTCCTGGCGCATTAGTAACACCGAAAGGCATCACCGAATACTCATAATGTCCATAATGCATTCTGAAAGTCGTCTTCTAAATATCTTCATCCTTCACTTTAATCTGATGGTAACCCGACCTCAAATCAATCTTACTAAACACACAGGCATCCACTAATTGGTCCATCAAGTCATCTATTCTTGGAAGCGGATACTTGTTCTTAATCGTCACCTTGTTCAACTGTCTATAATCAACACAAAGCCTCATACTTCCATCTTTCTTCTTCACTAATAACACTGGAGCACCCCACGGCGATACACTTGGTCTTAAAAATCTCTTATCAAATAACTCTTCCAATTTCTTCTTCAACTCTGATAACTCAGACGCAAACATCCTGTATGGTGCCATAGACACATTGTGATACGGTGGGAGAACTGACTAGTGTTTTGCGTTCGTATTCGCACTTGTGCGGTTGAGCAAGAGTCGCCACCGACTTTTTATTTTATCCTAAAGGAAAGGTTAAAAAGCACAGCAAAAACCTTTTGAGATGTTTCGTGGGTTCGGGGGGTAGATTATGAAAAGGGAAGGTATTAGCACCCTTTTCATCCATGGTTATCCATGGGCTCTTAGTTACTTGGTTTTTAGATCACTTGCCTTGATTTTCGATTGCTTGAAATTGTGGTGTATGTGTGTGTGTTTTGAAAATGTTTTTGAAGAGATGCCTTGTCTTAGGCGACCAATGTATTTGACTCGTGTTTGAGTGTTTTACAAAAGTGTGTATCTTTTTGAAAAGATGTTTCAAATGTTTTTGAGAGTTTGTTTGAAAGTGTTGTGGATTGTGGTTTTTGAAAAGAAGGCAAGTGTTTTTGCAAGTTGATCTCAAGTAACTAAGAGTTTTGTCTACCCTATTGTACTCAAAGGTTTTTTTGTTATGTTTTAACCCCTTTTTAACAATTTTGTTCCACCATTGAATTTGATGGGCAATCTTGCGTTTAGGAAGTTTATTTGGGACGGGCGCGGGTCGTTGTATGGACCATGAATGCAATGATGCCAAGTGTCTTTGGCAATTTGTTTTGAAGGGACTATGATCATTCCGTTTAGGCAACATTTTGAGGGACTTATGATCATTTTGATTTTGTTTTGCCAAAGATTCTCGACGTGCAAGTATGGCCCATTTTGGAAGGCAACATGTGGGATTACCCTAGAGGGTGCAAGTGTGATTGTGTATTAATTTCATGTATTTGTCTTGTATTAGGTTATCTAGCGTTTGATTTCATGTACATGCAAACCCTAGGTCTAACCATGGTATAATTGAAAGCAGTAAATTGCGAAAATGTGAAGTCTACGCTATTACAAGATAGTATCCGGGAGTGGGGGTACATGTGTATGAATGGGGATGAGACTTATAGTATCCAATAAGTTACAACCAAATCGAATTTGCGATCAAATGTAAGTGACGAATATCAATGTATAAGATAAACAAAATGTGTATAAGGGCAATATATTGTGTATTTATATTGTGCGAGTGTGAGATGTATATGCATATGTGATTATTTACAGGTGTGACAATATGGTTTTAAGAAAGTATTGTTAAGTATTTGTTTTGACCTAAAGAAAAATTAAACGTCTATTTAATGATCTTATATTTCTTTTAATGTGTACAAAAGAAAATGTTTTAATTGAATGTTCAAGTTCTAATTAAATTGTGTATAAAAATGATGTTTTAAGAAAAGAAAATATTTCTAAGTTTTAATTACGTACACAAAAAGTATTTTTCATTTGTTTATGAATTGAATTATGCATATTAAAAAAAGAAATGTATTTTTAATTGTTATGTACAAAATATTTTAATTAAAAAGAATTATGCAAAATGTAGGTTTACTTATTATGTACAAAAGTATATTTAAAAGAAAAAGGTATTTTCAAATATATTGTATGATATGTATAAATATATGTTTTAATTAAAAGAAAAGAAAAAAAGTATTTTCAAATTTAATTATATGGTGCCATAAAAATGGTATCTTTATTATATAAAAAAAATATGTTTAAATAAATGTCAAGAAACAAAAGTAGAAAAAATGTATTCTTAATTGTTATGTAAAGGATGTTTTAATTAAATAGAAGGAAAGGGTTGAGTTTGTTAATGGGCTTTGGGCACGCAGGAACGGGCAAGGCCCATGTTTGAATTCAGAACATTTTTTAGGGTTTGTGGAATGTTTTCAATTGGGAACGAAATCTAGGGTTTATACAGCGACGCGTCTTGGGGTTTCGTTGTCTTCTCCGTTCGTCTTTGGTGCCCAGCGTGAGCCTTCTGCCTCAGCCACCAGCGACCTTCAACTCCTCTCCCCTCTTCCTTGAAGCAGGGAAACGCACAAGAGGGTAACTCTGTTCTCTTCGATTTCGCGTTTTTAGGTTTTGATTCTTTTACATGCTTATGTGTCACTGTATTCCTATCGATTTAATTGCTTGATTAGATTTCTTATGCTGTTTATTATTTGATTTTTGATGGAGGTACGTGAGATGAAAGAAGAGGTCTTACTTTTACTGGAGAGGGGAAGAAGGAGGATGGAGGTCCTTAGGAGGCTTGACGAGCGGAGGCAACGTGAGGCGCGATTTATCTTCTGGTATTTCTGTACTTTCCTCCTTTGCCTAGGGTTTCATGATGATTTGAACTGAAAGCTCTTTTTGAAACCTCACTTCTTTCTTCTTCTTTCCTACTGTATGCACGTTACCTTTGATACTTTTGTTGTCTATGTTGACTTGAGTGTTGCCTTCTCGTGTTGCCTATTGCTTTTCCTCTTCTTCTGCCTTGTATCGCCTTGAATGATTTGCCTATGATGAAGAGTTTCTTCTGAGGCCTAGGGTTTAGTTGCCCTTGTTGCCTATTATTTTCCTCTTCTTCTGACTTGTTGCCTTGAGTATTTGTATGCTATGTGTTGAACGCCTGTGATGTTAATTGCCTAAGGCTTTTATGTTGCCTTTGAATATATTGCTTTTTTCTGAGACTTTGATGCTTTGTACGCCTTTTCCTTCTTCTTCTGATTTTGCCCCTTTGTGTTGGTTGAAATGTGATGCTTGCTTATGTTGCCCTATGATGAACTCTGAGTTCTGAGGGCCTTGTACACGTGCTTCTGAATGCCTTGGTATCAGTATGTTTTTGAATGCTTTGGTATCAATATGCTTTTGAATGCTTTGGTATCAGCATGCTTTTGAATGCTTGTTTTTGCTCGATGATGTTTCTTTACTGAGGGTTTTGATGCTTGGTGAACTGGTTTTTGTTGCAAAGCTTCAGGCAGGTACGATTAGTTTTAAGGTTTGAACTGGTTTAAGGTTTTAGCAGGTATGGTTGGTTTTAAGGTTTGAACTGGTTTAAGGTTTTAGCAGGTATGGTGCTGAGGCAGTTTTGCTGGTTTAGGTAATGGTTAGGACAAGTTTTTATGTTTGACAGGGTATACAGGTTTGTGGCCCTTTGAGGTTTCACAGGTTTAAGCTTGTGAGGTCTCAGGCAGGTATGCTTGCAGGTTAGGACTTGGTAGCAGGTTTTTGAGTGGTTTAGGCCAGGTTTTTGAATGGTCTTGGCCAGGTTTTCGGTTAAGTAGTAGGCAAGCTGTGCTTCAGGCTTTGGGTTGAATGCTTGGGCTTGACAGGTTAATGGTTTATCAGGCCATTGCAGGTTTGTATGGTTATGAGGTTTTTAGGCCATGTATTGCTGGTTTCTGAGCTTTGTGTTTGCTTCAGTATGTGGTTTAATGCTGACAGTTTGTATATTTCTTTTGCTTTGGTAAAAAGTTCTGCCTCTCTTCTTGAACTGTGTTGTTCTTCTTGTATATATTTCTCTCTATCTATCCTGCCTAAGCCTGAAAACCTGCATCTTATCTCTTCTTTTTCTCTCTCTCAGTACAGTTTAAATATTAAACTATGCTTTATTTCTGTACTTTTCTGAAAAGGTCACATGGGGAAATGATGAAAGTGTAGTTGTTGCATATCTCATTTTCTCTGCATATCTTCTTTGGCCAGCTTCTTATACTTTGGATCTTTTGATATCTTTGTGACAGTATGCTTTATATTTTTTGGCAGAAAGTTGTACTTTGATTTTTAGTTGGGTTTGAACTTGGAGTTTGAGACTTTGAATTTATGCAGTTTGACACTTTTAGTTATGCAATTTGGCTTTTGTGCATTCATACTTTAGCAAATAAAACTCGTCCCTCTTTGTGAACCGGGAGCGATCCCGTGATTTGCAGAGAGGGTTAACTGATCCCCATCAGTGGCCTTTAATGATGACTGCAATTTTAATCTGTCTTTTCAATTTAACTGTTATTTTTGACTTTGTCTCTTTTCTTTTGCAGATGAAAAATGGAGCACCGGAGCAAAGTGAAGAATGAAGAATTAGGGACTTAGAAAATATTTAGAAAAAATAGGATAGTTTTTATTTTCAATTTAATTATTGTAAACCATTATTATTTTAAATACTTCGTAAATAAATACTTGTATCCAAATAATAATTGTAACAAATATTAAATATGAAATAAAAATTCTATTGGTTCATTTAATTCTTTTCAATTCCTTTTCAATTATTTACTTGTTATTTATAGTTCCTTAAATTAAATAAAATGAAAATTAAATTTCAAATATTTAATTCTTAGAACCATAAATAATCAACTAAACATTGATTCTTCGTCGATCAAAAATAAATGAACTTGACGTCTCCATCATCCAAAGCAACGCACAGTCGAACGCAATAATCGGTCAGACGCAATCCTTTCTTGCTGATTTCTTACCAAGCACTGTAAATCCAAACTGCATATTTCTTTTGACTGGCTCAAACAAAACAACGTGAATTCAAACCAACTGCCTCTTTTACTGATTAAATCAAAACAATGCGAATTCAACCCGAATCTCGGAATATCTTGCAAAGTGTTGTGGAATTTTAACCTTTCTGAGAATATGCCCATAAAACCTTAATTCCTGATTAAATGCCAACGAACATTCGCCTGATCGCAATTGAGCCAGAATCAACCAAAACCCTAAGCCAATTATTTGAAGCAATCCAGAGTCCTAAAAATCAATAAAACCCTAATTTTTTGTTTGACTGACGAGAAAAGTCCGTTTGTCCGATCCTTGAGCCAATCTGAAAATTTAGGAAACGCCTGAAGCTGAGATTTCTTGTGGTAAAATGCGAGGGCAAATTTTGGGGTACAACAGTTGCCCCTGTTCAATCTTCTTGGACCTGAAGAGTTAGATTGGCAAGTTTGCCTTTCACGACTCGAAGGTAAAAGAAGATTGGACACTAAAGTGCCCAGAAAATTTGCACTCGGCGATATGATGGTAGAGGTGAATGGGCTTAAAGATGCCATTTGGGAATGGGCTTAAAGATGCCATCTGAGAATGGGCTTAAAGATGCCATCTGAGAATGGGCTTAAAGATGCCATATGAGAATGTTGAACTGCATGTCAATGGTGAGTGGACAAGTATCAGAAAGCCACCCATGTTTTGGAACATCTCTGAATCGGGGGTCTGAGCAAGCAATAGATTGACATCCACGTTTCGGAGAATCCGTAAACTATTTTCAGGAGTTGGGATTGAATAAGCAAAAGAGCAACGTCCGTTGTTGGGAAGCGTCCGTAAACTGTTTTTCAAGAGTCTGAACAAGTTGGTAGATTGACATCCGTTGTAGGGAAGAATCTGTAAACTGTTTTCAAAAGTTGAGAAGAGTCTGAACAAGTTGGTAGATTGACATCCGTTGTAGGGAAGAATCTGTAAACTGTTTTCATAAGTCTTTAAGTTGAAGAGGAACCAGCGTAGGGTTTCCTGATGATGCGTATGAATGAATCTGGGATAAGTATCAGAATGTTGCCGTGTCCAGGTCACATCTGAACTATTTCTGGATGAATCTCAGGAGATGATCTGTGTCTGTCGACTGCTCTTACCTGAAAAGTAAAGGGTTAGTCGTATGTAATGTCATGATGCATGATGCAATGTATGTGACATCAATGTTTATGACATGAATGTGATGAATGCGCATGTAAGCTGATGAGCTATCTTACTGAGGATAAATGAATCCGAGATGGCTGAAGGTAAAAGCATCTTGACTGCTGCCGGGGAAAATAAATCCTTGGCTGCTGCTGGGGAAGAGAATTCCTGATGACCTATACTAGGGAGTTCCAAACTAGTAGACTCATGCTGGGGAGGTAAGATTGAGAATTTTCAGCTTGGTGGGAAGTAACTCTGGCGACTTCACTGGGGAACTTAAGATTTGCCCTCCCAAAACTCTGTGGGGAGAAGGTTCAATGGTCTGGCTCCGCTGGGGATTGATAATTTGAATTTTTAGCTTTGCTGGGGATAATGAAGCTTGACTCTGAGTGGAGCTAGCTTGAGAAGAATCTGAACAAGCGATAGGTTAACATCCGTTACTTGGAGAACCCGTGAACCGTTTTCAGAAATCTTGAAGTTGAATCAGCAATAGAGCCGCATCCGTTGTTGGGAAGCGTCCGTAAACTAATTTCAAAGGTTGCTTCTGAACAAGCTGATAGATTAACATCCGTTGTTGGGAAGAATCCATAAACTGTTTTCAGAAGTCTTGAAGAAGAATCTGAACAGGCGATAGGTTAACATCCGTTTACTTGGAGAACCCGTGAACTGTTTTCAGAAATCTTGAAGTTGAATCAGCAATAGAGCCGCATCCGTTGTTGGGAAGCGTCCGTAAACTAATTTCAAAGGTTGCTTCTGAACAAGCTGATAGATTAACATCCGTTGTTGGGAAGAATCCATAAACTGTTTTCAGAAGTCTTGAAGAGGAACCGGTGTAGGGCTTCCTGAAGATGAGCTTGTGTAAAACTGCATCGGTTTTGAACACTTTTGACATTTGAATGCCCCAAGTGGTGATGTAGATAAATTCCTGGCTTATTACAGGTGTTGTTCTACAATCGGTCGTTCACAGATGTTTTCCTGGGTTGTTACAGGTGTTGATCTGGAATTCTTCAGACATGCCCTGGCTGGATACAGGAATCGAATCTGGAAAGGTGATAGTTGACAGATATGCCCTGGCTGGATACAGGAATCGAATCTTCAAACTCTTCAGACGTGCCCTGGCTAGATACAGGAATCGAGTCTGGAAATATGATCAACAGATATGCCCTGGCTGGATACAGGAGTCGAATCTGGAATTGTGACAGTTGATAGACATGCCCTGGCTGGATACAGGAATCGAATCTTCAAACTCTTCAGACGTGCCCTGGCTAGATACAGGAATCGAGTCTGGAAATGTGGTCAACAGATATGCCCTGGCTGGATACAGGAATCGAATCTGGAATTGTGACAGTTGATAGACATGCCCTGGCTGGATACAGGAATCGAATCTTCAAACTCTTCAGACGTGCCCTGGCTAGATACAGGAATCGAGTCTGGAAATGTTGTAGTTGATTTGTTGAACACTTTTGACATTCGAATGCCCCAAGTGGTGATGGAGGAATCTTGAATCAGATTACTCTGCATATTGAGAGATTTCTTGAAATCTTGACTGGACTGCCCCAGGTTAACTGAACTTTGAAAGATCTGTTGGACCTTGACTGGACTGCCCCAGGTTAATTGAATTTTGACATGTCATGCCCCTTGCTGATAGGAGATTTGATGGAAGTGTTATCCTCTTGAAGTGATTTTGACTTGCTGAGAGAGTTTTCGTTCCTCCGAACATTCGCTGTATGAAATTCTTCGCTGTCAAACAAAAAGGTCAAATGCAGACAGTGATATTCGAATAATGCAAAGTTTATGTTTGTCTCGAAGTTTTGAAAAATGTGTTTTTAGCAGAAAACTTTTTATAAGACAAATCAACACAAGATTTAGAGCAAAGCCCTACAGGAGTCAGGATACCTTTTGTAACAGTATGCTTTCGAACTAACCCATGCTTCAATTAGGACTTTTGAAGGGTTGTAACGTGGCCTGGTTCACGTTTTAAGAAACAAAGGATAAATGCTCAAAGTATATTTATACCCACCCGCTCTTCGTGATGTCCTTCAACCTAAGCTCAGTTAATTGTGCGTCACACTCTGCTTTGAGTTTGGAACGACTTTTGGGCGATGGTTCACCAATTGATTTTTGGGAGACAGTCATCATCTCCTTTTTCATTTTCAACATTTTTCGTGTTGTTGAGGATTTTGTAACGACCTCACTATTTTGATTTTGATTTGTTATCCCTAACTTTTGCCTGACTGTTACCGTTTTTCGGGATTACTGTCAGCGGGATGCCCCAGCTTTCTTAAGCCTCCTTTATAGGTTTTGGCTTGGCGGGCTTTTCTCTTTTGAGAGATTGACTGTCTATGTGATAGGGAACCACCCTTGTCTTTTGATTCCAAAGGAATGCTTTCCCTTTTTTTTTGACATCGTTTGTTGTATTACGAACTGAGAGTTTGCGACTTTAATGCGCATTTTCTTTTGAATTAACTGAGAAACTACCCTGCCCCGGGTTGATATCAAGTGTTTTGATTGTTTAGAACAGAAAACTCCTACTTCTTTGGCTCGAAGGGGTTGACTAGGGATTAACTTCCTTATAACTCCAGTGTTTGGGAATTGAAAGAAACGCCTGTACATCATCAGCAAGGTCTGTTCAAAAGCATACTGTATAAGATCATGGTATTGTTTCGTCATCCTCCCTCTAAAGGCTTACAGCTTTTTATCAAGAGTCAAATATCATAAAGAAAAGCATAAGAGTAGTGAAACGAATGGATGGATTCAAGACAAACATATGCAATGCATTAATGAAAACAGAGTTTAACATCAACAGATAATTGTTTGACAGCAAACGAAATTACAACTTTGAAAATTCAAAAACAAGCAAAAGTCTTTCAGCTCGAGCTTCGTCACTTCAAGTGGAGAACCCTTTAACGGAAGATCTTCATCTCGCCGTCTGGCATGAATTCCAGCACCCCAATGTCGATCAGATCTTGAATCTTGTTCTTCAAGGCCCAACAGTCGTTGGTGTCGTGTCCCGGGCTGTAGGAGTGGTAAACACAGAATGCGTCGGGATGATAGTGAGGAGAGGAGGTATTGAGCTTCTGAGGAGGGTCCTTTACAGTAAGTAAGTTGACCTCCAACAGGCGTTTCAGTATGAAAAATGATGGTATTTCAGTCTCCGTAAACTGTCTTCCCGACTTTTCTTGCTTACATCGATTGCCCCGTTGACGCTGGCGAGGTTGTTGATGGGTTTGTGACCCTGAAGCAAGTAAAGGAGCCTTCCCTTTGTCTTCTTGAATGGATGGAGGTTGAGCGGTGACTTGCTCTTCGACCTCAGATGCTTGCCCCAGCTGGTTGTTTGGGAGCAGTTGGCGGACAAGAACTCTGAGTTCCTCTTGTCTTTGGGATAGGTCTTGGATGAGAGCCATCTGGCCCACCAACTGTCCCATCACTTGGGTCCTCAGTGTTGTCAGATCAAACTGCAGCTCTGCAAGCTGATCACTCCTGGCATTGTTGGAATTCCCCAAGCCCTTGATTAGGAGAGCTTTCATCTCATCTTGCCCCAGAGACAAGTTCAGGAACATCTCCTGCAGCTGAGCAGTCTGGTCTTGGATGTCTTTGACAGACCTTTCTAGAGCCATCTCTTGCTGAAATAAACAGCAGGAGAGTAAGGAAACCTGAAAAAGGAAAGACTGTCAAAATGCAATGCATGATATGCGGATGCATGCTTTCAATGATCTCTTGGGGTAAACACAAGAAAACGTTAGAGGTTGAACTTGGATCTTTGATTGGAGATCTCCGCACCGGTGGACGTCTTTCCACGAGAATCAAGCTCACCATGTCGAGTGGGTCATAGCCACTGATTCAAGTTGTTGTTCTTGAACTTTGATTGGAGAGCTTTGTATCGGTGGATGTCTTTCCACGAGAATCACGCTCACCATGTCGAGTGGGTCATAGCCACTGATTCAAGTTGTTGTTCTTGAACTTTGATTGGAGAGCTTTGTATCGGTGGATGTCTTTCCACGAGAATCACGCTCACCATGTCGAGTGGGTCATAGCCACTGATTCAAGTTGTTGCACTTGATCTTGGACTGGATTGGTTAGAGGAGAAAACCTCTTGCCCCCTTGGTAGATTTCTGGTTCAACGTAACCCTGCATCAAAAAGAACCCTCGAGATCCTTGAAATGGTTATTGAAAATGCTATGGTATGATATTATGATGTCATGTACATGTATGCACAAGCAAGTGAGTGTATATACAGGCAAACATATTCACACAAAGCAAACAAGTCCTTAGGTTTAGGCTTGCATGAGGTTCAGGTACTACCCTCTTGAAGTTAGTTGGCTCATCCTGTCCTAGAATAGAAACCGGGTTCTAAGGAGCTCAATATCATTGGATTGTTTTTTGTGTTCATTGTTTCGGTTTAGCCACTTACTGGCGACCAAAATATTCCAAGAAAACAATCCTCAAAAGAGTGTAGTATCGAGTATCTACCAACTTCGGACTGCACCAAAGTCGGTCATCTCACTACCCCTAAAAAGGCTAAGATGGTCAATTAGGGTTCTAAGAGTTCGTTAGTGCTTCATGACATCACACAGCGGCCCCGTACTCTCCTTGACTACTCAAGGGTTACCGGTACTCACAAATATGTCACACTAACATAGCTTACTGCTTCAACCATGTCGGTATACCCCGCACAGTTCCCTCGTAGTTTTTTGCTATTTACCTAAGAAGGTGCCCCAAATCCGGGTGGAGGATTTATAACAAACCCAAACAAGGACCCAAAAAGATAAATCAATCAAATCAATCAAAGCAAGAAAGTAAAGGTGATCTAAACCCTAAGGTAACCCCACTTTTAAGAATCATATCAGATCCCCAGCAGAGTCGCCAGTTCTGTGATACGGTGGGAGAACTGACTTGTGTTTTGCGTTCGTATTCGCACTTGTGCGGTTGAGCAAGAGTCGCCACCGACTTTTTATTTTATCCTAAAGGAAAGGTTAAAAAGCACAGCAAAAACCTTTTGAGATGTTTCGTGGGTTCGGGGGGTAGATTATGAAAAGGGAAGGTATTAGCACCCTTTTCATCCATGGTTATCCATGGGCTCTTAGTTACTTGGTTTTTAGATCACTTGCCTTGATTTTCGATTGCTTGAAATTGTGGTGTATGTGTGTGTGTTTTGAAAATGTTTTTGAAGAGATGCCTTGTCTTAGGCGACCAATGTATTTGACTCGTGTTTGAGTGTTTTACAAAAGTGTGTATCTTTTCGAAAAGATGTTTCAAATGTTTTTGAGAGTTTGTTTGAAAGCGTTGTGGATTGTGGTTTTTGAAAAGAAGGCAAGTGTTTTTGCAAGTTGATCTCAAGTAACTAAGAGTTTTGTCTACCCTATTGTACTCAAAGGTTTTTTTGTTATGTTTTAACCCCTTTTTAACAATTTTGTTCCACCATTGAATTTGATGGGCAATCTTGCGTTTAGGAAGTTTATTTGGGACGGGCGCGGGTCGTCGTATGGACCATGAATGCAATGATGCCAAGTGTCTTTGGCAATTTGTTTTGAAGGGACTATGATCATTCCGTTTAGGCAACATTTTGAGGGACTTATGATCATTTTGATTTTGTTTTGCCAAAGATTCTCGACGTGCAAGTATGGCCCATTTTGGAAGGCAACATGTGGGATTACCCTAGAGGGTGCAAGTGTGATTGTGTATTAATTTCATGTATTTGTCTTGTATTAGGTTATCTAGCGTTTGATTTCATGTACATGCAAACCCTAGGTCTAACCATGGTATAATTGAAAGCAGTAAATTGCGAAAATGTGAAGTCTACGCTATTACAAGATAGTATCCGGGAGTGGGGGTACATGTGTATGAATGGGGATGAGACTTATAGTATCCAATAAGTTACAACCAAATCGAATTTGCGATCAAATGTAAATGACGAATATCAATGTATAAGATAAACAAAATGTGTATAAGGGCAATATATTATGTATTTGTATTGTGCGAGTGTGAGATGTATATGCATATGTGATTATTTACAGGTGTGACAATATGGTTTTAAGAAAGTATTGTTAAGTATTTGTTTTGACCTAAAGAAAAATTAAACGTCTATTTAATGATCTTATATTTCTTTTAATATGTACAAAAGAAAATGTTTTAATTGAATGTTCAAGTTCTAATTAAATTGTGTATAAAAATGATGTTTTAAGAAAAGAAAATATTTCTAAGTTTTAATTACGTACACAAAAAGTATTTTTCATTTGTTTATGAATTGAATTATGTATATTAAAAAAAGAAATGTATTTTTAATTGTTATGTACAAAATATTTTAATTAAAAAGAATTATGCAAAATGTAGGTTTACTTATTATGTACAAAAGTATATTTAAAAGAAAAAGGTATTTTCAAATATATTGTATGATATGTATAAATATATGTTTTAATTAAAAGAAAAGAAAAAAAGTATTTTCAAATTTAATTATATGGTGCCATAAAAATGGTATCTTTATTATATTAAAAAAATATGTTTAAATAAATGTCAAGAAACAAAAGTAGAAAAATGTATTCTTAATTGTTATGTAAAGGATGTTTTAATTAAATAGAAGGAAAGGGTTGAGTTTGTTAATGGGCTTTGGGCACGCAGGAATGGGCAAGGCCCATGTTTGAATTCAGAACATTTTTTAGGGTTTGTGGAATGTTTTCAATTGGGAACGAAATCTAGGGTTTATACAGCGGCGCGTCTTGGGGTTTCGTTGTCTTCTCCGTTCGTCTTTGGTGCCCAGCGTGAGCCTTATGCCTCAGCCACCAGCGACCTTCAACTCCTCTCCCCTCTTCCTTGAAGCAGGGAAACGCACAAGAGGGTAACTCTGTTCTCTTCGATTTCGCGTTTTTAGGTTTTGATTCTTTTACATGCTTATGTGTCACTGTATTCCTATCGATTTAATTGCTTGATTAGATTTCTTATGCTGTTTATTATTTGATTTTTGATGGAGGTACGTGAGATGAAAGAAGAGGTCTTACTTTTACTGGAGAGGGGAAGAAGGAGGATGAAGGTCCTTAGGAGGCTTGACGAGCGGAGGCAACGTGAGGCGCGATTTATCTTCTGGTATTTCTGTACTTTCCTCCTTTGCCTAGGGTTTCATGATGATTTGAACTGAAAGCTCTTTTTGAAACCTCACTTCTTTCTTCTTCTTTCCTACTGTATGCACGTTGCCTTTGATACTTTTGTTGTCTATGTTGACTTGAGTGTTGCCTTCTCGTGTTGCCTATTGCTTTTCCTCTTCTTCTGCCTTGTATCGCCTTGAATGATTTGCCTATGATGAAGAGTTTCTTCTGAGGCCTAGGGTTTAGTTGCCCTTGTTGCCTATTATTTTCCTCTTCTTCTGACTTGTTGCCTTGAGTATTCGTATGCTATGTGTTGAACGCCTGTGATGTTAATTGCCTGAGGCTTTTATGTTGCCTTTGAATATATTGCTTTTTTCTGAGACTTTGATGCTTTGTACGCCTTTTCCTTCTTCTTCTGATTTTGCCCCTTTGTGTTGGTTGAAATGTGATGCTTGCTTATGTTGCCCTATGATGAACTCTGAGTTCTGAGGGCCTTGTACACGTGCTTCTGAATGCCTTGGTATCAGTATGTTTTTGAATGCTTTGGTATCAATATGCTTTTGAATGCTTTGGTATCAGCATGCTTTTGAATGCTTGTTTTTGCTCGATGATGTTTCTTTACTGAGGGTTTTGATGCTTGGTGAACTGGTTTTTGTTGCAAAGCTTCAGGCAGGTACGATTGGTTTTAAGGTTTGAATTAGTTTAAGGTTTTAGCAGGTATGGTTGGTTTTAAGGTTTGAACTGGTTTAAGGTTTTAGCAGGTATGGTGCTAAGGCAGTTTTGTTGGTTTAGGTAATGGTTAGGACAAGTTTTTATGTTTGACAGGGTATACAGGTTTGTGGCCCTTTGAGGTTTCACAGGTTTAAGCTTGTGAGGTCTCAGGCAGGTATGCTTGCAGGTTAGGACTTGGTAGCAGGTTTTTGAGTGGTTTAGGCCAGGTTTTTGAATGGTCTTGGCCAAGTTTTCGGTTAAGTAGTAGGCAAGCTGTGCTTCAGGCTTTGGGTTGAATGCTTGGGCTTGACAGGTTAATGGTTTATCAGGCCATTGCAGGTTTGTATGGTTATGAGGTTTTTAGGCCATGTATTGCTGGTTTCTGAGCTTTGTGTTTGCTTCAGTATGTGGTTTAATGCTGACAGTTTGTATATTTCTTTTGCTTTGGTAAAAAGTTCTGCCTCTCTTCTTGAACTGTGTTGTTCTTCTTGTATATCTTTCTCTCTATCTATCCTGCCTAAGCCTGAAAACCTGCATCTTATCTCTTCTTTTTCTCTCTCTCAGTACAGTTTAAATATTAAACTATGCTTTATTTCTGTACTTTTCTGAAAAGGTCACATGGGGAAATGATGAAAGTGTAGTTGTTGCATATCTCATTTTCTCTGCATATCTTCTTTGGCCAGCTTCTTATACTTTGGATCTTTTGATATCTTTGTGACAGTATGCTTTATATTTTTTGGCAGAAAGTTGTACTTTGATTTTTAGTTGGGTTTGAACTTGGAGTTTGAGACTTTGAATTTATGCAGTTTGACACTTTTAGTTATGCAATTTGGCTTTTGTGCATTCATACTTTAGCAAATAAAACTCGTCCCTCTTTGTGAACCGGGAGCGATCCCGTGATTTGCAGAGAGGGTTAACTGATCCCCATCAGTGGCCTTTAATGATGACTGCAATTTTAATCTGTCTTTTCAATTTAACTGTTATTTTTGACTTTTTCTCTTTTCTTTTGCAGATGAAAAATGGAGCACCGGAGCGAAGTGAAGAATGAAGAATTAGGGACTTAGAAAATATTTAGAAAAAATAGGATAGTTTTTATTTTCAATTTAATTATTGTAAACCATTATTATTTTAAATACTTCGTAAATAAATACTTGTATCCAAATAATAATTGTAACAAATATTAAATATGAAATAAAAATTCTATTGGTTCATTTAATTCTTTTCAATTCCTTTTCAATTATTTACTTGTTATTTATAGTTCCTTAAATTAAATAAAATGAAAATTAAATTTCAAATATTTAATTCTTAGAACCATAAATAATCAACTAAACATTGATTCTTCGTCGATCAAAAATAAATGAACTTGACGTCTCCATCATCCAAAGCAACGCACAGTCGAACGCAATAATCGGTCAGACGCAATCCTTTCTTGTTGATTTCTTACCAAGCACTGTAAATCCAAACTGCATATTTCTTTTGACTGGCTCAAACAAAACAACGTGAATTCAAACCAACTGCCTCTTTTACTGATTAAATCAAAACAATGCGAATTCAACCCGAATCTCGGAATATCTTGCAAAGTGCTGTGGAATTTTAACCTTTCTGAGAATATGCCCATAAAACCTTAATTCCTGATTAAATGCCAACGAACATTCGCCTGATCGCAATTGAGCCAGAATCAACCAAAACCCTAAGCCAATTATTTGAAGCAATCCAGAGTCCTAAAAATCAATAAAACCCTAATTTTTTGTTTGACTGACGAGAAAAGTTCGTTTGTCCGATCCTTGAGCCAATCTGAAAATTTAGGAAACGCCTGAAGCTGAGATTTCTTGTGGTAAAATGCGAGGGCAAATTTTGGGGTACAACACACATGTCTGGTACCAGGTACAATATCAATAGCAAATTCAACTTCCCTCTCTGGCGGTACATCAGGAATCTCATCATGGAAAACTTCAGGAAATTCACACACCACCTGCAATTCCTCAATTATAGCTTGAGTCTCAACAGATAGCGACACCATCAACGAGAACATTTGTGCTTCCTCATGCATCAACTTCCTCAACTGTCTAGCAGACAACAAACCATCTTCCTCTTCTTCAGGAGTATAAAACTTCACAGACTTGTCATAACAATTAATATGAACACAATTATGCTCTAACCAGTTCATACCCAGAATTACATCCAAACCTCTTAACAGTAAACAAACCAAATCAACAACAAAGTCTCTGTCGAAGATCGACAAGGGACACTTAGCACACACAAAAGAAGTAGTCACTGACCCCTTGGCTGGAGTATCGACGACCATTTCTCTATTCAAAGAAGACAACACAAGACCCAATCTTTCAACACAATCAGCATCAATAAAACAATGCATAACACCAATATCAATAATAGTAATTAAAGAAGTATTATTAATGAAACATGTACCTCTGATAAGTTTGTCCTCAGCAGCTGTCTGATCCTCAACCAAAGCAAACACTTTACCTCTTGACTGAGCCCTCTTTGGTTTCGGACACTGGCTACCAATGTGCCCTTCTTTGTTACAGTTGAAACAGACCACACTCTTGTGCTCACACTCAGATACAACATGTCCGTTCTTGCCACAACAGAAACACCTCTTCACTTCAGCAATGCACATATTGCTCTTGTGTCCAGGTTTCCCACACTTAAAGCAAATCACACCAGCAAGAGCATCTCTCCCACTAGTCCTCTGTCCATAAACAACTCTCTGCTCACCCTTACCAGTTGGGGCATCATAAGGCTTACCACGATTCTGTGGGTGCCTACTTCTCTTCTCATTGATAATCTTGTAATGAGCATTACTATCTTCCTCATAAATTCTGCAGCTATCAACCAAATCAGCAAAGACACGGATTTTCTGATATCCAACTGCTTTCTTAATCTCCGGGCGCAACCCGTTCTCAAACTCAATACACTTTGAAAACTCAGCATTTTCCTCAGTGTAATGCGGATAAAACTTGGCCAACTCAGCAAACTTGGCAGCATACTTAATAACAGACTTACTTCCTTGCTTCAGCTCAAGGAACTCAATTTCCTTCTTACCACAGACATCTTCAGGAAAATACTTTCTCAAAAACTCCCTACGAAACACAGTCCAAGTGACATTCTCACCTGCAGCTTCCAACTTCTGGCAAGTCTCTAGCCACCAGTCATCAGCCTTGACTGCTAACATATGAGTCCCATAACGAACCTTCTGCGTTGGAGTGTAATCCATCACGCGAAAGATTCTCTCTATCTCTTTCAACCAGTCCAAAGCTCCACCAGGGTCATACTTTCCCTTGAACGTAGGTGGATTTTCCCTCTAGAAAGTCGCCAAGCTACGAGATCCAGCATTCCCGTCAGCATTCGGCTGATTTTCCATTGCATGAGCCATTGCTTCTAGAGCAGCAGCAAGAGTATCATCATTCATTCCAGCCATCTCAACTTCTCACTACAACATAAACAACGATTAGAACATCAAAATAACAATACTCGATTGTTAGACAACTACGACTCGACGACAAGGTCAGACCAACCTTTTGCTCTGATACCAACTTTGTAACACCCCAATTCTACCCTAAGCAATTATGCAAAATAAATAGAGTTATAAAATTTCGATCATACAAATGAATCGGGACGTCACAAGTTCTTCTAACAAATTCATTGCATTCATCGTGGATATATAACACTTTTTCAAACATCGGATGAACCATCAACATAACATCTTTAATAAAATAATTCAACATCTACGCAGCGGAATTCTTAATGACATCTCTAACAAAACAACAACTTTGAATCATCTCATAAGTCATAATCAAATTGAAATTCAACAACTAAAAAAATCATCAATAAAAACAACAAGCGTTCATCCCCCCGAGTGTTACATATCAAAGCAATGACACCGACTCGAACTATTGAAGGTATACAACCTTCACTCTCGATTACCTGCACGTTACCAACATAATGGCAACATTCAAACAAAAGGGGTGATATATCTAACAATATAATAAAGTGCATGATAATTAATATATTAAATTAGATCAATAACATCACCATTCTCATCTCATAATCATCATCAATCTCAATAATAATATACATTCATCAACATCAAAATATACTTCTTTATGAAATCATATAATGCGACTAAATACTATGCAAATGCATGTGGTACCATTGGAGCAGAACTCCCATCTCAAAAATTTGCCAATTAATAGAGGCATTAAGAAGGCATAGCCTTCATCTCAAAATTTGCCAATCCAGGCTATCTCAACGAGCATAAGCTCCATCTAAAAAATGCAATGTATGCGACACAACCATGAATGTAATGATAACACCCAAGTTAACAACATCTCAAGTCATCTCAATAATCATCTCAAGAACATCTCAAAATACATCTCAAAGCATCTCAAAATAACATCTCAAAATAATCAAAATAATTCATCAACGTCATTTATTCATAAATCATCAAGCATCACTATTTATTAATAACTTCTCATTTATAACTCACAATATTCTAATTCCACAGTAAAACAATACTGCTATCCTGAAACTACAACGTCAAGACCATCACTTCCTACCGTTATAGCTCAAACAACAGCTTCTATGCATCTAATGTTCATCGTTATGCCCAAACAACGCAAGGCCAACACAACTTCTGACCACGCAACCTCTAACCAACACAGTTTCTAAATACACAACTTCTAATGACGCAACCTCTGGCGACACAATCTTATGACTGCTATAACTTCTGACTAATGCAACCTCTGATCATATGCAACCTCTGATCATGACATCTTCTGACCACTCATCATTTGATCATGACATCTTCTGACCATTCAACCTCTGACCAGATACAACTTTTGATCACCTCATCTTCTGACTAATGCCATCTTCTGACCAGATACAACTTCTGACCAGATACAACTTCTGACCAGATACAACTTCTGATCAGATACAACTTCTGACCCATACAACTACTAACGTCAGAACTTCTATCATGCGCAACTTCTATTAGCATCCTTCTAATCGTCAGAACTGCTACTTTTCCTTAACGTTATTATTTGAATTCCTTTTCCTGTTATCAACCTAATTAGGAACAATACCTAACGCCATACCTAGTTGATTCATTATTCTGAAACAACAACTTCTGGCTTTCCTCACGCCTAATTATATGTTTTTCTTTCCTGCATAATTCTGCATTTTCATTACTGCTACATTCAATGTTTCCATTACTGCATCTCACTATGGGATCTCACAATTAAAGCCCTAAAACTTAATCTATTCAAAGCAATTCATCACCTATAATTACCCTATAATCTTACAGCATTTAAACAGCATCAAGACATCAATATTCATCAGAATTCATCAATCCTCATCATACATCAATCACATATTCTCATATCAAAACAGGACAGCAATCACCTCTAACCCACATATCAATGATCATAAACCCAATTATATAGTTAGAACCCCACCCTTACCTTAGATTGAAGGTTGCTCTACAATTTCGGGTTGGATTCACGTTCTTGCCGTTTTCCACGTTCTAGCAGCTTGCACGTTCTCTTCCAAATCCTTATTTCTTTCTACTGCTTCTTTCTTATCTTCCTTATCACAAATAATAGAATAAACTAATATTCTATTATTCCTTATTGGGCTTAAAACCAACACACACCCTTATTACTTTTATTCTCCCAAAGTAGGCCCATATTAAATAATATTACACTTTTAATATTATTTCACCACATAATATTATATCTCTAATATTATTTCTCCACTTAATAAAATAAATCCAATTAATTATAACACATCTTCATAAATATTTCAAAAATAATTTAATTAAATAATTAATTAAATTACGGGCGTTACACTAGTTACCTAAAAGGTGTTCCCTGATCCGGGTAGAGGATCAATACAAGCCCAAACAATGAACCATAATGTAAAGCAGACAAATCTAACAATGAAATCTAGTAAATGTGATCTAACTCTAAGGTAACCCCACTTTTAAGCTTCCTCCTCAGCAGAGTCGCCAGTTCTGTAATTCGGTGGGAGAACTGACTTGGTTTGTTTTCCTGGGTGTTCTTGGATTCAAATGGGAAGAAACAAACATGATTTTTCTTTGGCTAGATTCGAAAACCAAGAAAATTTGATTTGTGTTTGTTAATTTTTGGATTTAAAAAGAAACAAGTGTGGTGTTTCTTCAAGTCCTGGGTTTAAGAGGGTGTTAAATGTTTGAGAGTTTTTGAAGATTCTTTTCAAACAACCAAAATCTTCTTCAGCGTTCTTCTTCTTTCTTTTTCTTTTTCCGTCCCTTTGATGCGCAAATGAACTCTCTATTTATAGAGAAAAAATTTAGAATGAGCAGTTCTTGAAGGAATAAAATATAGTTTCTTTGAAAGGCCAACATCCACTTGTGTCAACTTTTTATAATCCCAAGATAAAAGTACTAAAATCAATGGTTGAGATGGGTGGCTCTTAGTTTATAGGGGGAAAGTGTGTAGAAGAGGCAGGCGCAAGGCTCAAGAACTTTCTAAAAAGGTAGTGATGTCATCAAGAGCAAGTTGGCTTGAAGAACAATTTAATATGGAGTGAGGCACAAGTTGGAGGCCTATGTAGCCTGGCCTATGGACAACTTGACTCTTTGAATCAAATCCTTCATCTTTCCATAGCTTTCGACCAGACTTAACAAAGCAGCATTCGTTTCCACCAGTTGTGTGTCCTTCGAATGGACCAACTGTGTGTTCTTCGAATGGCCCTCTTCAGCTGAATATGCCACTGAGTCTTCTTGCTTTTGATCACTTAGGCCCAACCCTTCGACCAGACTCAAAAGTAAACAAAACCAATTATTCCCCAACCATGTCAAGCCCTTCGAATGGGCCACCGAGTTGTGTGTCATAATGCAGCGCTATGTGTGTTGAAGGGTCTGCAGATAGATTCGAAGGTGATATGAAGGTAATTAAAAACAATCCTGAAGGTGGATTCAAATACAGCATGTGGGTGTATTCGAAGCAATTTAAAAGGGAATCATTGCTTTGTGGGTGCTAGCGTGAGAGAAACCCCTGCCTTGTGCGTGCAAGTTTGTAGGAGGATTCGAAGGTTGCATAAAAATGGATTTGAAACAAGCCTGAAGATTGATTCAAAGCCAGCATGTAGGTGTATTCGAAGGAGACATGCATGTGACAATGCCTTGTGCATGCTAACATGAGGAAAACCCCTACCTTGTAAATCAAAGCAAACACGTAAGAAGCCAATGGTGCAATCAAAACCAGCATGCAAGAGGTCCCTGCTTTGTGTCAATGGAAAACCTTCAGAAGGCCATTGCCCTCTGAATCGAAAAAAGATTTCAGAAGGTCATCTTCTTTTGAATCGAAGGAAGCTTTTCAGAAGGTCATAATGCCCAGTCGAAGCTAGCATGCAGAAGGCAATTGCTTGAATGAAGCTTGTGGACCAAAGGATGCATGAAGGGGTCCAGAGTTGGATTCGACGTATGTTGTTTTGAAAGGAAACCATACTCCAATTGAAGCTTTGTGAGAAGGTAATCTTTGCCTAATAGAAACTTGCTTGCAGGAGGCCACATGCTTTGTTAATCAAAGCAAGCATGTGGAGGGCCATATACTTAATCGAAGCTTGTGGAAAGCTTGCTCGAAGGAAAGCCAAATGTTCAATCGAAGCGTGTGAATCAAGGTTCGCTCGAAGAAGCCAGAATGCCCAATCGAAGGATGAATGAGTAGAAGCAAGCTTGCTTTTCTTCAATTTTGTCAAAAAAATCATTTTTTATTATCTATTTTGCCCTTTTTTTGTCTGTTTTGTGCTTGTGCAAATTTTGAGTTTTTGAAAATCCTTGTGAGAAGATGCCTTGAGAAATGAGAGGGTAAATTTTGAGGTACAATAGATTGATAAAGGGAACTAGTATAATTCCTTGTATTCATTTACTTTATTGCTCTTTACTTTTCTTATTCATCCATATGTTCATAGTTTCAAAAAATCACAAGAAACCAAAAAAGTCCATAAAATCTCTAAAAGGACTAGTAAACCTAATTCACCCCTCTTAGGTTGTGCACTCAATACTTATAGAAGCCATACCTCCCGAGACGTGTGATCCCCTTCGATTTTGCTTGGAAACTAGGGAGAACCCAACTGATGGTCCGCTCTCTCTGAGAACTTTGAATTTGGAACTAGAGGCCATATCTTATTCTTCTTCGAACGAGAATAAACCCGAGTTATCATCTACCACAACTTGAATACATGAATACTAGACTTGTGCATGCAACAAAGTTGGAGTAAATGACATCAATGATCTAGTAGGGATTCTCTGAAGTAGACACCATCCTAAGGGATGAAGTATATGAAATACGAACTAGAGTAGAAATGAACCGAGGCCCTCTTCATATTTTGAGTTATTTCTTCACACGTCATAGAATCTGCATGGTCCACAAAAGAAATATCAGAAAATAAAATATTCAAGGAAAAATTGGTGAAGGCTAGAAAACCTATAAAGACACTCACCAAAAATAACTTTTCTCTTATCTTTAGTGATGATGTCTACCAGTAATTGAGTCTCGATGACTCACTTCAATCATATTTTTAATGCCGCATTCGGGGAAAGAAACCACCAACGTAACCCAATTTCTCGAAGAAGGCCAACATGTACTTTTTCAGGTAAAGTTCTTCACCAGACACGTCATTTTCCTTCTAAACATAAGACCCATTTCCCGTTAGAAAGTGACCTTAACACCAAAACTTGCAGAACAATTCCGTACATTTGTAGTCTAAATCAGTTTCAATGGCGCAAACCTTTGTGTGGGCAATTTCATTGAAGGGAATGAGCAAAAAGAATTAATCCTTGTAATGCTTCACGCTATTAGAGTAAGCATAGAAAAAACAGGTAACCTGTATAAAAAAATAAAGTCTTGGCCATGTGTGTAGTTTGTCATGCTATGTGGAGCCTTGAAAAAGTGAAAGAGAACAATAAGGTCAACACACCCCCATGATATTCACATAAATGTTAGAAAGCCTTGATGAAAGCCCAGTCCACCGAGTGTAGTTGTAAAAGAGAAATCATCAAATGATTCAAGACGTCGATCTCAAAATCATTGAACGAAAGACAAACACTTAAGATGGAGATAAACACTCATAAAGGGGGATGATGCACGCGTCAGTCTAGAGTCAACACACCCTATATGAGGAAGGTCCCACGTCATTGAAGGCATGATCAAAGCCTTTCTCATAAATGAAAGTAGAAGCAATCTCCAAAATCTTCAGATCCATCCCAAAAAGTGAGACATCCTTCTTCGCTTTCTGACACAATGTGAGTGCAACTTCCATAATAAAAAATCCTACACAGATGACACCAGAAAGGGAAACACAGGATAAAAAACTTCAATTAAGAAAGTCAAAAACAAATAAACAAACATTACTTTTAGGATAGTAAAATTAAGGACAAACATCACATAAAACTATAGAACAAGCGAATGCGGAATAAAGTTATTGTTTTTTTTTTTTTGGCAAAATAACAAAGTTAATATTTTATTCAATTTATTTGGTGATAAAATGAGAAAAATGAATTATTCAAAAATAAATTTCAGTTTTAAATTTCTAAACCGGAGACATATAAATAATTTTCCCGGTTAGTTAATTAAGAGTAGCATGTGTTCGTTTTCTTTTTCATTTTCATTTTGAAACAACGAAGTTCAAAATTCAAACCCTAGACAACACCACCAAGTTGAATTTGCAGCGGAAAAAATACCGTTCAATAATTCAAAAACTCACACAAACAAACACACCAATCAACTAAGCATTTTCCCATTCTGTCATTTCATCAAACAGATAGTAGGCAAGCGCATTCACGCCGCGAGATTTGAGAATTAATGGTTGGAATTTTGAAACAACCAGGTCCATTCGCAATAACTCCACACAAAGTATCCCTCTGCATACTCTTCAAGATCTACGCTCCTCCATCTCAAACTTCAGTTCCTTTACCTTTCACTTTCGTCTCACAACACAATCGTCTCGGTCTCTTCCTCTTAGCTCTCACCAAGGTAACTTTTCTCATCTTCACTTTCATCACAGTCATTGATTCTATTGAATTACACGCTTGTAACTCTTCCGTGAATTTCGCAGTCATGTGATGATATTGTGGAGCCGAAATTGGATGAACTCATTAATCAATTGAGATTGATAAGTCAAGACTGGGAAGCATCTTGGCTTATTGATCAGTTGATAGGTAGACTCTCGTCTATTTCATCGCCTGATGATTTGTTTAACTTCTTTACCGATATACGAGGTTAGTATATCACCATTACTCGTTGCTTTCGCTTTCTATTTTAACGCGCCGGTTGTAATGTAGTTGGTTATTTTTGTGTTTATTGACATGGAAATGTTGTTGTTTAGGAATTCTTAAAAGAAATTAGGGTTTACCCTAAAATAAATAAAATTAATCTTTATTTATTTATTTATTTATTTATTTATATTTCTTTACATTGAAAATATTTTTACATACATAAAAACTTCTTTTTTGCATAATATATTTTATTTAATATTTGTTTATTTTATTGTTTAAATATTGCACATTTAAATATTTATGCATTATAATTCAATTTGGATGTAATAGTAACTAGGGTTTATATTTCTTGTCAAATACCCCCTATTCAAAAATTGTACCCCCATCCCCATAATCATGTTGTAATATCTTAGAATTTAAATTCTCGCACTTTTACGCTTTCAATTATGCCATGATTAGAGAATTAGGGTTTGTATGCCAAAATCAAATTAACAAATAGTTTGACCTAATCAAAGACAAAAATGCATGAAAATCAAACACAATGCACACTTGCACCCCTAGGGTTACAATCCACTTGTTGCCTTCAAAAATGGGCCATGGTATGCATGTTAAGTACTTTGGCAAAACAAAAACAAAACAAAAGATCATAGTGCCTCGATGACGCTATCTTGGTTGCCTAAACAAAAATGATCAAGTCCCTCAAGAAAATTGCCAAAAATACTTGACACAATTGCTATCATGGTCTATACGATGACCCGCGCCTGTCCCGTTTAACATCCTAACACAAGGTTGTTCACCAAATGCAATGGTGAAACAACACTGTTAAAAGGGTTGAAAACATAAGAAAGATCTTTGAGTAAAATAGGGTAGATAACTCTTAGTTACTTGATCAAAAGCTTGCAAAATATCCTTGCTATTTTCAAACACACTTCACAACACAATTTCAAAATCCAACTTTCAAACATTGGAAACTTTTCAAAAGACAAAAACACCTTTGTATACATTCAAACAAGAATCATTACAAAGGTTGCCACAACGATGGCCTCTTTTCAAAACATCTTTCAAAACCACACACAAAGCACCATTTCAAACAATTGAAGAGCACCATTTCAAACAATTGAAAAGAAAAGCAAGTGATCTAAACAAGTAACTAAGAGCCCATGGATAACCATGGATGAAAAGGGTGCTTGCACCTTCCCTTTCATAATCTACTCCCTGAACCCAAGAAAACATCTCAAAGGTCTTTCTTATGCTTTTTGACCTTTTCTTAGGATAAAATAAAAAGTCGGTGGCGACTCTTGCTAAGCCGAAACATTTGCGAACACAAAATGCAAAACCTCAAGTCAGTTCTCCCACCGTATCACAGAGAAGATCTTGTGTTGCACGGTGTTGTCGACCAGAATGTCAATGTGGGGGGAGCGGGAAATCATCTTTGGGGCTCGCCCTGTTCAAATCTCTGTAGTCCACATACATCTGTACCTTGCCGTCTTTTTTAGGCATTGGAACTACATTAGCCACCCATTGGGGATAATAGGTGACGGCTAAGAAACCAGCGTTGAACTATTTCATAACCTCTGCTTTGATCTTCTCTGACATTTCAGGGCGCATCTGACGGACCTTCTGCTTTATCAGAGGGCAATAGTCTTTAGTTGGCAGACAGTGAACAACAATATCCGTATCCAGTCCTGGCATGTCTTCATATGACCAGACAAAGATCTCGACATAGTCATGCAACATTTGTATCAGTCGTTGTTTGACATTAAGCCCCAGATTTGCGCCAATCTTGACTTCTTTTCTGTCTACCTCGGTGCCCAAGTTTATTGTCTCAACTGGCTCTTCATGAGGCTGTATAGACCTATCTTCCTGCTGTAATAGCCTAATAAGTTCTCCAGGTACCTCACAATCTTCCTTGTTAGAACATAATTTGGTTCTACATCCCAGTAAGAGTTTTGATGATAACAAACACATGAGATAAAGAACAAATGTGCTCGCTAATAAAAGTATGTTTACATGCAGGAAGTTCTGATGTGAAAAAGATGTTCTAATGCAACTGGAAGTTCTGCCAGAACATCACCAGAAGTTCCCAGAAGTTCTTATGTGAAAAAGATATTCTGATGCAATTGGAAGTTCTGCCAGAACATCACCAGAAGTTCTGATTATGCAAGCGCAGAAGTTGAGAGGACAATGAAAGATTCAGACGCATCAAATATGCATGACACGCTTATACGAAGAAGTTCTGTTTGAACTTCTGAATGCACCAGCGCTGCAAAATAGAATATCTGATACTCTGATGTGTAAAGTTTTGATCAAGCTGTAAAGGACTCAACGATAATATTCATCCTCTGATGTAAGAAGCTCTGAAGCGTTACAATTCCATTAATGCAAGATCACAAGTAACGGCTATAAACAGACAATGATCTCCTGATTTGGAAAGCTCATTAACTCGTGTCATAGACTTACCAAAAGTATCTTCTTATGTCTCTATTACAAGGCCTATATAAAGCAGACTAGAAGAAGATTTCATAATGATGAACAACTATGCTCATAAAGAAAAACTCACGTGAAAAAGTAAACAACGCAGCTTTCAATCTTCATCCTCAACGTTCAATATTAAATTGTGTAAAACATCACTGTTAGTGATATTGTTTGTTAGAAACATCTTTGTACACTTTTATTCAATTATCTGTTTAGTGAATTTCCTTGGGAAATCGGGTTGTGGTTTTGGACTCAAGAAGACTATAACAGTTGTTAAAGTAGATTTGTAATCAAGTTTGATTAGTGAATTAAGTCCTCGTTGGAGAGAGGCGAAATCACCTTGGCAGGTGGACTGGAGTAGTTTGAGTTCAAACGGACCAGGATAAAAATAATCGTGATCTTTCCTCCATTGATGTTTTAAGATTCCAATTCACCCCCCCCCCCCCTTCTTGTGTTTTTCACTTCTTCAATTGGTATCAGAGCACCTGGATCTGGTTGCAAACACTTAACCGTGTCAGATAAAGATCCAAGGGGGAAAAACACTATGATGGGAACAAGTCAGAACATCAGCAGCAACCCTCTAATATTTGACGGTGAAAATTTTGACTATTGGAAGGATATGATCAGAAGTTTTTTCTTAGCCTATGACGCTGACCTATGGGATGTGGTAACTGATGGATACATACATCCTGTTAATGAAAGCGGTCAGAAGATTGACAGGAAAAGGATGACAGATCATCAAAAGCAAGACTTCAGAAATCATCATAAGGCTAGAATGATTCTCTTTAGTGCCATCTCATATTCAGAGTATGAGAAGATCACAAACAGAGAAACAGCTAAGAACATGTTTGATTCTCTGAGAATGGCGCATGAAGGCAACATGGAAGTAAAAGAAACCAAAGCCTTTGTGCTCATTCAGAAGTATGAAGCCTTCAGAATGGAAGAAGACGAAACCATTGAAACAATGTTCTCTAGATTCCAAACTCTGGTGGCAGGGCTAAAGGTGTTGTATAAAGGGTACTCAACTGCTGATCATGTAAAGAAGATCATCAGAAGTTTACCAAAACAATGGAGACCAATGGTCACGTCTCTCAAACTGGAAAAAGATCTGAACATAATATCTCTAGAAGAACTTGTCATCTCCCTCAGAATCCATGAGATAGAGTTAGAAGATGATGAGTCTCAGAAGCAATGTAAGTCGCTCGCTTTGAAATCTAACAAATATGAAACAAAAATTTTGCAGGCAGAAGCAGAAGCAGAAAACTCTAGAGAATCCTCGTCAGAAGAAGACAAAGTGTTCTTTCTATCTAGAAGAATCAATCAGCTATGGAAGCACATGCAGAAGAATTTTAGAAACTCCAGAAGAACAGGAAATGACTCTAAACAATTCTCTGGATATAGAAAATCAAGTAACAGAATCAGTACCTGCTATGAATGCAATAAACAAGGTCACTACAAAAGTGATTGTCCAAGGCTTCAGAAGGAGAAACATAAAAGGAAGTTCGTTAAGGAGAAGAAGAAAAGTCTTATGGAAACATGGGATGACTCTGAATCTTCTGAAGACGGAACAAAATCATAAGATGAACAAGCCAATATAGCTCAAACGAACAACTTATTAGATGTCTCTGAATCTTCTGAAGCTGACTCAGAGTCAGATGATGAAAGAGCAAACATAGATCTCATGGAAAACGTGTTAGAAGACAGTGAAGCTTCTGGTTCAAACTCAGAATCAGACACTGAAGACGTATTCCCTAACTTTGCTATTAATTTCACTAAAGCTGAACTTGCAGAAAGTCTAAATGAAATTCTGGAAAGGTATCAGCAAATCAGAGTGAAATTCAAGAACCTGAAAAAGGAACTTGTCTCTGACTCTGAAAAGACTGAGAGTCTCATATTAGAAAACTCTGAGTTAAAAGAAAAAGTTTCAAAATTAGAAAATGATTTGAAAAATTCTCAGAAGGAAATAATCTCAGAGACTCCCAGTAATGCTGATGAGATTATCAAAGAGTATGATCACAGCTTTCAGAAGTTTCTGGCTAACAACATAGATAGAAGCAAAATGGCTTCAATGATCTATGGAGCCAGCAGGAATGGCAGAATAGGTATAGGATACAAAGGCAAAGAATCCCAACCTAAGAAAGTTAAGGATTTGGTTATCAAACACACTTCTCTATATTCTCACTTCATCATTGGGCAAACACATGATATAAAACATGTTGGTAAGGCGTTTTATACTAAACCAAAATTCAAACAGAATTTTGGAAACTCGAACAGTCATGGACCCAGAAAGATATGGGTACCAAAAGACAAAATCATCTATATTGTAGATATTTTTAATAGTAAGGTTGAAACTCTAGTATTAACACCTGGACTCTGGATGCTCTCTACACATGGAGGAAAGAAAGCATATGTTCCAAAGCCTGGAACTTAAAAGATTCGCAGGTTTCAGAGGCAATCAGAAAAAAAAGATTATTGGCTCTAAAATTATTTGAAACAAGAATGTAAATACAACATCAGAAGTTCTCTAAAGAATCTCAGATGTATCCAGAAGAGGATGCCACACTGTTTCAAGCACTTCTGTCAGAGCAAGCCAATCAGAGTCTTTACCACTTTTTGATTCTTGACAAAAAGGGGAGAATGAAGAATATTTTGAATCATAATAAAAAGATCATAATCAGAAGATCCTCAGGGAAGTATTTTATTTTCTCGTTAGCTGAGTACTCTACGCAGGGGGAGCCTTCCTTTTAATTTTTTGTTCTTTATATTCCATCAAAATATACTAGTTTTTGTCATCATCAAAAAGGGGGAGATTCTTAGAACGTAATTTGGTTCTACATCCCAGTAAGAGTTTTGATGATAACAAACACATGATATAAAGAACAAATATGCTCGCTAATAAAAGTATGTTTACATGCAGGAAGTTCTGATGTGAAAAAGATGTTCTAATGCAGCTGGAAGTTTTTCCAGAACATCACCAGAAGTTCCCAGAAGTTCTGATGTGAAAAATATGTTCCGATGCAATTGGAAGTTCTTCCAGAACATCACTAGAAGTTCTGATTATGCGAGCACAGAAGTTGAGAGGACAATGAAAGATTCAGACGCATCAAATATGCATGACACACTTATACGAAGAAGTTCTGTTTGAACTTCTGAATGCACCAGCGCTGCAAAACAGAATGTCTGATACTCTGATGTGCAAAGTTCTGATCAAGCTGTAAAGGACTCAACGGTAATATTCATCCTCTGATGTAAGAAGCTCTGAAGCGTTACAATTTCATCAATGCAAGATCACAAGTAACGGCTACAAACAGACAATGATCTCTTGATTTGGAAAGCTCATTAACTCGTGTTATAGACTTACCAAAAGTATATTCTTATGTCTCTATTGCAAGGCCTATATAAAGCAGACTAGAAGAAGATTTCATAATGATGAACAACTATGCTCATAAAGAAAAACTCACGTGAAAAAGTAAACAACGCAGCTTTCAATCTTCATCCTCAATGTTCATTATTAAATTGTGTAAAACATCATTGTTAGTGATACTGTTTGGTAGAAACATCTTTGTACACTTTTATTCAATTATCTGTTTAGTGAATTTCCTTGAGAAAACCGGGTTGTAGTTTTGGACTCAAGAAGACTTTAACAGTTGTTAAAGTAGATTTGTAATCAAGTTTGATTAGTGAATTAAGTCCTCGTTGGAGAGAGGCGAAATCACCTTGGTAGGTGGACTGGAGTAGTTTGAGTTCAAACGAACCAGGATAAAAATAATCGTGTTCTTTACTCCATTGATGTTTTAAGATTCCAATTCACCCCCCCCCCCCCCCCCCCTTCTTGTGTTTTTCACTTCTTCATTCATCACCTTCATCCTCGGCTTGGTTGATCGGATTTTCAAAGTCATAATTGGCAATAGCAGAACTGTTATCAATGGGATTCAGAGTGGACATGGATCTGCAGTTTGATACGTGAGTGTGTGTAAGAGCATAGCTGTATAGATAAAGTAAAAGTAGAAAAGAAAAACAGAGAGCGCAAAATTTGTATGCATAAACGTCCAATGCTTTATTAATGCCATATGATGATAGAACATGATAACCCTCACAAATAAACTGATGTGCCTCAGGTAAGACACACGGCCATAAAGTTATATTGTTTATTACATATCCAAAAAAAAAAGACAATTACTTCTGAACAAAAGTAATCAGTACAAAGTCCTTTTACATCCAGTTACTAGGTCCATAGTTGGTAGTGGGGAAGATCCAGCTGTCCATGTCATTATCATCGTCTTTGTCTTCTAAAGCGTTGACCCCATGATTGCTGATGCATATAGGAGGTCTTTTAGCACGAGCGCGTCGAATAACCCTTTGAGCCCCTTCTTCGACAACCGCCTTTGCTTCCTTGATAGAAGCCATCTTCAAGGGAGGTCTAGTGATCTTCTGCATATTGGTAACAGTTTCAGCTGTAGCCAGAGTCTGAGGTACCTCTTTGAAATTCTGGAATAGATTCTCGATGAACTCACCATCCATTTCCATATATCTGAAGGAATTCAGGTGATTGACCATGTATTCTTCTTCGTCGTATATAATGATAATTCTCCCTTTGACCGGGTATTTCATCATCTGATGCAGAGTGGATGTAACATCTCCAGCCCCATGTATCTAAGGGCGGCCCAACAAACAAGAATAAGATGGCTTGATATTCATTACATAGAAGGTAGAGTCAAAAGTCTGAGAACCAACCTTGACAGGGACGTCCATCTCCCCGTGCACCATTCTCTTTGAACCGTCAAAAGCCCTCACTACAATATTGTTGGGCTTCAAGGTCAAACCTTCACCGTCTAGTCTATCCAGAGCGTTCTTAAGCATCACATTTAATGATGAACCAGTATCTACTAGGACATGGGCCAAAGTAGTGCCCTTGCATTAGACAGAGACATGCAACTCATCATTGTGCTTCCTCCCTCTAGGAGTCAAATCAGCATCAGAAAATCCCAAACTGTTATCAGCGGTCAAACTAGCCACACAATCTTTGAATCGGTTAGTATAGGTTTTCTGGGGCACATGGGCAGTTTTCAGGAATTTCACCAAAGCCTTTGCATGAGCTTCGGAGCATAACAGCAAGGCTAGCATAAAGATCTTTGAAGGGGTCTGCCTCAGCTGTTCGACCATGTTGTAGTCGCTTTTCTTGATAATTTTCAAAATCTCTTCCATTTCTTTCTTGGAAGCCTCTGGGATAGATACCAAATGTGCCTTCGTTTGGACAGGCTCAACCAATATGTCTTTTCCCCGAGTCTCGGTCGACTCGGTGATAGGGGTGTCAGCAGGGGTAATCACATGGATTATAGTAGTAGTATTAGCAGGAATGAAAGTATGAATAATCAAAGGACCAATAATAGCTTTCGGAGGAGAAATCTCAAGGGAGAACACTCTTCCACTTCTTGTTATTTTGCTGGTTCCAACAATGTTGACAAGGTCGAGATCAACATTCTCAAAAACTTGGTCTTCAACAGCCAGCCAATCTTGCTTGACACCGTGGTAGTAGATGTCATCTCCATAGTTCCAAGGAACAATTTTGTCTGAGGATTATGGGATTGGCCCTGGCATAGTGATTATCAGTGGAGTAACCTTCGGAACAGATGTAATCCTGACGGGTCTTTTGGTGGAGACCCTGGGAGGATTGGCGGAAATGGTTATCATCGAAACATCTTTGCAAGAAATGGTTGGGACATGATTCTTATCAAACAAAATCTCTCTATCATTCATCAGGCGTTGAACACATGCCTTTAACAAATAGCAACCAGTCGGTAGAGATAAACAGAAGTGTCAACCTTCGCCACAGCCCGGAAATAAATTGGCCTTCAACGAATTCCATTTAACGGTCATAAAAGGAGTAACAAGCTCTTCAACAATAGTAACAAACATATCATCTTCAATAGCGCTAACACCACAGTCGTGCTTGGGCATAGGAGCAGTGATAACATTTGGAATTTCAGGGGCGTCAAACTCAATTTCCTTCACCTCGATAAGGTCTTGTACACTGTTTTTCAAAGCCCATCAGTCGTTTGTATCATGGCCTGGACTTTCTGAGTGATAAGCACAACGGGAATTTGGATTGTAGCGGGAGAGGTAGTGTTGGTATTCTTTGGGGCTTCCCGTAAGGTTACCATATTAGATTTCAACAAATGAGGCAAAACTTGGGATAAAGTCATATTTATCCGGGTGAACTGTCTTACCAACCTTTCTGTTCTCTGTTGATTATTCCTCTGTTGAGCGGGTGCAGGCTTAGGTATAATGACAAACCCTACCGTTGGATGGCGTTCAGTTATGTCCTGACTCCTTTGATTGTACACAGAACTAATCTCTTTCTTCCCAACAAATGGCTTCTTTACTATACTTGAGGATGCACTCTTCTGGATCTTACCACTTTTAATTCCAGCTTCCACTCTTTCCCCGGTCAAGATTAATTCAGTAAAGACGGCAGAAAAACTTCCAATTAGGTGATTAAAGAATGGACCAGACAGGGTACCCAGAAACATATCCACTAGCTCCTTATCAGGCAGGGGAGGATGGACTCTTCCTGCTAAGTCCCTCCACTTCTGAGCGTAGTCTTTGAAGCCCTCGCTCGAACCCATAGCCATACTTTGGAGTTCAGTACAGGTGGGAGCAAGGTCTGCATTATACTGATACTGCTTATAGAAAGCAGTGGTCAGGTCTTCCCAATTATGGATGTTGGTCATTTCCAGCTGATAGAACCAATCTAACTGAGTTCCAGATAGACTATCCTGAAAGAAGTGGACCCATAAGTCTCTGTCAGCAGCGTGAGGTTGTATCTTTCTCACATAAGATCGGAGGTGCACCTTGGGACATGAAACCCCATCATACTTGGAAAACATTGGCACCTTGAACTTTGGTGGAATGACAATCCCAGACACCAAACCCAGCTCTTCAACATCCAGCCTAGGAACTTTCTGAATCTCCATTGCACTCAGACGCTCTTCCAACTGTTTATACTTTTCGTTGGCCGGAGGATACTGCTCTTCATTGTAATCAGTCTCATTGTCAGATTCATGTGGACTAGGGTCATCTTCTCTTGTCTCAGCCTCTTGGTTATCTCCTTCTTTGGAGGAAGATGTCAGCTCAACCACTGGCCTTGGCGGTCCTTTGAATCTTCTTCCTAGATTTACCATACCAGCTGTCCTCCTTGGCTTCTTAGTCTTGTCTTTAACAATCATGGCTTTCAGTTCCTCCTGCCCTTCTGCTAGAGTCATGATCATCTGTTGGAATTGTGCGTTCTGAGTCTGTAAGTCCTTCACAGTTTGTTCGAGAGCCATTTCTTTACAGCTGAAATAAACTGCGAAGAAGATGAGAAACCTGCTATGAAACCTGTTTATGCAATGATATGTATGACATGTGTATGCAATGATTTCAAGGATTTCGGGAAATTTAAATTTGAGAACCAAAATTAAATAAAGACATTATTAGTATAATTCAAAATACAATTGCCTTTTAGGCGTTTCAATTGAAAGTTCTCAAAACTAAAAAAAAATCAGGTTTCCCATGGGCGCTTCCTTTTCGCGCCGAGATAGACATTAAGGCTTCTTTCCTCATGAAGTTGCTTCGTGAGCTCTAAAACTTTCCTCTCATGGGAATATAAATGGTCTCTAAAGGTATCCCGCTCTTTCTTCAGCTGAATCTAGGACCTCTATAATTCTTCAAGATCAGTGGGCATATCAGGATGAAGAACCGTATAGGGAATATCCCCTTCAGTAATGGGCTCCACAATCACTGGTAAGATGGCTACATATGCATCATAAGATTCTGAGCACGAGCTCGTACCCATTGGAGATAAGGATCCATAGGAATGGAAGTCTTCGGCTCCAATGTCTTGAGGTCAAATCTATTTACCATGCCCCAAGCTCGTATGAACCTCTGGTGATATCCTTGAACATCATCCTCATTGTTAAACATAATTCCCTGGATAAGCATCTTGTGAGGACCATCCCTTCGAGCGTAACCAAATTGTCAGAGAGCCATAGAAAGATTATAGGTTATGCCTCCCCTAATGCCAAGTAACGGGACATTAGGTAATTCCCCACAGCGGTCAATAATAGAAATATCTCCCATAGATCAGGAATACTAGAGAATATCCGTGTGAGAAAGTGACATTATCTTTTGCGACCGGCCAAAACCTTCTTCATTCTTCAATACTGTCTTAGGGAGGTGAGAAATAAACCACCTCGAAAGCAAAGGCACGCATCACATAAGAATCCCTCTTTTCTTTGTGGTACGAGTGTGGAAGGTATGCAAGATATCTCCGAGTAAAATGGGCACAGGGTTCCAAGAAAGGAAGACCTTGATGGCATTCACATCTATGAGTAAGTCTAGATTAGGGAACAGTACTAACCCATAGATGAGAAGGGCCAAGACCTCCTCAAAAGCCTGGAAGTCCAAATCATCCCAAAATAGTTTAGCCTTCTCTATTAGGAACTTGGCTAGGAAACCCTTAACTTCGCTTCTTATTTCGCAGTTGGATACAATGTCAGACAATTTTAGGTGTAAAGCTGATGCGATGATCTCTGGTTTTGGAGCTTCTTCCAAACCAATGAAAGGCAACTGCTCCAAGATAGGTATACCTAATATCTGAGAGAACTCTTCCATGGTGGGTACCAACTGATAGTTTGGAAAGGTGAAGTAATGATGCTTAGGGTCAAAGAACTTAAAGATCATACTCATCATCTTCTCATCAAAACCTGAGGTAACCAGGTTGAGGAGTCGACCGTAGTTCTTGGTGAATGAGGATGTCTCAGAAACCATGGATACTAGCTCTTTGAGTTGAAGCGGTATTCTCACAGAGCTGATTCAGATGGTATTTCTACGAGCAGAAGCCATGATTTGCAAAACAGAACAAAGATAAATTCCCCTAAACCTTGAAATGGTTAGTGTAATGAAGAATGAATGTTTATGATGCATGATGTCATGTTTAAGCCAATTAATCACACATAAGAAAAGCACACAAGACCTTAGTTTTAGGCTTGCATGGGGTTTATAGGTAAATACCCTCTTGAATATTTAGTTGGTTTCACACCTGTCCTAGAAATAGTAATCGGGTTCTAAGGAGTCTCAATATCAATGATCTTTCTTTATTGGTATTATCTTAGTTTAGCAATCTTTTTTTGTGACCAAAACATCCCGAAAGTCCGATCTCAATGAGTGTAGTATCGAGTATCAACCGATTCCTAAATTTACATCGAGGCAAGCTATCTCACTACTTTCTAATGGCCAAGTCTGTTCAACTAAGGTTCTAAAGTTCGTTAGTGCTTCACGACACCACACGGCGGCCCCGTATTCTCCTCGATTCAACACAAGGGATATCGGTACCAACCAAAGTGTCACACCAACACATCTATCGCTTTAACCATATTGGTCTATGCCGTACAATCTCCACAATCTATTGTTGTTTACCTAAAGAGTATCCCCGGATCCGGGTATAGGATCTATACAAGAATACCCCAACAAACCTTTAAAATTAAAGCAATCAAAGCAAACAAAGAAAGCAATTTAAAATTATCTAGACCCTAAGGTAAACCCCACTTTATAATATTCCCCAGTAGAGTCGCTAGTTCTGTGATACGGTGGCAGAACCGACTGTTTAATATCGGTTTGCATTTTGTATTCGCAAATGTCGCGGTAAGCAAGAGTCGCCACCGACTTTTCTTTTATCCAATAAGGAAAGGGTGAAAAGAATAGAAAAATAATTTTTTTCGAGATTTTCTGAGTAAGGGGGTAGATTATGGAAAGGGGAGGTGTTAGCACCCTTTCCATTCGTGGTTTTCCACGGGCTCTTAGGTACTTGCTCATTTTTGAAAATTTACTTTCGTGTTTGTGTGAAAAAGTTTTGGAAAATGCCTTAGTGAGGTGATTCACTTTATGGTAACTCTTGTATCAGTCCTCAAGAGTGTGATAAAGCATTTTGAAAAGTGTTTGAAATTGTGGTGTGAAAACTTATTTGAGCAAGTACCTAACAGTTATCTACCTACTCGAAAAAGACTGTTCTTTTTCTCCTGTCCTTTAGACTGTGTTATCCTACTATTAGTGAGTAGGTAACCCTAGTCGTTGGATGTTAAGGGACTATCGAAAGTGATGTAATGGTCATTGAAGGCAACATGTAAGGACACCTTAGCATTTCGAAGGGACTATCATCACAAGATCATTTCTCGTAGGAAACCCGAGAGACATTTATGGACTATGATCTTTATGATGACTTTAAATTGAGGGTCTTTGCTAAGAGTATCCATATGTTCGAGGGACATGCCCATTGTTTCTGAGGCAACCAAGTGAGGTATACCCTAGGGGTGCAAGTGTGCAATAGTGTGTTTTTTCCAGATATTTTATCTTGCAGTTTAGTGATCTACTGATTGATTGATTAATCATACATGCCTAGGTTGCTAGCAATTTATATACAGGCATATAAAATATAAAAGCGAGAAATAAAGATCCTACGCTATTACAAGGCTTTAGTGTAGATACATAAATAATTACTGAAAAAATAAAGTGCGGAAATAAAATCCTAATTAAGCTATTACAAACTGGGCACAGTTACATAATTAACAAAAAGGGCTAAAATAAATAAATGCGCGCATGTATTGAAAATGCGTCTAAAATTCTAAGTGAAAGGAAATTTTTGTTTGTTTTTAATATGAAAAGAAATTGAATTAAAAAAAATCCTATGTCTATTCAATTTTAGTTTTTAAGAAAATATTAAAATAATTAATTAATTAATTGACAAAATTAATTTAATGTAAAAACTAAACCTAATGTCTTTTGGGGTTTTTCTTCTTAATGATAATTAAAGTATGAAGGAGTAAAAGAAAGGAAACCCAATCGAAAGGCCAAAAAGGACAGGAAACGAAAGGAATGCACTCTGGGAAGTAAGGCCTGGATCGAAGAGGCTTGGATTGCTCTACGATTCAGAGGGTTGATCGAAGATGCCTGCGAGACTGCATGTCCGGAGTGTTCGATCTGGATGTGACATCCTTTGATCTGGAATTCTACAAGGAAGTTGGTTAGAAAAACACAAAATATATGACCTGAGTATCGAACCCAGGCCCTTTTCACTGTAGCACATCTTCCTTAACAACCTGGTCGAAAGATTTCCATTTATTAGTACAAACGAAATTGCAATATTACGTTAGAAATAAAAACACGGTATTAACTTAGATATCAAATTTGCATGCTCAGTGGCCCCCTATGGTGTTAACCCATAGAAAAAGAGCTACAACTGTAAAACTCGAAGGTAAGCTCAGATCGTGCCCCAACAATGACACGATCTCAATCCTGCACCTTTGCTCACATGTAGCACACCCAAACAAACATGAATATTAGAAACAGTGTGTATATATGTTTGACATGAATTTAAATCTTACTTAACAAGTTTGATATCAAAGGCAAAATTACCAACAGGGGGATTGTATGAGGGACAATTCTGCGTGAATCCCCAAAACACGATTCAGGTGTTAGTTTTGACGGAGGCTGCGTGCAAAACTGGCTTTGAGTTTGACAACCCTTGGAAACTTTGTGCAACTTTACGGAATCTCGTAGGGAAGGCAGCGTTTTCTTCTGAGGCAACCTCAGTGCGTTGTTTCCGTCCTTTTTCTCTAAGAGCATGAGGTTTTTATAGACAAAGGAATTTAGGTCAATATTTGTGTATCAAATTTTGGTCCATTATGATGAATAGATTTGATTTGATTTTGTTATAAAGACTTGCTATATTTAATTCAATCACGTGTCAATCTATTTTCATGTGTTACTGCTAGCCTGTTATGAGTTGTTTGGGCCTCCAATATGATGGAAATTAAAAGCTGACCTACCTATGCAGATCCACTTTCCTTTGAATTTGCTCTCTTCGATGGCTTCAAAGTCCCAATTCGAATTACTTCTGCTTCGATTGCATAGCCCCTTCAATTGAGCCTCCCTCTACTTCGATTGCTTGATTCAAAAAGAATCACCCTGGTCAAATTAACTCTTGTAGGGTTGGGAGTAAACAAGGCAAGAATCTGGCCTTTAATTCAAAGAATTGAGTCCA
This sequence comes from Vicia faba, assembly GCA_948472305.1. Lineage (NCBI taxonomy): Eukaryota > Viridiplantae > Streptophyta > Magnoliopsida > Fabales > Fabaceae > Vicia > Vicia faba. The sequence continues at coordinate 491,354,326 of OX451736.1, forward strand.
CAATCAGCATTGAATTATTGCCATATTTGCAAGGGACACATGCCATTTTGAACTTTGGGTGAACCTGAACAGGTTAGGATATATGTTTTTGCTTAGTCATGCCAGTCTATTTCATTCCTTCGAATCTGCCTTATTTGCCAGCTTCAAAGTCCAATTCGAATCTATTCAAAAAATTCCTGTTGTACCCCAAAATTTGCCCTCTCATATTTCCCAAGACATGGCAAGAAAAGTCTCCAAGTGTCTCAAGATTGCTCAAGAGTTGGACAGTCAAGCTATCTCATAAGGCAGTCAACCTCAAATTAGGGTTTTGTGTTGCATCAAGATCTTTGAGTCCAAATGACCTCAATTTCTCCCCAATGTCCTAATATGTTCTCAAGTTCATCCATGTCAAATTTCAAGCCTTGCAGAGGAAGTTTGGTCAGTCAATTGCTCAAGAGGTCCAAAAATCGATTGTCCTAGGGCAAAAGTCAACTGTGACCCAAATACAGTCAAACTTCAAGATTTTTTGTCAACATTCTCATTTTGAAGTATATTTCATCATTTGATCAAGGGTTGGTCATGATTCATCAAGGATTGCTCAAAATTCATCAAGACTCAAAAGTTGCTAAATTAGGGTTGTGCAGGAAAAGTCAACTCAACTTTTACCAAGCATAACTTTCTCATACTTTATGAGAAATGACCCATCCAAAGCTTATTTTTAAGAGGATGAAATTTACTACAATCCATATTCATACCCCAAGATTAGAAAATTCACTCACAAGAAGTTACAAATTTGGACATTATAGGTCATTTTTGAAAGTCAACAAAAACACCTTTTTTTTCAAAGCTTATAACTTGAGCATAGAATATCAAAATGAGATGAGACAAAAAGGGATGGTTATAGGACATCTCAAACTTTCTAAAACGTCCAATAACACCTCCAAAAGTTCAAAATTGAAGAAGTTATGTATTGTTGAAGTTGGGCATTTTTGCAAAATTGCCAAAAGTCAACTATCCCCAAAACTTCAAATTTTGTCAAATGGGCCCATTCTTTTCCACTTTATTTGATCTTGTCACACTACACACGTGTCCTAGCTTCAGCCTCGTGTCCATTTATTAATTTTTTCTATTTTATTTGATTTTTTATTGAATTAATTCATTTTAAATCAATTTAAATCAAATAAAATCCAAATATTGATTATTTAGGATCTTTTTGGTTGTTATAGGTCTTAATTAACATCAGGATCAGCATCAAATTCGTATCTCACCATATCACTAACAAAAAGATGGATTTTTGGCAAAATTGGAAGGTTTTCAATGGAGGATCAAATCAAATCTCCAAGCCATAATGCACAAGGATTCAGTCCAAAATTGTTGACCTAATGCACTCCTTATTACATATTCAATGCAAAGGCACGAGTTTTAGAGGTTAGAAGCTGCAGAATCACCAAAAGCAAACTTGAAAAAATTGGCAAAAAGCTTGAAACTGAAATCGTGCATAGAGGCCAATTCAGAACCAAATCTCCACACTAATCAATTGCTGGACCATCCTTGAAGCGAAACCAATCCAAAACCAGTCTCCATACGCGCCCAGAAGCTTTGTAAGTTTCTCAAAAAATCACCTTGAAGTTGAATTCGTATATCATTGTTCTTGCACTTTTCTTGCAAAATCTTTGCATATTCATGCTTATCGTTCAATTTAGAAGCTTTCTGCATTATTTGATTGCATTTATATAGCCTGTAAACCCCTAGCCAGATCTAGGGTTCTTGGTTCGTGTTTTTTGGGCATTTCGTTTGCAGGTGAAATTGATGCCATTAATGGACATAGACGTGCTCAGGAGGCCTAGACGAGCACAACCATGTGCTTGGAATCAATTTCCATGGCCTAGAATGGATTTTAGGGTTGACCTAGGGATTCAGCTGCTGATATGAATCCGCAGGTAATTAACCAGGGCTGAGCGAGGAAGATGAAGACGTGGCTCTCCCTGGTTGGCCCATTCAAATACTTGGCGCATGTTTTTAATTTTCTGGCATATTATTGTGTTTTCCATTATAATATTTATTGTCCATTATAATAACAAATGAAGCGTGTTGGTGCAGTGGTAGTGGCGTGTGTTTAGTGACTCACTGGACCTGGGTTCGAATCCCAAGTCCCCCATATTGCTTTGTATTTTTTCTCTTCAGATATTCCAGCGTGTTTCAGGAATTGTGGTCCATCATACTCCCTCAAATCTCCAAACGCCAGATGGCCCCAGGCCAGATCTGGTGGTCCAGAATGAAAGCCTACCATATGCTCTAGTCAACGTGCCACATGGAATTCCAAAAGTCAGCCAGGCTTGCATACAAATGGGCTTTGAATTTGCTATTCAAACCTCCAAAAATCAGGCCCAAGCACTCTCTTCTATATTTATTTTTTATTCTTGTTTTTATTTAATTATTTTCATTATTATTTTTAACTAACCAATTAAAACTTTTCTTAATAAAATTAAAAACCCAAAAAAATATTTTCATTATTTAAATTAATTTTCATCATTTTATTTTTGTTAATAAATTAATTTAATTAATTTAGTTTAATTAGTAAATAACTTTAATATCTTTTGCAATAATTAAAATTAACTTAGATAATTAGGTTTTATTAACCTTGATTAATTTATTTTTATTTCTTTAAATATCCAAAATCCAAAAAATATTATTTTTATTAATTAATTAATTTGTTTATTAATTTAATAATTAACTTAGTTTAATTCCTTTTTAATTCAAAAATAACCAAAAAAAATGCTTCCTTTCAATTAAAGGGTCAAAACCCTAGAACTCGCCCGATTTAATTTCTCGCACGCGACCCATTTTTATCCAATATTGTATATGTTTCCTGGAATGTAATAGTTTAAATAGGACTTTAAATATTTTCATCGCTTTATTTATTTTCCGCATTTTAATTTCAAGGGTTGTTTTTGGCGATGTAAATACCCGACGCCTTGTAATAGTTAGTTTTAATTTCCGCAATTTAATTTCCGCAACTTATAAATTGTTAGATGTTTGGTAATAGGGAATGCATGACAAGATCAAATGTTTGAACCTAAAATCAACATAGATAACCATTGACATATACAAAGATAAAATTAACCGAAACAACACACTCGCACATGCGCACTCTTAGGGTACACCTCACTTGGTTGCCTTCGAACGTGGTCATTGAGTATAGGAAGTTTTAGAGGTCGCCCTCTTGTCCAAAGATCATAGTTGCTTCGAAACGGTTGCCTCGGAAAAATGATCTAAGACATTAGGGTTACCGCTAAGGCATCCTAACATTGCTTTAGTGACTGCACGTCCCTTAATTGAATTGACACTTAAAACTCCAACGACAATGCTACCTACTCATCAATAGTGGGATAGCATTGTCTAAAGGATATTAGTACATATTGATTCCTTTTTCGAGTAGGTAGATGGTTCTTAAGTACTTGCTCTCTCAAAACAAAATAAAACTTTTCGCACTTACACTTTTCAAACAAAAAACTTCTTTCAAACCCACAAACACAAAGAAAAGCAATTTTTGAAAACACTTTGAGCAAGTACCTAAGAGCCCGTGGATAACCACGGATAGAAAGGGTGCTAACACCTTCCCTTTATATAATCTACCCCCCGGACCCGAGAAACATCTCGAAAAAGGAATTTTTCTGTGCTTTTTTCCTTTCCTTGTTGGATAAAATAAAAGACGGTGGCGACTCTTGCTTACCGCGACATTTTGCAAAGACAAACGCAAAACGCGAACCAGCATTCCAAAACAGTCAGTTCTCTCCCACCGCACCGCAATTCCCTATTAGACAACTTCGACCAACCCTTGGCCTTGTGATAAGTCTAAGTTCTGATTTGAAGTGTTCAGAACTTCCTTCATCAGAGAATTTTGGATTAAGACAAACTCTGCACTAAAATGCCATTCGAAGGTCATTTCATTCTGATGTTCTGATTGGGGGAAACTCTGAAGTTCCAGTCGAAGGACACTCTGAAGTTCCAGTCCAAGGACCTTTTGGATTGTCAATCGAAGGGCCTTTGTCCATATACCAATCGAAGGGTACTTGTTAAAATGCCAATCGAAAGACATTGTTACAATGTCGATCGAAAGGTGCTTGTTAAAATGTCAATCGAAAGGTGCTTGTTAAAATGCCAATCGAAAGGCTTTGTTAATAGGCCAATCGAAGGACCTTTGTCCATGCCAATCAAAGGGCGTTGAGTAGATGTCAATCGAAAAGCATTTGGGAGATTCCAATCGAAAGGCATTTTGGAGATGCCAATCGAAGGAAACTTAAAAACATCACTCACAACTTTTCCTTTTCTTTAGGCAAAGGTTTGTGACCAACCATGTAGGAGGAAATCTTGGAAAAACCTGAGAGAGCAAATTTTAAGGTACAACAGGGGAGATGTATTCTTTGGACAGAACTCCTCAAGACTTCTTCTTACGATCAACTTAGTTGGGAAGAGAGTTTTCCAGAGATTGGCACTCTAGTTGGGGATTTCCTGTATCCAACTTTGTGGGGATATCCATGAATTTGGCCTGGAGGGGTTTGCACCCTTATTTGTGAAGATTATCCTGTAGGGATAATCTTATAGAGATGACTTCATGGGGACTTGACTGGGGATCACCCTATGAAAAGGACTTTGGGGGAATTTGGTCACAACCCCAAGTAGTAAGTGTTGTAGTACTGCAAAAAAATGTTTGCTTGGCCGTATGTGTCCCTTTATTGGGGTTCATGTTCAATGCCCCAAGTGATGGAGATGCGGACCTGCCCCTGGTTATTCAACACTTCTTAAGATATTTCTTGGAATCTCGACTTGACTGCCACAGATGAGCGATAGTGACATGTTATGTACCATTCCTTATAGGAGATTTGTCATTGAGAGTGTCTTCCAATTTAAAGTGGTTATGTTTCTTGATAATTTTTGTTCATTGGATATTCGTCGTGTGCATTTCTTCACTGTCAAACAAATAGCTATATGCAAACAGCAATATTCAAATGATGCAAAGTTTATGTTTGTCTTGAAGTTTTAAAGAGTTTGGTAAGAAATTGAATTCAACTCGGGATGTATAGTAAGCCTTATAGGAGTCAGGATACCTTTGGTAACAATATACTTTTGAACTAACCCATGCTTCAATTAGGACTTTTGAAGGGTTGTAACGTGGTTTGGTTCACGGTTTAAGAAATAAAGAATAAGGCTCAAAGTGTATTTGTACCCAACCCGTTCTTCATGATATTCTCCAGTCCTAAACTCAGTTAATTGTCCATTTTGAATTCCAATTGAGTATGGAATGACGTTTTGGTGATGGTTCAGACGAGTTAAGTTTATATGAGAAGGAAGTCATCATTTTTCCCCAATATTTTTCATGTTGTCGAGGATTTGTAGTGACCTCCTTTTGATTTGTTATCCCTGGTTTTTTGCCTGATTGTTCTTGTTTTGAGATTACAGTCAGCGGGATGTCCCAGTTTTTCTTAAGTCTCCTTCGTAGGTTTTGACTTAATGGGCTTTTTCCTTTAGAGAGGTAATGACTGCCTAGCTTATGGGATGAACCATCACCATCTTTTGATTCAGAAGAAATGTTTTTGATGTCATTTGTTGTGTATGAAGTGAAAGCTTTTGACTGAATGTGCACTTGAATTAACTGAGAGACTACCCTGCCCCGGGTTTTGATTAAAGGTTTCAATTTGTGTAAAAAAGAAAACTCCTACTTCTTTGGCTCAAAGGGGTTGACTAGGGATTATCTTCCTTATAACTCCAGTGTTTAGGAATTGAAACAAACACCTGTACATCGTCAGCAAGGTCTGTTCAGAAGCATACTGTATGAGATTATGGCATTGTTTTTGTCATCCTCCGTCTAAAGGCTTATAACTTTTAGCAAGAGTTGAATGTCATAGAGAGAGTAAAAATCATAGCTTAAATATAGTGAAAACAAATGGATGAATTCAAGACAAACATATGTGATGCATTAATGAAACAAAGTTTAACATTAATAGGTAAGTGTTTGGATAACAAAAGAAATTACAATTAAAAATTCAAAATGAACTGGAACGCTTAATGATTTGGCATGGGAGCGGTGATCACATTGGGAGTCTCTATAGGATCAAACTCTATATCCTTGGCGTCAATCATGTTTTAAATCTTGTATTTCAACGCCCAACAATCGTTAGTATCATGCCCAGGACTGCCGGAATGATATGCACATATTGCATCAGGATTATAGTTAGGAGAAGAAGTTTTGGGGTTTGGATGAGGTCCTATCAACGTAATCAGATTCGTTTTCAACAAGTGTTGAAGTGCTTGAGATAGTGGCATGTTGATGTTGGTAAACTGTCTTTTGGGCTCGTCTTGCCATCGCTGATTTCCCCTTTGTTGTTGTCGCTGTGATGCAGGACCAAAGATTAGGACTGCCCCCACATGTTGGTCGTGGCTGCTCTTGTTATGATCCTTTTTTCCGTTGTTGTACCCCAAAATTTTCCCTCTCACTTATCAAGAATTTTCTCACAAGATCTCATTGGGCTCAAGACTGCACTAGGGTTTGACCAGCTCAAGACACCTCCTTATGCACTGATGACCAAAATTAGGGTTTAAGTTTGCACAAGGATTTTTGAACTATCAATGATTCATATGACTTGCATGGATCATTATGGACCCCTAATATTATTCATGTCAAGTTTCAAGCCCTGGATCACACTTTTGATCAGTCAATTGAACAGTTGACCTAAAAATCAACTGTATTGGGGGAAAAGTCAACCATGGCCAATTTATAGTCAAACTTCATAATTTTTTATCCACATCAACATTTTAAACCCATATGTATCATTTGATCAAGTTTGGACCATAATTCCTCAAGAAATTTGATCAAATCTCCAAAAGGGCAAAATGGTCAAAATTAGGGTTTTGACTGGGAAAAGGCAATTTCTGATTTTTGACCTAGAAAATGGTAAATTGGTTTAAGGCATGGTCTCAAGAGTCCATTTGCATAATTTTTACATAATGACATGATTTAAAATATTACAATTCCATTGGATTGACAGATGAATTTTGTAGTCAACGGATCAAAAGTCAACTATATACTATAAAGTCAAACTTTGACTTTTTGGTCAAATTCAAGTGCCAAAGACCACAATTCATCAAAAAATGTCAAAATAGGAAACTTATTCATCAATAAATCAAGAAATCAAGATTTCATTTTGAAAAGTCAAATTTTCTAAACTTAGAAATTTTTCTAAGTGTTGAAAATTCCTTATTTCTTTCATAACTTTGAGCAATTTTTTCACCATGATGCAAGATGATTCAAAGGAAACCTCCAACATGAAAGTTGTAGATCTACATGAAATATACAACTTTTCTTCACACAACTTTTCCTAAAAGTGCGTGGATATTAAGTTATAATTTTGTGAATACATGTTCATAAACTAAAAAAGACTTGGTGAAATTTTGCCCTAGTTAGGTAGATTTTCGACCTAACTTCATGGCAATTTTCACATAGTTCCAAGGGTAATTTTCAAAATCAATTCAAATATGGGTTGTAGAGCACATTGCAAGCTTTCCAAAATTTCCAATAACTCCTTGAGATCATTCTTGAGCAAGGAGAATCGAAGGCAAGAAGTTAGGGTTTTCAAACTTGAATTACAAGCCATTTTGTGAAGAACACTTGATCCAATCTTCAAGCATGTTGTACAAATCTTGCTTTTCAGGCTTCAAAATTGATAATCACTCAATAATTTAATTTTTACACAACTGATAGAGCCATTGTCCAAGCATTTGAGCCATTATCTAAGTTGCATTTCCATTTTGGGAAGAAAGTCACCACTTCCATTTTGGAAAAGTGACTTTAATCATAATGTCAACTCTTCTTGAGCCCATACATTGTTGTTTCTGACTCAAAAGCATTTAAAAGCAAGAAGCAACATAGCTACGCCCTGCTAACCCCCTGCAAATCCTGGTACCTCACACTGAAACCATGTTTGTCAACTTTGCTTCAAAAACAAGTAACCAAGCCATAACATGTGATTTCAATTTCTGAGTTGTTTCAAGCCTCAAAACCTCTTGCCTATAAGTACATACATTATTTGCAAGATGCCACACGAATTCTAGTGCCATGAAACTATCTCAAACACTCAAAAACCATAAATCTGCTCAAAAACACCATTGATATACAGTTTTGAACCAAAACTCATCATCTTCATTTCCACTCGTGCGTTTTAAAAACCAATCATTCAAACACCTTCTATACACCATACCAAAACAATCCAGGCCCCTGTTTCAAGACTGTAACTCCTCCATCACTATCCACCATTTTCAAACATCTAGCTTGCAGGTTGACTTGAGTAGAGAGGTTCAGGGAATTTCAAGGCAAAGTAGGAGTTGGAATACACTCAAGGAGGTCCAGGCAAGCTAAATAGATCCTCAGGCCATCTCAAAAGTTGCTCAAACTCCATTCACGACTCCAGCTGCAAGAGGTAAATTTTCAAACTTCCATCTCATCATACAAGCATCATTTGATCCTGATTTGTGAAGATAAAATATAGATATCTTTGCTCTAAAGGTGACCATGTTCATAGTTCCCATTTATATTGACTGTGTATAGAGAATTTTGGATTTGAAATTTCTGAGAAAATTAGGTTTCAATTTAGGGCCAGCAAAATTAGTTTTCATCTTTGACTTTTAGATTACATAAGTTATATAGTTGGATTCGTGGGAAGAAACACTACAACTTTCATGTTTGAACTTTCCATTTTTGTGGAGAGATGAAGAAGATACAGGTGGTCTGGCTAGGCGCGAGGTTGAAGATGAAGTGGTCTTCAGGAAGCAGTTTCTAATATATATTTATGGTTTGATTATATGACCGGATGAAACAGCCACCCCAGTGGCAAGTGCGCGCGTACTAAGTCACTTCTTACCTAAAGGGCGAGGGTTCGAACCAATGTGAATCCCCCTTTTGTATTTTTTTCATATTTTCTTATACTCTAACATTTTTTTGCAGGCGCTGGGCCCTTTGGGCTTGGCATTGTTTTTTTTTATTTGCTAACTCACCTCCCTGCCTACTTTTGGCACCCCCTGGTCCATTTATTTTTATTTACTTATTTATTTCATTTTTTCCTTTTAAATATATTTTCCAAAATACTAAAAAATCATGAAAAATACAAAAAAAAAATGATATATTTTATATTTTGACTTATTTTATTTTATTTTACCATAAACAAAAATATTTTATTTACTATACTTTAGTTATTTTTCTTATAAATTTAATTAATGTTGTATTATTTATTTTTCTTCATACCATTTAAAAATATATTATTTAAATACCAAAAAACAAGACTAAAAATATTTTTAAAGCTATAAATATTTTCAAGATAAATATGCCAAAAATACTTTCCTTAAAAATTATTTTCTTTTGGTTGATTAATAGAATTAGGGTTTTCTTTTAAAAAATCTTTTTCTTAATAAATTCAAACTTAATTAATTATTTTTCTTTATTTAAATTAGGTTAAGACAAAAAAGTCTTTCTTTATGAAAATCAAACAAAATTCATCTTCTTTACATTTTTTATCCTTATACATCTATCTATCATTATACTTTGCATTTATGTAATTTTTGTACATATTCAATTTGGTTGTAATAAATTAATTAGGTTTATATTATTGCAATCTCCATTCATAAATTGTATACCCCCCTCCCACAAGTATTGTAATAGCGTAGTAACTTTAAATTTCGCAATTTATCGCTTTCATATATACAATGCTAAGTAATTAGGTTTTGTATGAAAAGATTAAAACAAACCAAATAGCAAACCCTAATTCAAGACAAAATCAAAGCATGAAAACAACACACTCGAACACAAGCACCCCTAGGGTAAAATCCACTTGGTTGCCTTACAAAATGACTATATTACGCATGTGAGGTATCTTAGCAAAAAACAAACGAATACAAGATCATAGTCCCTCGATGATGCTATCTAAGTTGCCTTACAAATGATCTTAGTCCCTCAAAAATAATGCTAAGATACCTTTGCAACATTGCTAATCATGGTTGTACGATGACCCACGCCCGTCCCGTTAACATCCAAAGATAGGGTTGCTTACCAAATCAATGGTAAGACAACAATGTCAAAGGAAAAGAAAATGAACAAGAAAGACTTTTAAGTAGGTAGAAGGCTCCTAATTACTTTCTCAATTTCAAACAAACATCCTTGCTATTTTTCAATACAATCACATACACTTTCAAAACATCTTACAAAACTTTAAAACATTTTCAACAGATCAAACATCTTTGTATACATTCTTACGAACAAGAATCATTACAAAGATTGCCTAAACAATGGCCTCTTTACAAAATACTTTTCAAAAACCACACAAAGCATAATTTCAAACAAAAGCAAGTGATCTAGCAAGTAACTAAGAGCCCATGGAAAACCATGGATGAAAATGGTCTTAATACCTTCCCTTTTCATAATCTACCCCCCGAACTCAAGAAATAATCTCAAAGGTTTTTCCTATGCTTTTTCACCTTTCCTTTTGGATAAAATAAAAGTCGGTGGCGACTCTTGCTAACCGCAACATTTGCGATAAAATGCAAAACCCTCAAGTCAGTTCTCCCACCGCATCACAGTTGTACACAACATTGGACTCTTTCTTCCCATTGTATGGATTTTTCTGAGTATCAGAGGATATAGTTCCTTGGATCTTTCCGCTTTTGATGCCATCTTCGACTCTTTCGCCAGTCAGTATTAGCTCGGTGAACCCTACCAAGGAGCTTTCGATTAGGTGATTGAAGAAAGGTCCCGTCAAGGTTCCCATAAAGATGTCAATTAGCTCCCTGTCAGTTAAGGGTGGCTGCACTCTGATTTCCAGATCTCTCCATTTTTTAGCATATTCTTTGAATCCCTCATTGGAACGCATGGTCATGTTCTGTAATTGCACACGAGTTGGTGCAAGATCAGCATTGTATTAGTACTTCTTGTAGAAAGAAGCAGCTAGATCTTCCCAAGTGTGAATGCGAGAACTCTCCAATTAATAGAACCAATCAAGTTATATCCCAGCTAAGCTCTCTTGGAAGAAATGGACCCAGAGCTTCTAATTAGTCGTGTATGGTTGAATCTTGCAGACATAAGATCTCAGATGAAGCTTCGGACAAGAGACACTCTCATACTTGGTGTTGTACCCCAAAATTTGCTCTCTCATTTCTCAAGGAATCACCCTGGATCCTCAAGTTTGCTTCCATCCAATTCCAAGCCTTGAACTACAATTTTTCAAGAAAAGTCATCCACAAGGGCAAAATGGTCATTTACACGCTGAAAAGTCAAACTTTGATTTTTGGATCAAAATCAAGTTTCAACAATTTTATTTCATCAAGACATGAGATTGGTTCATCAAAAACCAGGAGTCAGAAGCTACTTTGGAAAAATCAAATTTTCTAAACATTTAGAAAATTTTCTAAGTGTTAAGAGTATGTGATACTTCAGAACTTCTGAGCCAGCCCCCGTGCAAGTGCAGTCAGAAGTTGCAAACTTGGTTCAGAATATAGCCTTCAATCAGAACGTGGCTCTTCAGCCTCTACACAAGCGCAGTTAGAAGTTGCAAACTTAGTTCAGAACATAGCCTTCAATCAGAACGTGGCTCTTCAGCCTCTACGCAAGCGCAATCAGAAGTTGCAAACATGGTTCAGAACATAATCTTCCATCAGAACGTGACTCTTCAGCACATAGAGGCTACGCTTCTGATCTTCTGTGATCAGAACATCACCAAATCCCAAAACCTCGTTTAAGTAACCTGTTGCCCTGCTACATCACAGTCCTGCAATCAGTTGCTGACCCGGTCCACGCCTGCACTTTCTCAAACCCCATATTTGCATCAAATTAGCATACGAAAACTGTGATTAAAAAGCAATGGAACAGTATACCAAAAAGTTTTGAATCCCATTTGTTCCCCCCCCCCCCCCCCCCCCCAAAAAAAACCCATAACAAACCCATCTATAAATACTTTGCTCCATCACACGTTCAAGTGGCTGGCTTTTGAAGGGAGAGAACGATAAAAAGAGAGAAAAGGAAGTAGTGAAACCTTCATAAAAATCCAGAAATCCCAAACAGAAAACCAAACCTTTGTTTTTCCTTTTGAATCAAAGAGCTTGGCACTTCCTCTTCTGTTACTCTTGCGGATTCCAGAACATCCAAAGGTAGCAGCTCAAAGCTCCAAGCCCATGCCCCAGATTCAAGGTAAGTCTTTCTGACTTTACATCTTTTTATTCAAAGCGTCATTAAACATGTAAATATCATAGTATTGATGTTGTCCATATCATTGCATAAGTAGAAAAACTGTGGATTAGAACTTCTTGATTAAAGTTAGGATTAGGATTAGAACTTCCATGAACTGTTATGCTTTTGATCTACTGTTAAGGACTGAATAAAATGCTGATATAACACAGAGTTTCTGATGTTTCCACTCACTTATGTAACACAGAACTTCTGTTTTTCACTCATCATTTTAACACACAGAACTTCTAGGATTTTCTCACTGTTTAAGCACGCAGAACTTCTGAGTTCTCTTTACTGTTTTAACACACAGAACTTCTAAGATTTTCTCATTGTTTAAGCACGCAGAACTTCTGAGTTCTCTTCACTGTTTTAACACACAGAACTTCTATGATTTTTTCTCATTGTTAACACACACAAAACTTCTGATTTTCACATGCTGATAACACACAAAACTTCTATGATTTTTTCTCACTGTTAACACACACTGAACTTCTGATATTTCCAATCGCAGTTTGAAACACTCCGAGTTTTTTATTTTCACATGCTGACAGTACATTGAATTTCTGATGTTTACTCACTGTTTTAGCGTAACATATAACTTCTGACTTTTGGTTCACTGGCTGAACACCACCCAGAACCTTTGTGTTTTCCCTCTAACGTTTTTTGCAGGACTTCAGAATATACCAATCCAGAACCTTTGTTCCCTTTCCCTCTGACGTTTCTTGCAGGGCCTTAGAGCGTATCAGTCCAGAACTTCTGATTCCACAGACGATCCTTTCTGAGTCACGCGTCTGGCTTCAGAACTTCTAATCCTTGTTTGTTTTGCTTGCAGTAACACGCTTTTTCTGTCTTTCATTTATTTCCCTTTTCATCATTTTTAATATTAACATAAAAAGACATAAAAAATATTTTCCTTTTACTAATTAATTTATTTCCTTTTCTTAATTCATTAAGACAAAAAACCATTTTCTAAACAAATCCTTTTTCTTTCTTATATTGTACATTTCAATATGGTTGTAATAGTAACTTATGATTTAATTTTATTTGCAATCCCCATTTGTAAATATGTACCCCCATTCCCGAAAACTTTGTAATAGCGTAGAATTTCATTTTCCACAATTTACTGTTTTCCTTATACTGTATAGTAATTAGGCGTGCATGGCAAGATTCAAAAATCAATCGCTAGATAACCCTAATCAAAGACTAAAATGCATGCAATCAAACACACTATTCACACATGCACCCCTAGGGTAATCTCACTTGTTGCCTATTAGAAAATAGTCATGTCCCTCAAATATGGGACGTTTTAGCAAAGACCCTTCGATAAAAAAGATCGTAGTCCCTCGATGACCCTCGATGTTGCCTTTGGTAAAACGATTTAGTCCCTAAACGACATTGCTAAAACGTCTCATAAGTTGCCTTCTATGACTATTTAAACGTTCTAACGCTCATCCCTTCACATCCAACGATGGGGTTTCTTACCAAATCAATGGTAAGATAGCAACATCTAAAGGAGGAGGAAAAGAACATCTAAGACCTTTTGAGTAGGTAGATTTGCTCCTAGTTACTCGCTTGCTCACAACAAAAACATTTTATACACTCACACTTCCATTTGAAACATTTTCAAAAGATAACACTTTATACGCGTTCTTATAGAAACGAGAGCCATTACAAAGAAAACCCTTTTCAAAATCACTTTCAAAAACACATCCCCCAAACACCTCTTTGAACTATTTTCAAAATAAAACTTTGTACGCATTCTTATAGAAACGAGAATCATTACAAAGTCACATTTTCAAAATATTTTCAAAAACCACATAAAGCACAATTTTAAACAAAAGCAAGTGATCTAGCGAGTAACTAAGAGCCCATGGAAAACCATGGATGAAAAGGGTGCTAATACCTTCCCTTTTTCATAATCTACCCCCCGAAATCAAGAAAACATCTCTAAAGGTATTTTCTATGCTTTTTCACCTTTCCTTTTGGATAAGAGAAAAGTCGGTGGCGACTCTTGCTAAACCGCAACATTTACGAATACAAAATGCAAAACATCAAGTCAGTTCTCTCACCGTATCACAAAACTGACGGCTCTGCTGGGGAAATACTTAAAAGTGGGGTTACCTTAGGGTTAGTTCACATTTACTTGCCTTCATTTGTTTGAATTGATTGCTTTACATTATTGGTTCCTTGCTTGGGTTTGTTTTGATCCTCTACCCGGATCTGGGGCACCGTTTTAGGTAAGTAGAAATAGATTGTGGAAAATGTACGGCATATATCGATATGGTTGAAACAATGGCTACATTAGTGTGACACATTTGTTGGTACCAGTATCCCTTGTGTTGAAACGAGGAGAATACGGGGCCGCTGAGCAGCGTCATGAAGCACTAACTGACCTTAGAATCTTACTTGACCAACTTGGCCATTAGGACATAGTGAGATAATCGGTTTCGGTGTAGAGCTGAAAATTGGTTGATACTCGATGCTACACTCACTGAGACTGGACTTTTGGGATATCTCGCCAGCAAGAAAAGATTGATTGAGCTGAGACAATGCCTAAAAGAAAGGTCAGTGATATTGAGACCCCTTAGAACCCGGTTACTATTAACTAGGACAGGTTGAGCCAACTAAACTTCAAGAGGGTACTTACCTACAAATTCCATGCAAGCCTAAACCTAAGGACTTGTCTGCTTTGTGTGAATATGATTATTTGTATATAAACTTTCTTACCTCACATATTTGTACATAACATCATAACATCATACCATAGCATTTTTAATAGCCATTTCAAGGATCTCGAGGGCCTATGATGCAGGGTCACGTTGAACCAGATGTCTATCAAGGGACAAGAGGATTTATTTTCCTCTGACCAAACACCGTCAAAGATCAAGTACAACAAACTTGAGTCAAGGGCTAAAACCCACTTGACATGGTGAGCTTAATTCTCGTGGAAGGACATCCAGCGATACAAAGTTCTCCAAATCTGAAACTGTAAATGACTACTAACCCCGAGAGATCCTTGAAAACTTGCATCCACATATCATGCATCATATCATGACAGGTTTCTCCCATACAGGTGTCCTTATCTTCCTACTATTTATTTCAGTAAGATGGATATGGAACAAACGGTGAAAGGCATCCAGGCTCAAAACGCTCAACTTCAAGAGATGTTCTTGAACCTATCCAAGGGGCAAGAAGAGGTGAAGGCTCTCCTCACAAGGGGCATAGTCATGGGGAATCCGGAGGGAACCAAGGATGATCAGTTGGAAAAGCTCACCACCTAAAGTGACAAGTTCAAACAAAGAGGCTTTTGTTCATTTTGAATTTTCAAGTTGTAATTTCTCTTTTGTTGTTCAAACAATTATCTATTAATGTCAAATTTTGTTTCATTAATGCATTGCATATGTTTGTATTAAATTCATCCATTCGTTTTCACTATATTTAAATTATGTTTTCTGCTTTCTTTATGACATTTAACTCTTGCTAAAAGTTACAAGCCTTTAGAGGGAGGATGACGGAAACAATGCCATAATCTCATACAATATGCTTTTGAACAGACCTTGCTAACGATGTACAGGCATTATTTCAAATCCTAAACACTGGAGTTATAAGGAGGATAATCCCTAGTCAACCCCTTCGATCCAAAGAAGTAGAAGTTTTTCTTTTTCACAAAATTAAAACCTTTAAACAAAACCTGGGGCAGGGTAGTCTCTCAGTTAATTCAAACGCGCGTTAAGCCGCAAACTGTCATCTTGTAATACAATGAATGACGTCAAGAAACATTCCTCTAGAATCAAAAGACGGTGATGGTTCCCTATCACATAGGCAGTCATTATCTCTCAAAAAAAGAAGATCCCACTAAGTCAAAATCTACGAAGGAGACTTAAAGAAAATTGGGGCATCCCGCTGACTGTAATCTCAAAACAGGAACAGTCAGGCAAAAATTAGGGATAACAAATCAAAAGAAAGAGGTCACTACAAATCCTCAACAACATGAAAAATGTTGCAAAAATGAATGTCTTCTGACAAACTTAACTTGTCTGAACCATCACCAAAACGTCATTCCAGACTCATTTGGAGTTCAAGCGCACAATTAACTGAGCTTAGGACTGAAGAACATCATGAAGAACGGGTGGGTACAAATACACTTTGAGCCTTTATCCTTTGTTTCTTAAACCGTGAACCAAGCCACGTTACAACCCTTCAAAAGTCCTAATTGAAGCATGGGTTAGTTTAAAAGCATACTGTTACAAAAGGTATCCTGACTCCTATAAGGCTTTACTCAAAATCCAAAGTTGAATTACAAACTTCTTTACTTGCTAAAAATGCATTTTTTAAAACTTCAAGACAAACATAAACTCTGCATTACTTGAATATCATTGTTTTCATATGGCTATTTGTTTGACAGCGGAGAAATTCACACAACAAATATCCAGTGAACGAAAGCTCTCAGTGAACAAAAATCACTTCAGGTGGGATGACACCTACATTGACAAATCTCCTATCAACAAGGGGACATGACATGTCATTATCCGAGCACACCCGAGGCAGTCCAGTCAAGATTCCAAGAAATCTCTCAAGAAGTACAGAATAACCAGGGGCAGGTCTCAATCTCTATTACTTGGGGCATTGAACGTCAATCTCAGCAAAGGGTTACATACAGTCAAATATTTCCTGGCAGTGCCACAAACACTCGCTACTAGGGGCAGTGACAAATCTCCCCAACAATCCTTCTCATAGGATGATTCCCCAGCCAGATTTTCAATCTCTGAAAACCTCTTCCCAACTGAGTCGACTTCAAGAATCCTCGAGGATTTCTTCCAGTGAAGTCGCCGCCTCTCCAACAGATTAAGCAACAGGGTTTATTTCCCCAACAAACGGCAGGATTCCCCAATTTGAGTTCGCCTCTCCGGCTACTATAAATCAAAGGACCACAACTCCTCTTCCCCAGTAGACTGCTCTACAATCCCCAGCAGGTTACTGTGAAGCCTGGACCCAACCAGACATTAGTTCAACTTCGACTCCCCAATAGAGAAACGGATAACCGAGACTCCTGAACTTTTTCCCCCAAGCCGGAATCAATACTCTCCACAGAGTTATCAACTTTCCCCGGAGGAGTTCTACTTAACAAAACAGGAATCTTTGGTGGAAATATTCTAAGAAAAGTTTGAAGACTCACCTACTCTTCAACAGCAGTCCGGGTTTTAATGACTCTCCAACATTTGTCAAGGATTTATTTTTCGGACAAAGATACATTCAAATAAACATCTCACATTTCATATATCATATTACATACATGACAAGTGCACACGACACAATCTCATTTATTTTTTAGAACATCATGACATCATGCATTTCATACATCATGACATTGCATACAACTAACGTTTTACCTTTTTCAGGAAAAGGTCAATCAACAGATGGCTACCATCAACCTTTTAAAGTTCCAGATTAATACTTGTAACAAGCCAGGAAAACTATCTAGGGACAACTGATTGTAGATTAATACCTGTAACAAGCCAGGAAAACTATCTATATGAAGAGATTGAAGATTAACACCTGTAACAAGCCAGGAAAACTATCTTTCTTTCTCAGGTCAGAGATTAATACCTAAAACCAGACAGGATAACTATCTCCTCAACCAACCTTTTCAAGTTCCATATTAATACCTGTAACAAGCCAGGAAAACTATCTGTGGATGACTGATTGTAGATTAATACCTGTAACAAGCCAGGAAAACTATCTACATGAAGAGATTGAAGATTAACACCTCTAACAAGCCAGGAAAACTATTTTTCTTTCTCAGGTCAAAGATTAATACCTGAAACCAGACAGGACAACTATCTCATCGACCAACCTTTTCAAGTTCTAGATTAATACCTGTAGCAAGCCAGGAAAACTATCTGTGGACGACTGATTGTAGATTGATACCTATAACAAGCCAAGAAAACTATCTACATGAAGAGATTGAAGATTAACACCTGTAACAAGCCAGGAAAACTATCTTTCTTTCTCAGGTCAGAGATTAATAGCTGAAACCAGACAGGACAACTATCTCCTCGACCAACCTTTTCAAGTTCCAGATTAATACCTGTAACAAGCCAGGAAAACTATCTGTGGATGACTGATTGTAGATTAATACCTGTAACAAGCCAGGAAAACTATCTACATGAAGAGATTGAAGATTAACACCTGTAACAAGCCAGTAAAACTATCTTTCTTTCTCAGGTCAGAGATTGATACCTGAAACCAGACAGGACAACTATCTCCTAGACTAACCTTTTCAAGTTCCAGATTAATACCTATAACAAGCCAGGAAAACTATTTGTGGACGACTGATTATAGATTAATACATGTAACAAGCCAGGAAAACTATCTACATGAAGAGATTGAAGGTTAACACCTGTAACAAGCCAGGAAAACTATCTTTATTTCTCAGGTCAAAGATTAATACCTGAAACCAGACAGGACAACTATCTACTCGACCAGCTCAAACAACCCAACCTTCCAATACAGTTCAAATGCGCTCCAAACACGGACGCCATGTTGATAATCATTTAGTTCCAGCTTACAGATACAGTCCAACAATCATTTCTGGATGGAATCTTTAATCCCATCTCCAACAACTATCCATTATCTCTCCAAATGGCATCTTTAAGCTCATTCCCTACATAATCAACTAACACATCTTCGAGTGCAAATTTTCTAGGCACTATAGTGTTCAATCATCTTTCACCTTCAAGTCACGAATGGTGGACTCACCAATCTAACTCTTCAGGTGTAAGAAGATTGAACAGGGGCAGCTGTTGTACCCCAAAATTTGCCCTCTCATTTCTCAAGGAATCACCCTGGATCCTCAAGTTTGCTTTCATCCAATTCCAAGCCTTGAACTGCAATTTTTCAAGAAAAGACATCCAATGGGCAAAATGGTCATTTGCATGCTGAAAAGTCAAACTTTGATTTTTGGATCAAAATCAAGTTTCAACAATTTTATTTCATCAAGACATGAGATTGGTTCATCAAAAATCAGTAGTTAGAAGCTACTTTGGAAAAATCAAGTTTTCTGAACATTTAGAAAATTTTCTAAGTGTTAAGAGTATGTGATACTTCAGAACTTCTGAGCCAGCCCCCGTGCAAGTGCAGTCAGAAGTTGTAACCTTGGTTCAGAATATAGCCTTCAATCAGAACATGGCTCTTCATCCTCTACGCAAGCACAGATAGAAGTTGCAAACTTGGTTCAGAATATAGCCTTCAATCAGAATGTGGCTCTTCAGCCTCTACGCAAGCGCAGTCAGAAATTGAAAACATGGTTCAGAACATAATCTTCCATTAAAACGTGACTCTTCAACACATAGAGGCTACGCT
The DNA here is from genome assembly GCA_948472305.1 of Vicia faba. Taxonomy (NCBI): domain Eukaryota; kingdom Viridiplantae; phylum Streptophyta; class Magnoliopsida; order Fabales; family Fabaceae; genus Vicia; species Vicia faba. Next base: position 491,373,932 of record OX451736.1, read on the forward strand.
TCTGATCTTCTGTGATTAGAACATCACCAAATCCCAAAACCTCATTTAAGTAACATGTTGCCCTGCTACATCACAGTCGTGCAATCAGTTGTTGACCCGGTCCACGCCTGCACTTTCTCAAACCCCATATTTGCATCAAATTAGCATACGAAAACTGTGATTAAAAAGCAATGGAACAGTATACCAAAATTTTTTGAATCCCATTTGTTTTCCCCCCAAAACCATAACAAACCCATCTATAAATACTTTGCTCCATCACACGTTAAAGTGGCTGGCTTTTGAAGGGAGAGAACGATAAAAAAAGAGAAAAGGAAGTAGTGAAACCTTCATAAAAATCCATAAATCCCAAACAGAAAACCAAACCTTTGTTCTTCCTTTTGAATCAAAGAGCTTGGCACTTCCTCTTCCGTTACTCTTGTTGATTCCAGAACATCCAAAGGTAGCAGCTTAAAGCTCCAAGCCCATGCCCCAGATTCAAGGTAAGTCTTTATGACTTTACATATTTTCATTCAAAACGTCATTAAACATGTAAATATCATAGTATTGATGTTGTCCATATCATTGCATAAGTAGAAAAACTGTGGATCGGAACTTCTTGATTAAAGTTAGGATTAGGATTAGAACTTCCATGAACTGTTATGCTTTTGATCTGCTGTTAAGGACGGAATAAAATGTTGATATAACACAGAGTTTCTAATGTTTCCACTCACTTATGTAACACAGAACTTCTGTTTTTCACTCACCATTTTAACACACAGAACTTCTAGGATTTTCTCACTGTTTAAGCATGCAGAACTTCTGAGTTCTCTTCACTGTTTTAACACACATAACTTCTAGGATTTTCTCACTATTTAAGCACGCAGAACTTCTGAGTTCTCTTTACTGTTTTAACACACAAAACTTTTATGATTTTTCTCACTGTTAACACACACAGAACTTCTGATTTTCACATGCTGATAACACACAGAACTTCTATGATTTTTTCTCACTGTTAACACATACTGAACTTCTGATATTTCCAATCGCTGTTTGAAACACTCAAAGTTTCTGATTTTCACATGCTGACAGTACATTGAATTTCTGATGTTTACTCACTGTTTTAGCGTAACACAGAACTTCTGACTTTTGGTTCACTGGCTGAACACCACCCAGAACCTCTGTGTTTTCCCTCTAACATTTTTTGCATAACTTCAGAATGTACCAATCCAGAACCTTTATTCCCTTTCCCTCAGATGTTTCTTGCAGGGCCTTAGAGCGTATCAGTCTATAACTTCTGATTCCACAGACGATCCTTTCTGAGTCACGCGCCTAGCTTCAGAACTTCTGATCCTTGTTTGTTTTGCTTGCAGTAGCACGCTTTTTCTGGCTTTCATTTATTTCCCTTTTCATCATTTTTAATATTAACATAAAAAAGACATAAAAAATATTTTCCTTTTACTAATTAATTTATTTCTTTTTCTTAATTCATTAAGACAAAAAACCATTTTCTAAACAAATCCTTTTTCTTTCTTATATTGTATATTTCAATATGGTTGTAATAGTAACTTAGAATTTAATTTTATTTGCAATCCCCATTTGTAAATATGTACCCCCATTCCCGAAAATTTTGTAATAGCCTAGAATTTCATTTTCCGCAATTTACTGTTTTCCTTATATTGTATAGTAATTAGGCGTGCATGGCAAGATTCAAAAATCAATCGCTAGATAACCCTAATCAAAGACTAAAATGCATGCAATCAAACACACTATTCACACATGCACCCCTAGGGTAATCTCACTTGTTGCCTATCGGAAAATAATCATGTCCCTCGAATATGGGACGTTTTAGCAAAGACCATTCGATAAAAAAGATCGTAGTCCCTCGATGACCCTCGATGTTGCCTTCGGTAAAACGATCTAGTCCCTAAACGACATTGCTAAAACATCTCATAAGTTTCCTTCTATGACTATTCAAACGTTTCAACGCTCGTCCCTTCACATCCAACAATGGGGCTTCTTACCAAATCAATGGTAAGATAGCAACATCTAAAGGAGGAGGAAAATAACATCTAAGACCTTTTGAGTAGGTAGATTTGCTCCTAGTTGCTCGCTTGCTCACAACAAAAACATTTTATACACTCACACTTCCATTTGAAACATTTTCAAAAGATAACACTTTGTACGCGTTCTTATAGAAACGAGAGCCATTACAAAGAAAATCCTTTTCAAAATCACTTTCAAAAACACATCCCCCAAACACCTCTTTGAACTATTTTCAAAATAAAACTTTGTACGCATTCTTATAGAAACGAAAATCATTACAAAGTCACATTTTCAAAATATTTTCAAAAACCACACAAAGCACAATTTCAAACAAAAGCAAGTGATCTAGCGAGTAACTAAGAGCCCGTGGAAAACCATGGATGAAAAGGGTGCTAATACCTTCCCTTTCATAATCTACCCCCCGAGCTCAAAAAAACATCTTTAAAGGTCTTTCATATGCTTTTCACCTTTCCTTTTGGATAAAAGAAAAGTCGGTGGCGACTCTTGCTAAACCGCAACATTTGCGAATACAAAACGCAAAACATCAAGTCAGTTCTCCCACCGTATCACACTTGGCAAAAACAGGGATCTTGAATTTGTAGGGAACGACCACCCCAAGAACCAAACCCAAGTCTCCAAAGTCCAAGCCAGACACAACTTGGATCTCTATAGCCTTTAGTTTGTCTTCAAGCTGTTTGTATTTTTCATTTGCCGGTGGATACTGCTCCTCAGAATAATCTTCGTCGTCAGTAGCTTGGTTAGCTCTAGTGCTTCTAGCTTCTTCTTCTTGATTGTATTCTTCTCGAGAAGAAATATCTTCTTTTTGAGCTAGCTTGGCAGGTCCCTTGAACTTTCTTCCTATTTTGAGGGTGACAACCTTCTTCTTAGTCTTCTTACTCTCTTTGGTGAAGAGTGTTTCCAGATCTTCCAGCCCCTTGGATAAGTTCATGAGCATTTGTTAGAACTGAGTGTTTTGAGCTTGGAGATCTTTAACTGTTTTCTCTAGATCCATCTCTACTTAAATAAACAGTAAGCATATGAGAAACCTGTGTGGAGAAAACCTATTATGCATGATATGTGGATGCAATGTTTTCAAGGATCTCACGGGGTAAACACAAGAAGATGTTAGAAGTTGAACTTTGCTCACAACATTGATTGGAGAACTTCGTATCGGTGGATATCCTTCCACGAGAATCAAGCTCGCCATGTCAAGTGGGTCATAGCCCTTTACTCAAGTTATCGTGCTTTGGTCTTTGACGATGTTTGATTAGAGGAGAATCCTCTTGCCCCTTGATAGGCGTATGGTTTAACATGACCCTGCATCATAGGCCCTTGAGATCCTTGAAATGGTTATTGAAAATGCTACGATATGATGTCATGATGTTATGTACAAGTATGTAAGTTGTTATGTACAAATAATCATATACACACAAAGCAGACAAGTCTTAGGTTTAGGCTTGCATGGGATTTGTAGGCAAGTACCCTCTTAAAGTTTAGTTGGCTCAACCTGTCATAGAAAGTAATAAGGTTCTAGGGGATCTCAATATCACTGACCTTTCTTTTAGGCATTGTCTCAGCATAATCAATCTTTTCTTGCGGCCGAGATATCCCAAAAGTTTGATCTTAATGAGGGTAGTATCGAGTATCAACCAATTTTCAGCTTTCCACCGAAACCGGCTATCTCACTACTTCATAATGGCCAAGTTGTTCAATTAAGGTTCTAAGGTCAGTTAGTGCTTCATGACACCGCTTAACGGCCCCATATTCTCCTCGATTCAACACAAGGGATACCGATACCAATAAATGCATCACACTAGCGTAGCCATGACTTTAACCATATCAGTCTATGCCGTACAGTTTCCACAATCTATTGCTACTTGTAACACCCTAATTCTACCCCAGGCAATTATGCAAAATAAATCAGATTTATAAAATTTCGATCATACAAATGAATCAGGACATCACAAATTCTTCTAACAAATTCATTGCATTCATCGTGGATATATAACACTTTTTCAAACATCGGATGAACCATCAACATGACATCTTTAATAAAATAATTCAACATTTACGCAGCGGAATTCTTAATGACATCTCTAACAAAACAACAACTTTGAATCATCTCATAAGTCATAATCAAATTGAAATTCAACAACTAAAATAAATCATCAATCAAAACAGCAAGCGTTCATCCCCTCGAGTGTTACATATCAGAGCAATGACACCGACTCGAACTATTGAAGGTATACAGTCTTCACTCTTGATTACCTGCACGTTACCGACATAAGGGCAACATTCAAACAGAAGGGGTGATATATCTAACAATATAATAAAGTACATGATAATTAATATATTAAATTAGATCAATAACATCGCCACTTCTCATCTCATAATCATCATCAATCTCAATAATAATATACATTCATCAACATCAAAATACACTTCTTTATGAAATCATATAATGCGACTCAATACTATGCAAATGCATGTGGTACCATTGGAGCAGAACCCCCATCTCAAAAAATTTCCAATTAATAGAGGCATTAACAAGGCATAGCCTTCATCTCAAAATTTGCCAATCCAGGCCATCTCAACGAGCATAAGCTCCATCTCAAAAATGCAATGTATGCGACACAACCATGAATGTAATGATAACACCCAAGTTAACAACATCTCAAATTATCTCAAAACATCTCAATAATCATCTCAAGAACATCTCAAAATACATCTCAAAGCATCTCAAAATAACATCTCAAAATAATCAAAATAATTCATCAACGTCATTTATTCATAAATCATCAAGCATCATTATTTATTAATAACTTCTCATTTATAACTCACAATATTCTAATTCCACAGTAAAACAATACTACTATCCTGAAACTCTAATATCAAGACCATCACTTCCTACTGTTATAGCTCAAACAACAGCTTCTATGCATCTAATGTTCATCGTTCTTCCCAAACAACGCAAGACCAACACAACTTCTGACCATGCAACCTCTAACCAACACAATTTCTAAATACACAACTTCTAATGACGCAACCTCTGGCGACACAATCTTCTGACTGCTATAACATCTGACTAATGCAACCTCTGATCAGATGCAACCTCTGATCACGACATCTTCTGACCACTCATCATCTGATCATGACATCTTCTGACCATTCAACCTCTGACTAGATACAACTTCTGATCACCTCATCTTCTGACTAATGCCATCTTCTGACCAGATACAACTTCTGACCAGATACAACTTCTGACCAGATACAACTTCTGATCAGATACAACTTCTGACCCATACAACTACTAATGTCAGGACTTCTATCCTGCGCAACTTCTATCAGCATCCTTCTAATCGTTAGAACTGCTACTTTTCCTTAACATTATTATTTTAATTCCTTTTCCTGTTATCAACCTAATTAGGAACAGTACCTAACACCATCCCTAGTTGATTCATTGTTCTGAAACAGCAACTTCTGGTTTTCCTCACGCCTAATTCTATGTTCTGCATAATTCTGCGTTTTCATTACTGCTACATTCAACGTTTCCATTACTGCATCTCACTATGGGGTCTCACGATTAAAGCCCTAAAACTTAATCTATTCAAAGCAATTCATCACCTATAATTACCCTATAATCTTACAGCATTTAAACAACATCAAGACATCAATATTCATCAGAATTCATCAATCCTCATCATACATCAATCACACATTCTCATATCAAAACAGGACAACAATCACCTCTAACCCACATATCAATGATCATAAACCCAATTATAGAGTTAGAACCCCACCCTTACCTTGGATTGAAGGTTGCTCTACAATTTCCGGTTGGATTCACGTTCTTGCCGTTTTCCACGTTCTAGCAGCTTGCACGTTCTCTTCCAAATCCTTATTTCTTTCTACTGCTTCTTTCTTCTCTTCCTTCTCACAAATAATAGAATAACCTAATATTCTATTATTCCTTATTGGGCTTAAAACTAACACACCCCCTTATTACTTCTATTCTCTCAAAGTAGGCCCACATTAAATAATATTACACTTTTAATATTATTTCACCATATAATATTATATCTCTAATATTATTTCTCCACTTAATAAAATAAATTCAATTAATTATAACACATCTTCATAAATATTCCAAAAATAATTTAATTAAATAATTAATTAAATTACGGGCGTTACAACTCTCCCCCACTTAAAATATTTTCGTCCTCGAAAATTCACCTCAATCAAACAATTCAGGATAGGAGTCTCGCATCTTGCTCTCCAACTCCCAAGTCATGCTTTCACCAGCAGATCCTAGCCAAACCACTTTAACCAAGGCAATCTATTTGCCTCTCAGAGTCTTCATTTCACGATCCGTGATCCGTACAGGCATCGTCTCCACCGTAAGATTATCCCGTACTTGCACATCGTCCATATGAATCACATGAGATGGATCTGAAATATACTTCCGAAGTTGCGACACATGAAACACATCATGCAAATTCGAAAGATTAGGCGGTAAAGCCACTCTATAAGCAACATTCCCCACTCTCTCTGAAATCTGATACGGTCCAATAAAATGAGAAGTGAGCTTCTTAGACTTCAATGCACGCCCAACACCAGTCACAGGTGTAACTCTCAAAAACACATGATCGCCAGCTTGGAATTCTAAATCTTTCCTTCGCTTGTCATGATAACTCTTCTGTATACTTTGTGAAGCTTTCATATTTTCTCGAATCAACTTCACCTTCTCAGTAGTCTCACGAACAAGTTCAGGTCCAAGTACTACACTTTCACCAGATTCATGCCAACATAACGGAGTTCTACATCTTCGACCATACAATGCTTCAAAAGGTGCCATCCCAATACTAGAATGGTAACTGTTATTATACGTGAACTCTATCAACGAAAGATAAGTATCCCACAAACCTCCCTGCTCAAGAACACATGCCCTTAACAAGTCTTCCAACGATTAAATCGTTCGTTCAGTCTGACCATCTGTCTGAGGATGATACGTTGAACTCAACCTCAACTTATAACCCAACGCTTCTTACAAACTCTTCCAAAAATCAGAAGTAAATCTTGGATCTCTATCTGACACAATGCACAAAGGAACACCATGCAGCTTCACAATCACACTGATATAAATCTCAGCCAACTTTGGCACTGGAAAACTGATGTTAATAGGAATAAAATAAGCTGACTTTGTAAGCCTATCAACAATCACCCAAATCGAATCATGCCCTCTTAAATTATTAGGCAACCCCGTCACAAAGTCCATTGAAATTCTATCCAATTTCCATTATGGAACTTCCAATGATTGCATCAATCCTGCAGGCTTCTGGTGTTCAACTTTTGACTTCTGACAAGTCAAACATACATACACAAACCGAGCCACATCACTCTTCATCCTAGGCCACCAAAACAAACCTTTCAAATCTTGATACATCTTTGTAGCTCTTGGATGAATACCCAGCTTACTTCTATGACTCTCCTCAAGTATCACTTTCTTCATCTCAACATCATCGGGAATACAAATCTGGTTACAAAATCTCAACACACCTTGTGCATCTAGCTTAAAATCATTATCCTCAGATTGATCAATCCCAACCATCAAATCAACCAGTTTCACGTCCAATTTCTGAGTTTCTCTGATACTGTCTAAAAATTCATTATTAATCTTCAACATACCCAGCACAACACTCTGCGGAGTAACCTCGCAAACTAAGCTCATATCTCTGAACTGCTCAATCAATTCCAACTCTTTAATCATCATTTCTGACATGTGTAAAGTCTTTTGACTCAACGCATCAGCTACCACATTCGCCTTTCATGGATGATAATTCAAACCGAAATCATAATCCTTTAACAATTCCAACCATCTTCGTTGCCTCATATTCAGCTCTTTCTGATCAAACAAATACTTCAAACTCTTATGGTTACTAAACACTTCAAATCTAGAACCATAAATATAATGCCTCCAAATCTTTAATGCAAAAATTACTGCAGCAAGCTCTAAATCATGCGTATGGTAGTTCTTCTCATGAGTCCTCAATTGCCTTGACGCATAAGCAACTACCTTACAATTATGCATAAGCACACCTCCTAAACCCATCTTAGAAGCATCACAATACACAACAAAAGGCTCTCCTGGATTAGGCAATGTCAAAATCGGAGCCGACGTCAACCTCTTCTTCAATTCTGTAAAACTTTCTTCGCACTGAACATCCCATACAAACGCTCTACCTTTACAAGTCAACTTAGTCAATGGAAGTGACAACTTAAAAAACCCTTCAATAAACCTTCTATAATAACCAGCTAATCCCAAGAAGCTTCTAATCTCAATAGTTGACTTTGGAGTTTCCCATTGCAACACAACATCAACCTTCGATGGATCTACAATAATGCCACTACCTGAAATCACATGACCAAGAAAACTAACCTCTTTCAGCCAGAACTCACACTTGGACAACTTTGCATACAACTTCTTCTCTTTCAAAACTTGCAATACTACTCTTAAATGTTCTGCATGCTCTTCTTCAGACTTAGAGTAAATCAAAATATCATCAATGAACACCACTACGAACCGATCCAAATAAGTATGAAAGATACGATTCATATATTCCATGAATACTCCTGGCGCATTAGTAACACCAAAAGGCATCACCGAATACTCGTAATGTCCATAATGCATTCTGAAAGTCGTCTTCTAAATATCTTCATCCTTCACTTTAATCTGATGGTAACCCGACCTCAAATCAATCTTACTAAACACACAGGCATCCACTAATTGGTCCATCAAGTCATATATTCTTGGAAGCGGATACTTGTTCTTAATCGTCACCTTGTTCAACTGTCTATAATCAACACAAAGCCTCATACTTCCATCTTTCTTCTTCACTAATAACACTGGAGCACCCCACGGCGATACACTTGGTCTTAAAAATCTCTTATCAAGTAACTCTTCCAATTTCTTCTTCAACTCTGATAACTCAGACGCAAATATCTTGTATGGTGCCATAGACACATTGTGATACGGTGGGAGAACTGACTAGTGTTTTGCGTTCGTATTCGCACTTGTGCGGTTGAGCAAGAGTCGCCACCGACTTTTTATTTTATCCTAAAGGAAAGGTTAAAAAGCACAACAAAAACCTTTTGAGATGTTTCGTGGGTTCGGGGGATAGATTATGAAAAGGGAAGGTATTAGCACCCTTTTCATCCATGGTTATCCATGGGCTCTTAGTTACTTGGTTTTTAGATCACTTGCCTTGATTTTCGATTGCTTGAAATTGTGGTGTATGTGTGTGTGTTTTGAAAATGTTTTTGAAGAGATGCCTTGTCTTAGGCGACCAATGTATTTGACTCGTGTTTGAGTGTTTTACAAAAGTGTGTATCTTATTGAAAAGATGTTTCAAATGTTTTTGAGAGTTTGTTTGAAAGTGTTGTGGATTGTGGTTTTTGAAAAGAAGGCAAGTGTTTTTGCAAGTTGATCTCAAGTAACTAAGAGTTTTGTCTACCCTATTGTACACAAAGGTTTTTTTGTTATGTTTTAACCCCTTTTTAACAATTTTGTTCCACCATTGAATTTGATGGGCAATCTTGCGTTTAGGAAGTTTATTTGGGACGGGCGCGGGTCGTCGTATGGACCATGAATGCAATGATGCCAAGTGTCTTTGGCAATTTGTTTTGAAGGGACTATGATCATTCCGTTTAGGCAACATTTTGAGGGACTTATGATCATTTTGATTTTGTTTTGCCAAAGATTCTCGACGTGCAAGTATGGCCCATTTTGGAAGGCAACATGTGGGATTACCCTAGAGGGTGCAAGTGTGATTGTGTATTAATTTCATGTATTTGTCTTGTATTAGGTTATCTAGCGTTTGATTTCATGTACATGCAAACCCTAGGTCTAACCATGGTATAATTGAAAGCAGTAAATTGCGAAAATGTGAAGTCTACGCTATTACAAGATAGTATCCGGGAGTGGGGGTACATGTGTATGAATGGGGATGAGACTTATAGTATCCAATAAGTTACAACCAAATCGAATTTGCGATCAAATGTAAATGACGAATATCAATGTATAAGATAAACAAAATGTGTATAAGGGCAATATATTGTGTATTTATATTGTGCGAGTGTGAGATGTATATGCATATGTGATTATTTACAGGTGTGACAATATGGTTTTAAGAAAGTATTGTTAAGTATTTGTTTTGACCTAAAGAAAAATTAAACGTCTATTTAATGATCTTATATTTCTTTTAATATGTACAAAAGAAAATGTTTTAATTGAATGTTCAAGTTCTAATTAAATTGTGTATAAAAATGATGTTTTAAGAAAAGAAAATATTTCTAAGTTTTAATTACGTACACAAAAAGTATTTTTCATTTGTTTATGAATTGAATTATGCATATTAAAAAAAGAAATGTATTTTTAATTGTTATGTACAAAATATTTTAATTAAAAAGAATTATGCAAAATGTAGGTTTACTTATTATGTACAAAAGTATATTTAAAAGAAAAAGGTATTTTCAAATATATTGTATGATATGTATAAATATATGTTTTAATTAAAAGAAAAGAAAAAAAGTATTTTCAAATTTAATTATATGGTGCCATAAAAATGGTATCTTTATTATATAAAAAAAATATGTTTAAATAAATGTCAAGAAACAAAAGTAGAAAAAATGTATTCTTAATTGTTATGTAAAGGATGTTTTAATTAAATAGAAGGAAAGGGTTGAGTTTGTTAATGGGCTTTGGGCACGCAGGAACGGGCAAGGCCCATGTTTGAATTCAGAACATTTTTTAGGGTTTGTGGAATGTTTTCAATTGGGAACGAAATCTAGGGTTTATACAGCGGCGCGTCTTGGGGTTTCGTTGTCTTCTCCGTTCGTCTTTGGTGCCCAGCGTGAGCCTTCTGCCTCAGCCACCAGCGACCTTCAACTCCTCTCCCCTCTTCCTTGAAGCAGGGAAACGCACAAGAGGGTAACTCTGTTCTCTTCGATTTCGCGTTTTTAGGTTTTGATTCTTTTACATGCTTATGTGTCACTGTATTCCTATCGATTTAATTGCTTGATTAGATTTCTTATGCTGTTTATTATTTGATTTTTGATGGAGGTACGTGAGATGAAAGAAGAGGTCTTACTTTTACTGGAGAGGGGAAGAAGGAGGATGGAGGTCCTTAGGAGGCTTGACGAGCGGAGGCAACGTGAGGCGCGATTTATCTTCTGGTATTTCTGTACTTTCCTCCTTTGCCTAGGGTTTCATGATGATTTGAACTGAAAGCTCTTTTTGAAACCTCACTTCTTTCTTCTTCTTTCCTACTATATGCACGTTACCTTTGATACTTTTGTTGTCTATGTTGACTTGAGTGTTGCCTTCTCGTGTTGCCTATTGCTTTTCCTCTTCTTCTGCCTTGTATCGCCTTGAATGATTTGCCTATGATGAAGATTTTCTTCTGAGGCCTAGGGTTTAGTTGCCCTTGTTGCCTATTATTTTCCTCTTCTTCTGACTTGTTGCCTTGAGTATTTGTATGCTATGTGTTGAACGCTTGTGATGTTAATTGCCTAAGGCTTTTATGTTGCCTTTGAATATATTGCTTTTTTCTGAGACTTTGATGCTTTGTACGCCTTTTCCTTCTTCTTCTGATTTTGCCCCTTTGTGTTGGTTGAAATGTGATGCTTGCTTATGTTGCCCTATGATGAACTCTGAGTTCTGAGGGCCTTGTACACGTGCTTCTGAATGCCTTGGTATCAGTATGTTTTTGAATGCTTTGGTATCAATATGCTTTTGAATGCTTTGGTATCAGCATGCTTTTGAATGCTTGTTTTTGCTCGATGATGTTTCTTTACTGAGGGTTTTGATGCTTGGTGAACTGGTTTTTGTTGCAAAGCTTCAGGCAGGTACGATTGGTTTTAAGGTTTGAACTGGTTTAAGGTTTTAGCAGGTATGGTTGGTTTTAAGGTTTGAACTGGTTTAAGGTTTTAGCAGGTATGGTGCTGAGGCAGTTTTGCTGGTTTAGGTAATGGTTAGGACAAGTTTTTATGTTTGACAGGGTATACAGGTTTGTGGCCCTTTGAGGTTTCACAGGTTTAAGCTTGTGAGGTCTCAGGCAGGTATGCTTGCCGGTTAGGACTTGGTAGCAGGTTTTTGAGTGGTTTAGGCCAGGTTTTTGAATGGTCTTGGCCAGGTTTTCGGTTAAGTAGTAGGCAAGCTGTGCTTCAGGCTTTGGGTTGAATGCTTGGGCTTGACAGGTTAATGGTTTATCAGGCCATTGCAGGTTTGTATGGTTATGAGGTTTTTAGGCCATGTATTGCTGGTTTCTGAGCTTTGTGTTTGCTTCAGTATATGGTTTAATGCTGACAGTTTGTATATTTCTTTTGCTTTGGTAAAAAGTTCTGCCTCTCTTCTTGAACTGTGTTGTTCTTCTTGTATATCTTTCTCTCTATCTATCCTGCCTAAGCCTGAAAACCTGCATCTTATCTCTTCTTTTTCTCTCTCTCAGTACAGTTTAAATATTAAACTATGCTTTATTTCTGTACTTTTCTGAAAAGGTCACATGGGGAAATGATGAAAGTGTAGTTGTTGCATATCTCATTTTCTCTGCATATCTTCTTTGGCCAGCTTCTTATACTTTGGATCTTTTGATATCTTTGTGACAGTATGCTTTATATTTTTTGGCAGAAAGTTGTACTTTGATTTTTAGTTGGGTTTGAACTTGGAGTTTGAGACTTTGAATTTATGCAGTTTGACACTTTTAGTTATGCAATCTGGCTTTTGTGCATTCATACTTTAGCAAATAAAACTCGTCCCTCTTTGTGAACCGGGAGCGATCCCGTGATTTGCAGAGAGGGTTAACTGATCCCCATCAGTGGCCTTTAATGATGACTGCAATTTTAATCTGTCTTTTCAATTTAACTGTTATTTTTGACTTTGTCTCTTTTCTTTTGCAGATGAAAAATGGAGCACCGGAGCGAAGTGAAGAATGAAGAATTAGGGACTTAGAAAATATTTAGAAAAAATAGGATAGTTTTTATTTTCAATTTAATTATTGTAAACCATTATTATTTTAAATACTTCGTAAATAAATACTTGTATCCAAATAATAATTGTAACAAATATTAAATATGAAATAAAAATTCTATTGGTTCATTTAATTCTTTTCAATTCCTTTTCAATTATTTACTTGTTATTTATAGTTCCTTAAATTAAATAAAATGAAAATTAAATTTCAAATATTTAATTCTTAGAACCATAAATAATCAACTAAACATTGATTCTTCGTCGATCAAAAATAAATGAACTTGACGTCTCCATCATCCAAAGCAACGCACAGTCGAACGCAATAATCGGTCAGACGCAATCCTTTCTTGCTGATTTCTTACCAAGCACTGTAAATCCAAACTGCATATTTCTTTTGACTGGCTCAAACAAAACAACGTGAATTCAAACCAACTGCCTCTTTTACTGATTAAATCAAAACAATGCGAATTCAACCCGAATCTCGGAATATCTTGCAAAGTGTTGTGGAATTTTAACCTTTCTGAGAATATGCCCATAAAACCTTAATTCCTGATTAAATGCCAACGAACATTCGCCTGATCGCAATTGAGCCAGAATCAACCAAAACCCTAAGCCAATTATTTGAAGCAATCCAGAGTCCTAAAAATCAATAAAACCCTAATTTTTTGTTTGACTGACGAGAAAAGTCCGTTTGTCCGATCCTTGAGCCAATCTGAAAATTTAGGAAACGCCTGAAGCTGAGATTTCTTGTGGTAAAATGCGAGGGCAAATTTTGGGGTACAACAGTTGCCCCTGTTCAATCTTCTTGGACCTGAAGAGTTAGATTGGCAAGTTTGCCTTTCACGACTCGAAGGTAAAAGAAGATTGGACACTAAAGTGCCCAGAAAATTTGCACTCGGCGATATGATGGTAGAGGTGAATGGGCTTAAAGATGCCATTTGGGAATGGGCTTAAAGATGCCATCTGAGAATGGGCTTAAAGATGCCATCTGAGAATGGGCTTAAAGATGCCATATGAGAATGTTGAACTGCATGTCAATGGTGAGTGGACAAGTATCAGAAAGCCACCCATGTTTTGGAACATCTCTGAATCGGGGGTCTGAGCAAGCAATAGATTGACATCCACGTTTCGGAGAATCCGTAAACTATTTTCAGGAGTTGGGATTGAATAAGCAATAGAGCAACGTCCGTTGTTGGGAAGCGTCCGTAAACTGTTTTTCAAGAGTCTGAACAAGTTGGTAGATTGACATCCGTTGTAGGGAAGAATCTGTAAACTGTTTTCAAAAGTTGAGAAGAGTCTGAACAAGTTGGTAGATTGACATCCGTTGTAGGGAAGAATCTGTAAACTGTTTTCATAAGTCTTTAAGTTGAAGAGGAACCAGCGTAGGGTTTCCTGATGATGCGTCTGAATGAATCTGGGATAAGTATCAGAATGTTGTCGTGTCCGGGTCACATCTGAACTATTTCTGGATGAATCTCAGGAGATGATCTGTGTCTGTCGACTGCTCTTACCTGAAAAGTAAAGGGTTAGTCGTATGCAATGTCATGATGCATGATGTAATGTATGTGACATCAATGTTTATGACATGAATGTGATGAATGTGATGAATGCGCATGTAAGCTGATGAGCTATCTTGCTGAGGATAAATGAATCCGAGATGGCTGAAGGTAAAAGCATCTTGACTGCTGCCGGGGAAAATAAATCCTTGGCTGCTGCTGGGGAAGAGAATTCCTGATGACCTATACTGGGGAGTTCCAAACTAGTAGACTCATGCTGGGGAGGTAAGATTGAGAATTTTCAGCTTGGTGGGAAGTAACTCTGGCGACTTCACTGGGGAACTTAAGATTTGCCCTCCCAAAACTCTGTGGGGAGAAGGTTCAATGGTCTGGCTTCGCTGGGGATTGATAATTTGAATTTTTAGCTTTGCTGGGGATAATGAAGCTTGACTCTGAGTGGAGCTAGCTTGAGAAGAATCTGAACAAGCGATAGGTTAACATCCGTTACTTGGAGAACCCGTGAACTGTTTTCAGAAATCTTGAAGTTGAATCAGCAATAGAGCCGCATCCGTTGTTGGGAAGCGTCCGTAAACTAATTTCAAAGGTTGCTTCTGAACAAGCTGATAGATTAACATCCGTTGTTGGGAAGAATCCATAAACTGTTTTCAGAAGTCTTGAAGAAGAATCTGAACAGGCGATAGGTTAACATCCGTTTACTTGGAGAACCCGTGAACTGTTTTCAGAAATCTTGAAGTTGAATCAGCAATAGAGCCGCATCCGTTGTTGGGAAGCGTCCGTAAACTAATTTAAAAGGTTGCTTCTGAACAAGCTGATAGATTAACATCCGTTGTTGGGAAGAATCCATAAACTGTTTTCAGAAGTCTTGAAGAGGAACCGGTGTAGGGCTTCCTGAAGATGAGCTTGTGTAAAACTGCATCGGTTTTGAACACTTTTGACATTTGAATGCCCCAAGTGGTGATGTAGATAAATTCCTGGCTTATTACAGGTGTTGTTCTACAATCGGTCGTTCACAGATGTTTTCCTGGGTTGTTACAGGTGTTGATCTGGAATTCTTCAGACATGCCCTGGCTGGATACAGGAATCGAATCTGGAAAGGTGATAGTTGACAGATATGCCCTGGCTGGATACATGAATCGAATCTTCAAACTCTTCAGACGTGCCCTGGCTAGATACAGGAATCGAGTCTGGAAATATGATCAACAGATATGCCCTGGCTGGATACAGGAGTCGAATCTGGAATTGTGACAGTTGATAGACATGCCCTGGCTGGATACAGGAATCGAATCTTCAAACTCTTCAGACGTGCCCTGGCTAGATACAGGAATCGAGTCTGGAAATGTGGTCAACAGATATGCCCTGGCTGGATACAGGAATCGAATCTGGAATTGTGACAGTTGATAGACATGCCCTGGCTGGATACAGGAATCGAATCTTCAAACTCTTCAGACGTGCCCTGGCTAGATACAGGAATCGAGTCTGGAAATGTTGTAGTTGATTTGTTGAACACTTTTGACATTCGAATGCCCCAAGTGGTGATGGAGGAATCTTGAATCAGATTACTCTGCATATTGAGAGATTTCTTGAAATCTTGACTGGACTGCCCCAGGTTAACTGAACTTTGAAAGATCTGTTGGACCTTGACTGGACTGCCCCAGGTTAATTGAATTTTGACATGTCATGCCCCTTGCTGATAGGAGATTTGATGGAAGTGTTATCCTCTTGAAGTGATTTTGACTTGCTGAGAGAGTTTTCGTTCCTCCGAACATTCGCTGTATGAAATTCTTCGCTGTCAAACAAAAAGGTCAAATGCAGACAGTGATATTCGAATAATGCAAAGTTTATGTTTGTCTCGAAGTTTTGAAAAATGCGTTTTTAGCAGAAAACTTTTTATAAGACAAATCAACACAAGATTTAGAGCAAAGCCCTACAGGAGTCAGGATACCTTTTGTAACAGTATGCTTTCGAACTAACCCATGCTTCAATTAGGACTTTTGAAGGGTTGTAACGTGGCCTGGTTCACGTTTTAAGAAACAAAGGATAAAGGCTCAAAGTATATTTATACCCACCCGCTCTTCGTGATGTCCTTCAACCTAAGCTCAGTTAATTGTGCGTCACACTCTGCTTTGAGTTTGGAACGACTTTTGGGCGATGGTTCACCAATTGATTTTTGGGAGACAGTCATCATCTCCTTTTTCATTTTCAACATTTTTCGTGTTGTTGAGGATTTTGTAACGACCTCACTATTTTGATTTTGATTTGTTATCCCTAACTTTTGCCTGACTGTTACCGTTTTTCGAGATTACTGTCAGCGGGATGCCCCAGCTTTCTTAAGCCTCCTTTATAGGTTTTGGCTTGGCGGGCTTTTCTCTTTTGAGAGATTGACTGTCTATGTGATAGGGAACCACCCTTGTCTTTTGATTCCAAAGGAATGCTTTCCCTTTTTTTTTACATCGTTTGTTGTATTACGAACTGAGAGTTTGCGACTTTAATGCGCATTTTCTTTTGAATTAACTGAGAAACTACCCTGCTCCGGGTTGATATCAAGGGTTTTGATTGTTTAGAACAGAAAACTCCTACTTCTTTGGCTCGAAGGGGTTGACTAGGGATTAACTTCCTTATAACTCCAGTGTTTGGGAATTGAAAGAAACGCCTGTACATCATCAGCAAGGTCTGTTCAAAAGCATATTGTATAAGATCATGGTATTGTTTCGTCATCCTCCCTCTAAAGGCTTACAGCTTTTTATCAAGAGTCAAATATCATAAAGAAAAGCATAAGAGTAGTGAAACGAATGGATGGATTCAAGACAAACATATGCAATGCATTAATGAAAACAGAGTTTAACATCAACAGATAATTGTTTGACAGCAAACGAAATTACAACTTTGAAAATTCAAAAAGAAGCAAAAGTCTTTCAGCTCGAGCTTCGTCACTTCAAGTGGAGAACCCTTTAACGGAAGATCTTCATCTCGCCGTCTGGCATGAATTCCAGCACCCCAATGTCGATCAGATCTTGAATCTTGTTCTTCAAGGCCCAACAGTCGTTGGTGTCGTGTCCCGGGCTGTAGGAGTGGTAAACACAGAATGCGTCGGGATGATAGTGAGGAGAGGAGGTATTAAGCTTCTGAGGAGGGTCCTTTACAGTAAGTAAGTTGACCTCCAACAGGCGTTTCAGTATGAAAAATGATGGTATTTCAGTCTCCGTAAACTGTCTTCCCGACTTTTCTTGCTTACGTCGATTGCCCCGTTGACGCTGGCGAGGTTGTTGATGGGTTTGTGACCCTGAAGCAAGTAAAGGAGCCTTCCATTTGTCTTCTTGAATGGATGGAGGTTGAGCAGTGACTTGCTCTTCGACCTCAGATGCTTGCCCCAGCTGGTTGTTTGGGAGCAGTTGGCGGACAAGAACTCTGAGTTCCTCTTGTCTTTGGGATAGGTCTTGGATGAGAGCCATCTGGCCCACCAACTGTCCCATCACTTGGGTCCTCAGTGTTGTCAGATCAAACTGCAGCTCTGCAAGCTGATCACTCCTGGCATTGTTGGAATTCCCCAAGCCCTTGATTAGGAGAGCTTTCATCTCATCTTGCCCCAGAGACAAGTTCAGGAACATCTCCTGCAGCTGAGCAGTCTGGTCTTGGATGTCTTTGACAGACCTTTCTAGAGCCATCTCTTGCTGAAATAAACAGCAGGAGAGTAAGGAAACCTGAAAAAGGAAAGACTGTCAAAATGCAATGCATGATATGCGGATGCATGCTTTCAATGATCTCTTGGGGTAAACACAAGAAAACGTTAGAGGTTGAACTTGGATCTTTGATTGGAGATCTCCGCACCGGTGGACGTCTTTCCACGAGAATCAAGCTCACCATGTCGAGTGGGTCATAGCCACTGATTCAAGTTGTTGTTCTTGAACTTTGATTGGAGAGCTTTGTATCGGTGGATGTCTTTCCACGAGAATCACGCTCACCATGTCGAGTGGGTCATAGCCACTGATTCAAGTTGTTGTTCTTGAACTTTGATTGGAGAGCTTTGTATCGGTGGATGTCTTTCCACGAGAATCACGCTCACCATGTCGAGTGGGTCATAGCCACTGATTCAAGTTGTTGCACTTGATCTTGGACTGGATTGGTTAGAGGAGAAAACCTCTTGCCCCCTTGGTAGATGTCTGATTCAACGTAACCCTGCATCAAAAAGAACCCTCGAGATCCTTGAAATGGTTATTGAAAATGCTATGGTATGATATTATGATGTCATGTACATGTATGCACAAGCAAGTGAGTGTATATACAGGCAAACATATTCACACAAAGCAAACAAGTCCTTAGGTTTAGGCTTGCATGAGGTTCAGGTACTACCCTCTTGAAGTTAGTTGGCTCATCCTGTCCTAGAATAGAAACCGGGTTCTAAGGAGCTCAATATCATTGGATTGTTTTCTGTGTTCATTGTTTCGGTTTAGCCACTTACTGGCGACCAAAATATTCCAAGAAAACAATCCTCAAAAGAGTGTAGTATCGAGTATCTACCAACTTCGGACTGCACCAAAGTCGGTCATCTCACTACCCCTAAAAAGGCTAAGATGGTCAATTAGGGTTCTAAGAGTTCGTTAGTGCTTCATGACATCACACAGCGGCCCCGTACTCTCCTTGACTACTCAAGGGTTACCGGTACTCACAAATATGTCACACTAACATAGCTTACTGCTTCAACCATGTCGGTATACCCCGCACAGTTCCCTCGTAGTTTTTTGCTATTTACCTAAGAAGGTGCCCCAAATCCGGGTGGAGGATTTATAACAAACCCAAACAAGGACCCAAAAAGATAAATCAATCAAATCAATCAAAGCAAGAAAGTAAAGGTGATCTAAACCCTAAGGTAACCCCACTTTTAAGAATCATATCAGATCCCCAGCAGAGTCGCCAGTTCTGTGATACGGTGGGAGAACTGACTAGTGTTTTGCGTTCGTATTCGCACTTGTGCGGTTGAGCAAGAGTCGCCACCGACTTTTTATTTTATCCTAAAGGAAAGGTTAAAAAGCACAGCAAAAACCTTTTGAGATGTTTCGTGGGTTCGGGGGGTAGATTATGAAAAGGGAAGGTATTAGCACCCTTTTCATCCATGGTTATCCATGGGCTCTTAGTTACTTGGTTTTTAGATCACTTGCCTTGATTTTCGATTGCTTGAAATTGTGGTGTATGTGTGTGTGTTTTGAAAATGTTTTTGAAGAGATGCCTTGTCTTAGGCGACCAATGTATTTGACTCGTGTTTGAGTGTTTTACAAAAGTGTGTATCTTTTCGAAAAGATGTTTCAAATGTTTTTGAGAGTTTGTTTGAAAGCGTTGTGGATTGTGGTTTTTGAAAAGAAGGCAAGTGTTTTTGCAAGTTGATCTCAAGTAACTAAGAGTTTTGTCTACCCTATTGTACTCAAAGGTTTTTTTGTTATGTTTTAACCCCTTTTTAACAATTTTGTTCCACCATTGAATTTGATGGGCAATCATGCGTTTAGGAAGTTTATTTGGGACGGGCGCGGGTCGTCGTATGGACCATGAATGCAATGATGCCAAGTGTCTTTGGCAATTTGTTTTGAAGGGACTATGATCATTCCGTTTAGGCAACATTTTGAGGGACTTATGATCATTTTGATTTTGTTTTGCCAAAGATTCTCGACGTGCAAGTATGGCCCATTTTGGAAGGCAACATGTGGGATTACCCTAGAGGGTGCAAGTGTGGTTGTGTATTAATTTCATGTATTTGTCTTGTATTAGGTTATCTAGCGTTTGATTTCATGTACATGCAAACCCTAGGTCTAACCATGGTATAATTGAAAGCAGTAAATTGCGAAAATGTGAAGTCTACGCTATTACAAGATAGTATCCGGGAGTGGGGGTACATGTGTATGAATGGGGATGAGACTTATAGTATCCAATAAGTTACAACCAAATCGAATTTGCGATCAAATGTAAATGACGAATATCAATGTATAAGATAAACAAAATGTGTATAAGGGCAATATATTATGTATTTGTATTGTGCGAGTGTGAGATGTATATGCATATGTGATTATTTACAGGTGTGACAATATGGTTTTAAGAAAGTATTGTTAAGTATTTGTTTTGACCTAAAGAAAAATTAAACGTCTATTTAATGATCTTATATTTCTTTTAATATGTACAAAAGAAAATGTTTTAATTGAATGTTCAAGTTCTAATTAAATTGTGTATAAAAATGATGTTTTAAGAAAAGAAAATATTTCTAAGTTTTAATTACGTACACAAAAAGTATTTTTCATTTGTTTATGAATTGAATTATGTATATTAAAAAAAGAAATGTATTTTTAATTGTTATGTACAAAATATTTTAATTAAAAAGAATTATGCAAAATGTAGGCTTACTTATTATGTACAAAAGTATATTTAAAAGAAAAAGGTATTTTCAAATATATTGTATGATATGTATAAATATATGTTTTAATTAAAAGAAAAGAAAAAAAGT